>JAPFRF010000006.1:36454166-37093333 GCA_029282475.1 Phrynocephalus forsythii
TTAGCAACAAAGCTACTTTAAAATTTCATTAGTAACAAAATGAAAAGAAATGGGGATGGAAATGAAACAAAACACATTTTTTTCCATTTCGTGCCCATCCCAAATCGTGACCCACATATGTGCAGGGTAGTTCCTCCAAATGTTGTTGGACAACAGCTTGAACCTCCACTGATGTGCAGGGCAGGGACAGACCAATTGTATCATTCTATTCCTTAGTATCACCTATGCTGTTAAGAGGGGATCATAGAATACTGGTGATCAGTAGCCTAAACTGGTTTTTTTCTAAAGCTATTTTAAACAGAGCAACAGTGCTCACTGTGGACCATTGACTTATATTCTTAAGCCAGAATGTTCTTCTACACTCCAGGCCACACTTCCCATTTATTTTTCCTTGAAGGATAACCTGCAGCAGATCGTTTTTCTTATTGTGCATTATGTGTCCGAAATATTGCAATTTTCTTCTCTTTACAATATTGAGAAGATTTATAGCTTTCTGTTCATGTGCTGTAATACAGCCACATTAGAGGGGATGGGAATTGAATTCCTCCCTGGTTTAGAATGCCCTGTCTGCTAATCAGGAATAATACCAAACCAGAGTTATCCTGAAACTCCAACACACCTAACCTGTAAGGTTGTCTAGAGATAATTTACAAGATTCACTACCTCCCATTCCCTACCTCCCCCCACCAGCATTCTGTAGCATACGATGCAGAAACATGGAAGAATTACTGGTCTTCATAGGGGAATTCTTAGGAGGAAAATAAGCCTCCCATCTGCCTACCGTTAACCTTAAAAAAGTTAAAGGTTTGTGGTGGTGCAGAGCATTTGAGCAAATGCACTTCCCTAGATGAATCTGCATTCTTTTAAAGCTGTTTTTTCTTTTAGTGTCTTATCTGCAATGTGATATGGTTCTTTAATCTTGGTGCTTTCACACACAAATGAAAAATGAATAGATATGATTTGTACATTATACTGTACATTATTTTAGTGTGGCTATATGTAGATAAAGCACTGAGTCAAATCTGTCTAGCAATTGACCAGTTGCAAGATCAACCTTGTGTTCATTGCTCTTCCACTCCCAGAAAAAAGAGACAGACCTGACTGATGGGTTAACGAGGGTCACACTTTATCGATTCTTACTTTCAACCTGTCTCATCCTGCAGAGGGGGCTGAATATAGTGTGGAACCCTGGGGCAGGTACTAGGGGTACTTCTTACCCCTTCTCTGTCCCCAAATAGTTGAACTCCAAGCCCATGGTCAGAGCTGTCACTTGGACAGCTCATACCCAGACAAGCTAAGCTGGGGGACTCTCCCCATCATCCCACCATCCAATCCTCTTGCACTTAGATGGACAGCATCCAGGGCTGTCCCCCAATGCCCAATGCATTCTGACAAGCAAACTTCATTAACCTAGTCCCTGAGACATTGGGAGCAACAACACCCTTGTGCCTCTTGGGAACTCATCAATATTCATTTCCCATTCTGCACTACCCACCAGTGTGACCATGGCACCACTCACAGACCTGCAGTGTCCCATGAGTAAAGTAGTATGGGATAGGAAAAAATACATTAGTCAACCTTTTCAAGCCAATCAGGTAAGACAGGCCTGAAATTCCTATCTGGCCTTGAAATAACCACAGTGGCCACACTGGCCACAAGACAGGCAGGTGGGTTGCTGCAAATGAAAGAGAAGTTTTTTGGGGTGGGAGCTGGTCCTGCTCCCAATCAGCCTTGTGGGTAGCATCTATTGGTGTCCCCATCTGTCTGTATCCAACTGGGAGAGGAGGGCAAGCAACCCCCACCAGAGCATTATTCGGCTCTGGTGAAAAGCATATTATAATAGCAAAGGAACTATGGTTAACTTAACAATTTGACAAATGCTGGAAATTATGATGCAAGTTGGCACTTCGTACAATATGTATATGCATGCAAGCATATTACAGACATATATGCTCATTAGAGATGGGCACGACCAGAATTTTTTTTCTTGAGTTGTCATTTTTCGAGACGGGTCCGTTTCGGGTCGTTTCCGTTTTTTGCGAAATTTTTAAAAATTTTGTTGTTTCATCGTATCGTTTGTCGTTTGTCGTTACTGCCGCCGCGATTTCGCGCGATTTGACGTCCCATCGAGTGGTGTCCCACCGGCGCTAGGTGTTTTTGTGCCCTAGGTGGCGGGCGGGGTGGCGGGGGGCATGGGTGGGTGGCGGCAGTGGCAGGGGGAGGGGCGGGCGCGCGGGCGGCGGGCGCGGGTCCCGCAATGACCCAGAGCAGGCGGAAAACACTTTAAACTGACTTCGAATAAAGCAATTGCAATTTTTGCAAACAAAGTGGGCAGTGCACCCACAGCAGAGCTGCAGACAGGGTATGAAAGGACCTTGGCTTGCCACCAAGCAAATGAAATTTTTAAAATAAATCCACACCTCCCCTCACACTCAAACCTCCCCCCCTTTAAAGCACTATCAGAAAAGAAATCCTAACAAACTGCAGGAGAATAAAAAAGAATAAACTGCGTTGCTATTCCCCACAGCAGACAGAGAATGAAAGGAATTATTATTATTTCCTAAAAATTCAATTGAATCAATTCCCTCCCTGCCTGCCTAACTGAAATCTAAAGGCTCCACGAAATCGAAACTAGTCTAGCACAGCAGCCAGCTACACACAGCCCTCTCCCACCCACATCCAAGCCCAGACTGCGACTCATCTGGGAGTGCCTTCGTTTTTTTCATGCCCTCTTGCACATCCAGAAGTGTCATGACAAAACTGTCAGAACTCGCTCAACCGATTGGAAAAATTGGGTCTGATTTGTTTGCATGGTCCCATCCCATCGCCAGCCCATCATTGCGCATGTGTAAAAAAATTAAAAATAAAAATAAAATAAAATAAAATGCCTGCCTGAGGGACCTTTTTCTGGGGTAAAAACCCCCAGCCTCTCCCCCTCCTGTCTGGTCTGCTGGTAATTCTGGGAGGGCATCCTCTAATCTCCATTTGCCATGTTTCTGGGGATCCAAAATGCGTTGGTGGTTTTTTGAAATTGTGGTCCAAAAAACCTTGAAACATGCAAAATTTTAAAGGCTTGAATTTTTACAGTAGCAGCAGTGGGGTTTTTATAGCAGTAAAAGGTCGCATTAATTTTATTTTATTTTTATTTTTATTTTTTTACACCTGCGCAATGATAGGCTGGCCATGGGATGGGACCAGAAAAATTTTGGACCCATTCTACCAATCGCATGGCCAGGTTTTGACTGACACTTCTGGATGTTCAAGAGGGCATAAAAAACCAAGGCACTCCCAGAAGAGTCGCAGTCCGGGCTTGGGTGTGGTGGGAGAGGGCTGTAAAATAAAAACTGCCGCTAGATTTTGCGGAGCCTTTAGATTTGAGTTAGGCAGGCAGGCAGGGAATTGATTCAATTGAATTTTTAGGGGCATAATAATTCCTTTCATTCTCTGTCTGCTGGGGGAATAGCAACACAGTTTATTCTTTTTTATTCTCCTGCAGTTTGTCTTTTCTGGGCTGCTGGGGGAGGTTTGGGTGGGGGGGGTGTGGATTTATTTTAAAAAATTTGCCATGCTTGGTGGCAAGGGGGGTCCTTTCATACCCTGTCTGCAGCTCTGCAATATTTTTTTGTTTGCAAAAATTGCAATTGCTTTATTCGATGCAGTCTTGTGCAGCAAGTCAGTTTAATGTGTTTTCCGCCTGCTCTGGGTCATTGCAGGACCCGTGCCCGCCGCCCGTGCACCCGCGTGCCCGCCCCTTCCCCCTGCCGCTGCCATCGCCCACCCATGCCCCCCCGCCACCCCGCCTGCCGCCTTGGGCACAAAAACACCTAGCGCCGGCGGGACGCCACTCGCTGGGACGCGAAATCGCGGCAGCAGTAACGACAAAAGACAAATGACACGACAAAATGACAAATTTTTTTAAAAATTTCACAAAAAACAGAAACGACCCGAAACGGACCCGTCCTGAAAAATGACAACTCGAAAAAAAAATTTCTGGTCGTGCCCATCTCTATAACAAAGCAACAATTACATTATTGCCTTTGGATGACTTTTCAGAAACTTAGGGAAGAAAAGCAGGACTATGTGGAACATTTGCACAGTATGTTCTCAGTTTCTGAAAAAGGGGAGGAAGGAGTTACATGAAGGAAATCAGAAGAAGCCATCAATAAAAAGAATGGGGGGAAGAGAAGAAAATGATTATCAATCTTATTGATTGTCTCATGGGCAAAGGACTGTTCACTTGGCACATGAGCCTCCCACTTGCAATGTGAAATGGTACAGACCAGGCTGCCTTCATGAGAAAGTAGGCTTTCTGTCATGGCCCGCTCTGGCCACTACTCTGCTGCTACGTTTGTTGCATGCTGTGGCAAGGCCTTTTCTATAATGTGAGTTATTTTAGAGAAAGTGCTAGTATGGCATGTGATGGCTTCAGACAGAGACATGGTCTAATAATCAATACCTGTGGATACCACAGATGCTGAGTTAATGTGCTACTAATGAAATGAGGGAACAGCTGGTTTCCCACTACCTTACAAACATATATTTCGCATCAACTCCCACTCTGCAAATAAACAAACAACAAAGGCATGTCCTGGGCTCTGGAACTTGTGACTCGCCAAGATAAATGCTTCCCATTAGCAAAGAATCCTGGACAGCTCTATTATTGAGCACTCCTTATGCACACACCCTCTTCTCATCCCTTCCTGAATACAAAAAGGCTGTATTCATCTCTGAGGTCAATGCTGCAATTGGAAGCAGTGGAATAAAAAGGAAAAGAAAGAAAGAAAACATTTGCAGATCTGTTTGAAGAGGTTCCTTTAAATGCCACTTTTGAGAACTCTATGCGTTTAAGAGCTCTAATTTTCTATTTTGCGACACAGCTGGACTCTTGAGCTCTTTGCATTCAGTTGCCCTTACCATTGTGTACCTCCTGGGGATGGTTTCATATAGCTTTTGAACTTCTTAAACTCTCTTGTAATGCAGGGGCCTTGTAAACCAAGGCCCCATCTGTGTGTACAGTGTTTGCTGTAAATGTGAACTCTGGGCATTCATTCATTTATTCAATTTGATAGATCAAAGCAGTCTAGAAATCACTTGTTAGCTGTTGCTGATTACATGTGTGTGTGTGTGTGTGTGTGTGTGTGTGTGTGTGTGTGTGTGTGTGTGTGTGTGTGTGTGTGTGTGTGTGTGTGTGTGTGTGTGTGTGTGTGTGTGTGTGTGTGTGTGTTTAAAGAAAATTGTATGGTGGTTCCCTTTGAAAAGTCTAAATGAATTTTCTTGCCAAGTTAAGGAAATGTGCATCTCCTTGCATCCCAACAAGGCATCTCTCAATGACTGATAAGGCAGGCTTCCTTCTCCTACTTACCACCTTTCTTTCATCTGATAATGCAAGACTCTGAGTTTGATACTTCCTTAAATACATAATGCATGACATCTCATTCCGAGTAGAGCTTTTAGCATGTACAATTCTTTAATTGGGCATAATTGTTGTGCCATCAGCTGTTTAAAAATATCAGTATGCTTTATGGAGATGAAGCTACCTGTATCAAGTCTGTTGATAGATCATTTCCTCTCCCTTTCCCCTTTTCTTCATCATAAGTGTTTTTTCTAATGTGTTTATTTTGGAGCTTATTTTTTCATTTGAGGCATCCAAGACATCATTCATAACTTGACACAGGGACAGAACTGTTTATTTAGTGTCATTGCCTACAAAACACACACACACAGCAATCCTAGAAAAAATACAGCATACTTATTCAACCATGCAAAGTACCAAATATGCTTTTGCATTTTAAAAAAAAATCTTAAATTCGATGGATACAGAAATCTGACAGGTACAATCTAATTCCAAATGTTAAAGGAGGAGTATTATAATGGCGGAAATCCTATTGGTGTCCACATCAAATCTGTTTGACTTGGGTAGTTGTAGACAAGATTAGAGATGGGCACAACTAGGGAAAATGACGTTTTCGAGTTGTCGTGTGTCGGAGGCAGTCCGTTTCGGCTTGTTTCCATTTTTCGCGAAATTTCGCAAAAAATAGTCGGTTCATTTTTTCGGTTTTTCATTGTCATTAGTACTGGTTTGGGGGGGGTAGCGGGCTCCTGGAGGGAGCTGCAGGAGTCAGCCAGAGCCACAAGTGATGGACTGGTAGACTCTTTGCACCCGCTGTGTCTCACGTACTTGCATGTAGTGCAATGCAAGTAGATCTGGCTTAGGGTTAAGACGGGTTAGCGCAAGGGCTAGGGTTAGGCCAGTTATGGGTGAGGTTAGGGTGAGTATTGGGGTGCACCTCTGGGTGCCTCTCTGACCCACTTAGAATGACAGTGTACTGGCGTATGGGTTAGGCTTAGGCTTAGGGTTCGGGTTTGGGCTACGATTAGTGGGCTGTTTATGCCCGATTGGCACATCCCAGAAGTCTCTGTGGTCAACCTGGCCAAGTGGCCATGCGATTGGTGGAAAATTTGCATTGTCCACTCCCATGGGCGAGCCCATCATTGCAAATGTGCAGGTGTAATAAAATAAAATAAAATAAAATAAAATAAAATAAAATAAAATAAAATCAACGGAGACTTTTTTTTGCAAGAAAAACCCACTGCTGCTACTGTAAAAATTCAAGCATTTAAAATAGCTAATTTTCGCATGTTTCTGTGGTGCTTTGGTGGGGTTTTGGGCAACGATTTCAAAAAAAATATTGTGGTCGCCATTTTGGATCCCCCGCACTGCATGGCAAATGGATGCGCCCTCCCAGCCTGGTACCAGCAGCGCAGCAGTAGCATTAGCCAAGGAGAGGGGGTGGGGAAAACCCCCCCCAAATAAAACCTTCTGGCCTGGTAGGTGCCCTCAGACAGTTTTCGCCTACTTTTAGGGCCGGGAATCGGGTTTTTTTAACTTTTAAAAACTTTTTTTCTGTGCCGCTTGGCATTGCACGATCGCCGAAATGCAAGTAACGAGCACGACAAATCAGACCAATTGTTCATTCGTCGGTTCGAGCTCGAATTCTGGCGGAGTAATTCCCATTACCGTTTCCGTAGAGTAACAGATACGAGTAACGGAAACGGAAACGGGAATACCGCTAAGTCGTGCCCATCTCTAGACAAGATGTCAAGGGCATCTTAGCTGTACAATCAGTTGCTTAACAAGACAAATAACTAGGATGCACTCTGCCTCCTAGTTTGCCACAGTTAACCATGACAATTACACTAACTGTGCTCATACGTCACATCTTCTGCACAATAAGAACATTCACTTGTGTAGTAAGTAAAAAAACAAAGGCAGGGATAAAAGTCTATGAATTTTAATAACATTTGCATCCCCAAGTGCTTTAAGAAGACCACACATCCAAGCATTAGGAGGAGTATAAAACCCTCATCTCTTTGGCCATGCTTGTGCAGCACAGTTTAAGAAGATTACATAGTTTAAGAACATTACATAGATGGTGCCTGTATGGTCCTCTGGATGGTGGGCTATGCCTCCCATCATTGCTCACCAACACTGTAGTCTTGGTCTTGATTTTTTTTTAACCTCTAGTCACTTCTCCCAGCCCATATGTTTTATAAGCCAATGGTTAGGAAGTGATGCATGCAGCCTCTTGGTGCACAGGAAGAACTGGGTAATACATTACTCCCAGCATTAACTTTAGAATGATCTACTTAATTCTCTTCCAGAATCATGCACAGGGGAAATGTGATAAGTCTAGTTCCTATCAAGGAGGCACAGTGGGGAATTGAACTCACAACTCCCAGTCCACTGAGCTATCCAGCCGTTAAGCCCCATTCAATGTGGCTGACGTCAAGGTAGTGTCTAGACTCATAACTTCATAGGAGACGCTCATCTTTACAGCTGTCACAGAGCATGGTAGTCGTTGGAATGAAACTGAGGAATATTGCAGATAGGTAAATCTTGCCTTTTTCTGTTACCAGGCGCTTCTCCTAAATGCTTCTTAAGGCTGGCTCTTTTCCATTTTCTTACATTACCCATAAAGATTGGCCCTGCAGGTTTTGCATTTGAAAGCAAGCATTAGCATGATTTGCTGTTTGTTCCCACAAAGAAATTGAACACATTTCATGTTCAATAACTGCAGCCTTTTCATTTGCTTACACTGCTGATTTAAGTTTCAACTCTAAGATCCTAGTGTACGTCTTGGCAATAGGAAAGCTGTATTAGGATTTTTCCCCTTTCATTTGTTAGAATAGAGAACATCTGTGTCATGTAGATATGATTTCATTCTACAAAAACTAAGAACTTTGATGAAGAAGTTGGAAATGTGTTTATGACCGAGAAACATCAAATAGATGTCAAATGATTTTATCTTACGTGTATGTGTGTGTGTGTGTGTGTGTGTATATATATATATATATGTGTATATATATATATATATATATATATATATATATATGTTTTCGTAGATTTTCACGGGTATAGGTATGCATGTTAGGGTGGATTCGGGTTTCTTCCCGTGTAGAAATCTGGTTGTTTTGGCGACGTTTCGACGAGGTCTCACTCGTCATCTTCAGGCTGGTGTTCTGGCTTCTTTCTTCTTGAAGCAAAGTGTGGTCTCAGTTGAAGTCCTTCTATAAATACTGCTGGGGGGGTGTGGTTTGCTTGCTCTGTTGCTGATTGTAGAACGCAGTCAAAAAAGAAGAAAAATCTTCCTCTCTCTTCCAGCACATAAAAACAACAGGTCATGAAATTGACTTTGAAAGAACCAAACTCATCTCCAAAACTGAACACTTCAACAGTCGAATAATCATGGAAGCCATTGAAATAGAGAAACACCCAAACAACATGAATAAACGTGATGACACCTCCCGCTTGCCTGACATCTGAAACTAGCCCTGGTCAACAGACGAGCCTCTGTCACAAAGACTGACACCAGGTCCAAAAGGACACAAGATGCCACCACCTTCCATCCACACCAAACACAAACCCAGACCCTTCCCACAGATGAAACGAAACCACCATCCAATAACAAAACCACGACTGCACCATCTACTGCGGCACCCCACCCCAGTCACCACATGGAGCACACTCACACACCCCAAAAAAACATTGGGAGACCACAGACACGTAGCCAGACCAAAATGAATTCACAAGACACAGGACCCCACTCCACCAAAGCCCAGGATACTGCCAGAACCTACCAGCCATCTAACCCACCAGCATGTAAACAGCCATCTAAACAGCCATCAGCAGTTAATCCCTTAACGATCGCCTCAGCCACACAGCAGATCACAAAAGAACAAAGGAACAAAGGAACCTACAATCAGCAACAGAGCAAGCAAACCACACCCCCAGCAGTATTTATAGAAGGACTTCAACTGAGACCACACTTTGCTTCAAGAAGAAAGAAGCCAGAACACCAGCCTGAAGATGACGAGTGAGACCTCGTCGAAACGTCGCCAAAACAACCAGATTTCTACACGGGAAGAAACCCGAATCCACCCTAACATGCATACCTATACCCGTGAAAATCTACGAAAACAAATATCCGACCTCTACGGGAGGAAACCTTCCAGCTGACCAGAACCTACGAAACTAGAAGTCCGAAGAGCCACCATCTTATGTGACATTGCATTCCTACGCAACTGCCGAGACAAAAATGTGATCCCCACAAGCTTCCAACTGAAATTCCACTCAAAACCCCATCCAGCGAAAGGATCCTGAAAAGAACAGAACTAGCCCTAATCAGAAGCGAACTACACAGGAAAAGATACCTACTAGATCAAACCAACAGAGACCTACTCACTCTCCACCTCAAACTCAGCAACAAAATCCACCCAACACTCTGGAACAAATCCAAGCAACTGGCCGCCTGGAGAGCTGAAACAGAGACCTCCCACAAGACAGACACACACACCAACAAACTCCACAAACTGGAAAACGCCAGAAGCCCAACCCCCACACAACAGCCCATGAAACAAACAGTTCACAACATATCAGACAGGACACTCACCATCGCAGAGACCAAAGTCCTTTCCAAAGGATTCAACTTTGCAATCGCCCCCAGACACATCCCCACCGAAAACATCATATGCGGAGTGGAAGCCAGCCTAACCAAAATCAACCCAGATGAAGCCAACAAAATCAGACTCGAAGTCACCAATGTCCTCTGCTCCAGCAAACCACCCAGAAGCAATTTACACAAAGAAGAACAAAAAGCCCTCTCCAACCTGAGGAAAGACAACAACATAATCATTCTCCCAGCAGACAAAGGCAATGCCACAGTGGTGATGAACACATCCGACTACCAAGCCAAATTATCCAACCTACTACAAGACCCTGCTTACATACCTTTGAACACAGACCCCACCACCTACCTGGAAAAAAACCACCAAAGCCAAAATAAAAGCCTCTCCCTTAAGTGAAGAAATCAAGCCAAGCATCATCCCCAGAGAGAAATCATCCAGATGCCCCAAGCTCTACGGCCTCCCCAAGATTCACAAAGAAGGAACACCTCTCAGACCCATAGTCAGCTCCATAGGCTCACCTCTACAAAACCTCGCCAAATTTCTTGCCAAACAACTCCAGCCCTATGCAGAATCCATCACTTCATACGTACAAAACTCGTTCCACTTCATAGAAATTATAAAGAAACAAGACCTACAACCCAATGACCTACTCGTGAGCTTCGATGTTGTTTCGCTCTTCACACAAGTGCCCATTCAAGAAGCCTTGACAGCTATCCACAACAAATACAACCCCCAAACACATCCTAGATCTGACCAACCACTGCCTAACCAACACATACTTCATCCACAATGGACAAAGATACAAACAGATAGAAGGAGCACCCATGGGATCACCCCTCTCACCGGTCATCGCAAACCTATATATGGAACACTTTGAAACCAACGCGTTACAGAAGTCCGAACATAAACCCAAACTCTGGCTCAGATATGTTGACGACACCTTTGTTATCTGGCCACACGGGAAAGATAAACTGAACAACTTCCTCACACATCTCAACAGCCTACACCCCAAAATACAATTCACTATGGAAATAGAAGCCAACAACCAACTTCCCTTCCTGGACGTCCTAATCTACAAAAAACCCGACGGCTCCTTAGGACATACCATCTACCAGAAAAAAAAACACATACAAACCGCTACTTAAATGCACAATCACACCACCACCCTGCACAGATCAACTCCGTAGCAAAAACCCTCATCTCCAGAACCAAACGCCTCGCTGACAAAGACCACCTAAAAACTGAATTACACACTCTCTCGAATGTTTTAATTGCGAACGGATTCCAAAAAAACACCATCACCAAACTAATCCAAAAGGAAACACCCCCAAGAACCAAGAAACAGAAGAGAACAACGGCACCGCCCCTCCTCCCTTACATCAAAGGCACCACAGACAAAATCAGCAAAATTCTCCACAAACACAATATCAAGACAGCCTTTTGCACCGACCAAAAAAATAGCCAACATCTTAAGAAACCCCAAAGACAAGATTGAGCTAGAAAACCAAGGAGTCTACGAAATACCATGCAAAGTCTGTCCAGCCACATACATCGGACAAACAAACAGGAGAATAAGCGCACGCATCGCAGAACACAAGAACGCAGTCAAAAAGAAGAAAAATCTTCCTCTCTCTTCCAGCACATAAAAACAACAGGTCATGAAATTGACTTTGAAAGAACCAAACTCATCTCCAAAACTGAACACTTCAACAGTCGAATAATCATGGAAGCCATTGAAATAGAGAAACACCCAAACAACATGAATAAACGTGATGACACCTCCCGCTTGCCTGACATCTGGAAACTAGCCCTGGTCAACAGACGAGCCTCTGTCACAAAGACTGACACCAGGTCCAAAAGGACACAAGATGCCACCACCTTCCATCCACACCAAACACAAACCCAGACCCTTCCCACAGATGAAACGAAACCACCATCCAATAACAAAACCACGACTGCACCATCTACTGCGGCACCCCACTCCAGTTACCACATGGAGCACACTCACACACCCCAAAAAAACATTGGGAGACCACAGACACGTAGCCAGACCAAAATGAATTCACAAGACACAGGACCCCACTCCACCAAAGCCCAGGATACTGCCAGAACCTACCAGCCATCTAACCCACCAGCATCTAAACAGCCATCTAAACAGCCATCAGCAGTTAATCCCTTAACGATCGCCTCAGCCACACAGCAGATCACAAAAGAACAAAGGAACAAAGGAACCTACAATCAGCAACAGAGCAAGCAAACCACACCCCCCCAGCAGTATTTATAGAAGGACTTCAACTGAGACCACACTTTGCTTCAAGAAGAAAGAAGCCAGAACACCAGCCTGAAGATGACGAGTGAGACCTCGTCGAAACGTCGCCAAAACAACCAGATTTCTACACGGGAAGAAACCCGAATCCACCCTAACATGCATATATACTTTCATGTAGAGAATATATATATATATTCTCCACATGAAAGTATATCATTTTCCTTCACAAAATAATGTCAGATGTTTTTACTCCCAAATCAGGAATGTCAATTCATGGATATTGAATAAGTGTAATCCAGTGCAACAGTTTTCCTTTCAAACTTGGCAAGGAACAGGGTAGAGAATGCTAGCATGGTGGAAACAACATTTGTAGAACTTTACAGGACTGGGAATAATCTCAATGTCTCCTTAACTGTGGGTCAAGCCATGCATTTCACTCTTGAAAAATAGCAGGAGCACTGTCAAACAATGACACATCTTCCCAAATTCCTAGTTTTTAGATGAGGATGCTACTAGCAATCATCTGGGTCACATGGGAATTTGAAAATACCCAATCTTTTTGTCCAGTACAGCAGAACAGCTGCGTATTGCCAATACTATGAACATCTATCCCCACCACCACCCCGTTCTCTAGAAGGCCTTGGGATCATCTGTTTTCAAACCAGGCCTGGCTTAGACAAATTAGCATGAGCAGTCAAGCAGCCAGAGATGCTAGCTGAAGGATAAGGCAAAGGAGGAATGACCTGGAAGGTAACTGAATAAACAGGCAGATGATTCAAGCCCTCAGAAGATTGTAGTGGTAGTTATGGGAGCAATGCAATGATTTATTCATTCATTTATTTATTTATTTATTTATTTATTTTATATAGCTTGTATGCTGCCCACTACCCAAAGGTCTCTGGGCAGCTCACAATCAAAGTAAACCATTTAGACAATTAAAACATCAAATTGTAATAAAATTAAAACAATAAAACATTTAAATACAATAAATACAATATATTAAAACACTGCACTAAAATTTGATTTATATCCTGCCTTTATCACAAAATGAGGACCCAAGGTGCCTAGTTAATAGGAAAATGGGAGAAGCCTTGATCAGACTTAATTCCTGCAGGCTCTAATCGGAGATGAATGTGTTCAATTGTTGGACTAACCTTTTAAAGTTTTGGTTGCCTTCATTCATGCGTGAACTAGAGGATGAAGATGTCCTTCTGAAAAGGAACATAGCCATAGGTCAGAAAACTGTCCCTGACAGCTTTTCTGTATAGACATTGATCCCAAGGGGAAAGAACTCATGTGAGGAAAAAGAGGTCGGAGGGATGAATGGCATGAGGGAAATGTACATACAGTAGAAGACCGAGTGGGGAAAGTGTAACAGGAGTGTCAGGGAGCCTTATTTTAAGCCCAGGACACATGTTGTCTTCCCGCTCCCTAATGTGCACTTTAGCTGAGAATGACCCAGGCACAGTTTAAAAAGCATACTAGCTGAATGTGGGGGGAAAGTGACTTTTGCTTGTGTTTTATTCTTTGTACAGACTATAAGGAAGCTATTTTTCATTCATGACATGTAGAGCTGGTTCTTAACTGCTCACAGTCAGACACATATAGCTGGTTCTTAATTGGACAAAATTGCAGCAAAGACTTTAAAATAGTCGCTCTAAATTGTCCTGTTGCTCTTCATTATAGAGCCAGTGCCATGTGACTGACAATACAAATTACATAGGAAAGAAATCAAATTGTACAGGTGCTGGATATGATAATAAAGCAAGCCAGGAAGAGACGGGTGGGGGACTATAGTAAAATGGGAAATTCTGGACAAGATGGATATAACAGCCACATTCCTACACCAGCATAGGTGCAGTGGTATAAATTGAAGCTGCTTGTTGCCATTAGTTAAGGAATTGATGCTTGGTTTCTTTGTCATTCACCAGTTGAATGACTTTGCACAATATAAGAAACACAGACATCAGCTCCTTAACTAATGGCAACAAGCAGCTTCAATTTATACCACTGCACCTATGCTGGTGTAGGAATGTTACTTACTTATACCTGCATGAACTACCATTAGTTAAGGAATTGATGCTTGGTTTCTTTGTCATTCACCAGTTGAATGACTTTGCACAATATAAGAAACACAGGCATCAGCTCCTCAACTAATGGTAGTTCATGCAGGTATAAGTAAGTAACAGGATCCTAGCCAAACACTGTATAACAAAGAATATTATGATAGCTGGTGGCAGAATGCTTGGTATTGCTTGTTTTTACTCCACAATAAGAGAGAGAGAGAGAGAGAGAGAGAGAGAGAGAGAGAGAGAGAGAGAGAGAGAGAGAAAGGAAGGAAGGAGAGAGAATGTATTTAACATAATGTTTGGAAAGATCAGAAAGAGAGAGAGAAAGCTGTAGCAGGCTAAAGGTACCACATGGCAGGAGGACCTCAAGCTGGGGACATGGTGTGATGTAGCAGACTTGCTGAATTGTAGGCTTTCCTGTAATACTCTTGTTCTGCTCCACTTACAGTCTGCTTGTATTTACTGTATTTGTGTGTGTGTGTGTGTGTGTGTGTGTGTGTGTGTGTGTGTTGTGTGTGTGTGGCATGCAAATATTATAAAGATTCCATAAATCTCCAGCACCCTCTCATCCAAACGAAACTAACCCTGACAGTCTTGCCTGTGGAACTTCTCTCACTATTCAGACAAGTGGAGCATGCAAAGCCATATTCATATATCAAAAGACATTATGTGATTATGTTTGAAAAACAAGGCCATGGGAAAATGCTGCACTCAGTAGGAATAACGGTTGCTTCAGGGTCAGTCTTATGTTTCTTAATGAAGCTTGGTAAAGCAGGTCACATATGTTTATACAATGTGTTCTACCCATAAAATATTTTGGGCAAAGTCTCCAGTCACTACAGACCCACTGAAACAATGGGACTTGGGAATAGCAAAATTTATACATGTCCCATTTATGCAATGGATTCAGCACTAATGGGAAAGAATGATTGAATGTATTACTTGGATACTTTAGCTCTGTAGACACCAATTGCACCAGAAATATTATTTTACAGTAACATAACATTGTATGGTTCACTTTCTGCATTTTATGAACACTTTGGGTTTTAAATGTGTAAATTTCACCTTGGCCAGTTGCTTTTTAATTACCCAATTTATTTTGTATTATTACCATACTAAAATTAAGCACCAAAATCCAGTTATAGCATAACTTTTCCCATTTAATTTGCTGATTGTCTGGCATGAAGTAAACCTTTTTCTATTCAAAGACTGTGTCATATATATATCTTGTGATCTAAATTTAATAACCATTGATTTTATTTGTTGGGTGGGGGAAGGCCAGGATAAATAATAGTGAGATGGAGTAATGCAGCAAGAGAGGTTTAGTAAGGCTCCGGAGTGGAGAATTTAGTATAAAGTTGATATTAAGTGTTTTCTACCTAAGAGATCAGCACAGCACAATTCTCTTCAACTGAGCCAGAGAAATCTATTTTTATTCTCCCTCTAAAAGGGTGATGGATGTCAAACAATTCCAAAGAATGTCAATTTTAGACTTTGTTGTGGTAATGGTAATCTTAGTGCGATCTTAATGTGGTGATCTTAACGCAGCAATCTTAGAGATAAAAGTACATTTCAGTTGGTTAGGAAAATCTGGAAGATTTCTTCCTAAGCCTTGTTTCCCAAACCAAGTTTCATTCACACAGCATTAGGGATGGGCTGTTTGTTTCAGAAGCAGTAGCTTCTGAAACGACCCACAAGAGCTCAGTTGCTGTTCAGAAGCCTCCAAAACACAAGCAGCCAATCACTTATCTTCCTGCAGGGTCAGATCGGGCTAAACTCCAAAAGGAAGAAATCTCCTGATGTCATCTGTCCTTCTCACTGGTTCTGGCCAATCAGGGAGGTGGGATGATGCAATTCTCTGCACAGCTCCTGATTTGCAAGCACCAGTGAGAAGGACAGATAACATCAGGAGGCTTCTTCCTGGTTGGAGTTTAGCCCGATGTGACCCTGCAGGAAGGTAAATGATTGGCAGCTTGCATTTTGGATGCCCATCCCTACACAGCAGGTCAAACTAAATAGATATGTGCATCTCAAGCAAGTTACACCTGTATTCTACATATGTTACATTTCCCAAACAATTGCCACAAACCAATGAAAGAGAGGGATAAGGGATAAGAACACTTAGTAGAGAGCTGTGGCTCTCTTTGGATTTCAAAAGCTGAAAGCCACAATTGTTCGGTGCTCGGCAAATAAACAATTGCCATAGCCCTGAAGAATCTCTCCCAGTTACTTTATTTTTATTTATTTATTTATTTATTTATTTATTTATTTATTTATTTATTTATTTATTTATTTATATGGCAGCTTTCTCCCTATAGGGAATCCAAAACACCTTACAACAGATAAAATAGATTTTAAAACACTACGGTAGGAAACTCTGTATCCATGGGGGATTGGTTCCCCCACCCCAGTGGGTACTCAAATCAGCAGATAACAGAGAATGCTAAATGTATAATATAGGGGGAAACTAAGAAAAATATTTTAACAGGAATTACCAGAACTGGCCAATAGAGGGTGCCAGATGCCATGCCATGCCATGCATAATATTTTCAGGCCATGGATAAATGAAACCATGAATCCAAAATTTGTGGATATGGGAGTCCTATTGTATTTGAAAACAATTACATATATATTTAGGGGGAATCAAGTTAAAACAATTTAAAAATTATAGAGTTGTATGTTAAAAACCAGCATACCTAACATATTGCTTGAAGAGGAAGGTCTTTGCAGGATGCTGGAAGGACAAATGGGAGGGGCCCAATCGGGGCTCCCAGGGAACTGCATTCCAAAGCCTAGGAGCAGCCACTGAGAAGGTCCTCTCTGGAGTCCTCACCAAATAAGCTTGGGAAGATAGTGGAACACAGAAAAGATACTCCCCAGAAGAACCATAAAAGCCAAGAGGGCTCGTATGTGGCAGCACAGTTCTATAAAGAGCCTGGATACAAGCTGAATTTAGCTTTATAGGTAACAACAGGCACTTTGAATTGAGCCCAGAAACAGAGTGACAGCCACCAAAGCTGTTGTAACATGGGACAGAAGATTGCAAGTCAAATTGCAACCACTGCCCTCTCCAAACTTACAGCACCAGAGCTGAAGAAAAGGTTCCCGTTAAAATGTAGGTGCTCTGCATGAGTGAGAATGCAGATTTACCAGGTATCTTGTTGACACGGAGAACCAGAACAGGAACCTTGACTTTTGAGAGAGTAGGAGAAGTGTGAGGAAAGTGATGATGGAAGAGGCAGGGCTAGGCATTGTCCACCGTCCCGGAAATAAAGAGTCAAGACACGTTTGTGGGATTGAATTGGGCCACAATTTATTGCCTTAAATTCAGTATGTCACTGGTGCTCTTTTCTCCCACCAGGGAGCCTGAAAGTGCAAGTGACTATGTGGTGTTCACGTAATTATTGTTGGGAGGGCCCTGGCAGCTCCTCCCACTTGATTGTTAACTTGAACATGAACTTGCACTTGAACTTAAAGTTAGAGTTAAATGGACCGGGCAGCCCTTATCAATCACTTGGCGTGTTATTAATCATCATGGACTGTCCTATCTTCTATCCTAATCTGTTCCTAATTATCGTAGAGGGCTGCCGATCTGATAGGCCATGTTTTGCTACTCTTAACCTGGTTTCATTTTGCCACTTGCACTGACCGCCACAGAAATGGGGCTATGCAGATGCTGGATAGAGCTGTAAGGCAACAGGCAACTGATTTGCAGCCAGGTGGCGATGACTGTCACTGTACTTTCGCAGAGCTCCCTCCCTGCAGACAGCTGGCGATCAAAGAGGCTGTTTGCCTAGCAGTGAGTCCTTAAATGCCCTCGGACCATAGCCAAACCACGTGACCCACTATCCCAAAGAAGCCTTGGTCCTTTTGTACCACGTGACCACTGGTCAACCCTGTCTCCCCAGTCAGGTGGACCAAGCAGCTCCTCCCAGCACAGGGCTGGATCAGAGCTTCCCTTGTTCTCAGAGTAGAATGTCTCAGTCAGTGACACCTGAATGCGGTCTAGGTTTTAGTTTGGCTGTTGAAGCTACCATCACCAGGATTCTACACTCCAGCTAAAGGCTGATGGACCTGCTATGCTTCTCCAGAATTCCAGGCGGTAACACAGACCTTTAGGTTGAACTGTGCTAGTGGAGGAGAAAAATGAGATTTCTTTAAAGCCCATGCATCTCTTCTTCTTCTCAGTGTTGGCACTTTTATTGGGCTTCCAGAGCTTTGGCCAGCTGGACACCCAGAAATGAGGGAACAGAACTGGGGAGGGGCTTTGGAGGTCTAGGCACTGGGACCAGTTGTCCCATTTGGAGCAAGGCGCTGAGTGGAGCTGTGGCATAGCAACTTCTGAGCCTTATTGCTATGCAAGCCATGGCAGCAGTGGTGTAGAACATGGGGGCTGGCAATTAAGCTTCCCCAAAGCCACTGTTGCTCCTCAGGGCCTGGAAAGGCTCCTTACATCTCTTGTGAACTTTTGGTCAGGCTGGGCCAGGATGACAGCGCTATCAGGAATGCCAGCAGACCCATTAGCTGCTGTGCATATTTCATTGCCTGCCTAACTCATAAGAATATCATTTCCACCTTGCTCAGGGTTGACATAATTACCTGACGAGCCAGGTTTTACAAGGATTCCATCCATATTTGCACAAATTCTTCATGTGCCCATTATGATGATCATGGAAGAGTTCCAGCCCCTTTTAACTCCTGCCGACCTCCCCACCCTGTCATGGCACAATGCTCCGATCCTATGACAACATAAGCAGTTGCACCCTGTTGCCAGGTCTTGGCAAGAAATCCCAGAGGAAAAGATGCTGCTGACCTGAGACCTGTCCCTACAATAACATCCCTGGTGGGGTGTCCCTCTTAAGATTTCTTAATAGTGACTGTTGGTCAGGTGGTGCAGTATAAAAATCAAATCAAATAAATGAATGAATGAATGAATAAATAAATAAATAAATAAATAAATATATTTTCAAAATCTTCTGGGTACATGGATGAATAAATGGCAACTTCCCCCCTAAAATGATTATAAGCAGCAGTGAAAAACGGGTGTGCTTTTGAACATTTTAAAGGAATACTCACTTTGGTGCCTGGCATCTAGAATATAGGCAGAAGCCTCAGAAGAGATGGGTTCGCCAGAGGCAAAATGGCTAACTTCAAAGGCAAACTTCAATGTACCAAATTGCTTTTTAACTTTCCCACAAAGCTCCTTTAGAACTGCAAGTACTCATTCTAATAACAGTTAATTATTTATAATGACATATTATCCCCCATTAGAATAGGAATTGTACTGTCATGTATTTAATGCTATGTCGAAGTCTCTTACCAGTTCTGTCATTGCCTCAGAAATGCATGTTCAATCAAATATATAAGCCTGCAAATGAGAAAATTTCCATTTGTTTCCCCACCACCACCACCTAAAATAAATTGGGTGGAACTGAAACCAAGCCCATAAACAAGCCATGCATTGTGGCTTTACCCATGAGTTGGCAGTCCCTTGTTTTTGCTATCCAGTGGTGTTGCAGAATTAAGGCCCACTGGACTGAAGCCCCAGGATCTCCTGAATACCAGGGCCATGATACCATCCACACATGCTTTCCAGCTTCCAGAGTCCCTCAGATCTCAGCTGCAATTCTCACAGAAGCTGGGAGAGAAATATTGTTGCAAACTATTCCTGTTATAATTGGGCAAATAAGAGCCATTAACTTTAGAAAAAGCCTGCTCTGATATCATTCATATGGATTGATTCAGCTATCCATACCTTTGGCCTTTCTTGTGAGACGGTTTGCTACTGGGACTGTTGTAACAAAAATCTGTGCTTCTAGATCTACCGCTATGCCACTATTGCTGCATAAGGTTGCAAAACAACCAATACACTCATTCCAGGAGGCTTGCTATATATGGCTTGTATTCAAAGAATCGGACTATAACTTAACACCACTTTGTCTTAAATGTTAAAACTTCTAAAATGAAATGGCATCTTGTTTCTTCATGAGACATCATCTCTTTTATGCTAGCTGTGACTTTGTTTGTAATGGACAACCTGTTTATTGGGATGACCAGGTTTACAGATCTCCTTCTCACTACCCAAGAACATGCAGGGTATGTGACTGGTATATGGATTGTTGCTGGCACATCTTCACCCAGCTCCACTACCCCCTCACGTGTGTTTTTAAGTTGACTGTTTGATTCTCCCTAGTGCAAGCATGCACAAAGTCTAGAGGTCTTGGGATGTGTGGGTCACAATCACCTCCTCTTGCACTATGGAAGGAGGCTGTTCTCCTGTGTCCTATCACGGTGCTGGAGATTTCTCCCACACTAGTCTAAATGTATGGAAGTAGAAACAACAAAGTTCCACGTGACGTCTTATCATAAGTTTGATTTGGCATGCATAGAAGTGTTCCTGGGATTTCAAACTATACTACCTTAGCTTGAAAAGGTTACACACCCACACTCACCTAATGTATAATGCATGCAATACATTTTGTGAAAACCACAAGCTCAGTTTGAAAGTAATTATTCAACCAAAGTGCCAATTTAAATCAATGGATTTGTCTGCGCAAGAGCTAAAACAATACTTTACTACGGAGCCCGTTGTGATGGATTAAACCTGACAGAAAAGTTCTACTTGTGGAGCATCATATCAAATTCCGTAACAGAGAAAGTCAAAGAGCCAAGGGCAGGTAAGAAGAGTGTTGATGAGAGGGAATCCATGTTTTATGTTTTTTTTTAATTTATTGGTGGTCTATTCAGTGGCAGTCATTTAAAGTGGAACTTGTATGAATATCTCTTTAAAATAGAGAGGTGGGTTTCCATGTAGAGATCACTCTTAGTGATGAGCAAACAATGTTCAAAATGTAATGAGCAGTGCAAACATGAAAGGATAATTCTGATTGACAATCCCAACTTGAGGAAAGCCCAGAATCAGTGAAAGTAAATCATTTGATAAGCTATCAGTCAATAGGAAGGATGATATAAGACCTTATATAAATCCTCTAATTTGGGGACTAACAGCAGGATTAAAGCTTTTTAAAAAGAAAAAAAAGTACATCTCCAACAAACAAATGTGAAGTTCTCATCATCAGTTCAGCAGTATGACTGATAATTATTTCTGGGGTTTTTTGAACTTTGGGCTCATAATGAGTACAGCAGAAAAGTTGGGTTCTCCATCATGACCTTCATGAAGCCACACAGATGGGTTTCCCAGGTGCCCCTGCGCCAGAGGTCGGAACTTCCCTAGCAATAGGAAAGTTCATTAGTCTCCGCCCCCACACCCTGCGCATGAGCGTGGGTGTTCTCGCCTAAACGCCTCAGTTCCTCTTAACCGCCACGGCTAGAGGTTCTTCTCCGTTGGTCTCCTTGCGTTTTTTCTAGTCAGGATTTTTTCTTCTCGTTTGGCTTTTACTTCAGACTGTTTTTTGGCTCATGTCTTTCGTGCCTCCCTTCAAACATTGTTCTATCTGCCATGCCAAGATTCCTCATACAGATGGGCACGACCGTTGTCTTTTTTGTCTCGGTGAAAACCATCGTACCGAGACTTGCCCAATTTGTAGAGGATTCAGTTCACATGCGCTTAAAAATCGACGAAACCGTTTGGCGAACTATCTTCTTGAACGTTCCCTTTGTCCGCAACCCATGGAGCAGAAAACGGTCGAGGTATCCCGTAAGTCGGAGGCTTCAGGTCGGGTGGAAAAACCTAAGAAGATCTCGGTTCTCCAAGGTGTGGCTTCCTCGAAGTCTAAAACGTCCGCCAGCCCATCCCATGCTATGCATTCGAAGTCCTCTTCAAAACCTTAGAAGTCTTCGAAATCACTCTTAGCGCCTCCAAAGCTTTCTATTACTTCGGGTTTGACCTCGGCAACGCCTCTCACTTCTTCTTTGGCTTCACCCTCGGTTACCGTCAAAACCGAATATTCTGGTTCGGCAACTCCAACCGTCCCTTCTGCTCCTAGATTGAAGTACCAGCAATTGCTTCCATCGGATCCATCGGAGTCGTCATCCGATGATGACGCAGGCCGACCTCCTAATATCACCTTGATGGGCTCGACTCCCACCATGGATTCCGGGACCTGTCGGTCCGCGGCGGAAGGGATCGGTCAGTCCAGAGAGCCCCCGGTGCGCTCTCCATCCTTGGCTTCCAAAGCAGCCTCATCCCCGGTTCCTATCCGGGAGACCGAATTTGAAGAGCGTGCTTCTTCGCTGCCTCCGACGTTCTCTTCAGGTTCATCTTCGAAGCCAGAGAAGCACCGAAGTCGCAAGCATGTCCAGCTGCAATCGACTATTCCGGCTACGTCAGTCGGTTTCGATTCTTCTGCCGCCGCCACCCAGAGTGAATCCGTAGCCGCTGCCATGGTTCAGGCTTCGACACCCCCTAAGCCGACCAAGGAGACATCGGATTTGATGGTGCCGCCTAAGAAGAAAAGGCGAAAGGAGCACCATTCACAAGCTCCGTCTCTGGCTGTTCCTCTGATTCCCGCCTTTTCCCTCCATTTCGACGGCAAGCAATGGTCCATCCACACCTCGGACCATGTCGAATCCGAACAGCTGGCCTTGGTTCTATCTTCTTTGGGGTCAAATTGGGCGGACGATGAGGCTTCGGAGGTCGAATCCGTCACATCGGAAATCTCAGATTCGACTTCTTTACAGATGGTCACCTGTCCAGATTCTGAGGGTGACGAAAATTCTCCCCCTTCCTCCTCGAATTCAATGAGGAATTACGCTAATTTCCTCATCCAGATGTCAAAGACTATTGACTTGTCTGTTCACCAACCTCAACCCAAGAGAGTCTGCCGCATCTTTGGCAGAATTGCTAATGATGAGACGGCTCCTGTCCCTCTCACCATGATTCCGTCCTTCCTTCCAGACCATGTCAACTACTACAGTCCCACGCAAACTTGAAGCACTCTATAGAGTGCATGATGATAAGGCACCTTATCTGAACAAGCATCCACCTCCTAACTCTGTTGTTTTGGCATCTTCTCAGGTACAATCAGGTACCAAGCAGACCCCAATCCCGCCTTCTAAAGAAGGAAGGAAGTTGGACACAGTTGGCCGACACATTTACTCCTATGTTATCCTCCAGCACAAGATTGCCAACTATCAGGGTGCCATGGGGGCCTACCAGCGTGACCTTTTAACTCACCTTGATCCATTTCTGGAGCTGATTCCGGAAGACAAGCGTGCTGAAGCATCGGCCTTGTATGAAGAGTCCATGGCCCTGGCAGCACAGCAGATGCGAGCCTCCAAACACTCTTTTAATGCTGCCTCTAGAGTGCTCAACTCCTCCATCACCCTTCGGCGACATGCTTGGTTACGCACCACTGGACTTTCTGATGACCATATGGCTCAGATCGAATTCCTGCCCTTTGATGGCTCCGGCTTGTTCAATACTGCAACGGATGATCTCATGGAGGACAGGCAAAAGAAGCAGGATACTGCCAAGAAGTTAAATGTTATTCCTTCTAGGCTGAAGCCTTCCTTTCATTTTCAATCTAGAAGACACTTCTGGCCTCCTTCAACCCAGTCGTCCTCCAAGCACCAGCAACGCGACCGTCCTGCCAGATCTTCTGCCTTATCCAGCTTCGCTTCTAAGTCAAAGAAATCCAAATCAGCCACCATCTCTTCCAAGCCCACTGATAGAAGTTCTCGAGATGACTATTGACTATCACACTATTCATCTCAACCCCTTTCTCTCAGCTTGGCAAAATATCACCTCGGACCAGTGGGTCCTTTCTGTTATTCAAAAAGGTTACCTGTTAGAGTTAAGTTGCCTACCCCCGTTGGGAAATTTAGTTCACACCTCTCCATCACCATGTCTTCTGGAAGAGATTGCTTCCTTGCTTCATAAACAAGCCATCGAAATAGTCCCAGGGCCCATTGCTCACCACGGCCTCTTCTCCCGCTATTTCACGGTCCCAAAGAAGGACGGAGGGCTGCGTCCTATTCTGGACTTGTGCTTCCTGAACAAATTCCTAGTATACAAAAAATTTCAAATGGTCACCTTGGAAAAAGTCATACCACTTCTTCGCAGAGAGGACTGGTTTGGAGTTGTGGATCTCAAAGATGCATATTTCCACATCTCCATCCACCCAGCTCATCGTCACCTGCTTCGATTCACCGTAGGGGAAGACATCTTTCAATATTCCGCCCAGCCATTTGGTTTGGCGACAGCAGCAAGGGTCTTCACCAAGTGCATGGCACCAATGGCAGCTTACCTCCGCACACAAGGAATAGTTGTCTTCCCCTATCTCGATGACTGGTTGATCATCGCAGACTCTCAGGACAAGGCCCTCCAAGACATCGCCACTGTCCTCGACACCTTAGAGTCACTGGGGCTCCAGGTCAATTACAAGAAGTCGCATCTCGAAACCTCTCCAGTCGTAAACTTCATCGGTGCCATTCTGGATTCTACCAGGGCCATGGCTTTTCCACCAAGGAACAGGATTGCAGAAATCCTTCGCCTACTACATCAATTCCAAACACACAAGGTCATCCCAGCAGTAGAGGTCCAAAGACTGTTAGGTTTCATGGCCTCCATGACCTCTGTCCTAGTTTACACGAGGCTTTGACTCAGACCTCTCCAGGCCTGGTTCCTTCACAATTCGACCCTCTACGGGACTCTCCCAACAAACTCCTCACCATTCCTCTGGACTTACCTCATCATCTTCGCTGGTGGTCTTGCCGGTCCAACATCCTCTCTGGACGTCCCTTCAGGAATCCATTTCCCACCATACAAATAACTACAGATGCCAGCAACACGGGTTGGGGTGCTGTTTGCCTCTCCCACTCCATCCACGATACCTGGACTCCACAGGAGCAACAGCTCCACATCAAAGAGTTGGAGCTGCTGGAGATCTTCAAAGCATTCCAGGCGTTTATCTGACACCTCTCCGGCAATGTAGTACTGGCGGTGACCGACAACACAACCACCATGTACTACATCAACAAACAGGGCGGAACCCACTCACAGTGTCTTCTGCAGCTCATGATCCACTTCTGGGATTGGTGCATCTCCAACAACATTCACCCAATTGTGATGCACTTACCTGGAGATGAGAACTCAGACGCCGACGACCTCAGCCGCCGACTTCAGGCAACTCACGAGTGGGAACTGCATCCCAGGACTTTCAGCCTCCTTTGCAGCAAGTGGGGCTCTCCTCGTGTAAACCTGTTTGCTTCCCAATTCAACACCAAGTGCCAAGAATACTGCTCCAGGGCAGGGAAGGGACTTCACTCTTTAGGGGATGCTCTCCTCCTCCCATGGTCGGGGGACCTCCTTTATGCCTTCCATCATGTGCCTCTGATACACAGAGCAGTCATAAAGGCTCTTCAGGAGAGAGCCAACCTAATCCTGATAACACCTTGGTGGCCTCGTCAACCCTGGTTTGCGTCCCTTCTACAAATGTGCTCAGATTATCTACGCCTTCCCCAGTCTCCAGACCTGCTATCACTGGACAACGGCCAAGTCCTGCACCCGGATCTGACTCGCCTTCAGCTCACAGCCTGGAGGATTCTACCTTGATCGAGTCGATCATTGATTCCTGTTGCAAGCCTTCCACTAAAAAACAGTACACCTATAAGTGGAAGAGGTTCTCTCTATTTGCGGCAGATAAGGGGTTTGACCCAGTCAACCCCTCCCTTGCCTGGGTCTTGCAATATCTCCTTCACTTGAAACGCTCTGGACCGACTTCTGCTTCTCTTCGAGTTCACCTGTCAGCAATTGTGGCTCACCAACCTCAGTTTTCAGAGGTGTCGGCGTTCTTCAGGCATCCTAGAATGAAGTGGTTTCTTAAGGGTCTTAAAAACACCTTCCCTGACAGGAAACCGATTCCTCCTCAGTGGTCCCTGTCCTTGGCCCTTCAGGCCTTGCAACACCCTCCTTTTGAACCTATGGCATCTACGGACATCAGGCTCCTCACCCTGAAAACTGCATTTTTGGTGGCCATTACTTCGGCTAGGAGGTCAAGCGAGCTCTGCGCCCTTAGGTGTGACCCTTAGTATTTGCGTTTCCACCATGATAGAGTGGTGGCTTACCCAGATGTCACTTTCCTTCTGAAAGTGGTTTCCTCTTTCCATGTATCTCAGCCAATTATATTGCCAGCTTTCTTTCCCATTCCTACTACGAGGATTGAACAGGACTTGCATACACTTGATGTTAGACGGGCCCTAGCTTTCTATGTCTCTAGGACCAAACCAATTAGAAAATCAAATAAACTGTTTGTGTGCCATGATCCTGCCATGCTGGGTACTCCTGTCTCTTCCCAACATTTTGCCCGCTGGGTAGTACAGACTATTAAGCTCTCTTACCAGCTAGCCAAGGTACCCTTACCCTTGGGTATCTGAGCTCACTCCACAAGAGCTTTGGCCTCCTCAGTAGCTTTTCTAAAGGGTGTACCCCTGGACAACATCTGCCAGGTGGCCACCTGGTCTACACCAGATACCTTCATGTCCCACTACAGAGTGGATGCCTGCGTGAATTTGGCCACTTTCTTCGGAAGGGCAGTGCTTTCCTTTGTGACGGCGTGACTACCCTCCTGCCTGTGAGTACTGCTTGCAATCACCCATCTGTGTGGCTTCACAAAGGCCACGATGGAGAAGAACCAGTTGCCTGTAGAGGTGGTTCTTCGAGTGGACGTTCGTGAAGCCACACCGCACCCGCCCGCCTCCCCTCAGACCGCCACGCCCTGACTGGTACATCCATTACCTGTCATCCTGGCGGTCAAGAGGAACTGAGGTGTTTGGGCAGGAACACTCATGCTCATGCACAGGGTGCGGGGGCAGAGACTAACGAACTTTACTATTGCTAGGGAAGTTCCGACCTCTGGCACAGGGGCTCCTGGGAAACCCATCTGTGTGGCTTCATGAACGTCCACTCAAAGAAGCACCTCTACAGGCAAGTAACTGGTTCTTATTGTCTAAACTCTTCATCATGATTCTTTTTATCATATTAGCTGTTTTCAGGTATTGCTATGTAGCCTCTTCGAGAAGGAGCAAGTATGCTCCTTCTGCTCACTCCTCTGCCATCCTCATTGCCCAATGCATGTAGATAAGGTTCTCATTTATAAAATAAATAATACCCTTAAAATAATTCCATCTTCAGGGTTTGCAAACTCTAGGCATTGGCAGCTTTATGATCCTTCAAACCAGCACCTACCAGTTTCAGGAGACTCTAAACCCTCATAACACCACACACAAAGATGTCAGACATTTGCTTTTTTCCCCTTTTGTCATATGGCTCGAACCTAAGAATGCTTATTTGGGATTAAGCACCACTGAGTTGCCTCCAAAGCAAGTTAGCCATGAAATCAATGTGACTTGTTATCACAGAATTATTGAAAACTAGGGCTTTAAAAATGGTCAAAGGCACTGAGTCCAACTTCCTGCAAAAGCAGGACATTCCCATTTAAATCATCTCTGATAATTCTCAGTGTTGGAGAATCTACAATTCTGTAGGGCAGTGGTTTTCAAGCTTTTTAAAATTGTGTCCATCTTTTATAAAATACCAAAGTAACCTGTGGCCTCCCTCTGTCGCATCTGCATAAGGAGGCATTTTATGAGGTAAAGTCATCCCATTTCAGAAAGACTTCTTTCTCCCCCTAAAAGTCTGCGTCTCATACATGCACACACTTTAATATCCTGCTATTTTAATATTCTGTCAAGGAAGAGATTATAAAACAGGGCCTACAACCCATATAAGGAGACCTGTGACACACCCTTCCCAGGAAACCCTTCACAACTCCCTTGGGGGCCAGGACCCAAGGTTGGGAAACACTGCTCTAAGGCAGTCCATTCCAGCTCTGTGTAATTTTGTCTTAATGCTGAATTGAAATCAGAGTTACCTTTTTATGCTGCTGCATCTCATTATTGCCTTAGTTGCCTACTAAGACTCCTAAGTCATGCTCATATGCATTACTGTCAAGGCCGCTGTTTCCCATCCTCCATTGAAGCCCATTTGGGTCATTTTGTCTCCACTCTACAGTCAAATCATTCCTGTGCTCAGAGCCAGCACGTCCATTAAGGCGAACTAGGCAGTTGCCTAGGGTGCCAAAATGGACAGAGGGCACTGGCCAGCCTGCTGACCCCCCACCGCCACCCCCGCCACTGGCCACCGCTGCCCGTCGCCGTCCACCCGCCGCCCCATGCCCATCGCCGCCGACCCCCGTGCCTGTTGCCGTCCGCCTCCGCCTGTCACCCTCCCCGCCATCCACCACCCCCTGCTGCCCCACTGCCCCGCCTCCCCCTGCCTCCCCCTGCCACCCCGCCCCACCCCGCCCCCTGCCCCACCCCCCACCCCTCACCTAGGGTGCAAAAAACCTAGCGCCGGCCCTGCCTGTGCTGTCACAGGGGGTGGTGGAGTCTCCTTCTTTGGAGATTTTTAACCAGAGGCTGGATGGCCATCTGTCAGGAGCACTGTGATGGGGGTTCCTGCATTGCAGGGGGTTAGACTGGATGGCCCCTGAGGTCTCTTCCAACTCTATGATTCTATGATTCTATGATTCTATGATTGATCAGTGTCATTTGCACATTTAATAACAATTCTTGTCCAAGTTGTTTATGAAAATGCTAAACAACACTGGACCTAGATCAAAACACTGTGGCACATCACTAGTCACATCTCTCTAGGACACTGAGGAACAACTGGTTAAATCCCATTGTTTTCCACACTAAATTGCACCAGAGCAGAGCTGTTGACTCAAGGGGTATTAAGTAAGTCAGTTCTTCTGTAAATTACATTCCTTTAAATTGGCCTCCTCTAACGGTGGCCATCCTACAGTGTCTTTGTTCCTTTCTTTGGCCCAAGAATATCTAAAATGAAACTTTTTGTTATTTTTAATTTCCCTTTCAAGTCTGAGCTAAATTTGAACATTAGCCTTCCTAATGGTCTATCTACAAGTATGGACTACTTGTTTGCACTCTTCCTTCATGGTACTTAGCTCCTTCCATTTACTATACATGCTCCTTTTAAATCTTAAATTCAAACATAAGCTTTTTGTGCAGCCACGCTGGTTTCTTTATGTGCCTCCCACTTTTTTTTCCCATAGGAATTTTATGTAATTGTGCCTTCAGTGTCTTGCCCTTAAGCAATTTCCATTTATATAGACTCTTTCCTCTTTGTATAGTTCTGTCTTTAGGTCCCAACTATTGTTTCCCTAAGTTACTGAAATGAGCTTTCCTGAAGTCCATTATACACATCATACTAGAGATGGCAGTTTCTTTGCAGAAGTGGTCCGGTTCCAAAATGAAACTCAGGAGCCCAGCTGGTATTCAGAACCAGTCCAACTCTCCGGAACAAAATCAGCCAATCCCTTGCCTTGCTATGGGCTCGTGCAGGGCTAAACTCTAACGAGGAAGAAGTCTCGGACATCCTCTTTCCTTCTCCCTGGCGCTGGCCAATCAGAATTGGTGTAGGGAAATGCATCACCCTGCCTCCTTGTCTGATTGGCCAGACCACTTCTGAAATGAAACACCCATGTTTACATCATACTGCTCTCCGCTATCCCCTTTTCAATATAACAAGCCACAAACTGGTATGGCTGGTTCCATCCAAAATTTCACTATTTCTTCCTCAGTGAACAGTACTCCTCTGTTGCTCAGTGGCTTAGGTCTACAGCTGCAATGGAAGAGGTTAGGAGTTCACTCCCCACTGTGTCTCCTTGAGAGGGGCTGGATCTGATGATTCTGCTCAGCAGTTTAAAGGTCCAGGATAGTTGATCCTCTTGGTGCTTCTTAGGCTTTCTGGAACATGAACTTGTCAGGACCTTAGGTTCTTGGCACCAAAGCAAAAGCAAAGTGTTCTGCTTATATAATGCCCCATATACTGCTCTCTCTGGGCAGTTTACAGTTTAATTATGCAGGCTACACATTGCCCCCCCAGCAAGCTGGGTACTCATTTTACTGACCTCGGAAGGATGGGAGGCTGAGTCAACCATGAGACTGCTACCTGGGATTGAACCCCAGATCGAGAGTACAGTTTTAGCCGCAGTGCAGCAATTTAACCACTGCTCCACGAGGCTCTTCCAAAATATATCAGGTAGCTGAAGTCTCCCATTACCACTATATCTCCCTTCTTTGATAACATGGTGGAGGAGGATGTTATCCTGTTGTCAGTCTGGCTAAGAGCTCTGTAGCAGAAGCCGATAGTAATTTCACTTCTTTTCCTTCTTTGATTTTTACCCTAGTGTTTCCCACCAGTATGCGCTGATCCAGTTCATGGATGGTTCAATTCAGTGCTACACAGTTTTGAACAATTTATTCAGTCTAGAGTCTAGACATTTTAATAACCACACTAGTTGTTTTCTCCTTTTCTGACTGCTTATTTCTGTCTTTTTCCTGTGCCTCGCTCTTCCCAATCTGCCTTTCTCTTCCACTCTTTGCATTTCTATTGACTGAGGCAATAAATTTACCAGCAATGCCAAATAATGCTGGCAGTTAAGCATGCTCTTTGGGAGAATTTCAAGTGAAAGACATTTTAAAGACTAATGAACAATGTTTATTTGCTCTTTCTGTCTTAGTGATTCATTTTAGCAGTCTCCTTGCTAGTTGGGCAAAGGCTGTTAGCACAATCCATTGGTCGGGTTTGCACAGCTTTTGCCAGGCCAAAGATGCCCTCCATTTACCCAGCCATTGAGAGAGCCAGCTGTTTCTTATTAAGCTTCTGCCGTTTTGCACAGGAAAGCAACTTAATTATGCCTTGAACATGCTCAACAAAATTATCATCTGAAAAAGTGTAATTTATTTAATATGCTTTCTTCATCAAGTACCTGAACTCTAACACTAATGTCATATCCAATAAATAAATCATATCAGTTGAACATGACATGCTTGTCAGGAAAATATTTGGCAAATTAAATATTTCTTTGATAGTGTTAGTTATTTACATATCTCATTATAGTCTTAGTGTGAGATTTTTTTGCCATAGCTTTGTGGTGAAGACATCTTGTTGTTGTTGTTCAGTCATTCAGTCATGTCTGACTCTTTGTGACCCCATGGACCAGAGAATGCCAGGCCCTCCTGTCTTCCACTGCATCCCAGAGATTGGTCAAATCCATGTTGGTTGCATCAATGACACCGTCCAAGCATCTCATTCTCTGCCGTCCCTTTTGCCTTCAATCTTTCCCAACATCAGGGACTTTTCCAAGGAGTCCTCTCTCCTCATGAGGTGGGCAAAGTACTGGAATCTCAGCTTCAAAATCTGTCCTTCCAGTGAAAATTCAGGGTTGATTTCTTTCAGGATAGATATAGGTTTAATCTACTTGCAGTCCAGGGGACTCTCAAGACTCTCCTCCAGCACCACAGCTCAATAGCATCGATTCTGCAGCAATCATCCTTCTTTATGGTCCAGCTCTCACTTCCATATATCACTACTGGAAAAACCATAGCTTTGACTATCCTGACTAGAGATGGGCACGAAACAGAAAAATGGTGTTTCAGTTTTTCGTTTGTCATTGAGAGGTCTGTTTTGGTTCATTTCGCTTTGTTGGGAAATTTTTGAAAAAATTTGTTACCGTTTTTCATTTTTTCATTTGTCATTTCTACCTGTTTTTGGCACGATTTTTAAAGCATTTCCATGCAGAGGCATCCCCCAACGCCCTAGACCAGAGGGAAAACACTAAAAAAATGGATGCTGGCAGAGACACAGTATAGACTAGGTATGCAGGGAGGCTGCAAAGGCAGCGGCGGGCATTGCCCAGGGTGTAAGGCAGCTGCAGAGTGACTGCACTGTGGGGCAGGGGAGGGTACTCACCGAGAGGTATGCAGCACACACACACACAGGGAGGCTGCAGGACTGAAGCTAGAGTCGCAGAGACAGCAATCCCACCCTAACTCCCACCAGAGACTGCAAGGAGGATGGGGCTGCCAGACCTGCCCGCCCGGTCTGCAACCTGGGCATGCTATTGGTTGAACATGATCCCACATCACATGGCTTGCCTCCGTTTTGTGGCTGGTGGTGACATCCATTTTAAAGGGAAAAGAAAAATACATCATGATGGGAGAAGACAAAAACGTTTTAAGGTCTCCAACCCCCCTGGTAGGTATTATCAGACAATATAAATAATTATCGCTGCATTTTTACGGATGTCCAGGACATTTTTTACATTTAAAACAGCTCATTTCATTGCGCATCGGCAGTAACGGAAACGAAACGTGACGACCACAATTTTCATGGTTCTGTTCATTTTGTTGCATTTTCATCACAATTTTTGTTTGTCATTTCGTTACGTAACGGAAACGACAAACAGGAACAGAAACGAAAAAATGTTCGTTCCGTGCCCATCTCTAATCCTGACCTTAGTTGGCAAAGTGATGTCTGTGCTCTTTAGGATGCTACCTAGTTTTGCCATTGCTTTCCTCCCAAGAAGCAGGCATCTTTTAATTTCGTTGCTGCAGTCACCATCTGCAGTGATCAAGGAGCCCAAGAAAATAAACTCTGTCATTGCCTCCATTTGCCGAGCCAGGTTGAAAGAAAGAGGCGACACACGTTCCGCTTGGATTAAATAAGGGCCACAACTTTATTAACTACAGTAAAGGATTTTAAATTACTTATCAATGAGCAATAACTTTAGGAGGGCCTGAGCCGTAGTGCATCATCAAAATGGTAACAACAAATTGATTAGGTCCCGCTACTCCACCAATTTCCTGCGGCCCGTTGAACTGCCGCAGTGAGGATGCCGATGAGATCTTTTGGCATCAACGCTTGATTAAAGGTTGGCAGCCCTCCTAGGGTTTTGGGTTATTATTATTATTTGCTCCCTAACTAAATCCTATTGGGTAATAAATGGAAGGCTGCCGAAGATGTGAAGATGTAATTAGATTCGGGACCTAAATGGTTAACTTTTTATGCGCTACCTGCCAGTCGTGACCAGGGTTGTTGCCTACAACACCGACCGCCAATATGTGAATGGTGGGATGGGCGAAAAAACACCACCACTCTAGGCCAATCAGAGAAATGGTCAAAAATTCCCATCCGGCCCCAAAGCGAACAGCAAAGCATCACCAGCACATAATAAACCGTGGCGGGAGGGCGGGGAAACCGGCAATTGAGGAGCCAGGCTGAGGGGAGCGCGCCGAGGACTTATAAAGGGGCGCGCTTCCCTGGCTTAGGCTACGCCAATAGCGGAGCCAATAGCCGCCTCCCTCAACCAGCCGGCAAAGGTGACCCTGCTCAGCACGAGGCCAGGCGGAGCATCCATTGCCGAGCCAGGTTGAAAGAAAGAGGCGACACACGTTCCGCTTGGATTAAATAAGGGCCACAACTTTATTAACTACAGTAAAGGATTTTAAATTACTTATCAATGAGCAATAACTTTAGGAGGGCCTGAGCCGTAGCGCATCATCAAAATGGTAACAACAAATTGATTAGGTCCCGCTTTTTCCACCAATTTCCTGCGGCCCGTTGAACTGCCGCAGTGAGGATGCCGATGAGATCTTTTGGCATCAATGCTTGATTAAAGGTTGGCAGCCCTCCTAGGGTTTTGGGTTATTATTATTATTTGCTCCCTAACTAAATCCTATTGGGTAATAAATGGAAGGCTGCCGAAGATGTGAAGATGTAATTAGATTCGGGACCTAAATGGTTAACTTTTTATGCGCTCCCCGCCACCAAAGAGGCGCACTGCGGCTCTTTACCCCACAGCCGAACAATTCGGCCCTCAGGCCCTCCTTAAGGTTCCAAATAAGGATCCAGGCCCTTGTCCAATAAATGACCACCATCCGGACAAATCAAGGTGGTTTCCCAAGCAGGGATGTTGGAGTGCCAAAGGAAAGCTCCCGCTTCGGCCTGCACAATGCGGGCAACTAATGCAATGGGTAAGGTTAATCAGGTCCACTCTCTGAAGTAATTTATTGCAGCCAGTTATGCATGCAACGAGGAAGCCGGAGTGTTTTGGGCATCCCCCTATTCCCAATTTCTAGGCAGTACATAAGGTTCATCAGGTCCACTCTCTAAAGTAATTTATTGCAGCCAGTTATGCGTGCAATGAGGATACCGGAATGTTTTGGGCATCCCCCATTCCCAATTTCTAGGCAGTCCACTTGGTCACATTGGGGTTATTATTACTGAGGACTGCCGAGGACCTTGATCATTTTAGAGAGATCTGCATGGTGTATAATAGTAAATTGCGCTACCCATGGTAGCACAAACCCCGTTCAACCGGGAATGATCACAGACGAAACAACACGAACCACTGTGCGAGTATGCTAAAATGCTCTCAGATCCACGAGGATCTTGAGAATGATGGACTTGCCCGCCATGCGAGCCACCAATGGGCAAGTCCGATGTAACGCTCTCAGATCCACTAGGATCTTGAGAATGAGGGACTTGCCCGACTTACGAGTCAAGTCAATTCCTCCCAAAATGGGTAACCACGATGCTCGGCAAGGTGGCAGGAGTCACTGAGAGCCACAGTGAGACAGGCGTGTCAAGGCATCACCGTCTTGCCCTTCCTCAGGAAACTGGCCCATTGGCCAAGGCCAAAAGCGCGGCCACATCACAGGCCGAAAGCACGGCCACGTCCCAGGCCCAGATCGCGGCCACGTCCAAGGTCGAAAGTGCGGCCACCTCCAAGGCCGAAAGCGCGGCCGCCTCCAAGGCCGAAAGCGCGGCCACCTCCAAGGCCGAAAGCGCGGCCACGTCCAGACAGGGTAGCAACTCCAAGGCCCAGTAAACAAAAACTGAGGCCGTAAAGCAACACTCGAACCCGTCTCCCGAGGGGTAAAAGCTGTAACGAGAAAGAAAAGAACAACTGGCCCGGCTTTACCAGTCCGTTAGTAAATGTACAGAAGGTTTAAAGTCTCCAGATCTCCATCACCCAATTCGGTGGTTGCCAACCCGATCGGTGCCAAAGGCAGCTGCTGTGTGATCAGCGCCTATCAGGAGCGAATAACGCCCAAAATGCCGGCCCGACATGCCAGCAACCTGCCGTGCCCTCAGTGAAATTATCCAATATTGGCAACCTGTCAAAGGCGACCCCTCTTTGCTCAGAAATAGGTACCCCCGATAAATAGAAGCGAGCAGGGCAGACCGATATAACGCTAGGCCCGGGCAAATTTTGAGCACAGAACACCTACAAAGGTGTGTCGTGCCGGCCTAACCTCGCTGGTCGATCTTCAATCTACAAATATGCTGAAAGACCAGATCCTGCTCGCGGACCATACCCAACCAACGTAATGCATAAGCGAGGTGTCAGTGTTCAGGATTGGGCTAGCAGCTCGCTAACGTGTAAGGCGGCAAAAGGTGAATACCCAAGTGGCAACTTGAAACAAGGCAACCTCATAACTGGAGGAACGAACTTGAGGCTACGCATTAGCCAGCCTACATAACCACACGAATGCACAGCCCAGGCTGAAAACCAGGGCCGGAAGCGATGAGTCTTCAGCTGCAGGCGGGAACGTGACTACTTTGGAAGACACAGCAACTGGTGGGGGGTGGCTGAGCGGAGCATGCGACGATGCGGCTAGTTCAGTAGTCACAGATGGCGTACCTGCAGAAACGATTCTGGCAGATCCTGCTAAAACGGACTCAAGAAAAGGATTGCATGGCACCATTAGCCATAATTGGTTTACTCTCCGCCCTCCCCTGTGCCTTGGCCTTGCTCATAGAAAGCCCGCTCCCATAAGAAACGGCCGTACCCTGCCTCTCAGCGTGATCGCGCTCCAAATGAGGACGCTTCTACCAAGCTGCCCAAAGACTAGGTGACTCATCACCTGATGAAGAGGATGGAGAAGTAAGGGGGTAGCACACTAGGCCTTTTATTTGCAGGGGCTTTACCCTTCCCCATCCCATTAGCCCCCCCCTCCTTAATTGGCGTAGCCGGATATAGGGGCAAACAGGTGAAAAGTAACGCAGTGGCATGGGCGTGGCACAAACCCGAACACGGATTCAAGGAGAATGGTAAGGGTGGGCCCGGTATGTAACAGCCAACCCAAATTGTGATGTGTAACAGCCCCCACGATTCGTGGCGCCTGAGTTCATGACAGAGGACCTTGAATGGATTCCGTTGCCTGAAACGCCCCTCTCGGCCAAAGAATTAAATCAAATACAGGTTAAAAAAGAGGCGGTCTTAGGACTAATCGGTAAATTGAAGATTAACAAGTATAAATGAGCTGGAAACGGGGCTAAACAGTGAGGAGGGGGCAAGTTTGCAGGTCACACAAAACTGCTCTATGCGGTGGGAACCCGAGAAGATTGTGAGGAGCTCCAGGATCTCTCCAACCTGTGGGAATAGGCTGAGAAGTGGCAAATGTGTTTTAATGCAACCAAATGGAAGGATTAACGAAAAGGTGGGGGGGTTGAAAACAAAACAATCAGCATTATAATGCCAAGATACAAAACTATAATAAGGCCCCACCCGGGATATTGGGACCGATTCTGGTCACTGCATCTCAAGAAAAACATAAAAACATGTGGGCCCCTTTTGCCTGGAAAAAAGGGGGGGGCGCCAAGGGAGGAATAAGATTAAGACATACAGCATCATGCAGGGTATGGGTAAAGTGGCTAGAGGGAAGCTCATCTCTCCCTCCCCCATACCAGAACCAGGGGGTAAACTCAAATTGAGGGCTGGGAGAGTGAGAGCTGACAAAATAAAATATTCATGTATTTGTTTATGTATTTATTTATTTTACCCAGCGCGTTGTAAGTCTCTGAAACTCCCTGGCACAGGAAGTGATGGTAGCATCCGTCCTGGATGCCTCCAAAAGGGGATACTGTACAGATTCAAGGGGAAACAGTCCAGCACCGGTAACAAACAATGATGGAGGAACCCAGGTAATTCAAGGGCCAGCCCCAGGGGACTGGTATCAGGAGACCAACATCCCGCATCCAGCCCTCCCAAACACATTGGTGGGGCCTAGATGGCAGGGCAGAACATAAGGGGCGAACAGGCGGCAAGTGACTCAGCCGCGTGGGTGTGGCACAGATCTGAGATGGATTCCAAGAGTATCAAAAAGATGGCCCTAGTATGTAGCTGCCGGAACAAATCGTGGCCCAGGTATAACAACGAGGAGGAAAGAGGATGGATGGAGATTACACCCACCCCCCGAAACACACTGAATGATGAAGTGTACAAAATGGCCGAACGGGTGGGTAGGCAGGCCACCCTTGAAGTTGAAAAATTACCCCAATTAACTTCAGATGCATGATACAAACATGCTAGGCTCCACTAATAAGTAAACAACAGGACAGAGGGGTATGGGGGCCACTTGGAATATCAGCCGGGCAGATGGATGTAGATCACTGCCTAAGGGGTGGGCCCATGAGGCATGGCCAAAATGGCCACCGAGTACCAAACCAAATTGGGATCCTTGAGTCACCCCTGATAGAAGGGTGTAATATCCCCTGAACAAAGCTAAAAGACTAAAGCACAGGATAACTGGATGTAGGTAGAGCCGCCTAGGGCGCCCAGCCAAATGGATGGGAGTGGATATAAGAGCTAAGAGTAGGCCCAGAAAGTACAAACAAAATGGCCACCAAACCCACAGGCACAGGATACGAACCATGGTGGGGGTATGTAATTTCCAGGCTTAAAAGCCAGGGTACTTCGAGCGCCAGAGGCAGGAGAGTGGTATCAGGAGACAGATATCTAGTCTTGTGTGCTCCCAAACGCATCTGTGAGACACAGGAAGCCGGACTAGATGGGCCCTTGGCCTGATCCGGCATGGCTCTTCTTATGTTCTTATGTTCCTTCATGCTTGCTGCGTATGTGTTCTATGTGCATGTATGTATGTGCTGCTTTTAGAAACAGTAGATCAACTCAGACTGCCACAGAGACTTCATGTGTAAAGCTCTAAGTTCAGGGTAGTCCCTGGCCATAACGCAGAGAGCACTAAACTCAGAGTAAGGCTGCCTGTAAAGGGCCCACCAGCAGCAGAACTAGCAGGGGTTCAAAGAGTAGACTCGCTGCTCCTGCAGCGTGCCGCCAGCCGGCTGGGAAAAGCCTGTCCTCAGGAACAATCTGCCTCGCATCGAAAGCCCAAGGGGCAGCAGCTCCCGGCAATCGGAAAGTGCAGAGCCGGAAGGGACTCTGGATCATGGAGTCCAACTCCTGCCCAAGAGACCTAGAGGGGAATCAAACTGGGAACCTCAGGCTTCCCAGGCTGGTGCCAGCACGGAACTTAACCGGGGCACCAGCCACTCCAGAAGGCTGCAAAGCAGCCCGTGCGAGATCGCTGGCTAAAAGGAGCTGAGACAGCTCTGTAGCCGCTCTGGCTCCCCCCTCCCCTTAAACGAAGCTCAGCTGCTTGTCGGAACTACCGACAAACAGCTGGGTAAGAGGGGGATGCAGATCGCTCCTGCTCGCTGCTCCCGGGGTGCCCCGGGATCGCACAGGCTCAACAGAGCCTGGCCAGCCGACCTACCAGCCTCCCGGACCCCTCCTGAAAAGGTCTCACCCGTCACCGAGGCTCCGGGAGGCACGGTCCGTCCAGAAGACTTCTCCCAACAATCAGCTGCTTGTCGGAAGAAGAGTAGCAAGCGGGGGGAAATCACGGAGCGCAGCTAGCGGGCACGCGATCACCGGACGGCATGCCACACACTCCAGTCAGAAACCGGCAATTGAGGAGCCAGGCTGAGGGGAGCGCGCCGAGGACTTATAAAGGGGCGCGCTTCCCTGGCTTAGGCTACGCCAATAGCGGAGCCAATAGCCGCCTCCCTCAACCAGCCGGCAAAGGTGCCCCTGCTCAGCACGAGGCCGGGCGGAGCATCCATTCTTCCCCTTCTATTTGCCAGGAGGTGATGGGACCGGTGGCCATGATCTTAGTTTTTTATCCTGACATTTTTCCAGACTCTGTGGCCGGTATCTTCAGAGGGCAAGGAGCTCTTTATTGTTACCTTTATTAAGCACTATTTTTGGTGTGAAGGTGAGACACCAATTCAATAAACAAATAAATATCAAATGTAAACAAGAAACTTGATTTGTTTGGTCACATCATACTACATCCGACAGTGGAACTAAATGAGTTGTGGTTGTTTAGTTATGGTATGTTTTTGGTTGTTTCTTTGTTTTTAATGGTAGAGACAGAGACATGGAGCTTAAAATCCACTTCATGATCTTAATAAATTTTAGTTTGAAGCTGTATTTTCCTAACTGTGAACATGATACTAACAATTTAAAGCTGGCCAGGCTGACTTACTGAATGCTCTGCCTCCCAAATATCAGCTCCCATATTTTTCAATGCAATGTATTTGAAGATTTGCCAATCTATTTGAATTTATTTTGAATAGCTGTCCATCTTCCAAATTTCCTAGTTGAGTTACTCTGTGGACAACACTTTTAATTAGCATTCAGGAAATGTAACTACAGACTGGATTAATTAGTAGTGCCTGTTGGGTACAAAAAACATTTTTGGCTTTAACCTCAAATGATAATGTAATTAATTCACATTGTTATTGGACACATTCAGGCTAATAACGTAAATGTGCAGACAATAGAGCCACTGTTCTCTATTAAAAAGTAATTGCATAAATTGCTGAGTATATGTTAGTAAGTAATAGATAATATCTGGATCTTTTCTAAAAAAGAATCCCAGATAAGCACAGGAAAGAATAGCAGCTAAGCAACATAAAACATAATACTCCAACCCAGGATAGAAATAGAGGATAGGTAATATCGTTGGTTGTCCAACGAGGCCATACAAATAGCGGAGGAGAGAAGGGACGCAAAATGCAAGGGAGAAAGGGAAAGATACAGAAAATTGAATGCAGACTTCCAAAGAATAGCAAGGAGAGACAGGGCGGCCTTCTTGAATGAACAGTGCAAAGAAATAGAGGAAAACAACAGAAAAGAAAAAACCAGAGATCTGTTCAAGAAAATTGGAGATATTAAAGGGGTATTTCGTGCAAAGATGGATATGATAAAGGACAAAAATGGTAGGGACCTAACTGAAGCAGAAGAAATCAAGAAGAGATGGCAAGAATATACAGAAGAATTATATCAGAAAGATCTGGATGTCCTGATAACCAAGATAGCGTAATTGCTGACCTGGAGCCAGACATCCTGGAAAGTGAAGTGAAGTGGGCCTTAGAAAGCATTGCAAACAACAAGGCCAGTGGAGGTGATGGCATTCCAATTGAACTCTTTAAAATCTTAGAAGAGGATGCTGTATAGGTGCTGCATAAGATATTCCAGGAAATTTGGAAAACCCAGCAGTGGCCAGAGGACTGGAAAAGATCGGTCTACATCCCAATCCCAAAGAAAGGAAATGCCAAAGAATGCTCCAACTATCACACAATTGCACTCATTTCACATGCTAGCAAGGTTATGCTCAAAATTCTACAAGGCAGGCTTCAGCAGTATGTGGAAAGAGAACTTCCAGAACTACAAGCTGGATTTCGAAGGGGCAGAGGAACTAGAGATCAAATCGCCAACATGCGCTGGATTATGGAGAAAGCCAGAGAGTTCCAGAAAAACATCTACTTCTGCTTCATTGACTATGCCAAAGCCTTCGACTGTGTAGACCACAACAAACTATGGCAAGTCCTTAAAGGAATGGGGGTGCCTGACCACCTTATCTGTCTCCTAAGAAATCTATATGTGGGACAAGCAGCAACTGTCAGAACTGGATATGGAACAACTGACTGGTTTAGAATTGGGAAAGGAGTACGACAAGGCTGTATACTGTCACCTTGCCTATTTAACTTATATGCAGAGTACATCATGAGAAAGGCCGGTCTGGATGAATCACAAGCCGGAATTAAGATTGCCGGAAGAAATATCAGCAACCTCAGATACGCAGATGATACTACTCTAATAGCAGAAAGTGAGGAGGAATTAAAGAACCTCTTAATGAGGGTGAAAGAGGAGAGTGAAAAAAAATGGGCTGAAGCTCAACATCAAAAAAACTAAGATCATGGCCATGGTCCCATCACCTCCTGGCAAATAGAAGGGGAAGAAATAGAGGCAATGACAGAGTTTATTTTCTTGGGCTTCTTGATCACTGCAGATGGCGACTGCAGCAACGAAATAAAAAGACGCCTGCTTCTTGGGAGGAAAGCAATGACAAACCTAGATAGCATCCTAAAGAGCAGAGACATCACTTTGCCAACTAAGTTCAGGATGGTTAAAGCTATGGTTTTTCCAGTAGTGATGTATGGAAGTGAGAGTTGGACTATAAAGAAGGCTGATCGCCGCACAATTGATGCTTTTGAGCTGTGGTGCTGGAGGAGAGTCTTGAGAGTCCCCTGGACTGCAAGGAGATCAAACCTATCCATTCTGAAAGAAATCAACCCCAAATGTTCACTGGAAGGACAGATTTTGAAGCTGAGGCTCCAGTACTTTGGCCACCTCATGAGAAGAGAGGACTCCCTGGAAAAGTCCCTGATGTTGGAAAAAAATTGAAGGCAAAAGGAAAAGAGGACGACAGAGAATGAGATGGTTGGACGGTGTCATCGATGCAACCAAAATGAATTTGACAAAACTCCGGGAGGCAGTGGAGGATAGGAAGGCCTGGTGAGCTCTGGTCCATGGGGTCACAAAGAGTCGGACACGACTGAACGACTGAACAACAACAACAACAAATACTGAGAGCTTTAAAAGGTCTTTCTGTGTCTCCTGCCAAATGACAACAAAGTGTGCCCAGGGTCAGCTTGCATAAAGAAGGCATTCCACTATTCCTTCCCATACCTGCAGATGTAAAGTCATTATTTCAGGCCCTTTCTTGGGTTATTCCCTACAGGATGTGACAAGACAGGTGGCCTTTTTTAAAGAATGTCACTCTGTTTGTGGAATGGCCTTCCCAAAGAGCTTCACCTGGTGACTACATGATGACTGGGCAAGCTCCAGAAGTTTTAGGAACTATTTTACAGTATGTTTTGTTTCCTCTTTTGCTGCAGTTTCTTTTGCTTTTATGTTACTCTTTCGTTGATGATGGCTTTCCTCTTGGTTTTGTCATGTGGACTCTCCAGTGATCCTTTCTTTTGTTTGCTTTATCAGCTCTTCTAAAACCAAAACAGACCACAAACAAAATATTAAAGAAAAGAAAGAAAACACAGAACAGCCTTTGATCAAGGCGTTGAACTGCTCAGTGGCTTAGGTCTCTGGCTGTGGAGCCAGAGGTTAGAGGTTCAAATCCCCACTGGGATTCCTTGACAGGGCCCGGACTTGATGATCCATCCCACTTGATGGTCCTTCCGAGCCCTGCAGTTCTAAGACGATGAGGTATGGCAAGGATGGACAGTCATGCCAAGTCCAAGAGGTTGCCCCTGCTGCATTTTTGACTCCCTGGATCAACATATTTTTTTTGAAAGAAGAAGTAACTATAAGACCACTTGCAGTTTTGGAAAAAGCCTTTTGGGGGAGCTTTTTTCTTTTCTTTTCTTTTTGCTGCACCCAGACTCTGGAACTCCCTCCCACTAGAGGCCAGGACTGCCTCATCTCTGTGGTCCTTCCAGAAACAGGCAAAGATCTTTCTCTTCAGGCAAGCTTTCCGTGAATGATGACCTACCTATTATTTGACTTGTATATGCATCAATAGGTTCACATAGAGTTTGTGTTTATAACTACTTATAACCATGTAGCTTTAATGTAATGTCTATTAATGCTGTAAGATGTCCCTCCATTCCTTGTTCTCAAATACTTGAACATGTCTTAATTGTACTGGAGTGTACTGTATATTATCCCTCATTACTGTAAGCCGCCTTGGGTCCTTTTCCAAGGAGAAAGGTGGGGTAAAAATACTCTAAAATAAATAAATAAGTAAAATTAGTAAGCCTGTTTAATGGGAAATGGAGAATCATCCACCTTTGGATGCTTCATAGTGGGGTTATTGCCTATTTTGAGGGGAACTTTGTTTTTCAGTGATAGGGCTTTATGGGGTCTACTGGATATCCATTTGGGTATGCAATCTATGGGTTGCACATTGACCACGTCATTCCTTCACCTTATATATAAACAAGAATCTAACGGGACACTTGATCCTTGATGCTTCCTACCTGAAATGAAGAAAAGGCTTAAATTATGGGTGGCAAATCTGTCAGTTTCAATTCTTCTCACTTTCGCTAGCTTCATGCCATTTTATCATCTTTATTTTTAACATGTTGCCACTGGATTTCACACACATTATGTGTAAATTTTGAAGAAAAAAATACACATTTCCATGCATACTTTCCCTGCTACATGAAATTTCTTCACATCATGCGCTAGTAGAGATTAGAGATGGGCACGACTTAGCGGTATTCCCGTTTCCGTTTCCGTTACTCGTATCCATTACTCTATGGAAACGGTAACGGGAATTACTCCGCCAGAATTTGAGCTCGAACCGACGAACGAACAATTTGGTCTGATTTGTCATGCTCATTACTTTCATCGCTGCGATCGCGCAATGCCAAGCGGCACAGAAAAAAAGTTTTTAAAAGTTAAAAAAAAAAACCGATTCCCGGCCCTAAAAGTAGGAGAAAACTGTCTGAGGGCACCTACCAGGCCAGAAGGGTGTTTTATTTGGGGGGGGTTTCTCCGCCCCCTCTCCTTGGCTATTGCTACTGCTGCGCTGCTGGTACCAGGCTGGGAGGGCGCATCCATTTGCCATGCAGTGCGGGTGATCCAAAATGGCGAGCGCAATATTTTTCTTGAAATCGTTGCCCAAAACCCCACCAAAGCACCACAGAAACATGCGAAAATTAGCTATTTTAAATGCTTGAATTTTTACAGTAGCTGCAGTGGGTTTTTCTTGCAAAAAAAAAAAAAGTCTCCGTTGATTTTATTTTATTTTATTTTATTTTATTTTATTTTTTTACACCTGCGCATTCGCAATGATGGGCTCGCCCACGGGAGTGGAACATGAAAATTTTCCACCAATCGCATGGCCACTTGGCCAGGTTGACCACAGAGACTTCTGGGATGTGCCAATTGGGCATAAACAACCTACTAATCATAGCCCAAACCTGAACCCTAAGCCTAAGCCTAACCCATACGCCAGTACACTGTCCTTCTAAGTGGGTCAGAGAGGCACCCAGAGGTGCACCCCAATACTCACCCTAACCTCACCCGTAACTGGCCTAACCCTAGCCCTTGCGCTAACCCGTCTTAACCCTAAGCCAGATCTACTTGCATTGCACTACATGCAAGTACGTGAGACACAGCGGGTGCAAAGATTCTGCCAGTCCGTCACTTGTGGCTCTGGCTGACTCCTGCAGCTCCCTCCAGGAGCCTACTACCCCCCCAACCAGTACTAACGACAATGAAAAAACGAAAAAACGAACCAACTAATTTTTGCGAAATTTCACGAAAAACGGAAATGAGCCGAAACGGACTGCCTCTGACACACGACAACTCAAAAACATCATTTTCCCTAGTCGTGCCCATCTCTAGTAGAGATGGGCATGACCAGGAAAAATGATGTTTCGAGTTGTCGTGTGTCGGAGCCGGCTGTTTCGGCTCGTTTCCGTTTGTCATGAAATTTTTCAAAAATTTGTCATTTTGTTTGTCATTTTTTCGTCTGTCGTTAGTACTGGTTTGGGGGGGTTAGCAGGCTCCTGGAGGCACCTCTAAGGGGTGGGTGCCTCCTCTGGCCCGCTACAAAGGGAAAGCGGGCTCCTGGAGGCACCTGGGGTGGTTGCCTCCTCTGGCCCGCTATGAAGGGAAAGCGGGCTCCTGGGGACACCTCTCTGGGGTGGGTGCCTCCTCTGGCCCGCTACAAAAGGGTACGCATAGCCAACTGGATATGCATACCAAGTTGCAGTGGCAGGCAGAGGCACCTCTCTTTCTTTTGGGTGCCTCTACTGTAACTCACTAAGCATACTGGCATACTGGTCTATGGTGCATTTGGGCTGGGGAAGTGAGAGAGGACCCCTATGGGCACCCTCTGGCTCACTAAGAAGGGAAGTGTACTTGCGTGTAGTGCAATGCGAGTACACAGATCTGGCTTAGGGTTAGGGTTAGTGCAAGGGCTAGGCTTAGGGTTACGGGTAAGGTTAGGGTGAGTTACTGGGGTGAACCTCTGGGTGCCTCTCTGACCCACTAAGAAGGACAGTGTACTGGCGTATGGGTTAGGGTTAGGGTTAGGGTTCGGTTTCGGACTAGGGTTAGTGGGCTTTTTATGCCCGACTGGCACATCCCAGAAGTCTCGGTCAAAACCTGGTCAAGTGGCCATGCAATTGGTGGAATGGCTCCAAAATTTGCATGGTCCACTCCCATGGCCAGCCCATCATTGCGCAGGTGTAAAAAAATAAATATAAAAATAAAAAAAATAAAATCAATGGAGACGTTTTGTTGCAAGAAAAACCCACTGCTGCTACTGTAAACATTCAGGCAGTTTTAAAATAGCTATTTTCGCATGTTTCTGTGGTGCTTTGTTGTGTTTTTGGACCACAATTTCAAAATAAATATTGTGGTCGCCCCATTTTGGATCCCCCGCCCACACCGCATGGCATGGCGAGTTGGCGAGATGATGAGGATGCCCCCCACCAGAGCAGCCCAGGACAGGAGAGGGGGGAGGCTGGGGACCCCCCCCCAGAAACCACCCCTCTGGTAGGTGCCCTCACTCAGGCAGGCATATTTTCGCCTGCTTTTTTGGCCGGGAATCGGGGTTTTTATTTTTAAGTTTTTTTCTGTGCCGCTTGGCATCGCATGTTTGCTGCAATGCCAGGAACGACAACGACAAATCAGACCCAATTTTTCTTTTTTCAGTTCGAGTTCAAGTTCTGACGGCTTAATTGTCGTTTCCGTTTCCGTTGCGTAACGGAAACGAGGAACGGAAACGGAAACGAGAATTTTGCCAAGTCGTGCCCATGTCTATGCGCTAGTAATGTTTTGTACGTCTTTTTATGTATTTGTCCTGAATATAGATGTATTTTCACACATTTTAGATTGCAAAACTGCATCATAGAATACCGAGAAGCCCAAATGCCATCATATAACAATGTTTTAACTCAAGAATTGGCTCCAACAGTGTGAATTAGGAAAGTTCACATTAAAATAAAAACTGAACACATTATCCCCACATGTCTACTTGAAATGTCAAAACCTGCATTTGAATTGAGACCATAAATTGACTGTAAGTCACTATAGTAGACAAAGCATTTGGTAAAATATTCTGATAATGGATGTTGTATCCTGAACTGTCTGTATTTCGTAAAATTGAAATGTAACTTCCACTTTAATCTACTTTTTAAATGTTTACCTCCATACATGTGGAACAGACATTTTTGTTTTCAAAGCCACCAGGGGCCCCTTGTAGAATATACACAGAATAGACCTACTATGCTAGGCTGGAATCAAACAACATTGGTTAAAATCCTGTTCTGTACTTCACTAATATATCCCTTCCTGTGCTTAGACTACATGCCATGCTCCACTATCAAGTTTCTCTACTGGTTTTTGTAGCTAAATACACAGATTCTCTCTATACTTCTTCTTCACTTTCCAGTCAGGTTCATCAACTGCCTCATGTTCACATTGTCCATGCCTGAAACAGATCATTTGAAGGCTACCTCAAAAGTCTCCTTGTTTAAAACTTTCCCAAGATCTGTTCTCCAGGGAACTCAACCTTATTGGGGTCTTTCATCATCCCTAAGCTTCTGTTGCTGCCATGATTACTTTAAATTAGTTATTGAGTGGCTTCTGACTTTATTCTGCCAGCTTCTTCTTGACACTATATCTATTATATACTCTTTAGTTAAGCTTCTCCAACCAAGTAGGTTACTATAGGGAAGAATTTCACTCCTGCTCCAACACTGTTTCTGAAGAACTAATAGAAAAATGTAGAATGCTCCCATTCAGATTGCCTGCAAAAATGAATATATTTCAATTCCTCCATTCTGTTATAAAAACTTGGAAACTTGATTTCACATTGGCACTTTCTTGGTAATAAATAGGCCTTTCTGTGATGAGGATTACATTTGTGAGATAAGTTTGTGTCTCTCCTCCAGTCAAGAATAAAAGACCCAGATATTTCTCTCTTTATATGTAACCCCAATTCCTCTTTCAAATCAAGCACCTAAACTTATTTTATTTTATTTTTACCTTATATGTGCACACCTTCTTCACAGTACTGATACAAGCATGCTTTTAGCATAGTCATCTAGAGCATAACAATTTGTTAAAACAGAGCTGTCTTAATGTGTTGTTGATTATTTTTAAAGAAGAAAACGTTTTCTGAAACAGCTTATTTGCAAAGAAAGGAACTCACAAAACCAAGTATTTATTTATTTATTTATTTATTTATTTATTCATTCATTCATTCATTCATTCATTCATTCATTCATTCATTCATTTGATTTCTATACCGCAACCATCTAGCAGAAAGCTACTCTGGGCGGTTTACAAACACAGACAAAACAAAACAAAACAAATTAAACAACTTAAAATAGTAAATAAACAGACTAGTCAATCAAAACCAACATGACATAAATAATTATAATCATTATAATAAAAAAACTAATAAACACAAATAAATCAAAACCATTTAGCAATTTGAAATGAAAAAAAAAATGAAAAAAATAAAGAGGTGATAAAGAATTTTCATATGGCAGAAAGGAAGAGTAGCATCTTTATTTATATAAAGCAGTTGGAACAGAATAATAGGGGAAGGCCAACCTAGTCCTATTCAATTGCCATCTGACCATGTTGAGCCTGCATGCCTTGAGGAGAGAACACAATAACAGAAAGAAGGAATTCAAGCTCAGTTGAAGAGGTACACTGTTTGCATGAGCCTTCCCTTCTTCAGCATGAAAGGAACAATGGAGCAGGTGAGGTGAGCATACATGTGCACTCCACACACTCAGATTAAAAAAAAAAAGAATATGATTACAAAGTTAAAATTCCTTTGCATCATACATGATATTGCGAGTCTCTTCCTTAGCTTTGCACAGAAGCAGTTCCAAGATTTCCCCCTCTTTTAATCAAGCATGTTCCACATGCTTAGATAATGACTAAAGAGTGCTACCATATTAATTTATTTTGTAGGTGGAAAATAATCGCACAGGGTACCAATACTATCTATGTTAAATTATGTGGCACTTTGTGAGTCTGATTGCTAAGGTAAGGAAGCTTCTATTGCAATGGAAAGGATCTTCTACGATGTAAAGATAAAAAGTGACAGTTTTTATAACATCCAATTCTCCTCTTTTCCCCCCAGCTATATTCTCAACCCAAACTGCTCAAATGGAGACAGACAGTTTATTTCCATTATCTTGTTATTCTCTCTCTCTCTCTTCTGTGTGTGTGTGTGTGTGTGTGTGTGTGTGTGTGTGTGTGTGTGTGTGTGTGTGTGTGTGTGTGTGTGTGTGTGTGTGTGTGTGTGTGTGTGTGTTTATGAGAGAGAGAGAGAGAGAGAGAGAGAGAGAGAGAGACTGCAGCATTCCTCATTATTGTTTTGACATTATCTGGAGGGCTGCATTTGCCAAACTGGGTTTGAAAAGAAAGATAGTGAAACAAGTCAAGCAAGTAGTATAAAAATATACAGTAAGCAAGTTTCTGCACTGTTTCCCCATCCCGGCACAGTATTCTCTTTCTCTATGCTTCTACAGTGAGTATATCCAGCCCCTTAGGTTTTGTTCATGGAAGAAACCTGCGTGTAGAGGGGAGTCACATGGCAGGCTGAGTCATGGACCCAAAGGGGCTGAAAATTAGACGGTACATTGACAGTAAGTATATGCATTTAGCTGAAGGAAACTAGGTTGGAGTGTATGTGTGTTGCTGCTCTTCCTTATAGATAGCTAGGAATAGATATGTTGTAGTATTCTTGCAGGCCATAGGGGGGTGGGGGTGTTTCAGAATCAGGAAGGATGTTAAGGAGAACTAGTCTCTCTCTCTCTCTCTCTCTCTCTCTCTCTCTCTCTCTCTGTGTGTGTGTGTGTGTGTGTGTGTGTGTGTGCACACACACACACACACACACACACACACACACACACACACACACACACACACACACACACACACACACACACACACACACACACACCTCTAAACCTTCCTCTTCTGTACTATATTACTTGAGGAGACAGTTACATGCAAACCTGAGAATTTTATTGGTGAATAATATGATGAGAGAATATTGTTGGAAGAGTTAATCCAATCTGCTCCCCTTTATATTATGGTCTAACCCTCAACCCAGAATTTGGTTTAAATTATTTCAAGAATCTCTTGAATCCTCAAGAGAGATGGGCATTTATGTTGGCAAGACTGAACATCTTCCCTTCCACTGTCACTCTAGGAAGATACTCTAAAATGCCTTACAAGAGCAGACTCTGTAAATTCTGCAGGTTGGAACCTGATTCTGTTGCACATATTCTATTCCTATGGGAAATCTGTATAAAGGAAAATGTGCTTAACATAATCCCATTTGGAACGAATTAATTCCTTTTATACAAGATACCACTGTAGTTATGCATTGAATGGTGCTGTGTTTCTTTTCCAAATTCCACACCTGTTTCCCAATGTGAGACTGCAGAAAGATCAAGATCTAGGGGAGATCTTTTCTGATTTTCTGGGATTCCTCTGATGACCTCGTCCCCTTCCACATGATACCACTATCTGGTGATTCTGCAACTTTTGAGCAGGTTTTTTAGTTCCCACTCTCAGAATCTGAAATGCCACTTTTAAGGCTTAGTTACTGGCATTAGAAGGTTTAAGTTAAAATATGCAGCATTGTCCATTGTGCCAGTTTGCTTTTGGCTTCTTTCACCATTAGAATTTCACCTTCCTTCTACCAGTACCCAAAAGAAAACTTCTGTAAAACTGACTTTGGCTTTTTGTCTGAAAGAGATTCCCTGCAGTTACTATAGGTGAACCTTTGGCACTCCATAAAGTCCTTTGTCATTGGCAATTTAGGCTTAGAATTTTGGGAGTTGTGGTCCAAAACATCTGGAGTATCAAATGGTCACACCACTGCTATAGGATCATGAAGATCGTACTTTAAATGCTGACATTGGCCAAATTTGTCTACTGAATTACACCAATGCTATGGAATAGTCCAGGCATGAGGGTTTTTCAAATGTCAAATATATTTATAACATTTTCAGTCTGATAGTACTTAACAATAGTCATCTTTGTTTGAAGTCTCAAAGGATAAAGTGTGAAATAAAAATAGGTCTTCTCGCAAGAAAGAGCTTTACTAATCTGGTATTACTGAGCCTACACTAGGCCTTTTACTTCTTTGTCCTTTGCTTTCTGCTAGAATTAAATTTACTGAGAGCAATAGCATTTGAACAGAAAACATTGGTATTATATTGGTATTATTCCTGAAAGGATCTTTATTGTGTAGTTTTGGGTTGATGTGTTGCTGTTGGTTGTGCCATAAAAGAATGATAGACAAGATGGAATATCAAAAGCCTTCTTATCAATTATTACATGAAATTGGTTTCACTGAAGCTCCCATGCCACCCTGCCCCAATCTTGAGAATATTATAAGCATTCATCACTAGAGAATGTTTTTGTCATGCTGGACCACAGTAAGACACTTCACAAGTTTTTACTGTCAAAAATAATAGATAGAATTACATTGCTTAAGACTATTATTTGATTGCTGGCACACAACAGCAATTCCAGTGAGTCATCTCAGATGAACTGAGAAAATTTTTGCAGTGGTAGAGATTGTAAGAGACACGGAAACAGAAGTGGCAGGGAAGAAAAATGTTACAAGGTGGCATACAGCTTTACAACAATGTGTACACCACCATGGCTGTACACACAGCCTGTTCATGTGTGCAGAGATTAAGAGAAAAGGAGCAAAAGTGATATCAGAAAGAAAGCAATATGCTTTAGGAAAATACCATTTCCTACTGTAAGTAAGAGGTGTCCCAAATGGTTTATATATTCTAAAAATGGTATCCCTGTTCCATCTTGGAAAATGGTAAGAGTGATCCAACAGGATCAGATGCCTGTGCCTCCAACTCTTGTCAACCCCTGGCTTCTCCCACATAAGAGAACAACCTCTGCCAACGAGAGCTTTAGAATACTTGAAGATCAGGATGTCTGGCTGGAGTGACTCCTGGAAAAGCATCCACCAGAGAAGAGGAGGATAAAGAAAGGTATATGACTCAGAAGAGAGAGGAGGCTCAAGAATATATGAAAGACGAAACACCTGGAAAGGGAGGAAGATTCATCAAGAGAACTTAAAGGGCTTTGAGCGGGATGCTACAGGTCAGGTGAAGGAAGAAGAGAGGTATGAGGTTGAGACAGAAGTGCCCAAAGAAGCCCTGTAGGCCACAGCCGTACCTTGTCCAGAAGATGTATTGGTTCAATATCACTGCAACACTGCTCCACCGACCACCCTTTCAGAATCTCCAAACCTTATGCAGCTCAGTGAAGCCAGAGCAAAATTCAGAATCTGCATCAACTGGAAGCTGAAGTTTGAGCTGTTCAAATGCAGAATGAACAGATTTTTATTTAATTATTTAATCACAAAAAAATAAAATAATTTGGAAAAAATGAGTCATGAGTAAAGTGTACAACCTTAAATCTACTATTTCAATGTAGAATAAATGACATTTATTTTTCAAGTAAGCTGTCTGAATACAACTATTATTTTCCTTCCTCATCATAAAGAGTGTGGATTTGTTTCTATTTTTATTATGTGCATATCCTGCTGTCGTCTTCAAGGAGTTCAAGACATGTACATGATTTTCCACCTTCCACGTTTATTATCATAGGAAATCTGCAGAGTAGATTAGCCTGAGTGGGGGTGGGGGTGAAGGGTCCATCACTACTAAGTGAGCATTATGGATATGTAGTGATTTAAATCTGGGCCTCATAAGAGTCCTAGGCTGTTGGACTACATTAGGGGGTCTCCTAAGTCACAAATAGAGTAGAAATACATATAGGCCTGCTAAACCAAATCTTGTGTAAATTTCATTGCTTCAGTAGATCTGCTCTAGCTGAATCTAGCTATAGACCTAGCCTATGAAGCAGTGGTTTCTAATCTTGGGTAACCTTGACATCCTCAAACTGCAGCTCCCAGAAGCCTTCACCACCAGCTGTGCAGGCCAGAGTTTCTGTGAGTTGTAGTCCAAGCACATCTGGGGAACAAAAGTTGGGAGCCAGTGGTGAAAAGATGAATATCACAGCACTCCAGAGAAAATAAATATATTAAATGCCATAATGCATTCTGTAAGTCCAACTGGTTCTAATATTTATTGTTTTATTTCCCCCCCTTTCTTAGATGTACATCCAGACAACAACACTTACGGTGTCCATGAGTTTAAGTGCATCCGTGTCTCTGGGCATGCTCTATATGCCCAAGGTTTACATTATAATTTTTCATCCAGAGCAAAATGTCCAAAAAAGGAAGAGGAGTTTCAAGGCTGTCGTGACTGCAGCCACAATGCAAAGCAAGCTGATCCAGAAGGGAAATGACAGACCAAATGGAGAGGTCAAAACTGAACTTTGTGAAAGCCTTGAAACCAACAGTAAGTCATCTGTAGACTTAACCATGGTCAAGAGTGGCAGCACTTCCTAATAGATGTACGTCCACAGGAATGTTTAATACGTCGTTTTTTTGCCCTTGGCTTGGCCTGCATGAACCCAGAGATGTGTCAAAATTCAAGTGCCAATTTCTTAAAGCATTTTTTTAAAATCATCTGACTGCAGAAATGTTGCTGCTATTGGTTTTATGTGTAAAGTGTCTTATAATATCTGAAGGTCTTACACTGAGCTGCTGGATAGCTCAGTAGTTTAGGTATGGTTGGGACTACCATTCCCCACTGAGCCTCTTTGACAGGGATGGGACTTGGTGATCCTTCTAGCTCTGAAGGTGTAAGATTCAAAGCTTATTACAAAACTGTTGCATGAAGCGTGTTGGAGTAATCAGATAATTGTGTCCCTTCTGACTTTTTTCTCCCCAGCAGTTTTGTATAGAAGCCCAAGTACTCATGAAATTATTTCACAGCACAACCTTTGTTTTGCCTTGTTGCTAAGAATATCTGACCTATTTTATAGGGGGAAATGTTCACTGTCACAGCAATCCTAAATATATGCCCTTGGAAGTATGTCTCACTATTTCCAATGGAGCTTTCTCCCAAGCAGGGATATGAAAATCTGTTTCAATTCCCACCCTTGCCCAAAATTTCATTTGTATTCCTTGCTCATACTAGTCCTATCCTTGCTTCATGTTGGATTGTGAGAGGTTTTTTTAAATTAATTTGGGTGTTTTTACCATGCACATGTTAAGATGTTTCCCATTGGCCTGTTATTTGCATTTTCAAAATATAGGCAGTCTCTGTGCAAAATTTATTTCTCCAAAATCAAAACTCTATGTGTGCCTTTTGGTGGTAAGGGATGCCTGTCTCATATCAAGCCCCTCAAAATAGAAAGTGGATATTGTCACAATGATTGTAGAATTCTCAGAAGTTATTTTCAATCCCTCTCCCCAAACAAAAACAAAAGCAACATGTTCTGCTTACATATCACTCCATAGTGCTTAAAGAACTCTGGGTGGTTTATAATTTATTTATGCAGTCTACACATTGCTCCCCCCCCTTCCTGCACCAAGCTGGGTACTCATTTTACTGACCTCAGAAGGATAGAAGGCTGAATGAAGCCTGTTATCTGGGATAGAACTTTGGGTCGTGAGCACAGTTATAGCTGCAGTACAGAAATTTAACCACTGTGCCATGAAGTATGTGATTGCAGCCAAACTGGTAAAACCTAAAGCAGTTTATTGAGTGGCATTTAACTGTGGTGTGGATGCAACCACTTGGTAGGGAGCCATTTACTTTGGGCCTTTTTACACAACCCCTAAGATCCACTGGCCCCTTAAATTCGGACCAGAGATCTTAGGGGTTTGTCGCTCTTCGTGCATCTCCACCCCTCCGTACTTCCTGGCTGCCGGCTGCGTGAGGGGAGGGAGGAAAAAAAGGGACAGAAGAATAAAGCCTTACCTCCCGGTGTTGGTGGACGCTGCCGGGGGAGCCCCAGTCACTTCCTGGTTCCTCTTAAAGGGGCGGGAGGCAAAAAACAAAAACAAAAAGAAGCGAGGAGAGCCCAGCACATCCGCATCAAATATTTTTCACCTCCCAAGAGCAGGTACAAGAAAAGTGTGCTGGGTCGCGCTTAGGTGGGTGGGGCCACACTTAATTGTCTGCAAACTCCGGAGCTGGTGGGGAAACATTTTTAAGCTCCGGAGCTTGCAGCCATTTGCAGCGGAGCTTAGGGGTCGTGTATAAACACCCTTTGTTTTACCAAATGGTTCCCAGGGTGGATAGTGTGGATAGTGCAGTGGATAGAGTGATAGATTAGAACTCTGGAGTCTGAATCTGAATCCTCACTCTGCCATGAAAACAAACTGGGAGAGTGGAAGTGGTAAAACCACTCCTTAAATGTCTCATTTGCCTTGAAAATCCTGTTAGGGTTGCTACAAGTCGATTCTGACTTGACTGCATGTAAAAATGCAACCAGATGCTGAACAGAGTGTCTTCGTGCTTTTATTCTAAATCGAAACACTTGAGAAAGAAGGGTCCACCTTTTGGGTTGGCAAGATGATACAAGCAACTTGCTAAGTGGTTACATCCAAAAGGTATTAATACGTTATTTGAAAAATTGGTCTTTGAATCCTGACACATCTCTAAACAAATCTTTCAAGTAATCTGTTAATTGCACTTAATGGCAGCATGTTGAGTTTGCATGTGACATGAAATACATAACTTTTAAAGGTTGGGGGGCATGGATGTGAATGAACCAAACAGAAGTCTGCATTTACAAAAGCAACACCAACAACTATTTATTTATTTGGTAATGTTAAACATTTGTTTCCAATTACATGCTTTTAGATGCCTGCCAAAATACAGTGGGTGCCTGTTTAGCTGTAACTGCTCCATCCTTTAAAAAATAAATTTAAAAGCAAATAAAGAAAAAATCCAGAAAGTTATAGAAAACCCAACTTTATGAGGCCATAACTGCAAATGATGAATATAAACAAAGTCCTTATCCTTAATCTTCATCAGAGACAGAAAATGTTATTTGTTTTGAATGCATTTGCTAGAATCTCGCATCACAGTCACCTTGGGTTCTGGGAATAACATTAGCAAATGCTGATGTTTTCCATTGCTAAGCCTCAATACTGCAGGAATTGATGCATGAAGCATGTATTACGATATAAGCATGGTGACACAAGCTTATCTGCAAAAAGAACAAAAAAGCAAAAATAGTGGCTTTAGGTGACTGTTTCTATAACTTGCATGATAGGCATGACATTAATTTAAAAAAACACAACAACATTGTGGTGAAAGAATCTAGATCTTCCAGACATTTGCGTGCCAAGGAAATATTAGATACAGGAGCTGTCTTGGTAAAGGCATTTGACAGTATGGGGCATAAGATTGTATATACATGGAAACATTTATTAGTGCCTCTTTTCCCATCACATATGCCTCCACACACTCCAAAACACCTCGAAGATCAGCTTTTAATAAACAAAGAAAGCATATTTTCTCTCAATGACAGAGTCCAACGTGGAGCAGTGTAAGAACTGGTAGAAAGTATAACCTCCAAGCAAAGGAAGCACGGAAAAATACTGTAAAAGAGGAATCTTTGTTGTACTTACTACTGTCTTCACAAAATGTCAAGGGAATCAGCACTCCTAAAGATTTAAGAGCTGCCTGCAAGAGGAGATTTCAGAGTCCATAACTTTTCTAACTTTCATAGGACATGATTATCCTGCAGTATTACTGATGTGTTCAGAACTTTGAAGGGGATAGTAGATTGCCCCCTTTAACACCTGACCCAAGTTGCTTGACTTCTCTGCACAACAAAAATTTACAAGTAGGGGCTTTCACAAACAAAGGCTTTCAGCCAGCTGGTCTCAATATTCCATCCCACTTACGCTTATCCTTCCCTACTTTTCTGTCACTTACCACAAAGGCCATTAAACATACTCTTCCCAGCTCTCGCTCTTTCTAACAGGTCTTTTGCATCAAGAGTATTTAGTTCTTTTGGAAACTCTAGTCTACTGATACCGTCTTTTCGTATGTGGATGGTGCTGTTTTGGAGACATTTGGATCCCACTGTTGAGAGGGAGAATTCACTAGGGCCATATAGGATTTCAGATTTCCAGTTGGACAAGTCTGGGTTTGAGTCCTCCCTTAATGGGATTCCTGAATACACCCATGACTGGAAGCACACCTGCTTGTTCCATCTGCACAATCTATGGGAAAATAGCTCTTTATGATATTCCTGACTTAGCCTCTGTCCTAAAACTTTAAAGTGTTTTTTTAGGCTTATCTTCAGCAATTGCTGGAGGTGTTGATTCATGTATTTTCCTGCTCAACAGACAGGAAGATTCCAAAAGCCAATGTCTTCCCTCCCTGAGAGCCTCCTCCCCCTCCCCCACGTAATTGAGCTGTCTTGGACGAAGGTCAAGAGCTCTTAGCATTCTGCCCCCCCCCCCAGTCATCCTACAGCCATTAGACAGCCTTTACTTTCCTCCCTTCTTCTGCCAACATAATTTGTGGAAACCTTTAGAGGCCCTCGTACACTTATCGTCCCATTTTTCTTTAAAGCTGCTCTTTTAAACAAGCTGTAATAGTAGCTAGAATAGCAGATAGAAGAGATTCCTTCTGGCTAGCAGTTTTGTGACCTGCAGGTCTCAAATTACTTTTCCAATCACAGTCATGGTACATTGAGCTCAGTAAGACAAGGACATCATTCCAGAAAATGCCCAAAATTTTGTAGGAGGCAGCAAGGCCAAGAGCCTACTCCCGGACACTTGCTTTCAAGACAAGACAATGCTCGCTTTAAAAAATAAGCTTAAACCGCAGCCACTAGAAGGGGCCCTATAGATCAATGGTGGCGAACATTTGGCACTCCCAATGTTTTTGACTACAACTCCCAGAATTCCAAGCCTGTATTGGCCAATGACAAAGGGCTGTGGTAGTTGTGGTCCAAAACATTGGGAGTGCTGAAGGTTTGCCACCACTGTTATAGATCATCGAGTCCAGGCCTTCCCACAGAGGCACCGTTTGGAATCAAATGCCTCAATCACTGAGATATCCAGAAGGCCTCATATTTATTTCTGCATTAAAAAGTACATGAACACCCTCAAGAGCAGGCAGGCGGCTGGGTGGAGCCTCTTTGAAAACATGAAGTAGTGTCTTAGCATAAAATATTTTTAAAAGCCCACAATACATATAATATATAAAACAGAGATGAGGAACCTCAGATCCACAATGGTCAAGCCTATCTTGGGGGGGGGGAGCAGGAAGAAGGGTACATCTGCCCCGGGTGCAGCAATCTGAAGGGGCAGCAGGAGGAGGAAGCCATGCACCCTCCCTCCACTCAGCAGTCCTCCTTTCCCCTAAGACTTGGTGATGGTACCCTCTCCACCACCACGCGCCAGGCAAGCGGCAATGCAGGCAGGCAGGCAGGCAGGAGTGCGGTGGCTGCGGTGCCCTCCTCCTCCTTTTCCTCGTCTTTGTGTGAGAGTTGTAAGGCACACGTGTGGTCCATCCCCTCGCCTGTCCGTGTGCACATGCACACACTCACCCACCCCACACCTGTAGGGTTCAGCTGGGTGGTGCGATGTGGAGGGGGTGGCAGCAAGGGCGCAAAGAAAAAAAAGAACTTTGTCCCCAGGCACTCCAAATCCTGGCTACGACTTTGGTCCTGCCCCACTATGTCAGGGATAGGAATCCCCAATGTTATCAGTGATCAGGCATAACAAAATTAACTAATCTATCCACACACACACACACACACACACACAAACACAAATCCAAGAATATGTGGACAGCAAATCACGGACTGATCCATGTATCCTGCAGGAGTTGCTCCTCTAGGCTGTTAAACTTCCTTGATGCTTCCCCCCCCCACTGCTGCCTTGTACGATGGAGAGGCAGAGCAAGCTTCTGTGTGAGCTGTATCTGGAGGAGTATTTCCCGGAGGATGCTGTTGTTGTTGCTGGCCCTTCATGGGCCTCACATGTTTTCTTATGTGGTGGAAGATTGTTTCTGCTGAATTGTGTGGCCACTGGACTGCTGGCTTAGCTGGTGCTTTGCCCAAATGATGTCCTAACTAACTGGGTATGGCCTGGGGGATGAAGCTGTGGAACCAGCTTGAATAGACCCAGAAACCCATCTTTTTGAGAGCTACTGACATCTAGAGCAGTGGTCCTCAAACTTTTTTCACCACGGCACCCTTGTTGGGCTAAAAGAATTTTGTGGCATGTCTACCCTTAAAGCAGTTTAAATACTTAGGAATAGACATGGGCACGGAGCGGCAAAATTGTCGTTTCCATTTTCGGTTATTGTTTCCGTTACGTAATGGAAATGGTAACGATAATTACGCCGCTCCAGCTCGAACACGACCCGAAAAAAGAAAAATTGGGTCGGGTTTTTAGTTGTCGTTAATGGCATCGCAGCGATCGCGCGATGCCAAGCAGCACAGAAAAAAAGTTTTAAAAAGATAAAAAAAAAACACCCAACTCCTGGCCAAAAAAGCAGGTTAAAATATGCCTCCCTGAGGACACCTACCAGAAGGGTGGGCTGCTTGCACCAGGCTGGGGGGGGGGTCATCCTCGTCGTCTGTCTCGCTGCATGCCATGCGGTGGGGGGGGTCCAAAATGGCGACTGCAATTTTTCTTTTGAAATCGTGGACAAAAAACACACCAAATCACCACAGAAACATGTGAAATTTATTTATTTTAAATGCCTGAATTTTAATAGTAGCCACAGTGGGGTTTTTTTATAGCAATAAAACGTCGTATTGATTTCATTTCATTTTATTTCATTTTATTATTTTTTAGACCTGCCCATTTGGGCTGGGCATGGGATGGGACCATGCAAATTTTTTGAACCATTCCACCAATGGCATCGCCAGGTTTTTGACTGACACTTCTGGATGTCTCGGAGGGCATAAAAAGCTGAGGCACCTTCCAGAAATCGCAGTCGGGTGTATACACCATAAAAAAAAAAATACGACGTTTTATTGCTATAAAAACCCACTGCTGCTACTATTAAAATTCAGGCATTTAAAATAAATAAATTTCACATGTTTCTGTGGTGATTTGGTGTGTTTTTTGTCCATGATTTCAAAAGAAAAATTGCGGTTGCCATTTTGGATCCCCCCCACCACATGGTATGCAGCGAGACAGATGACGAAGATGACCCCCCCTAGCCTGGTGCAAGCAGCCCAGGACAGGAGAGGGGGGGAAGGCCGGAGCCCCCCCCCAGAAACCACCCCTCTGGTGGGTGTCCTCAGGAAGGCATATTTTCGCCTGCTTTTTTGGCCGGGAGTCGGGTTTTTTTTTTTTTTTTTTTTTTTTTTACTTTTTAAAACTTTTTTTCTGTGCTGCTTCGCATCGCGCGATCGCCGCGATGCCATTAACGACAACGAAAAACCCGACCCAATTTTTCTTTTTTCGGGTCGTGCTCGAGCTGGAGCTGCGTAATTATCGTTACCATTTCTGTTATGTAACGGAAACGATTACCGAAAACGGAAACGACAATTTCACCGCTCCGTGCCCATGTCTAATCACAGGATATGTCACAGGAAATCTCAGCTGTCTCTCACTGTTCCCATACAAAAGATAAAAAAACCCCACCTTTCTTGTTCACTTTAGAAGACTTTATTGTTCACTTTCGAAGATCAGCAGTTCATTCAAAGCTTACCATCTCTGCACAGTGGAGAGCATTCCGCTCCTAATCTTTGTTGGAGTTCGGCTACCTTTCATAGTAAAACTTTCTATATATATATATATATATATATATTTGTTTTCGTAGATTTTCACGGGTATAGGTATGCATGTTAGGGTGGATTCGGGTTTCTTCCCGTGTAGAAATCTGGTTGTTTTGGCGACGTTTCGACGAGGTCTCACTCGTCATCTTCAGGCTGGTGTTCTGGCTTCTTTCTTCTTGAAGCAAAGCGTGGTCTCAGTTGAAGTCCTTCTATAAATACTGCTGGGGGTGTGTGGTTTGCTTGCTTTGTTGCTGATTGCAGGTTCCTTTGTTCCTTTGTTCTTTTGTGATCTGCTGTGTGGCTGAGGCGATCGTTAAGGGATTAACTGCTGGTGGCTGTTTAGATGGCTGTTTAGATGCTGGTGGGTTAGATGGCTGGTGGGTTCTGGCAGTATCCTGGGCTTTGGTGGAGTGGGGTCCTGTGTCTTGTGAATTCATTTTGGTCTGGCTACGTGTCTGTGGTCTCCCAATGTTTTTTTGGGGTGTGTGAGTGTGCTCCATGTGGTGACTGGAGTGGGGTGCCGCAGTAGATGGTGCAGTCGTGGTTTTGTTATTGGATGGTGGTTTCGTTTCATCTGTGGGAAGGGTCTGGGTTTGTGTTTGGTGTGGATGGAAGGTGGTGGCATCTTGTGTCCTTTTGGACCTGGTGTCAGTCTTTGTGACAGAGGCTCGTCTGTTGACCAGGGCTAGTTTCCAGATGTCAGGCAAGCGGGAGGTGTCATCACGTTTATTCATGTTGTTTGGGTGTTTCTCTATTTCAATGGCTTCCATGATTATTCGACTGTTGAAGTGTTCAGTTTTGGAGATGAGTTTGGTTCTTTCAAAGTCAATTTCATGACCTGTTGTTTTTATGTGCTGGAAGAGAGAGGAAGATTTTTCTTCTTTTTGACTGCGTTCTTGTGTTCTGCGATGCGTGCGCTTATTCTCCTGTTTGTTTGTCCGATGTATGTGGCTGGACAGACTTTGCATTATTTCTGGTATTTCGAGACTCCTTGGTTTTCTAGCTCAATCTTGTCTTTGGGGTTTCTTAAAATGTTGGCTATTTTTTGGTCGGTGCAAAAGGCTGTCTTGATATTGTGTTTGTGGAGAATTTTGCTGATTTTGTCTGTGGTGCCTTTGATGTAAGGGAGGAGGGCGGTGCCGTTGTTCTCTTCTGTTTCTTGGTTCTTGGGGGGTGTTTCCTTTTGGATTAGTTTGGTGATGGTGTTTTTTTGGAATCCGTTCGCAATTAAAACATTCGAGAGAGTGTGTAATTCAGTTTTTAGGTGGTCTTTGTCAGCGAGGCGTTTGGTTCTGGAGATGAGGGTTTTTGCTACGGAGTTGATCTGTGCAGGGTGGTGGTGTGATTGTGCATTTAAGTAGCGGTTTGTATGTGTTTTTTTCTGGTAGATGGTATGTCCTAAGGAGCCGTCGGGTTTTTTGTAGATTAGGACGTCCAGGAAAGGAAGTTGGTTGTTGGCTTCTATTTCCACAACTCTACAAAACCTCGCCAAATTTCTTGCCAAACAACTCCAGCCCTATGCAGAATCCATCACATCATACGTACAAAACTCGTTCCACTTCATAGAAATTATAAAGAAACAAGACCTACAACCCAATGACCTACTCGTGAGCTTCGATGTTGTTTCGCTCTTCACACAAGTGCCCATTCAAGAAGCCTTGACAGCTATCCACAACAAATACAACCCCCCCAAACACATCCTAGATCTGACCAACCACTGCCTAACCAACACATACTTCATCCACAATGGACAAAGATACAAACAGATAGAAGGAGCACCCATGGGATCACCCCTCTCACCGGTCATCGCAAACCTATATATGGAACACTTTGAAACCAACGCGTTACAGAAGTCCGAACATAAACCCAAACTCTGGCTCAGATATGTTGACGACACCTTTGTTATCTGGCCACACGGGAAAGATAAACTGAACAACTTCCTCACACATCTCAACAGCCTACACCCCAAAATACAATTCACTATGGAAATAGAAGCCAACAACCAACTTCCCTTCCTGGACGTCCTAATCTACAAAAAACCGACGGCTCCTTAGGACATACCATCTACCAGAAAAAAACACATACAAACCGCTACTTAAATGCACAATCACACCACCACCCTGCACAGATCAACTCCGTAGCAAAACCCTCATCTCCAGAACCAAACGCCTCGCTGACAAAGACCACCTAAAAACTGAATTACACACTCTCTCGAATGTTTTAATTGCGAACGGATTCCAAAAAAACACCATCACCAAACTAATCCAAAAGGAAACACCCCCAAGAACCAAGAAACAGAAGAGAACAACGGCACCGCCCTCCTCCCTTACATCAAAGGCACCACAGACAAAATCAGCAAAATTCTCCACAAACACAATATCAAGACAGCCTTTTGCACCGACTAAAAAATAGCCAACATTTTAAGAAACCCCAAAGACAAGATTGAGCTAGAAAACCAAGGAGTCTACGAAATACCATGCAAAGTCTGTCCAGCCACATACATCGGACAAACAAACAGGAGAATAAGCGCACGCATCGCAGAACACAAGAACGCAGTCAAAAAAGAAGAAAAATCTTCCTCTCTCTTCCAGCACATAAAAACAACAGGTCATGAAATTGACTTTGAAAGAACCAAACTCATCTCCAAAACTGAACACTTCAACAGTCGAATAATCATGGAAGCCATTGAAATAGAGAAACACCCAAACAACATGAATAAACGTGATGACACCTCCCGCTTGCCTGACATCTGGAAACTAGCCCTGGTCAACAGACGAGTCTCTGTCACAAAGACTGACACCAGGTCCAAAAGGACACAAGATGCCACCACCTTCCATCCACACCAAACACAAACCCAGACCCTTCCCACAGATGAAACGAAACCACCATCCAATAACAAAACCACGACTGCACCATCTACTGCGGCACCCCACTCCAGTCACCACATGGAGCACACTCACACACCCCAAAAACATTGGGAGACCACAGACACGTAGCCAGACCAAAATGAATTCACAAGACACAGGACCCCACTCCACCAAAGCCCAGGATACTGCCAGAACCCACCAGCCATCTAACCCACCAGCATCTAAACAGCCATCTAAACAGCTACCAGCAGTTAATCCCTTAACGATCGCCTCAGCCACACAGCAGATCACAAAAGAACAAAGGAACAAAGGAACCTGCAATCAGCAACAAAGCAAGCAAACCACACACCCCCAGCAGTATTTATAGAAGGACTTCAACTGAGACCACGCTTTGCTTCAAGAAGAAAGAAGCCAGAACACCAGCCTGAAGATGACGAGTGAGACCTCGTCGAAACGTCGCCAAAACAACCAGATTTCTACACGGGAAGAAACCCGAATCCACCCTAACATGCATACCTATACCCGTGAAAATATATATATATTGCAAACATTTGGTCAAAAAGATGGCCATAAGGTCCTTAAAATTACAAAATTCAAGATGAGGTGAAACCGTTATTAGACCACTAAAACTTGGAGCTTTCATGGGTCAAATCCACTTCTTCAGGCTATGCATCATATCGTTTTGTGGATAGTGTAGAAAAAGTATAAATGAGAGTTCAAATTATTCATGGTAGATATCTGTGCTTCTGAGATATGTGTTAAAACCCTGGCTGCAAACAGGCTTTGAGGTGTGTGTGTGGTTGTAAGCATGATTGGAACATTCCACCCAGTTCTTCAAAGGACTGCCGATTGGCAAAACATTGACAAAAAGGGGAAAGAAAAATCTGAGTCTAACCACTGGCTCATTTCACACTCTCTCAGAGGTTTTATAGACTGGCAACTGACATCAAGCGGTAATAAATGTCACGTTGAAAATCAGGTTATGTTAATATCAAGCCTCATTGCTTGGGAAAAGCCCAGTAACATTTCATTAGTTGTAATGGCAGAAAGCCCTCAAATGACAGAGGCAGCATTTTTCCTTCTTCTTTTGCAAAATGGCCACATTTCTGTGGAGGACATCTTAATTTCTGAGACTGTAAATGTCCTTTTGCCGCACATGGATCATACAGCATTGCTCTGGGAAAGTCAAAGTTGTGAATGTCATTTGGGGAGCTTTGCTCCCCAAACAGCCAGCATGAATGTTGTGCAAATAATTATGCAGAAGAGGTAGCACTGCTGCCACCGATGACATATAGTGACTAAAGGGAAGAAGTATCAAGGCCCTCTTTTTCCCTCCAAAAACTCTTTCCAAATCAGAGAAAGGTTTTAATCCCCTTCTCTTTGCCCCTTCAGTCTCCTGGATAATTCTTCTCATTCTTCTTTGTTTACTGAGCAGTGGAAAGGGAAAAACTTGATCTTTCTAAAATCATTTTTAAGGTTTGGGTGCAGAAAGGGACAGGAATATGAGTTGGAGATTATAAAGGACCATTGAGGGACTTTCCATGGCATCTTATACAGCCTCCCACTTAGTTGTGCTATTGGCTGTACACATAGACCAGGCATGGCGAACCTATGGCATGCATGCCAAAGGTGGCATGCGGAGAGCTTTCACCTGGCACGCAACATGTTCCCTGCCCCTCTACCTCCCCCTCTGCTGGACCAGCCATGAGGAATTTGCAGAGGAACAGGAGTAGGGAAGAAGCAGGGAGGGGAAGAGGCCAAGCTAGGGGACAAGGAATAAGGTGGGAAAGAGGGGGAGGGGGAGGGAGTTCAAAAACCCCACACCTTTCCCTCCCATCGGGCACGTAAGATGCGGGGTTTTCAAACTGTCTATGAGCCCCCGAAGCAAGCGGCGGCCAAAGACAATTTAAAAACCCCTCCCTGCTGCTTCTTCACCCGGCGCACAGCTTTTTCAGCCCTGGAAGCCTTGATTTATTTTCGGGGCCGCTGAGGTGCTGGGGTGCTGGACTCCAGGCTCTGTAAGGCTTGGGGGCGGGGTGATGGGCAACCACAGCCTCCCCAGAGGCTGGAATCACCAGCCTTGATTTATTTTTGGGCCTGCCAAGGTGCCACATTGCCTCCTGACTTCCCTTCCTCCCCATCCCGGTCCTCACCTGAGCCTGCCCACCTGCAAGAGGATCCCCCAGAGCTGCCACTGGTGCTGCTGAAGCCAGCCTGTGGCTCAGCTGGGCAACTGGCTGGCTAGCTGCATGGAGGGAAGGTAGGCTGGGGTGATAATGCTCTGGCTGGGAAGGGGAGGAATGGAGGACTAGCTGCCATTTCTCCCCTCGATTGCCACCGAGGTGATGGTCCCCTGGCTGGGGAGGGGAGAAATGGGGGACTCCACTGCTGCTTCCCCCCTACTTGCACAGTGGGGGCGATGATCCTCTGGCTGAGGAGGGGGGACGGGGGCTTTGCCACTGCTTCTCCCCTCCCCATGTGCCGCTAGGGCGATGATCCTCTGGCTGGGGAGGGGGGAATGGGTGACTTTGCTGCCACTTCTCCCCCCATGGTGCATTTTTAATCTAAGGTGTTTTTTGCCTGGGGTACCACTGTATTCAGACTAAATTGCCATATTGGCACTTGCCGAAAAATAAGTGGGTTTGCAGTTACAGTTTGGGCACTCAGTGTCAAAAAGGTTCGCCATCCCTGACATAGACCAAAATACTTGAGAGTAAGTCTCTAGATGTAATTGTACATTAGAGAGCTTAATGGAAATTTGTTTTGATCTCTCTCTCTCTCTCTCTCTCTCTCTCTCTCTCTCTCTCTCTCTCTCTCTCTCTCTCTCTCTCTCTCTCTCTAAATTTAAGCTGTTTTTAAAATGTCAGTAAGTTTGAGCTTATGACATCAAAGTTATAACCATCTCTGGTCATCTACACTCGCCAAGTGCAATTCATACTTTGACTGCAAATTGCCCACGGCCTTTAAAATGAAGCTACCAGCTGCTGAGACTTTGAAATCCCCAAACAGAAGCAGTAAGCTCATTATAGTAAAATTATGGATGATACTTGAGCGGTTACGTTCACGAAATCAAGAGAGAAAGGGAAAGCCAAGCATACCAACAGTGACTTTTATTTTAATTTCTAAGCCCCTGAAATAGAATCAACAAGAATGTGTTGACTCTGCAAACACCACACATAAATTCTTCAGGGGACAATTCATTTCAGCCTATCAGTAGCATGGGAAGCCATAGGTTCGGTAGTAATTGCTGTGCTTTCTTCAGTAACATTTTAAATGTCCAGATTGAACCATTGTTCTGACGGCTGTCATCCTTACAGTCTGCATTAATGACAAATGTCTGAAGTGGATATATATCAGTATCATCAATGTATCAATACCATCAAGATTGTTCCTTCTGTGATTACAACACCTTTTATGTACCAATTCTTTAACCCAAGTTGAGCAATCTTACATCAGTAGATTGAGCTGATTCCCCCACCCCCCAGTTCTCTTTGTCAAGTCTATTTCTTTGGATCGTTTTGTATTTTCACTTGTTAGACCCTTTCTTCACAGTTGCTTTGTCTGTTCTGTCTATATCTGGGTCTTGAAGGTGAGGGAAATCCTTGGCAAGGAATTTGCAAATATCCCTAGTTCCAAGACTCACCCAAAATTATTTTGATTAAAATGAACTAGTTCTGCTTGCCAAGCAACTGATGCAAGGCCAATTAAAACATGGAAAAAGAGGTATGAATTAGCAGCTGCTCTCTTTCGTCCATCTTCTGATTTTAGTCAAAGTTCTGAATGAAGCCCCTGCATGATTTAATGATGTATTAGATTACAGATGTTGGACTTGACTGACTACAAGTATGTTGACTACAAATGTCATAATGACTTGTTTGGTGAGAATAGAATCTAATATGTTAAACTGCAGTTATTTCTGCATATCTCATCTAAGACATGTGTGGAGACCCTTTAATAACATTGCCAGTTAAGGGATCTTGTTAAGCCCTTGGATTGTTCACAGTTATCAAAGAAATATGAAGGAAGATCCTGCTAATGTAGAATGAGTTGGATTAATGTTGAAAGATTGGCAGTGGGCACAGTCCCACACCATCTTCATTTAATGTGTGAAAAGTGCTAGAGTGATAGGCCTGTATAACAGGGAAACCTCTATATGGCCATTTCTCCATTCTTTCCAGAAACTGTGTAACATCTCATCTTGATTAGGTTGAAGTCTTCTTCTTTTTTTAAGCATTTGTTCAACATGGTGTTGGGGTCTGCTCTTCTTGTTTTGGCCCTCCACTTGGCGTGGTTATGGGTTAGGTCTGGGTGAACCCGGGACAACTTCATGTCATTTTCAAGGTTGTTTGTCCAGCATTTTTTGGGATGACCCTTTGGTCGGGATCTGCTGACCTGCAGGGTGAAACCCCTTTTAGCCAGAGTTTCCTCATTGGCATACAGGACATGCCCAAACCAGTGCAGTCAGTCTTCACACATCTTGTTGGCAATAGGTGCAATGCCATATTTTGCTCTGATGTCATAATTGCACATATGAGACTTTCACAAGAGGCCAGAGGTCCATCCCAGCATCTTTGTCTCCATGACATCAAGCACTCTGTCCAGCACTCTGCATCATAGAGCAAAAAAAAAAAAAGGTACAATGTTGCAATGGATCTTTGATTTTAAACGGTCACTGATCTTTTTATCACACATGACGCTTGATGTTGTATGCCATTTTAGCCAGGCACTGTTGATCCTCAATGTCTCAGGCTTCGGTCGCCTATGATCATGGAACCAAAGTATTTGAACTTCACAGTTTTTGGTAGGTCAGTACCTTCAACTTGGTTTGTACCATATTCATTTGAGTCGGTCATCAGATACTCCATCTTCTTCATATATGCATCATGTGGTACTCGGTCAACTGCTTTTTTGAGGTCAAGGAAAGATGCACTGGTTTCCTCTTCTCTCTCTGTTTTTCAAATAAAAGCCGGGCAACATGAATTGCATCTATTGCTCCACCATTCCTGATTAGGTTGAAGTACTTAAGCTGATCCTGATCAGGTTGAAATATTTAATCAACAAGTTATCATAGAATAAAATTGGATCCCTTATTCTAAGATATAATTGTTAGTAAGTTTGTTCAGTGGCTGTCGTGCTTTGAGGTAAAGGTGTCATTTCACACAATTTGCTATCTACACGAAAGCAATATTCTATATCTATCTTCTATCTCTGTAGTGTTTATTTTATATCTGAAATCTGATCAGTTTTAGGGCACCAATCAAGATGGAATTATATAAACCTGCCTTTACTAGTGTTGCATTATTGGCCCAAGATGCTTAGATGCATTTTAATATGTGTAATTCTATTTTAGGGTAGGTTTATGGGTTGAGCCAATGACAGGAATTTTACTGTATTTTTTGTATTCATTGTATGTTGTGATTTTTATTTTATGATTATATTGCATGCTGTGGACTGCCCAGAAGGTATTGGCACTAATGAAGCAGAATAGAAGTAAAATTCAACAATAGCAGCAACAGCAAGATCTGCATTTTTTTAAAAAAGAAAACCTATGCAGACATCACTGAGAAGGCAAAAATATGACTCTAAATCTTGATGTGCATAATAATACTTAGCCCCCCTTTCCTGCATTTATCTGGTAGAAATTTGTCAAAAGAGTCTGAAGTGGATCAACCAAATTGGAGGTTTATTGCCTGATTTGAGAACAAGCAGCAGATTGGGGAGAGATACGCTGTAAAGCAGGCATGTCCAAAGTCAGGCCTGGGGGCCAAATGCGGCCCGTTTACAAATTACAAGTGTTCCGCGGCCACTTCTCCTCACCAGCTCAGCCTGTCATGCATCCCCGCCAGCTGGCCCTTCCACATACCGGATGGAGGCATCACCTTGCAGTTTTATGTTTTGCTTGCCCTCCCTGCCTCTGTCCACCACCACCCAGCCACCTTCTCAGCCTACCCGCCCCCAGCTCCGTTGCTGCAGCATCCTCCCTTCCTCCTTGCTTGCTACAGAGACTTGCCCAAAGTCTGGCACGGGGGCCAAATGGTCAGCCCCCACACATTTTCACCTCACCAAATCTGGCCCTCCTTGCAAAGAGTTTGGACACCCCTGCTGTAAAGGAATGGTTGGAGTCCAAGCAGATTGCATGCATTTTCTCCCGTCAGATAACAAGCAATGAAAAGGCGAGTTTCCCCCTTTCTAGTTTCCTGCTTGGAGTGTCACCACTGGGAGTATCACTGCTTGCTCTCTGCACAGGCCGAGCTGTTGGCAAGAAAGGCATGCCGTAATGCCACATTATGTTTTCCTGTCCGAAAACGGAGAAGCCCAACACTTCCCTGCTTCCCCTTATAAAGGGGGAATCATTTTCAGAGGTCTAGCTGCCCTACTCAGTGACCAATTACTTCCTTCAGTTCCTCTAATCCCATGCTGCTGCCCAAAGCACAATACTTCACGGTCAGAGCCTTCGAGAATGTTGTTAGGTCTGGTGAATTAACCAGATTTGCACTTCCCATGCCAATACTCAGGTGGCAACACAGTTATCCTCCAGTTTTCAAATTCTCCATAATTTATGATATGCATTTCACATTCTTGGCTCAAAATGATAACACCAAAATGTGTATTAAAATGTGATCCAAGTGAAAATGTATTCAGAGATGCATATTTCTGCATAAAATGCATAATATGTTTGACATTTTTAGGCAAAATGTGGACAGTCATTATGCCAAATTTTCTATATTGAAAAGAATTTTTTTAACATGACATATTTTAAGATCGAGGATGAAGAAGTGCAAGAGAACTGAACAAACACATTCCAAACATACACTAAATGATAATCAGAAATTGAGTGGTCCATCCTTTTCCATTGCGTTGTAGAGCTGTTCCAGAAAGCAGACCATACTTCTCTTTGATTATTTTTAAGCCATTGGGATGTTGCTATAATGTAAAGCATCAATATTCCTGAACTCAGTGGAGAGGAAAATATTACAAAGTGTTTTAAATTTAGCAGCAGCAAGATTTTAGATTACTAAATTGTAGGTTAGATTAAAAGAAACTGTTTTCCTTCAGGATCTTCATTAAAGCACGTTGTGGGCCTGCAGTGTGTAATTTCACTGAAATGTAAAGGATTAATCAAAGCCAGATAATTAAAGAAAAATATCTTTAATCAATTGAGATCACCAAATTGGATTATTTTGTGAAAGGAAGATGTATGGCTCAGTGGGGAAAGGAGTCTTCTAGTCAGCATGCAATTGAGCTTTCAGAGAGATACATGAGATTTTTCTTCATATGGTGCAGGGAATTTGCAAATGTTACTCAAATCCTCTCCATTGTCTGCTCCTAAATCAATCCTCAAGCAGGGGCTCAAATACCAAATTAATCTCATTTCTAAGATGAGTGATGATGCTTTCATATCTTTTCCCTACTCCTGGTACAGAAAGGTTAATAACAAATCATATGTAGTACTGCAGTATGTGTTAATATTCCTATCCATTATCTCCATAGCTCATTCAAAGAACCAATATAATGGATTGTGGCTTTTTTTTTTTTAAAGTGTAAGGTACCAGTGAATAAGCTGTACTGGACTGAATGTGACTTATGCCCAACTTATTTACTTAGATATTGTTGGAGTCAACCTCCCATTGGGTCCAGCCATTATGCCCAGTGGGTAGGAATTATGGGAATGGTAGCTGTTTAGTGTAACCAGATTGGTTCCCATAACATTTGTACATGAGCTTTCGATACTATGATTCTGGCTATTCTCCTCAGGATCATCTGAATCTACCTGTATCCCTATGGTGACAACACATTGTGTACCGATTCCTTTCATGTTTGGCCTTTGATAATAATATATCCTATGTCTTCACTGGAGAAAGTAAAAATATATTTGCCTTCCAACAGATTCATTCCCTGGTATCTTTAAAGACAGCATTTGCAGGGCTAGTGTCACATTTTTTCACAAAGTCAAAAGTAAATACAGAATTAGCATGCAATATAGTGATCAAAAATCTGAAAAATCATGTTGAACATGTTTTTGTGCCACTCCAAAGCCAAGCACTGAAGAACCCATGATTCCAATGTTATAGTGTGGGGACACAGATAGGATGTTTGATTTGACAGTGGTTTGGGGATGATTCTACATAAAAGTCATGTGGTTCCATGAGGATTGGTATTTTTGCACCACCTAGGTACCAAAGGACTCATTTCTACAGTGTAGTCTGGTCATAGATAGGATCTTTGCTCCATCGAAAAATCCATATGAAATCATGTGGATTCATGTCTTAGATCCATGTTTGTCACTGCAAAGTCATGTGTCTCACATCATCGCAATCCATTTTTGATAGTTCTCATATCCAGGTGTCCATCAAAAACACCTATTTGGCTCTTGTTGTCATTACAGTCATGACCCCATGTCCCGTGTAGATAGCAGAACTAACAATCTGATAATAAATATCAATAAGACCAAAGAGTTTGTAATGGACTACCAAAAAGGAAACCAGACACTCAGCCCTTGATTATTGATGGAGTTTGTGTAGAGCGAGTGACGGACAGTAGGTTCTTAGGAGTCATTCTACAGGAGGATTTGACCTGGAGTGCCAACACTGAAGCACTGGTTAAGAAGGCCCAACAGAGACTATATCTTCTAAGACTTCTCAGGAGGGAACAACTGTCTAAGAAACTGTTGGTAACCTTCTACCGGGGCTTTATAGAAAGCACCATCACTTACTGCCTCTGTGTCTGGTTCACCAGTTGCACAGTGGCAGATAGAAAGGCGCTCCAGAAGGTTATAAACACTGCTGAGAGGATAGTGGGCTGTCCTCTTCCTCCTTTGGAAGAACAATACAACCCCAGATGCTTGAGGAAGACATCTAGAATTCTGAGAGACCCTTCGCATCCTGGCCACCATTTTTTTGAACTGTTGCCATCTGGCAGGAGATATAGGATTCTTAGGTCAAGGACAAAACTAAAGAACAGTTTTATCCCAGAGCGGTATCCAAGTTAAATGCGACAGTTTTAGCACCATCCTAATCAGTTTTTAAGTAGTGTTTTAAATTTTGTAAGCGATTTTAAGAGTTTTTAATATCTTGTATGGTGTTTTATGTGTTTTATGTATTTTGTATGGTTCCTTGTTTAGAGTGTGTTGTGGAACAGCACTCTAATTTCGTTGTGCATATCTTGCATATGCATAATGACAATAAAACTCTATTCTATTCTATTCTTGGCAAGAATACTGGAGTGGCTTGCTAGTTCCTACTCCAGGTGCCTACAGCACCTCATATTTCCTGGTGGTTGCCCATCCAACTGCTAGCCAGGCCTGACCCTGCTTCACTTCCAAGGTCAGGCGAGACTGGACGTATTCAGAGCATCAAGGCAGCTATTTGGCTCTTACCTATTTATTTACACTAGTGGGAAAGCCTGCTTTTGTGGTACTCACTCTGTGTTCCTTGAACATTCCTTCTTCTTTAAGGTCTGAAGTATAAATGAAAAACGTGGTAAATACACAGTGACCTGGCATTGGGTCCTTCTGGTTAGAAAGGCATGACAGAAATAAATAAATAAATAAATAAATAAATAAATAAATAAATAAATAAATAAATAGCAGTCATAGAATGAAGGAAGCACAAAAAGACTAAATGCTTTAGATTTTTGCACAGAGGAGAATATACAGGAGAATGTAAATCCACAGTCCACACAAGTGTAAGAAAGTTAGTTTTGCCTTGTATGCAAGATTGTCTTATTTATTAGGATGCCTTGGTTCAAATTGTGAACCAACTGTTATATCCATTTGCTTTGGCCAAGTCAACATCTCTCCACCAAACACATCTCTCAGTGTACTTTGAGTCTGAGTCACTGCTGCAGGCCATATGAGCAAAATACACTTGCGACAAAGAGTACACACAGTGATGGGTGCCCATGAATTCAGCAATGCAAATAAATCAACTAAATAGTAGAGAGGCATACAAAGCAGCTGACTGGTACTTCAGATGGAATTTCTTCTGATTCTAAGTGTAGCAATCAACCTGACCTTAGCAAAAACAAACCAAAGCATGAAACACACCTACTAAGTTCCTTGACAGGCACTACTAAAGCCCCTATCAAATTCCATTATGTTCCTTTGAAGATGTTAAGATGGCGTGTCATCATCACAGAACATTTCATAGAAACGTTAAGCTTCTTAAACCCACTTTTTTCATAACCATAAGAAGGGATTTTCGGTATTCAGTTAGCTGATCTGCATTTTGGTTTTGGTTTTTAGCTTCCTCCAGCAAGACGACTTATGTGAGCTACAGCAATCACGCAAACTGAGCGGGGAAACCAAACATACCTGAAGACTTGTGAACTTAAGAACCATGATGACTGCAACATCAGGAGAACTCGGCCTTTGAGGCATCTCTAGCAAAACTGTCTAAATATGTAAAGGACAATGATTAACTGTGTGCCCATAGCAGGGGGCAGGTGGGATAGGAGTGAAATGATCCCGGATTATATTATATGACTTTGTGTCAAATGTCCAAACTGTTTACTCATGAAAGAAGGTGAATCAAGAAAGGAAAACAAATTGTTAGCTTGTGAAAAAAATGCTGTTGAAATAAAAATAATGTCTGATGTTATACTTGTAAGTACTTTTTTGTGATTGTGAGAAATTTCCATTCCTGTTTCACACTTGTTCAACTTGTATAAGAAGATGAAGTTTGTTCCTTGTGGTGGCTGACTGAATTGAAGCCCTGCATTGTGCTAATGACAAATGCAATGGTTGACGCATGCAAATTTTTATACAAAGTAATTTATTTCTATTAATAAAGGAATGTTTTGCAAATGCTGAGACTTGTTTCGTTGCCATTTTGAGGGATGTGCCCATGGGCCTGGTACAGTTTTTCAGAATCTTTTTAGAAACATGCAAGAATAAAATACCGTACTGTAATTGAAAAGATACCTATCCATCATCCTCATAAATACTTCTTTCTGGACCATTTTGAATTACTGTTTACGTCACCACACCTCCCAAGTAATTGCAGCACCTTGGGAAAAATGTTTCTGATAAGGAAAAAAAAAAGGAAAGAATACCAATCACTTCTTAATTCTAAACTTATTCATTTTTTTCCTGAGGGAGAATATTATCACATCCCCCACCATTAGAAAGAAGGTTCCAATGGATAGGTCCTTCTTATATCTCAAAATAAAACAGCAATTGGATTCTTTTTTAAAACAATCTCATGTTTTCTGTGTAGCACAATTAAAAATCTATTTTATAGCACAAAAAATATTGAAGCAGGAAGGAGCAGGTAAGATCTAACAGAATTTTTAGTACTGTAATCACATTTCAGAATTTTCTGTCATCTGCCTCATTGCTAGATTGGGGAACTAATATTATCTGTCCAAAACCTCATCATTTTAAAAGCAGCCTTCTCCAGTTTGTTAAATCTCTCTCTGTATGTTTTGGAGCCCTATCTGGTTCATGAGGCTGTGCTGAAAACCTGAGTGACCCAAAAGACCTGTACCATTTAGGCTTATCCTTCATTGTTTCTAAGGAAACATTAGCCCTGTGTTGAAGATTTCCCTTAAAAACACACACTCACCAAGAGGTTCCTGTTCATATGATAAATCAAAAAGAAAGTGAAACGATAGTCAATTCATTTCACTGGTTTCAGTGGACATAAGTGAACAATATGATGCCATTGAACTGCTTTTGAAGACGGAGCCTGGCCTACATCATTCTTGTGCAAGTCTTAATTCTGTTGTTGACTTTCAGTGGAATAAGGAATAACTAAATTTAGCTGGATCACAGGAATGGTCTTTCATGCAGCTTTATTTGGATGCATTGCTAATGTTGCATGAATGAACCATGGGCACAAACAACAAATAAAAGATAAGGAATTAGCCACTAATCCTACCACTCTCACCCCATCAAAAAGCAATAATTGCAAACCTCTGGATTGGTTAAGGAAGCCTGCTACCTAGTCCTCAAAGATGGTATTGCAGTCATGAAACACAGGTACACATTTACATTAATTAAACAATGCTTTAAGAAGCAGCCCTGAATGTGTACATCTGTAAGTCCCACTCTGTGTGCATGCCAGATCTCAGGTGCCTATTTTTATGACCCCAGATATATGCACAATTGCGGAAAACATAAAAAACACATTTTATCTGTTATTATGGATATAAGTTATTAAAATATAAATGTGTATCTGGAATACCAGGTAGCCTTATTAAAGGATAGCTTAGAAATCTTTCATCTAATTAATCATGAATTAAAAGCACTACTGCATTGAGTGATATTGAATCAAAGCTGTTTTAGACCAAACTCCAGAATGGGCATAAAAGTGACTACCATTATTATCTTTGTTAGAGGTGTTTTGGTTTATATTCCCCTTTTACTTGGTGCTACAGAATGTAAAATGGACACCACTCTCATCATAGCTTGGGAACTTGGCAGAATGCAAGGAGTTCCAAATTCCTATTCATATTTCCTGATTCATACAGTAATTAGACCTTTTCTTTTAGTGTTGATGTTAATAAGAGGATGACCAAACAACAAAAACCCTAAGAGTGATACATTTGGAAAGGGAGGTACAAATCCAGCCTAGAAATCGTAGCTTCTGAAATTGACCTAATCATAAAATCCTGAAATCTGCAAAGACAAGATAACAACTCAGTTCAGGAAGAAAGAAGGAAGTGGAGTTTCAGCCTGGAAGTCTATGTTGTCAGCTTCCACCATGATACAGGATTAAGATCAAGATGAGACAAGATAGCTTTGATTGGAATAGAGGTCATCAGGTGAAGGGTTCCACTCAAGCACTCTTTTTTGTCATCTGTAAAATGAACAAAGACTGCACCAAGACACTTATTTTCAAGGGACTTCATCTCACATTTGGTCTGGCATAAAACAACACCCTGCTATGTTGCTATTGATGTATACAGCAGATATACAATCACATCCTAAGCAGATATACATTGTTCCAGATGCTCCCAGAAACTTGACAAAACAACAGCAAGTTGCAATGTATTCATAATACTGAAGATGCAATATACTGTACACATAGATTAAATAGCTAAATAAGTGATTGCCGCTGTAGTGTTAAATAATATAAACACAGCATTGCAGTCCTCTGTGAGGTTTAGACTAAAAGCTTTTCAATCATGCAGCTGAAATCTAGCTCTTATTTCAAAGTCAAGGTAACGGGCAAGGAAAACAGCAATTTATTTCTTTATTTTACTCTATGCCACCTTTATCTCCACAGGAGACTTAAAGTGGCTCACCGATCAAAAGTACACATTTGTCACAAATTCCAATTAAAACCCCCACAATATATATATCAATTTTATGCCACTTATCTAGCAAATTGCTGGTGTAGCTGTTGATGTAAACAAAGTAGAGCAAACATCAGAAAAATATATTCTAAAAATAAAAATATATAAGTGGCAAGAAACGGTTAAAAAGGGAAATCCTTCTCCCTCCTCCACAGTTTAATCAACTGAATAGAGGCTTTCTTTAAATGCTCTATTGATAGCTGTTTTTAAAGGCATAGTTGGAGGGCACCTGGTGTAACTCCGGTGGCAGCACATTCACATGGAAGGTACCACAGTAGAGAAGGCCTGGTTTCTGATTGGCACTTTCCAGATTTCTTGAGGTATTAATATTTGTAGGCACATTGTCTGTGACGACCTTGTTAGGTGGGCAGTTGAACTTGCCTGAAGATTTCAGCCAGGAACCAAAGTCTCAACCCATTCAGGGCTTTGTATTTCAGAACCAACCCCTTAAACCTGATATGGAAGTAGGCTGCTATCCAATGCAGGCTAGCCATATGATATGATCTAATCCCCAACCCCTGCAATCAATATGGCTGCTGCATTTTGAAACCTCTTGGCTACAGTACTCTGGCAGTACATCAGAGCTGGAAAAAATGCAGAGCCTGTCACAGTGAAGTCCTGTTTTTCCATGGTCCTCAGTCAAAATCACACCCAACCAGCAAGAGAAACACACACACACACACACACACACACACAGAGAGAGAGAGAGAGAGAGAGAGAGAGAGAGAGAGAGAGAGAGAGAGAGAGAGAGAGAGAGAGAGTTTCCCTGCAACATTATCTCCATCTTGTCTGGATTCAGTTTCAGCCTCTTCCTTCTAGTACAGTAGAGTCCTACCTTCAGACACCTCTCTAGGCACTGGATGGCATCTCCTGCAGATAATTTAATGAAGAGATCATGTTTCATCTCATCTGCATACTGATGATACAATGCTCCAAATCTCGTGAGGGCCTCTCCAGGAACCTTATATAGATGTTAACCAGAATTAGTGAGATGATTGACCTGTGTGGGGCCCTACAGTTGAGGACCCACAGGGATAAAGCAGTCTGCCCCAAATGCACTCTCTGGAGTTGGCCATCAAGGAAGGACCAGAGCTAGCATAATGCAAGGTCACCAATCTTTAGCTCCAATAGTCAATCCAGGGATACTGTGGTTGATGGTATAAAGGCAGCTGAGAGATCATGGAGGGCCAGCAAGATCAGATTACACTTGTCAGCCTCCCTTAAAAGATCACCTTGCAGCTCAAACAATGCAAACTTTGTGCCATGCTAGGGCCTGAATCTAGACTGGAGTGGATCTAATAAGTCAGTATCCTCTGGGAGTTCTTGCAGCTGGTCTACCAACACTTTCTAGACAAGTGATTCTCAACCTTCCTAATGCCGTGACCCTTTAATACAGTTCCTCATGTTGTGGTGACCCCCTTGCCCTGCTTGGAAGAGGCCACAAGCCCCCTCTGGCAGGCCACTGCCACAGGTGCCATAGATAACTTCCCTATACAGGGACCCTCAGCCAATCGCAGCATCTGGTGCCATTGACTGACATCTCTTCCAACCTATCAAGCTGTAACTCACTCTTCCCCCCTTCCTCCCCTTCCTCCCCCAGACCCAAGAGGTTTGTGCCTTTTTCTTCACTGGCTCATGGCAACCCCTGGAAAATGGTCGTTCAACCCCCAAAGGGATCCTGACCCCCAGGTTGGGAACCACTGTTCTAGATCAACTTGCCAGAAAATGGAATATTTGTGGCAGGCCTGAAATCATTCAGATTGTTGATAGCTAGATTAACTACTTTCATAATGAGTCAAGAAGAGGTCAATACACCAATAGGCACAATCTTTGAATCACCTCAAGTGACCTTATTTGGCCCTCCTGCCTGTTGAAAACAACAAATACAACAAATATCTCCCTCCTTGACCCCTCCTTCCAGAAGGAAGAATTCAGGTTTTGCTTTTAATTTTGTAAGTGTTGCAGTGGATAAGCATGGTCCCAAGCAGTAACTGTTGTCACAATATATTTTTTAAAAAATAACTTCCTCTGTCCCTCCATGGAGCAGGGAAGGGTTTCATTTGCCAATATTGTGAAATAACTAATCTTTCTTTTTAAGTCACTTCAGAACATTGGCAAATTCACAGTTGTGTTTTTGCAAGTTGCATCCAGGTTACAGCAGGTCTAGTAGGGAATTCAAGGTGATGTGAGACATTTAACAAGTGGTCGGACAAATGTCACCCCCAGTGAGTTTTCACAACTAAGCTGGGGTTTGAATCCAGATTTCATGTGTACTAGTCAATCCCTCCATGAACTAGATCACATTAGCTCAGATTAAATGAAGTATATTGACAAAATATACTAGCGGGGAGCAGGATTTTTCAAAGACATGTGAGATGGTATAATGTAGTGTCTGGTTTAATAAGCTGATATTCAAAAATTAGTTAACCTCTCTGTTTTTTTTTTAAATCTTAGTTATTTAAAAGAAGAACCAACAGTTCCCTGATTATCATTATTGACCTAAACACAGAAATAGAATTCTGTGTACAAACTGTAAATGTATTGAGTCAGAATGCATTTGCCTTGTTTATATGTCTTTAATTTGCAAGCTGGATGAGAAAGTAGCAGACGGTCTACGATACTCACCAGCCAAGTGTCTGTTTTATTGCATTCTATTATTGTGAGCCAATTTCCAAATGCACATACATGACTGGCTCATTTCACTATCATGTTGGACATTAAGTTAGAAAGATGAGTTGATGTGCCAGTGTATCTGCAAATACGATGCACGCCGGGGGGAAGATTAAGGACAACAAGTGCGGATCTGCATATATCAGCTTCTCCAGAATTGAATATGGCAAAATGCAATCATGGCCTGGCATGAACTGTGTTTCTTGGAGCTCAGAACTCACAAAATCTATGTCTTAGCAGTGTCGTTGCTTTGCAAATAGAGGAACTCCAAAGGTAGAGATGACTGGTGGTATTTTGCTTTTCTCCTTTGAACAGGGTGCAATGAGAAATTAGATATGGAAATTTGCACAGGAGTTCTTTGTTTTGGATAACTGTGCCCCTAACAATGAATAACAATACACACAGGAGAGCAATTAATATTAAGTGGAGTCAAGAAAACATGTGGTCTGGGACTGGATGGATCAGTCCATTTTCACTTAATATCATTTTCATGGGTGTTCATTCATAAGCCAGTTCTGTTGGGTTTTTAAATTCATGAAATAGTTGCATTTACGTATGCATTTAAACTGTATTTAAATTAGTATTTCTGAATATGGGGGGTGTCATATAGGATATAGCAGGGTTTGAGTGTCCTTTGAGGCCATGCTCACCTATGTGATTCTGCGGAACAGACCTCCTACACCACCAGAGAGGTACAGAGATGACTTTGGATGTATCTTTATATTCTTCCTGAAAGCAATGAGAGTGGGGTGATCTCAGTTCTGAAGGGGAGTGTGTGCCACAGTATTTATTTATTTATATATTTACAAGATTTTTTTAGCCGCCCCACTACCAAGAATATGGGACAGAACCTTTTGTCCTGGGCAAATCAAAGCCTTTGCAGACAGTGCTATTCTCAAAAGGGGACTCATCTGAAGATCTTAACAGCTGGACAAGTTCATTGTGAAGCAGGAAATCTCTTAGATTGCCGGGCCCTAAACCAGTGATGGCGAACCTTTTAGAGACCGAGTGCCCGAATTGCAATTCAAAACCACTAATTTGTTTGCAAAGTGCCAATACAGTAATTTAACCTGTATACAAGTGGTTATGAAGGGGCAATGTTGGGTGCCCACAGAAAGGGCTCCGAGTGCCACCTTTGGCACCGTGCCATAGGTTCGCCATCACTGCCCTAAACCATTAGCAACCACTGCAGGTCTTTCCAGTTGGCAAAGTAATATGATCCCAATGCTGGAAACAAACAAAAACAACCAGCTGTTTAGTCTAATAAGCAGTCTCTTTCCGTTAAGTAATAAAGTTCAGCAACTCTCTGTAGGTGCCAGGGTCAGACAAAGTTCTGTATAGGCACACAATTCTCATTTATGCATTACTTGTGGCAATTGTTTGCCACATAGAATCAAACCTCTTTAGAGTCTGACCAAAGTTTCTTGTTCCTGGCAAGAGCTTTTCTCTCTCAGTATGCTGCACCATGTTAACAGCTTTTGTTTTGCATCCTGTACCAACTGGTCACACTTCAAGAATGGCCCTGTCCATTGCAACAGTTGAGATTTAAAGTGATCAAATCTTCTGATAAGCCTCATCATGTTTTCTGGTTCTATGCTGCTGTTTATTGGTGGTGTTCTTTGGTTGGTGAGTAGGCTGGTTTTGGCCATTTAGAATTCTAGAATAGAGAATTGGCTAAGGAAACAATAATAAAAAAGCAAAGAACAGAATCCCTTTCTCCCCTCCCCCCTGCATGTAATAGCTCATTGCACTCGTGATTATTGTAGGGATGGATATTTTGGAATTTTGGGAGTACAAATCTCATAATTCTCCTTTCTTGGAGCTCCAGATGCAGGAACCAAACTTTAATGGCACCTAAATTGTGCTCACCTGGAGAGGAGGCCCAGCTAGCTGACCTCATGTTTGGGGTAGGCCTTACCTCTTGTTACAACGAAAACTGCCTCAGTGACTGCTACGAAATCCTTTTGGCTGAGGACTATGGGATTTGTACTCCAAAAATGCAGAATGCATATCCCTAGATGCTCTTTTTTAATTCTGATTTCCCAAGGTTGTATCTGTTACTCCCTTATACATACTGTACTGAAATCCATTCGCAGTTAGGGAGGTGATGGTAAGCTGGTGAAACTCTGAACTAAAACCTGACTGAAGCACATGCAGATCATGCCACCCACAGAGTTCTTCTTTTCTGCATTTGCTAACAAAGCCTGCCTGAAATCTTACATGTATATTTTAGAATTATTTTGACAATCTGGATTTTTTTTTTAAAAAAAGCAGAGCCTGCTAAGGGTCTCCACACCACGTTCCTGTGCCAGGAGAGTCCTCAATGCCATCTGCCACTCCCGCAAGCCCTGGGTGTGGGCCAGAGAGGTTGCAGCTTTCCTTGTGGTGAGTTTGGCTTTGGACCCTGCTGCCTCCCAGGACCACTGCATCCTGAGTACAGGATGGGACATCCATTTGACAGCCCTACTCTATGTGTAGAGGCACCCCAGATCCCATGGTGGTCAAATTAACAGGTGTCTCTGGGTCTACACCCCTGGCTAGGGCTGGCATACCAAAAGGCATGTAGAGTTTCCGGGGCCAATGCACCGAGCCCCATGGACAGGCCCCCAGGGTTTGCTAATAGTGTGCAGTGCAGCAGACTCACCTGGTACTGACAACTAGAGATGGGCACGACCAAGAAAAATGATGTTTCGAGTTTTTGATTGTTGGGAGGGGTCCGTTTCAGCTCGTTTCCGTTTGTCGAGGAAATTTTCAAAAATTTGTCGTTTCCGTTTGCCGTTTGTCATTTGGGTTGGGGTTGGGGTTGGGGTAAGTGGGCTCTGGGAGGCACCTCTCTGGGTGCTTCTCTGATGTCTGACCCACTAAGAAGGGAAGCAAGGGAAAACGTTTCGCCCCAAGCCGCTGCGTACCATACATTTACATTACATTATGTTAGGGTGGGGTGGCAGAGGCACCTCTCTGGGTGCCTCTGACTCAGTAAGAAGGGAAGCAGAGTAGCGTACTGCCGTACAGGTTAGGGAATGGGATAGGGGATAGTGGGCTGTGGGAGGCACCTCTCTGGGTGCCTGGGACCCACTAAGAAGGAAAGTGTACTTGTGTACGGATCTGGGTTAGGGTTGGGGTTAGGGTAAGGGCTAGGCTTAGGGTTACGGTTAAGGTTAGGGTGGGTTAGTGGGCTGCACCTCTGGGTGCCTCTGACCCACTAAGAAGGACAGCGTACTGGCGTATGGGTTAGGATTGGGTTCGGGTTCGGGTTCGGGTTTGTGGGCTTTTAATGCCCTCTCTGGCACACCCAGAAGTCTCAGTCAAAACCTAGCCATGCGATTGGTGGAATGGGTCCAAAAATTTGCATGGTCCCATCCCATGGCCAGCCCATCATTGCGCATGAGCAGGTGTAAAAAAAATAAAATAAAAATAAAATAAAATAAAATAAAATCAATGGAGACATTTTATTGCAAGAAAAACCCACTGCTGCTACTATAAAAAATCAGGCATTTAAAATACCCAATTTTCTAATGTTTCTGTGGTGCTTTGGTGGGTTTTTGAACCACGATTTAAAAATAAATATTGCGGTCGCCATTTTGGATCCCCCCCACCGCATGGCAAATGGAGACGACGAGGATGGCCCCCCCCAGCCTGGTACCAGCAGCCCAGGACAGGAGAGGGGGGGAAGGCCAGGGACCCCCCCCCCAGAAACCACCCCTCGGTAGGTGCCCTCACTGAGGCAGGCATATTTTCGCCTGCTTTTATGGCCGGGAATCGGGTTTTTTTTTTATAAACTTTTTTTCTGTGCTGCTTGGCATCGCACGATCGCCACGATGCCATGAACGACAACAAATAATCAGACCCAATTTTTCTTTTTCAGTTCGAGTTCGAGTTGGAGCGGAGTAATTCTCGTTACCGTTACCCATTACGTAACGATAATGAGAACCGAAAATGGAAATGAGAATTTCGCCTAGTCGTGCCCATGTCTACTGATGACCCCATCCCCATGCTCTTACTTGCCATGCTGCCACTCCTGCCAGCCAGGAAATCAAGGACTGGTTCAATAGGAGACCACTCCTCCGGCCCTCCAGGGAAAAAATCCTGATGCACCTGCGAGCATGTTCAAGCTGGCGCGATGGTTTCTGATGAGAGTAAAGTGGTCCGCTGATAGAAAGCAGATGGAGTAGACCTGGCTTGAGCTGAAAGCGATATGGGATAATGTTAGTTCCACCATCATATGCAACTTGGCCCTCTTCAGAGCCTTAGTGCCCTTGGTCGGTCTATACCCTGGGCCAGTATCAACCAGCCCTTGCACCCCCTCACGTTCCTGTCCAAATGGCTACGATTGTCCCAGAAAGCCTCATAATCTGGAAGGTCCTTATCAATGGTGAAGATAGTTCTGGGGGAGGGGGCAACTACCCCCCCTGGCAGAAGCCTTCCCTTTAGACTTGCCACCACTTTTCTTGGATGCCATAATATTAGTCCCCTGTTCCACTACCCAGGTGCCTTATCAAAGGATGAACATAAGACAGCTGGATTGCCAGGGGAAGCTCCGTTGCAGTCCCTTGGAGTATACTGCAATACCACTAGTTGATATATTGCCTATATGCAAATTATATATTCATATGCTAATAATTAACAAATATACAGTTGATCTTAGCCAAAAGGCCAAGAAGCAAATATAAACAGACTGGTTTCCTAGGCAAATGCCCCGCTTCCAATCTGCTGCAGTATAAATCAATATAACTGGTTTATATGGCATGCAGCCAAGTTGTGTTCATACGCTAATAATTAGAGATGGGCATGAAACGAGCAATTTTTCATTTTGTTACGTAACGAAACGAAAAATGAATTTTGTCTCCAAAATGAAACGAAATGAACCGAAACAACAGAAATTTTGTCGTGTGTTTCATTTTCGTTGCGGCAAATACATTGAACTGTAATGAATGCTAATGAAACAGCATTTTTGTTCTCATTTTCATTTTTTCATTTCGTTACGTAACAAAACAAAAATGAATTTTTTTGCAAAAAATTCACAAAAAAATGAAAACGAACCGAAACGGACCCCCTAAACGACAAACGACAAACAAAACACCATTTTTGAGTTGTGCCCATCTCTACTAATAATCAAAGGATAAAAAACAGACTGGGCTCCTGGGCCAAACCCACCCTTTCAGGCCCATGCCATATAAAACAGTATAACTAATATATATTGAATTAACCAAATTGTTTATTCATGCTAAAAATTGAATCACTGTACTATAAAGGAAGGCTCACCCAGATAACCCAAATCTCCAGCTCCCTAAGTAGCAAATGAACAATCTGCAAAGCTGGGTGTAAACAAGCCACCACCCCCAGGGCACCTCCCAGAGCCAATTTTAAACTGTGACACTAGGTGAACTCACTGTTGCAAAGGAGTACAGTGAACATCTACATTCCTTCAAAACCTCCAAAATTAGTAGCCCATTCCCCCCCCGATCATTCTGTTGGTTGCTCCCATTAGCTGGACATTCACTATACTGACAAAAAGAGGCTGGGAATTCTTGTTGTTTGTTTGTTTTGCTTTTGGATGACCATACTGGCCGGTAATTCATGGGTCTGAGTGCATGGCCGAATGTACAGACATGTGGATTCTTGGAGTCACACTTGACGGATAGGCCTGATGTTTTCTAATCTGACTCTGCACGGCATCAGTGGTTTGCTGCAAGGTGGGTCTCCTTTTTTTCTTGATGCCCAATGCCGATTTCTGCATTTCTTCAGTCACTGCTGTTAACCGACAAGGCAAAACAAGTTGCAGTCATCATGATACAAAGAGGTTATTGTTCCTTGTGAGAATTTCCAGTCTGTCACAATCATCTTTCCCTGTGATGCTGAACTGAGCATGACAGGATGATTAGTTTTATCTGAAATTTGGTGTGTTTTCCTCTGAACGGCAGCTATGAAGTACACAATTTGCAAGATAAAATAACAAAAAATGTGATTATTTCAAATGCCAAACTGAAGGGAGCTTATTGCCTGAAGCAGGGGAATGTTTTGGACAGATGCCATAGTCTATTCTGTAGAGGCAGCTTTGAATGATGGTGATTCAGAAGCTATTTTCTTGTTGGGGGAGGGGTGAACTCCTTATTCCTGCAAACAGGCAGAGCACATAAAAAGAAAGTAAAGGGATTGAAGCAAACCTTTGATATAAACTGGACATTAATTCCTTCACTTGGGTGACTTTTCTTTTTTGGTGATCTGAGGAACCCTGATAGGTGAGGGTTTGGGAGGTTCTCAGTGAAGATATCAGTGTGTTTGATAAACATTCCTAAGGGGTGCACTTCACCTCCACTAAGCCTCTGCTGGGGTGGGGATACAGTTTTTCAACTACAACTTCCAGAATACTCCACTCAGTGTCTGGATCCTGGGGGTGAGCTCCGACCCTCCTCGTGGTGCAGCTGGAAACTCCCTGCCCCAAGCAGGTTGTGCTGAACTCATACCAAATTGGTGACAGGTCCCCATGACAGGTCAGCTGATTTAATCAAACTTGCATCAAGCAATGGACCTGTCCACTGCTAGAGTATATTTGTGAAAGTGGACCCCACCACCAAATGGGACAAATGCTAAGAAAAAGAAGAAGAGTATCTGGATCCAGTGGCCAAAGGAAGGAACTCAGAGGCAAGACTAGTTACAAGGTGGCTTGGTACTGGAAGAATGAACAGGCCTTTTCATTATGGCATGTCTTCATCATGTTGATTGTCCATTTTTAAATTCTTCTTTCAACAAACTTTGTCTTGACTTGATGGCTTTGGGGAGGTGCCCCCCACAAGTTATCACTGCTATATAAATGATTCATTTTTAAATGAATGAAATAATTCTCTCTCTCTCTCTCTCTCTCTCTCTCTCTCTCTCTCTCTCTCTCTCTCTCTCTCTCTCTCTCTCTCTCTCTCTGTGTGTGTGTGTGTGTGTGTGTGTGTGTGTGTGTGTGTGTGTGTGTGTGTGTGTGTGTGTGTGTGTGTGTGTGTGTGTGTGTGTGTGTGATACACACACATGCCCACTGAGGAAAAAAATCACTATGCCATGTTTGTAGTTTCAAATATTCATTAAAAAGAAAGAAAGAAAGAAAACCCTTCCTCAATCTGCCTAATATTTTCCTTTCCTTTCTTTATTCTCTGATGCACTATATAAATAATTGTGTTCTGGGATACATATGAACATCAAAGCCCTTCTACAGTCAGGTAACTCTACTGTACATCTGACAATTAGGTCAGTCAAACAAAGTTGCATTTCTTGCATTACCAGAAATCAAACAAAACAGTCATCCTTGACTTAAATAGGGCATCATCTTACCTGGTTAGCTATAAAGTGCCACCTATTTCAGTGAGCTGGTAATGCTAAAAAAAATAGCTTGGGTGCATTGGACAATTGGCCTAATATATCAATATTTCTAAACCCGGATTTGGATCTAGGCTGAAGCAGACATATTGAATTAATAGTGCAAAGTAAGCACAAATTTATCAATAGACTATCCTTTTCCAAGGGAGAACAGTATTTCAAGCTGCTTTTAGAGAGACAGCCATGTTAACTTCTTCAATAGCAAAAAGAACAGCCAAACTAAAAGTATTGTGGCATCATTCAGGTCAACAAGTTCTGTTCAATTTGAACTGTAAGCTGTTACAATCCACTTCTCCAAGCCCAGACTATGTTTAAGTAGCTTTTTAAACAGGCTTCCTGTATACAGCTGAAAAGCAACGAGAGCCACACCTATAATCCTTGGCAGCTCCCACAGAGCTTAGGCACATACACCCATTTCTTCTGATTTCTCTAGAAGATGAGAATGGCATCAGGGTCTAATTCATTAGGCTGGGGAATTAAATCACCTCTTGAGAGCTTCGTTTCTTAATTGAAGCCCCTAGAGGTCTGGCCGGGGTTGGAGGATTTCTGCATACCTCTAGGGACTATAGCGCCAAAATTAAAAAACAAAACAGGACAAAACACTCAACTTCCCATGCCTAATGCAGAACCCAAACTTTGGCTCTGTTTTCTCCTGCTGCCATGGGAAGGAAGGTCAGTGCAAGAAAGAGAGAGGTGAGTAGGAATGTGCAGAGTGATTCTTTTCATATTTCTTGAATTTTGATTTCTTTGGAGTATGTTTATTTTGTTTGCATATTTTTCACGTACTGCTCTTTCCATCTGACACAAAAGGGGAAAGCCTCTTTTGAGCCATTTGTTTTGTGTTTTCCCATTTGTATTTTCTAGTAGTCCAAAAGCCCCAAAGAACCTTTAAAAACTATTCTGAAAAGCAGAGGCAAGGCAACAGAGACTCAGTAAACTCCAATGTTTATATGAGAAAAAAATAATCATCAGACCTTTACAGGCACCAGTTTACTGTATATTATCACATTCAAAACAATTGCATGACGTCAGTGCCACCTAGAAACACCATGGCAAGAATCAATAGATCAGAGGAGACAATTTGTTTGTATGTGGGGTGAGAGAGGCTCTTTGTGATTGCAGGAAAAATTCTAGGCAGCATGTTGTAGCTTGGAGATTTATTTACTCACTACCATTATCTGGGCATCTTAATATTATGCATACATTTTTTTCGGGTGGACACATGAATTTTGATGCATAGTTAGCGCCCCCAAAACAGGGGAGTATTTTACTTCTCTGTGTCTGTCCCAACTTGCTTACTGTGCATCTTTTCCCTGTTTTTTCCCTTGTGGCGAATACCTGCGTTGCAGCCAGGTAGCAGATTTTCTTCTTAAAATTGATTGTAATTGCAGGTGGAAAGCCAGTAAAAATTGTGTCAGCATGCCAGTATGCCACCAATTCAATAGCATAAACGATTACCAAGGCAGAACTATAGGAAGTGGCAGAAAAGGGGGTATGAATCTAATTGGTGTGCATTTTCTGGGGTCACATCTCGTCTGAAGTGTTAAAAAGTGAGCATCAATAACAGAATTATTTTAACACAACCCCTAGTGGTGGTATAAAATGCTGCGGTTAAAGTGCGCTTCCGGGGGCATGGTCTGCTGAGGTACCAAAATACTGCTCTTCGGAGTGAAGACATGATCTTTTGCTGCACAGTCTTTCACAGCAAAAAGAGCAGCAAAATCATCATGAGACTAGGGCCTAAGAGATGCTAAATGTCAGAATGTTCAAGCTCCTATGCTGGGGTCTGGAGTAGGAATCCACCACCATGTCTCTTAGAAGAGAAGCCAACTGAGATAGCTCAGAGTGTGAAAGGTTCATGGAGTTAAGTTTCCTACCAAGTCTGTGGCCTTGGGCAACCTGCATGGTCCCACTAAAAGCAAAAGCAAAGTGTTCTGCTATATACTGCCCCGTAGCACTTCAAGCACTCTCTGGGCAGTTTACAATTTAATTATGCAGGCTACACCTTGCCCCACCCACCCACCCACCCACCCACCCAAGCAAGCTGGGTACTCATTTTACTGGCCTTTGAAGGATGGGAGGCTGAGTCAACTATGAGCCAGCTACCTGGGATTGAACCCGGTCATGAGCACAGTTTTAGCTGCAGTGCAGGCATTTAACCCCTGCACCACGAGGCCAAAGAAGGAAAATCTCAACTATTTCTGACTACCTTTTGCCTAGAAAGTCCTGGAAAGGATAATAATTGTATTGAATCAACTTGACCCAAGATAATTAATTAATTATTGAATTAATCAATGAATCACAACAGTGAAAATAGAGTAGAATATTCGGGGGGGGGGAAGAAATCTAATTGTTGACAATTTTCTGAGGCTTACCACATGTCAAGCCTTCTTAATGAAACTTGTCTCGTTTCTTGTGGAAATGAGACTGACCTTCTTGTATTCCCCATCCCGTCCACTCCCATGTCCCCATCCCATTCTTCTGTGCAAGGAAAGGCCAAGCTCAAAGCTAGAGATGGTCAAAAAACACAGTTACATTTGGTTTGGGGAGGTGCCCAAACAGGTGTTCAGCAGGCACAGTGTGCTTCCTGCCTCTGTGTGTCATTGTCCACTCCCTAGCATCAGCATGGGCTTCCTGGAACTACCTCTTTGTCTGAATGGACAATCACCCAAGGACACAGAGGAGGGAAGTGCACTGCCGTTGGTGAGTGAGTGATCTCTCAGAGGAAGCTTGGGAGGAAAGTGTGCAGTGCCCACAGAACATCTGTGTGGGCTCCACAATGAATCAAAATGCTGAACTGCAGTTCATGCCCATCTCTACTCAGTGCTCTTCCCAGAAAATCTTGCGCAAGAGAAATGCTGTTGCGCAGAAACGTCAATAATTCTGTGCAGATTTGTTTTGTTTCTCAGAAAACAACTAGTACGAAATAGCCAAGAAATCCCACAAGGTTTCTTTCACAGAAAGTCTTGCACAGTGAGACATCCACCATGATTCTGAATGTTATAGACCTTTCCAGTTCTGTGCAGTTCATTTTTAATGGACCTGCAATTTAATGGACCTGCAAACATGCCTTTAAGCTTCCTAATTACATCTTATTGATTTTCTTATTGAAAGCATAACTTGAGTAGCTGGTGATAGAGAGTTTTTAAAAAAGCAGTTTTAAAAAATTACTCCATCTCTAATCCTGAAACAAAAAATACACCCATGCCTAGATTGTTTTCTGGTAAGTAATACCATTTTTAAAAGATTTTCAGCTACGCTACCATGAGGTGAATACTCAAGAACCGTGGCATCATCTTTAAACTCACAGAGTTTATCAGATACTTATGTACCTGGTCGATTAAAAACTGTGTTGGAACACAGGGATGCAGTCTGGAGGATGGTATGCCTTGGAAATAAGAGCATGCACATTTGTATGCTTGAGATCATGGGCAGCTTCAAATTCCTTTTCCTTTTTTTCTTTCTCTTCTGTGTTCTGTACATCGGTTGAGCTATTGGCTCACTTCCTGATTTTGAACAGAGCCTTTGAAGATGCCTCCCACCGTTTCTCCAGTTTTGCCATGCTTTTTGAGCTTAGCTCAAAACTAGATATCACTAAGAATTACATTTCAGAATGTTTTTGAAAGGATTTATTAATATTTGTACTTTTCTTCTTAGTATTAAAAGAACCTAAGTTGGGTTTCTTTAAGCAGTGGTTCTCAATCTGTGGGTTCCCAGATGTTCCTGGACTGCAACTCCCAGAAATCCTGGCCAGCTCAGCTAGTGATGAAGACTTGTGGGAATTGCAGTCCAGGAACATCTGGGGACCTACAGGGTGAGAACCATTGCTTTAAGGGGAAGAGAAGCCAAAACTCATAGATTTGGTTACCTATGCTTAGGACTTTTGACTGCTCATTCTTAAATGTCTGATTTTATATATCCAATCTTTTCCTCAGAGTCCTTTTATTTTGAACATGTATATCAAAGACATATATAACATGATCCTTCCATACTTGAAATACCTATCTTCTTCCTCTTTGTTCAGGCCAGAAGAAGCAATGCATTGGTTCATGTGGTGTGGAAGGATCAACTGACAGGATGTGGCTGGTGTAGGTCTAAATGTAAAGCCTCACATTCTTAGTTCCCACTTGGGAAGAAGGAGCGGTATATAAATTTGAAAATTTGAAAAATAAATAAATAAATAAATAAATAAATAAATAAATAGGTGAGGATCCTTCTGTGTCTTCAAGGAATATCTATAGATTGAAATTAGCCAGGTGGAAGTCAGGAGAGAACTCAGTTTAAGACTGCTTTTGAATTTATGAACTAAGCCTATTTTTTCATACATTTAGTATGCAAAACACATGAAATAATAGAAACTTTAAAAAAAAGTGAATTTGATAGACTTTCCTATCCCTTACTTATATCAGCTCAGTGTTCAGTCAGCTGTTAAGGTTAGTTAAGATTAGTACCCTGCTTTGAGCAAATCCACTTGATTTCTGTCCTACTTGAGTCAAGCCACAATGCAGCCTTGAACGTTCAATCTTGTCTGATTTCAGGAGCTAATCAAGGCTGAGCTTCTGATGGGTGCCTACCATAGATGCCAAGATTCTCCAGGTAGGGTTACATAAGAACACAAGAACAATCTTGCTGGAAGAGTCCGCAGCCCATCTAGTCCAGTGTCAAGAGAAATAGTTAGGAAATAATTTGCCAGAAACGTTGAAGAGCCAGTGCCAGTCCTGACCATCCTGATCAAAATAAACCAAGTGTGTGGTTCGGCATAAGACAGATTCCTATATTCTCATTTTTCTATGGGTTTTCCTGATTCCAAGGGTGTGCATTACTCCCTCTGAACAAACTCTTTGGATTCTGGTCGATGATTTGGGATTTAGTTTTCTCTCACGCTGCTTAAAAGCAACAAAACAAAACAAAACAAAACAAAACAATATAAAACAAAAGGTGTTTCTTACTCAACATCCCATAGTGCTTAAAGCTCTCTCTGGTTTTTTTACACTTTAATTATGGAGGTTACACCTTGCCTATGAGCTGCCTAAATGCCCTGAGCACATCCAATCTCGCCTGATCTCGAAAGCAAAGCAGGGTTGGGTCTGGCTAGTACTTGGATGGGTGACCTCCAGGGAACACCAGGTACTGTAGGCACCTGGAGTAGGGACGGGCAAGCCACTCCAGTTTTCCTGCCAAGAAAACTCCATGGACATAGATTCACGTAGACTCGGTCATGACTGTATCAACAACAACAACAACAACAACAACAACAACAACAACAACAACAACAACAACAACAACAACAACAACAACAACAACAACATTTTGCCTCCAGCCCCCACTCAAGGTGAACTGGATGTTCAACAACAACAACTTTTTATTGAACAAGTCATTCAGTATTCAGTTTCCCAACCTCAGAAGGATGGAAGGTAGGGTCAACCTTGAAGCAACTACCTGGGCCCAGCATCAAACTCAGGTCAGGAGCAGTTGAACCACTGTGCCATGATGTTCCTTTTAAACAAACAGGGATGGATGAAACCTTTGATTTTCTTCCACATCTGGATTGTTTAAAAATTAGGATTTTGACCCCTTACTGTATGGTTTGTTTGTTTGATGTTTTGTAAATTCCTATCAAAACTAAACCAAATGAACTAAATGCATTGATCTGCTTTGGAATTCAGGTAGGCACAGGGCCTAACATTGCCTGCTTTTAATGTCACGGCACAAATGTGGTTGAATAGGCAAGGGTTCCATCACTGCCAGCCTTTAAGAGCTAAGTACTTATAGCTCTGGGCCTGGGTGGAAAAACCTATCAGTTCCAAGTCTTTTTTATCTTACACTTGTGGAAGATCATTACTTAAATTATTTCACATATGTTTTACAGGGTTTTTATCGCTTTAATTAGAAGGCAGACAGAGAGAAAGTGAGGGAGATAATTTGCTCCTCAAACAACTGTTATTTAATTTATATACATGTGTCAGAATTTAATGAAGAGAGGACAGCTGTTATTTCAAGAGAGCTAGGATGTTTTGAAGATGTTTGGCTTTATTTCAGAAAGAAGGATGTTCTATAAAGAAAATTAATTCTTATGCAGGCATAAATTTAATCTTGTGTAATAGTTTGTTTGGCCATGAAGTTTAGGCTGCTATCCCATGGTATCTAGGGATGCATCTCAAAGCCACACAATTTGGTTTCCTAATTTTTAACCCTAAGATCAGATGTAGAAGGCTACTCCTAAAGAAGGAGAGCCCAATATCATAAATCTCCTCCATGAGGCTGCAGAAGGATCTGTACTACCTCTGGATGTAGTATCTCTGCTATCTCTGATGTTGGAGCTCTAGAAATCTCAAAACACAGAGGGAAGATATTCAGTAATCATGCTAGGATGCCAGATGTTTTGCACCACAACTCCCAGAATTCCAAGCCTGTATCTCCAATGGCAAAGGACTGTGGGAGTTGTAGTCCAAAACATCTGGAGGGCCAAAGTTTGGACATGCCTGGTTTAAATTAAAGATGGGTACAAACTGGGTACAAACTGAGCTACAACCCTAAAGAGCCATGAACCAAGCTGATTCATCGTTTGATTCATGGATCCCATTTTGCTGAAATGAAACAAAGCACTGAAGTTTTTATTCACCTGGCACTTCCTGTTGCTTTTGGCCACCCCTGTGCAAATTCCTCCCCCTGTCATCTTCCTGCCTGCTCCAGCTGCGTCTTCCTCCTCCTCCTCCTCCCAACACAGCCATCTTCAGAGACAGCTGCCAGGCATCACTTCTGGGAAAACAGGTCTGTTGTTCGGCTTAGATTGTTCGGATTCCACACAATCCATTGGGGAGTTGCCGTGCATGTCTCATTGCTGCTCTGGCTACAACCAGTGATACTGGACTGTTTTCTCTAAAGATTGCAGCAGTGGAGAAGGAACAAGAGGCAGTGCAGTGGCAGGAGCAGGGAGGGAGGGGCAGAGACAGGGCAATAGGTTCCCATCCCCTCATGCACGAACTTGAAAAAACGAGTCACAAACTGGTTCATTTCTTCAGTAGTTTGGTTCACGAGTAGCCACACATTACCTCAATTCATCATTTTCTTGGTTTGTGCCCAACAATTGCTTACCATTCTTAAGAGAGTCAGTCATGTTTGGGCCTACTACTTGGATGAACCTCTTCACATCACAATGAGGTACAGTATTCACAGGAAGTGTTTAGCCTTTCACTAGGGTCATTTTGTACCATTGTCTCACTTATGTTTTACATTGGCAAAATCCCATTGCATAACTTGCAGCTTTTAAACCTAGTTTTGGTGCTGGATGTGTTTACATCAATTTAAAGCTTGCTATCCCACCCAGCCACCCCAGGTTCCCTTCTGCTCTCAGGACACCTTTGGGGTTCTTGGGAATCTCAGGATCAGGCATGGACCCTAAAAGTAAAAACATCACTGCTGAATTGCTGCCATTAGGATTGAGACTCAGAGCCATTGTCTGACGTTTGACAACTAACAGTACAGGAAATATAGATACTTAAAACTTAGTCTTTCTTATTCTTTGGCAGATTTTTCCCCTCCTTCTAAACTTAATTATTCACACAGTAGGTCCAGCACCAGTATATTCTTGATGTCCTTGGAACATAAATATCTACTGATAACAAGACTTCTTATATTCTATTTTCTTGGATTCCACCATTTTTGTCTGTTACAAGAAGATTTGCTGTACTCCCATTTGAGGAAGTAATTTGTATTTATTTATTTTTAATAAAAGGACAAGAATCTAGCAGATTTGCTTCACTTCAATGCATGCTTATAAAAGGAGGTAAGCTGTTTACATACGCAGCACATTTTTTCGACCTCAAAATTTGAGCATTCAAAATTTGAGCATTCAAAGAACTGATAACACATCTATTATGCCCATGAAATAGGCATAAAAAGACTATTTGCTGAAGTCTGAGTTAGTTATCTGACCCTCCATCTGAATAGCAAACAATGTTAGGTATAAAGGGTATAAACAATGCAAGCCTTAGGAAAGAAGTTTTGCTGCCTAATTATGTGGAGAAAAGAACTTTACATTGTTCAAATAATTCAGTCCAAACAAGAAAAAAGATTGTTTCTTTGTATGTTCAGCAAATGTCATGTTTTAAGCAATGGTTTACCTAATCCTCATATAAGAAATATATATACACAGTATAAGAAAAAAAACCAACATTTTGGTCTGTGCATCAGACTATAGAATCAGATTAGTCATGTTCAGTTCCCCTTGATTAGGGTGGCTTTTAAGGATAGTTGTCTAACATCTATCTATAATATAAAATTTAGGTAAGGCCAGGTCTGTGCTTAACCTGCAGTGTTGCACCATTCATGAAAATAGAGAGGTACAGATGTGCACCTGCTTAGCACATTGTGAATTAGAGAGAAGCACCTTACAAAAAATGACATGCTGTTTTGTCATTTCATACGCTTATGAAATGTTATGAAACAAAAGGAAAAAGCAAATAGTGTGTTGTCAAAAAAATGAAACAAAACATTATTTTTGTTTCGGAAATGAAACAATTCATCCTAGTGGTGAGAAGCCTCTTGATCCAGTCATCTTGAGAACAGGAGGTTTGTTTTTAAACTTATTGATTTGTTTTCCTTCCTTCCGCGCCTCAGCTGTTGAGCTACCTTATCTCCCATCTTGATCTGCCTGTAGCTAGCCAGGAGCTGGGCATTTCCCTTCCCTTTCCTGCTGGCTGTGCTTGGGCCTGCAAGTTGATTTTTAAGTTTTAACTTATTGTTTTTCCTTTCCTGAATAAGTAGGACTGTGGAGGTAATTTTTTTATTTTCCTCCCTCCTCCCTCCTCGCTGATCAGCTGTTGAGCTTATCGCTCCAATCTTCTTGATCTGAGGTACAACAGCTAGCCATTAGGTTTCCTACTTATTTACAGAGGGCTCTGAGTTTGAAAGCAAAATGATTGGAAGGTTTAAGGAGGGTCTTTGATTTAGGGCAGTGGCCTCCATGTTAAAAAAAGAAAGGAAAACTTCCCATTAGTTATATCCTTATGAAGCATTTCATTTTGTGATGAAAATTCTTTTAAAAATCCGTTATTAATGAAACGAAACGAAATGAAGACTGAAACGAAATGAAATAAAACACTATATTCCCATTCCATGCCCATCTCTATTGTGAATTATTCTCACAACCAGTTGTTTGCTCATCAAATTTTGACATTTCCTAACTTGTCCAGCCACAGTCATTTAACTCATCATTTGCAACTTAGTTCTAAATGTAACACTATCAAAAATGTTCATCCAACTTCTGCCCATTTAGGGTAGGAGAATCATAGAATTTTAGAGCTGGAAGAGACCTCAGTGGTTATCAAATTCAACCCGCCACTAAGCAGGAAATGCTCATGTAATCCTTGACTCTTTTCCCTAACTGGACTATTTGATGCATAAAATCTCCAAATACAGGAGAGTCTTTTGCCAGGTAGCAAAAAGCATATCAAACTAAAATGTCATAGAGAGGTCCCAATGAGGACAGCTCTGGCAAAAAGTGAAAAGTGACCTTTGGTCAGATTGCATGGTATATAACTAACTAACTAACTAACTAACTAAATAAATAAATAAATAAATAAATAAATAAATAAATAAATAAATAAATAAATAAATAAATAAAATTACAGATTGCTCATGCATTTATATTGCACTGCTTCTGTTTATTTTAAAATATTTTCAGGATGTGTAAAACTCAGTCTACTGAAGCATTACATATTGAGATGAGGTGAGATGAAAAATTCTCTGTGTGTATGTGTGATGGCCCTTCCACATACAAAAAAACATTCACTCTGGAGGTGACCAAGATGCTTACTGAACCATGCTTACACAGAATTAATCACTACAGTGGTACTTCTACTAATGAGCAATTCAGCTTAAGAGCGGAAAACAATTGGTGTTTTAACTGCTGCCTTACAAATTATAAATGCAGTCTGCTCTACATACAATGTTTTTTATTTTAATTTATTTTTTCAGGTTTTTTTAGATACAGCTGCTCTACTTATGAGTTGTCTGACTTATGAGCATGCATTCAGAATGGATTAAACCCATAAGTAGAGGTATCAATGTATTTGGCAAAATTACGCTGATGAATTTATTGAGAAAGAGAAAATCAAAACAGAAAAACCTGAGGCTACAATATGATCAGTAGAGATGGGCACGACCAGGAAAAATGACGTTTCGAGTTGTCGTGTGTCGGAGCCGGCCCGTTTCGGCTCGTTTCCATTTGTCGTGAAATTTTTCAAAAATTTGTTGTTTCGTTTGTTGTCTGTCATTAGTACTGGTTTAGGGGGTAGGGTAGCGGGCTCCTGGAGGCACCTCTCTGGGGTGGGTGCCTCCTCTGGCCCGCTACGAAGGGAAGGCATGTAGCAGGCTCCTGGAGGCACCTCTCTGGGGTGGATGCCTCCTCTGGCCCCCTACAAAGGGAAAAGGAAGGGTACATGACCGTGTAGCCATTGCGTACCAAGTGGCACTGGCAGAGGCACCTCTCTTTTGGGTGCCTCTAGCTCACTAAGAAGGACAGCATACTGGCGTACAGAGTTTTTTGGAACTTTGGACTGGTGAGCGAGGTGAGAGAAGAATGCCTCTGCTGGGCGCCCTCTGGCTCACTAAGAAGGGAAATGTACTTGCATGTAGTGCAATGCGAGTACAGATCTGGCTTAGGGTTGGGGTTAGGGCAAGGGCTAGGCTTAGGGTTATTATCGGTAAGGTTAGGGTGAGTTAGTGGGCTGCACCTCTGGGTGCCTCTGACCCACTAAGAAGGACAGTGTACTGGTGTATGGGTTAGGGTTAGGGTTAGGGTTAGGGTTAGGGCTAGGGTTATAGTGGGCTTTTTATGCCCGACTGGCACATCCCAGAAGTCTCAGTCAAAACCTGGCCAAGTGGCCATGCGATTGGTGGAATGGCTCCAAAAACTTGCATGGTCCCATCCCATGGCCAGCCCATCATTGCGCAGGTGTAAAAAACTAAAAATAAAATAAAATAAAATAAAATAAATGGGATTGGAGACAGACGTTTATTGCAAGAAAAACCCACTGCTGCTACTGTAAAAATTCAGGCAGTTAAAATACCTAATTTTCGCATGTTTCTGTGTGGTGCTTTGGTGGATTTTTGGACCACGATTTCAAAAAAAATATTGTGGTCACCATTTTGGATCCCCCCGCACTGCATGGCATGGCGAGACGACGAGGATGCCCCCCACCAGAGCAGCCCAGGGCAGGAGAGGGGGGGAGGCTGGGGACCCCCCCCCCAGAAACCACCCCTCTGGTAGGTGCCCTCACTCAGGCAGGCATATTTTCAGCTGCTTTTTGGCCCGGGAATCGGGTTTTTTTAAAACTTTTTTCTGTGTCGCTTGGCATCGCGCGATCGCCGCGATGCCATGAACGACAACGAAAAATCAGACCCAATTTTTCTTTCATCAGTTCGAGTTCAAGTTCTGACGGCTTAATTGTCGTTACTGTTTCTGTTGCATAATGGAAACGAGGAACGGAAACGGAAACGAGAATTTCGCCAAGTCGTGACCATGTCTAATGATCAGGTATATAAACAGCCAGCTGAACAGTCATTCTACATTCCCATGCCTTATTACATCCAGCAGAAGGGTAAAATAGCCATAAACTATGAGCATTACATCTGTGGATCTCAAAATACAGATGATGAACTGAAATGGGTTAAATTTATGCCTGAAACTGGGGATGAAAAAGGGATGTATCAAGTTCACACTTCTCTGTGGTAATTACGTCAGACATTCTATGACTAGCAATGGAATGGAGCCCAGATATTGATGGAGTTTGTGGTGCATTTTGGGGTGGTCTGGAAGTTGAGTCATGGCTACTGGACTTCTTTTTTGAGATATAGAAACGTTTCGCTGCTCATCCAAACAGCTTCATCAGTCTGAATACCGCTAGTGCGAGTCCTCCATCTTATAGTCAGTCAGCTTTGACCTCTTGTCACCCTGGTCTGAATTAGGATCATAAAATGAACAATGGCATGAATAGGCTCGTTAGGGAGACAATAGTATCCATAGCCTTAAGGTGAACAATGGCCTAAGGTGCTGAAACCTATCAAGAATGGGTCATTACCTATGGCCCTGGTGGTGAAGGCTTTTTGATTTGTCTGGGTACTTTGGAAAGCACTCCCTGATAAGTAGCAGATAGACTATGCCTGAGGCTGCCACCTCTGTTCAGGGAGGGGTTTCGATGCTCACATGAATGGCTTCCCTTACTCCTCTCTCAAACCACCTCTCTTCTTTGCCTAATATGTGTACATCCTCATCTTTGAAAGAGTGCCCTTTGTCCTTCAGATGGGGGTGTACTGTTGATTCTGATCCTGAGCTGTTACCTCCTCCTATGTTGGGTCATCCTTCTGTTTAATGGTTGTTTAGTTTCTTCAATGTAGAGGTCTGAACACTCCTCACTGCATAGGACCACATATACTATATTGCTCCTTTTATGTTTTGGTATCGGATCCTTTGGGTGGACAAGTCTCAGACTGATCCCTTGTTCTTCTGGAATGACCCACTGCTTTGTTGAAGGCCCACTTTGGATATCCACAGGTCTTAAGTGCTGTCTTCAGGTGCCTGTCTTCCTTCTTCTTGGCTTCTGTGGAGGGGGGGGATGCTGTCTGCTTTGTGGCTTAGGGTCCTGATGACTCCTAGTTTGTGCTGTAATGGATGGTGGTTCTGTAATGTGGACTACCACAAAAAGGTTATCAGACTTTTAGATGATCAACACACATATGAAAAACTAAAAAGAGACCCCACCAGCAATTACATGAAGAAAGTAATAGAATGCTTAAAACTCTTGGAGCAGGATAACACAATTGACAGGGTGACCTACCACCAGTTATATCCCGGAGAGACCGTCCCCTGCTTTTTATGGACTTCCCAAGATCCACAAGCAAGGAATTCCCCTCAGACCTATCGTCAGCAGTATAAATTCAGTGGCTTACAACATCACAAAATACTTGGCGACTATCCTAGCCCCACTGGTTGGACTCACAGACCACCACGTACAGAATTCAAAGGAGTTTGTTTCTAAAGTCAGGGAGCTGAAACTGGATACAGATGAAACCATGGTATCCTTTGATGTTACATCTCTCTTTACCAGCATCCCCACCACTGATGCCCTAACAACGGTAAAGAGAAGACTAAGAGCAGACAGCATCCCCCCCCCCAACAGAAGCCAAGAAGAAGGAAGACAGGCACCTGAAGACAACACTTAAGGCCTGTGGATATCCAAAGTGGGCCTTCAACAAAGCAGTGGGCCATCCCAGAAGAACAAGGGATCAGTCTGAGACCCAGACCCAACAGAAGAACCTGGTCATTCCTTATATGGCTGGAGTGTCTGAGAAGCTTAAAAGGATTTTTGGCAACCACACATCCCTGTTTATTTCAAACCCACAAACACACTAAAGCAGAGACTTGTCCACCCAAAGGATCTGATACCAAAACATAAAAGGAGCAATACAGTATATGCGGTCCTATGCAGTGAGGAGTGTTCAGACCTCTACATTGAAGAAACTAAACAACCATTAAACAGAAGGATGACCCAACATAGGAGGGGTAATAGCTCAGGATCAGAATCAGCAGTACACCCCCATTTGAAGGAAAAAAGGCACTCTTTCAAAGATGAGGATGTACACATATTAGGCAAAGAAGAGAGGTGGTTTGAGAGAGGAGTAAGGGAAGCCATTCATGTGAGCATCGAAACCCCCTCCCTCAACAGAGGTGGCTGCCTCAGGCATAGTCTATCTGCTACTTATCAGGGAGTGCTTTCCAAAGTACCCAGACAAATCAAAAAGCCTTCACCACCAAGGCCATAGGTAACGACCCATTCTTGATAGGTTTCAGCACCTTAGGCCATTGTTCACCTTAAGGCTATGGATACTATTGTCTCCCTAACGAGCCTATTCATGCCATTGTTCATCTTATGATCCTAATTCAGACCAGGATGACAAGAGGTCAAAGCTGACTGACTATAAGATGGAGGACTCGCACTAGGTGTGATGAAGCTGTTTGGATGAGCAGTGAAACGTTTCTATCTCTCAAAAAAGAAGTCCAGTAGCCATGACTCTACTTCCAGATAAACTCACCTGGATGAATGAGAATCTACACAGACATTTTGTGGTGGTGTAGGGATACATACAAAACCATTTCTTCATTTTCTCCCCAAGGCACATTGGAGACAAATACATTTTAATCCATAATAAAATGCAGAGAAATATGATTTCCCTTAGAAACATGGATATGATTTACTTTCATATCTCCTTCTAAAAGCAAATTAACAAGAATGTGAAATTTATTTATTTATTTACGTCCAAGGCTAACAAGGAGGAGATTCCATCTGAATCTATAGAGTTATCTGTGCTTCATTAAGAGAGAGATAAAATATCAGCACTGTTGAAACAAACACCATGAGAAGCCTAGTTTTTCTAGTTAAGAGTGAAGGCCAGGAGGCTGTAGTCTTTTTGCTTTCTTGCTTACAGGTTGCATATTATGACAATCTATTTTATTTATATTATGTTATTGTTTTGTCTTGTTATTTAATTGTGTTTGTTTATATTTTAGAGTTTAATTTAAAATTATTCTATTTATTCTTATTGTGGTATTTTATGATGCATTTTATATTTATTGCAATAAAAAGGATTTTGGAGCCATGCAACCATTAAACAAAGAAAGTCAAAACTAGACTATGGGTGATACCTTCATAGGTTGCTAGTATGTAAAAAAAGTTGCTGAGCTTTCGAGAACACAAGTCCTCTTTTTCAAAGTGGTTATAAAAGTCCAAACATGGCAAGGGATGTAATTTGCCAGGAGAAAGTTCTTAAAAGTTCATCTGGCAAGAAGGATGCCAGGTTTTCTTCATGGAAGGCACACAGCAGTATGGCCCATGGTCCGTTGGTGCTGGACTAAACAGGCTGATTCAAACAAAGAGCTGCATGGTGTGGGCCCCTCCTCTCTGCTTATAACCATAATCTCTATTGGCTCTTCGAAGCACAAGGCTCCTGGTTGGCCAGAGATGAGTTAGAAGCAGGAGATTGATGGAAAACCACAAAATACAGGCTGGGGGAGGTTTTTTTGGGGGGGGTTAAAAATGTCCCACTAGGTAGATCCAATTAAGGCTGAATAGAAGGAAAATGATATCACAGTACCTAGTGTTAATGTCTTGTTGCTGTAGATGTTCCCCTTGCCTTCTTCATGCTAGAGGCAGCTCCCTTCATGGTATCTGTGTTCCATTTCAGTAAACTACCCAGAGTGGTCTTAGGGCCAGATGGTCTTTGCCATATAAAACTCAATCAAACAAATATTGTACACATTTCCCTGTTGTGGAGGTTTTTGTGCACTTGGCCTGTATTGACTAAATTATGTTCATAAGTTTTCTTTTAAAAGACTGTGTCTTTAGCTGTTCAAATTCTCAAACTGTATCCATGATTTCATGTGTAGTTTTCTGGATTGCATCACAGACTTTTGCAATATGGATGACTTCATTGAATATATTGGAAGTGGAGATGGGCAGAAATTACTTTGTCACTCGAAATGGGCACAAAATGGAAAATGATGTTTCATTTTGACATTCCTTTGCTCCCCCCATGTTGTTTCGTTTAATACAAAATGTTTTTTTTTAAGTTTCATATTTCATTTCATTTTGGTTCCCTATTTTTCTCCTATTTTTTATTTTTTGTTTCTGTGCTGCTCCTGGGCTGGGGCAGCACTTAAAAAAATTAATTTTTTATAAATTCTTTTTAAAAGTCCCCCATGCTGGGGGCTTTAAAAAAATTCACAGCTGAGAGGTGCTTGCTTACCCGTGCCCTGGTTTAATTTTTTTTTTAAAACTTCTGGCTGGTCCGTGGGCCAGATCTAGTTCTTATTTATTTATTTATTTATTTATTTATTTATTTATTTATTTATTTATTTATTGCCAGGGCTGGGGCGATTTTTTTTAAAAAAAATGCATTTTCCAGCGCCAACCACAGGACCTCTGGGGCCCGGTCAGCACTGTTTTTATTTTATTTATTTATTCTTGATTTTATAATGCTGACCATGCAGCTCCTGGGCCAGATCAGTGCTTTTTAAAAATATATATATATATTTTATTTTTTAAAAAAGTCCCCACACAGTGGGCTTTTTTGAAATTTTCACCGCTGAGAGGCTCTTGCATTGCAGCACCGAAGGTCGGGACTCCGAAGGACACCATTGGGATCAGGACTCAAGGCAAGGTAAGTGCCACAAATGAAAAAATGAAATGAACGAAATGGAAAATTCAATTCCATTTCATTTTGTTTTTCTTTGATAGGTTGGTTCGTTATTTGTTTTGTTAGCTAATGAAATGAATAATGAATAACAAAACAAATTAAAAATTCATTTGGGGCCCATCTCTATTTGTCACACACTGGCCCAATGCATCTGCATGACATAATTGCTACTGTGTGTTTCTTCTCTCCTCCCCACCCCAGTGCCAGCTCCCCAACTCCACTGCTGATGCATGACAAAGTGCTCTGTGTCCATCTCTTTTTGGAGCTATCAGAATTTTTTCCTATCTGTGTTGGCATGCAACACTTTGTGTTTTCTCGCAACTGGTATACATTGTGTTTAGGTAAACAAACCACCACCACCCCACAAACTGAGAGAGAGATAAAGATATTGCGAAAGTATATTTATAGTACCCTTAAATCCAACTGATTCATTTTAGCATGGACTTCTATTGATTCTATGGATTACCACAGGTTTGCAAGAAAGATAGTGATGGCAGTAACTGAAAGTTTGTATCTTAATGGCTTTGTGTAAGTTTTGTTTGACTCCTGTATAGCAATCCATCATGGCACTATGGTCTTCATTGCATCCATTTTCTGAAGTTCTTTGATAGACCTCTTCAGAAGGAAGAGAAACTGCGAAATTAAAATGCAGTCATTTTTTAAAAAGAGAACCAACAACCCCTTCCAATCCGACAATAGGCTTTCACTTTTGATAAATATAAAAAACAGAAATATTTGCCTTTAAAACCACATCCCACTGATGAGACTGGCAAGCACGTGTTTTCTGGGCACCAAGCCAGCCAATTCATTCAAGTTTAAAGCCATGGAGCCTTCTCGCTCAAAACATTCAAAAGCTAAGAAATCTCGCTCCATGAGCAGCTTTGATTTACAATGAAATAAATTCACAGCAATGCCATTAACAGCAACAGTGGTGTAACTTAGAGGTGGACGTGCAACAAGATCTATTTATTTGTCTCAGTTTAAATCTGCCCAAATTCCTGTTCATTAATTGGATGCCTTTATCTCCTTGGTTCGACTAGGCAATATACTTGGAGACATGACAGACAAATGAAGAGGCCATTTTACTCCTGTTTCAAAGTTGTGAGTTTAGGTAGAGCTTCTGTCACTTAATTTTTGAATAAATATTGCTTAACTTTGTTAGGCCAAGGAAATAGCACCTCTTCTATTTTGGAGAACTAAGAGAAGATGGAATCATAGCACAGAGTACAGTAGGGCAGTCTTGCAGTTTTCAGAATATTATTGTTACAGCTCTATGGTCCTGGGGTTACATTTTGGGTAAATTACAGAATATTTGGGATATCTGAGAGCAGACTGAGAGCACTGACCTTGGGAAGGAGAGGAAAACAAGACCATGAAATCTGGAGCTGTCCTACATGATTATTGTCCCAAAGAAGCCAGAAGACAGGGAAATCAGAAAACAATGGAGAAAAACTGAAAAGGATTAGTGGCTCCCAAACTTGGGTAACCCAAGTGTTCATGGGCTGCAACTCCCAGAAGCCTTCCCCACTAGCTGTGCTGGCCAGGGTTTCTGGGAGCTGCAGTCCAAGAACACCTGATTATCCAAGGTTGGGAACCATTGGTTGTTAAACAAGCAAGCAGACACTGCTACATGTTCTGTCCTGTCATACAAAACTAGTCATGTGCCTCCTGGTGGGCACCAGAACAAGCCATATATATGTCTCTATATCCTCTGTTTCAGGTATCAACAGCAAATTATGAAATCATGTTCCCCTGGGTCTAGGTTACTAACAGTGTGAGTTCCATACATGGCTAATAGGAAATTAGATAGACACAGTAGATCCTGAGGGGTTACTCCTGGGTAATGTATACAGGAAGACTGCAAACTACTATAGCAATTACCAGTATGTGGAGGGTGAGATATGGCTTCTGTGTGTGAGTGTATGTGTACATGGGAATGTGAAACCATGGATAACGGTCTGTGAATATGAGGGTCCTACTGTACACAAATCAAAAAAATGTAAAGCTATTTTTGGGGAAGAAATATTTAATCTCAAATGGAGAGAGAGTTATGGGGGGGGAGACAAAATATAACCATTTTAGTTTTACAAAATTAAAAGGGAAAAGGAAACCAAATTAACTTTGAATTATATTCTTAATTTTACTGCTGTAAAGTCAACAGGAGTATAAAAATCATTCAGGGACACTGTTGCCTTGTTTATTTCAAGTATGTATCTATCACTGTCCCAGTAATAATATTTAAAAGTACTTTGCCTTGTTTTTAAAATTGTGTGAATTCAATTAAATAAAAATAATGATTATTGTTATTTCCAGGGGTCCCTTAAGTTCTTTCCATTTATGGAGACACTTCTGAAATATGTTGAAAGAAAAGGGAGCCATGTGGTCAATACAAAATACAAATGTTTCCCCACAGGTGGAGTTTGCAGACAATTATAGACCACTAAAAAGCATCAGCTGCAAACTGTGAGCTTTTGGGAGGTCAAAAATTTGATGCAGAGTGCCTGAGCTGTGTTTTTTTTCAAGTCCAAATGTTCAACCAGGCAGTAAAACAGGTTTTCCTAGTTCTTGGAAAGATGAATTTTTTCTTTTTGTCCGTGTTTCTTGGATGTCAGTCCCGCAGACAGAAAGAAGCAAGCTGGGGACGGAGGAACAGCTCTTGTTTTCAAGATACAGGTCAATATCCCATCCCAGTTCTTCAAACAAAGTTACAACAATATCCCATCCCAGTTCTTCAAACAAAGAGGTGCAGGCCATGCACGCGCGCGCGCACACACACACACACACACACACACACACACACACACACACACACACACACACACACACACACACACACACACCCATTTGACTTATTTTGAAACAGACATGTTTCTGCTTAGTTAGGGAATTAAAATCAAAGTAATATTGTTTAGTGGTTTCATTCTTGTTCCACTGATACTGAGTCCATGTGTCTTCTTGTTCCTATGGGATGATGGTGATATTTCTTGGTATCATAATTCTAGTAAAATATGTGCATGGACTTTACATCTAATAGTACATTTCCTGGCAAAATCCATCTTGCCATGAACTTTTGGACTTTTAAGTTCTTCACACTGGTACATGCCTGACGATGTGGGCCTGATCTACGAAAGATCTCAGATCGTATGATGCTTTTAAAAATGGTATATGAAGGCACTACCTGCTCTTGTATTTGTACTGTGAAATATGGGAAGCTTTTATCAGTCTTGAATGTAATGAATTTTCATCCAACTGTACTGGCTGGATTCTGTTATAAGACAAGCTCACTTGCCATATTAAAGATGAGAAGCCCATCAGGAAAACCACAAAGCAGAGCAAAACCCTATAACAATTCCCCCTCAATTCCACCAACCTGACTGAACAACAGAAACATTCACAGTGAAACCCAGCCTTTAATGCCTAAGAACTCTGCTTGGCTAGGGGAACATGTCAGTTCTACTTTCTCCCAAATTTTAAACTTGTAAAATCTAGAGTTCTGTTTTCACTAATAAATGAAGAAAACTTAAACCAATTCCTAATTAAATATTTCACTATCCTAATTAATTATTTTTATTTTTATTTTTATAGAAATATAAATAAATAAATAAATAAATAAATAAATAAATAAATAAATAAATAAATAAATAAAATTAGAGTGCTTTACTAACAACTGCATTTTCTCATAAATAAAAGAGATAAAAGAACTTGAACTCAATTTTGCCATCAGCGTATCGTCTCTGTGATTACACTGCACTGGAGAAGAATGCAGACATCTTGGTTACCAATCATTCATGGTTGCCTTATTTATTTATATTTGGGTAGATGTATGCAAGGGGGAAAACCATTGCTTTCTAAAAGCTTCTCAGCCAGGATTTAAAGTGCACTTTCATTCACTGCAAGAGTCTTGGGACTATTGTCATTTCAAATTTCCTGTGGGTTGAGTGAGTCACTTTGAGATGTGCCGCATCAGGTGGTGTCAGTCATATAGCACCTTAGCACCAAATGAAGAGATTTCAACTGGAGCAGAAAGTTTGGAAGGCTTTTAAACCAGCTTGACGATGACAGGAGCCTTGATCCTTTTTTTTTTAAATAAAAGGTATTCATTTGCCACGGGATAGAAAAAGAACAGAAGAATTCCAAATAAAAGTGGACAGAAAGGTCGTTGCAAACTCCAGAGCTAGAATCTTGTTTCTGATTCCAACTAAAGTAGATCAATTGACTCAATGTGCCGATTTCTTATGTGTTGATTTAGTATTCAAGAACTGAATCATGGGATTTACTCATAGTTGGGATTAACAACAGGAGAGTGAACCAGGAGTGTAAATATTGATAATGAAGTCAACTATGACAAGTTGTGGCAGGATTTCATTTCTTTTTTGATCCATTACATTGGATATGTTTTGATCCATTACGTTGGATATGACAGCTGATTTGCATCAGCTGTCTGGAACCTCTGGCCTATGGAAGGAACACCTGACTTATCAAAGTCTGGTTTATTAGAGGCAGCCCAGCATCCATTTCTGCTTGCCAACTAGTTTCAGTAGGCCAGTTCCTAAATATGCTTCCTAAGGTTTCTGCCTGTACTTCTCTTGTCTTCTGTGATACCCTAAATAATCATATTTGGTCCTCAGTTCTTACAGGGGGACCTTTGCTGGGTTTTTCCAGGAACAGAAGACTCAAATGTAATTTACCATCACCTTCTTTTGGAGATGCCCTAGGACCATGATGGTGAACCTTTTAGAGACCGAGTGCCCAAATGGTGATTGAAAACCCACTAATTATTCAAAACGTGCCAATACAGCACTTTATCCTGTATACATGTGGCTGTGAAGGGTCGATGCTGGGTGCCCACAGAAAGGGCTCCGAGTGCCACACTGTCCTAGGATTATGCACCCTGCCCATGGGCATAAATGCAGGCTTTACTGAGAGAAGACACAGTGAGGGAATTGAACTCCCAACTTCTGGCTCGATAGCTGGATACCTACACCACTGAGCTGTCTAGCCAGCTACATCTGTGCTTAAAAGGGATTAAAAATGACTCTGGATCTTAGAAAGGGAAACAAATGTTAAGCAGCTGTTTATCAGCCTCAGGACTTGGCTGTGTTAACCTGCATTATTCCATGCTCAGTTTTATTTAAAAAGGGGAGGCTGCAGAAGGAATGGGGACTTGGTGTTTGCTATCAGGAAACCTGGCTCCTACTATCTGCTCTGCTCCACATTTACCCATCCAGCCTGGAATAAAGAGCCAAGACACAGAGGTCAGATTAAAACTGGGGCCATAATTTTATTAACTTAATTTAATTTTAAACTTCCCTCTTACAAGGGGACCTAACATAGTGTAAACAGTTCTGGGTTCGGAGTCTACCCTGACTTCGAGCACAGTTCTTCTCCTTCAGGTTCCTGCTTCAGAAGTATGCTGCCCACATTTTCACCACATTTCCAAACTCTTAAGACCTGAGTACCCTGAGACTACGCTCCAAACTGACCCTAGGTGTGGCATTGCCCATGGGAATCTTCCTGTGTTCTGTTCCCCTCACCTAAGCTGCAATAGAACTCTCCTGAATTTCTTCCCTACCTGTTACAGCATAGGGGCTATAGAGTATGCCCCATGGCCCTCACCCAGAAAAAATATCAGCCTTAGAGCCCCCTTGCAAATCCTGTGGGAAATAAAGATGTGCACGAAATGAATTTTTAATTCTTTTTGTTATTTGTTGTTTGTTTCGTTAGCTAACAAAACAAATAACGAATCAACCCATCAAAGAAAAACAAAACGAAATGAAATTTCCAATTTGTTCATTTCATTTTTTGTTTGTGGGACATTTACTTTCCCGCTGCACTGGGTCCTGCTTCTCTTCGGTGGCGCTGGAAATAAATAAAAAAATTAAAAATGGTGCCACCCAGGGAAGCAAGCACCTCTCAGTTGTGAAGACTGAAAACAAAAAACAAGCCCCGGCATCGGGGCAGTAAAATAGATAAATAAATAAAATTATTTTTTTAAAAAAAGTTTTAAAAGTGCTGACCCGGCTGGGGAGACACATGGTCGGCACTGTAAAATGTTAAAAAAAGAATTAAAAAATTAAAAAATTAAAAAACAGTGACCCAGCCCCTGGGGCCATGTGGTTGGTGATGGGGGGAAAAAGTGGTGACGGAACAGTTTACCGGGCTGGGTAGCGGTAGACCGTCCCACCGCTGTCTCCAGTGGCCCAGCAGTGAGAGGCTTCACCACTGCCTCCGGAGCCCCGGCCGTGGCCAGGCTGTGCGGTGGTAAACCGACCCACTGCTGGGCCTCCAGAGGTGGCAGTGGGACGGTCTACCACCGCCTGTCCCAGTTCAGATCGGTTCAGGTTCATATGATTTTTTTTTCCAAATTTGTACTAACCCGAACCGAATTGAGGGTGGGCCCAAAACAAAACCAACCAAACCATCATTTTTCTGTTTCATGCCCATCTCTAGTGGGAAAGTCTCTAATGCCTTATCTCGTGGCACAGTAGTTAAATGCCTGTACTGCAGCTAAACCTGTGCTCACGACCTGGGGTTCAATCCCAGGTAGCTGGCTCATGGTTGACTTAGCCTTCTATCCTTCTGAGGTCAGTAAAATGAGTAGCCAGCCTGGTTGGGGAGGGGCAATGTGTAGCCTGCATAATTAAATTGTAAAACCACCCAGAGAGTGCTTGAAGCGCTATGGGGCAGTATATAAGCAGAACACTTTGCTTTGCTTTATCTGACAGGTAAACACCATCACCACTATGCAGGTCTACTATTCTAAATGTCATGCATCCCAAGCCATCTCTCATGGCCCTGTCAACCTCACGCGTCATGCCCTTATGAGCCTTATCCACACATCTTGAGTCACTTGCTGTCCTTCAAACAAAACGTGGAATTTATTGCCAACCCAATGAGGCATGTTCTCAGAAAATGTGCCTTAATGACTTGCAAAGCCCAAGACTTACCCAATCTCCAAATTACCATGGGATGCCAGTCCCAGTAACCTGTCCCAGAGCATGCCTCTCCATCCTCTTCATTCTAGCACCACCTAAGCACCAAGGCCAGGGATGGTGAACCTTTTTGGCACCGAGTGCCCAAACTCGGTGATGGGAATGGTGGTGGTGGCGGCAGTGGGGGGGTCGGGATCGGCGGTTGTGAGGGGCAGGGTTGAGGGTGAGGGCGAGGACAGTGGGGGCAGCGGAGTCAGGGTCATCTGCAGTGGCTGCGGGAGGGGCACCCCTCAAAACACCAAGCCTTGGCTGCCTCCCGGAGTCCATCACGCCTCTCCCAGGGGGGCGTCATCTGCCAGCCACCTGCAGGCCCCACGTTATGCACCTGGGGAGTATGCACCTGGGGAGACGGCCGGAGGAAAGGCCCCCAGTGTTCGCCTCACTCTGGGCGGGCTGGTTAGCTGGCCGGCCAGCCGAGTGAGACGCTCTCCACAGCAGCAGCAGTGCCTGGGCCTCTCCTCTCCCACTGCTACTCCTCCCCTGCCCCTCCTCCCCATCTCCTGGCCAGCCACCCTCCCTCCCTCCCTCCCTTTAGTCCTCCGTCTATCTGGATCCTCCTGGTGGATGGTGTGTGTGTGGGGGGTGGAGATGAGAGAGGAGGAGCCTGCTGGCTCTGGAGTCAGGGCCAAAGCTGGATTCTCGTCGGTGATGGCAGTGGTGGTGGCAGGGGGTGGGGCGATGGCAGCACTGGCGATGGGGACGGTGACAACAGGGTCAGTCTGGCACGTGACATGCTCCCTGCCCCTACCCACTTTCCCCTCCACAAATTCCTCATGGCTGGTCCAGCGGAGTGGGGGGGCAGGGAGCATGTTGCATGCCAGGCGAAAGCTCTTTGCATGCCATCTTTGGCACGTGTGACATAGGTTTGCCATCCCTGTCCAAGGCCAATGTCTCAACCCCAACTGGGCAGATTCACATACTTGGCTGCCAAAAAAAATCTAGCTGAGGCCACACAACAGTATGTGAACCTGTGACATTGTCAAACTGAAACCTGCAATGAGAAAAACACACACAAAAAATCCCCATAACCTAGCACTGATACTTGTGAGAAGCCCATCTCCCCACTTTTTAAATGTCATCCATTCAATGGCAGCTGCAGTGGATGGTGACCCTGTTGAAAATGAATGTGCTCCAAAATACCATCCTTGAATCTGAGCCTCTTGAAAGGCCTTGGACATAACTTTCCAAAACTGATATTTTGTTATTTGTGACACATCTCTGTGCTGCAAAAATAAATAAATAAATAAATAAATAAATAAATAAATAAATAAATAAAATAAAATCTCTTCCTCATCCCCCTTAGTTCTTATTCAAAGACTGCCCTGACAGGCCAAAGCTCCCTAATGGAGCATTTTCCTAATGAAATCAACTGTCCCTTAACTCACTAATCAGTTGAGGAACTCAAACTAATTACCACCAGAGTCTCATTGACTACTAGCATATCCTTCCTCTGCAAAGAACATAGGAGCATATCCCCTTTTGAAGCTGTTACTCTCAGACCTCCAAAGAAAGCTATTAGTGTTGCTGCCTTAAATAAACTAACCCCAAAGCAGGATGGATTTGATTTAAATCACTTTGCTTTAAATCGCTAGTCAGTACGGCTTAGTTTAAATCATTATTTTCTACATAAAGACTCATTTCTGCTGGAGTTGTTTTAATCTTAATATTTACAACCAGATGAAAGTTTCATTTTTAGAATAATAATTTTTCAGATTGGTTTTACAGTTATATCAGAAAATTATAGTTTTGGTAGTTATATACCATTAGAAATACATAGATAATTATGAAATTATTGCAAGGTCTCCAGTTTAATACATTAATCATTCATATTTGGACAACTGTTCCACTGCACTTTACTGGAAGGAGAAAAATAATCAACACCTTAATAATAACAATTTAAATAGTTTTATTTATAGAAAACAAAAACATTATATAGCCTTATATATGCTTGTATTGGCTCAAACATCCATGTTTGTTAACTGATGTGCTTAAAATATTTTTTAAAAAACTTAGACTTACGGTCAGCCGGGTCCACACAAAAAACTTAAAATATACTGTCTTCTGCAGCTCACTAATCTTCATCTTCATTTTCTTGTTTGTTCATAATCTGGAAAAGAAAGACAAATTTTCTTGCTTTATTGGGTCCCAAACTATTTCTCAATTTAGAATGAATGAGTCCAAAGGAAGAGAATATTCTTTCTATACCAGCAGAAGAAGCTACTGCTGTGAAAAGTGAAATCATTACTTCAGCTGTCTCTAAATCGAAGTGCTTAAGTGACTTCTACCAGTTCACTGGTGTGACTTTCTTTAAAACATAATCAGCAAACATATATTTCTTGATATAACTATATATAGTTCCCCCCTAGCTCTGAAGCTTATTATAGTAGGCATTACAGATGGATGATTGCTGGATACCCATGCCATAGCTAATTCTTGTTCTTCAGCACTTAAGGTTTGACACTGCTATCGGATAGTGACAATATTTGCAAGATAATGAGCTGGAGACACTGCTTGTCCCATCCATTTTTTTAATGCTTGTAATTTAATTCTGTCGTTGTGTAGTTTTGTTTTTCAGTGCTCACTTAGTTCTTTCTAATTTTCAACAGCATCAGCAATAAAACAGCAATTTTCTGTATTTTGTTTAAAGCTTCAGAAATGGGCTTCAGGATGGTCAGCATATGTTCAACATTTCTCTTAAGCCCAAAGTTGAGGATTTTGGCCATGACGGTGCCATCTATTTTCTCTCGAGTTTGTTCACAAACTGTCATCAGAATAGGCCAGTTATTGATATAAATAACTCAAAACAGTCCACTACAGTGTTCCATCTAACTTCTTGTGGGAGCATTAGCTTCGTTCCACCTATTCTTTTCAGAGTGGCTGATGCAAAATGATTGTTACGAAAGTATTTAGCAATTTCAATGACCTTAGTCTTTTTACTTCTGGAACACTGAAATCTTTTGCTAGGAGTTGCATCAAATGAGCACTACAACCGTATGTTATTAGCTTGATATTCTCTGCACACAATTCTAAATTTCTTCTCATCTTGGATACATTTGCAGCATTGTCTGGAACCAAACTGCATATTTGAATGTTTGTTCACATTTTATTATAGCTCTAGGTGCTGCTTCTTGTAAGTATTCTGCTGTGTGTGCATTTCCTGATGTATCAATTGTTTATGCAAGGAAGACATTCCCTTCTTCTGTTGTTATGCAAGCACATACAACAGGATCTTTGTGGACATTGTTCCAGCCTGCAAAACTTAGATTATCAATTATACTTGTTGCACATTGCTCAATTTCTTTGTCATACACTTTATGTTGCAGTTTCCCTACAACTTCTGTTCTGCTAGGTGGACTGTATCCTGGTCTCAATGACTGAATTATATTAATGGTGGGTTTTCAATAAGATGGAAAGAAAAGTTTGTTGCATAAACAAACTGGGCAATTTTTTCATCAATTAACTTTTTTTAATCTGCTGGTTTTTACCTATGATGGTGGTTCCTGGATGGCAGGATTTTTTCTTTCTTTTAGGTGATATACTGTGGATATGTGATGTTGATGATGATGAATATGAGCATGTGACTGAAACACTATCCCGGACAGATAACTCTGGAACTCTAGAACAGAAGGATGGTGAAGATGGATATTTTCCTGCATCCTTTTTGTTGATGATGGATTCCCCTAAACAAAAAAAGTCAAGTATGTTGTTTTATTTATTCTTTATACCATTTCGGATTATTTAGTAAATTGGTAGTATTACTCTTTGTATTCACTGCCACAGTGCCACTCAATACTGCTCAAGCAAGGAATATGTTTGTTTCAACTAATGGTTTATTTCTTCATAACAACTGTATCTGACAGTAACATGCAATAATAGTAACTAGAGATAGGCACAAAATGAACCATTTTTCGTTTCCGTTTTCTTTTTTCATTTTGTTATGCAATGAAATGACAAATGAATTTTGTCTCTAAAATGAAACGAAACGAACAGAAACACCAGAAATTTTGTCGTCCATTTCGTTTTCATTACAGCAATACATTGAATTGCTTCAAATGCTAAAAAAAATCACAAAAATGAAATAAATGGTAACGAAATGGTAACGAAATGAACAAAACCGAAAACAATTTTTTTGCAAAAATTTGCAAAAAACGGAAATGAACCGAAATGGACCCCCTAAATGACAAACGACAAACGAAACACCATTTTTTAAATTCGTGCCCATCTCTAATAGTAACATATATTTTTGCTCAAACATGAGAGAGCCAGTGTGGTACAGTCAGACTTGTTTGGTTGTTGGATTAGGAGCAAGGAGACCTGGGTCCAAATCCCCACTCAGCTATAAAGCTCACCGAGTAACCTTGGGCCAATCATTCTCTTCCACCCTAATTTTCCTCACAAGGTTGTTGTGAGCGTAAAGGGGGAAGGAGATTGCCAGTGCAAGCCACCTTGAACTGGGCTTTGGCCCTGCAGATGGTGGCATGGAAATCCAACAAATAAATTCCTCAATGCAGTCTTTAAGAAATATGATGAAATCAAAAGGTTTACAAACCAGAAGATCCTGCCTCTCCAAAAGTATTCCTTTTGTCATCTTCATTACTGCACTTCTCATGATGTTGTTTCATTCGGGCCACCAGGCCTTGCATTTCTTTGTTGTAGTGTTTGCATTTTGCACACATGCCTCCCTTACCCATCTGTGGAGGAACTTCATTAAAATATTCCCAAACTGGGTCTCTTTTACGGACTGCTGCCATTACAGTTTTTTCTCCTCAAGGGAGAGAGTGAGAATAATATGATAACCTTCAGGCCACTATACACATAAAGATCTCTCAAGATGTGGAGTACTGTGCTCAAAAGGTTTCACTTTCATTTTACTCCTTGCCCCTCCTTCCTCAAACTTTGTTCCTTGTGCAGACTTATTCCATTCCAAACAACCTTCTAGTCATTGAACTTCTTGAAACACAGCACTTAAGAGGTAAGGGGGTTGATTCTGTGTACATAGATCTGCAGAGGAACAATGGGATTAAGGTCTTTTTCTCAATTGTGATGTTTATTTTATAATATTTTTTGCTATGAAGGAGGCATGTTATTGTTGAAGACCTAAATGCACAGGTTTTGAAAACAGCAAAACCAAGCATCTTGTATAAAAAAAATGTCATGTATGGAAAGGGATGAAGAGGAGTATCAATTCCACCTAACAAAGCTTTTCCTGCAGACAGTGTTCAAGACATCCACCCATCCACCCCCCAAATTCATTGCAGCCAGAGGAACTTTTCAGTATAAAATTCAGTTTGGGTCAATCATGATGTGCAAACTTTACATCTTGGGCTCTTTTAAAAAGAAGAAAATATAGCTTTTTCTAATGATCCCCTCAACTCTCCACTATTAAATGTAACATTTTGCAAACACCTGTTTGGAATATGAATTTCTCTGGCTCCTAATCCATGGATAGATTATAGATCCAATGTGGAATACCCTTAAAGAATTCCCTAAATAATTCTTCTTTAGCTTAGAATTCTCCACACGCAGTGTTGATGTTTGTAGGCCCATTTCTGCTCATGGATGCACTGCTGACCTTCTTTAGCCTTGACATTTAATCATCACTGTGTACTATATGGCCAAACCATGTGGTGCAGCCTCTTCCCAATCAGCCTTTTTAGTCTCCCCTTCTCCCAAAAAACTCAGAAACAACTATGATAAACCCCTGAACAGTTGAAATGTCTTAAGCTCAAGGAAATGGTGAAGTGTCCTAGCTTCCCCAAAGTGACAGCTCAATGAAATTCACCGTCTTGGGAAATGAACAACAGGGATATAAAGAATCCTTAGTACATTCTTCAGTCTTGTCAGTTTAGGCTGTCTCCATTTGAAACAACCTTGACAAACTGGCTTGACAAGGAATTTTCAAGCTCTGTGAAGTTTTTCACCTCTTGGACACTTGTTTGCATGTCAAAGTCACTGTGATGTGTGAAATCTGTGAACAATAGTTGCATGAAACTGGTGTCTTGCCTTTTTTAGAAGCAAAGTAATGCATGGGTGTGCACAGGCACATATAGACAGCAAGCACGGAACGGCTAACTGGTGTTTTTCAAAGACACAATCTCTTTGATGTGTCTAATCCTTAAATATCCATATAAAAGGAACAGCGAATGGCCACTGACATTTTGCAGACTTTGAATTATGTATGTAATTTCAGTAATTTTTGCTTAATTTCCATCAACATTTATGCTTTTTTCTATTAGGAGGTGCTGAATCACTCAGTGCGCTAGATCCCTGGCTATTGGGAGTTCAATTCCCCACTGTGCCTCCTTGACAAGAGCTGGTCTTAAAGCTCTATAGGGTCATTCCCTACAAAATCTAAACTATGCACCACACTGCAGAAGAAATCAATGGGACCTAATTCAGAGAAAAGAGGTTAGGGAGTGAGATATAAGCCAATAGCAGCTATTAAAAAAATCTAAAGCCAAAATTTCAATGTGTTTGTGCACCATAAACTGCAACGTACATAACCAACATGTACAGTCATTCTGGATCATGACTGTGCACTCAGATATGTCTAAGTCTTGCACTCAGTTGTACACTTGGTTGTGTACTTAGGCATGCAAAAGGTGGCCAGAGAACTGGAAAAACTGCTTGCACAATTTTGCTCACCTATGTGAAATTTTGCACTAGGGATCTGGCCGGTGAATTTCACTTGAGTAGACTCTTGGCAAAGGAGCTGCCTTAACAATTCATCAAGTGCTTAAATTCTAACTTGATGAATAGAGATGGGCATGAAACAAAATTTTAGTTCATTTTGTTATTCATTATTCATTTTGTTATGTAATGAAATGAATAACAAACCCCAGAGTGGATTTAGAACAAAATGAAATGAAACAAAAAAATTGGTTTGGTTTGGTTCGGTTTATTAATGGATGGAGTACCCTAACCCTAACCCGGTACTGGCCATGAGCACTGGACCCAGCCCATGGGCCACAAATCAGCCTGTGGCCGGCAAAAGAAAAAAAAAAAAGCTGACCGGCCCATGAGCCACGTGGTTGGCAGTAAAAAAAAACACAATAAAAATAAAATTTAAAAAAATAAAAATTAAAAAGGAGTGCTGACCTGGCCCAAGGGGTGGCTGGGTTGGTGCCCTAAAATAAAGAAAACATAAAAAACCAAACCAGCGCTGACCTGGCTCCAGGGGCCATGTGATTGGCACTTGAGGAGAAAAAAAGAGGTGCTGGACCAAAGCCAGCGGCTCAAAAAGCCCTGCCACAGGTAAGGATGATGATGATGATGATGATGATGATGATGATGATGATGATGATGATGATGATGATGATGATGGCAATGAGGATGAGATTCCTGCCAGTCCAGTTTGTGCAGTTGTTGTCAACATCTGTGTGTTTTTTATTTTTATTTTTGAATGTTTTTCCTGCCTGTGCGCTGTCAAATGGATTAAATTACACAAAGTGGGAAAAAACGAATAATGAATCAATGAACCAATGAAACAAATTTTTCAAAAAAAATCATTAAAAACAAAATGAACCAAACCAAAACCTAAAACGAAACGAACCAAAATGAATTGCCATTTTTTCAGTTTGTGCCCATCTCTATTGGTGAATGATCACCCCAGAATAATTATTTACAATACTGGAATAAGTTGAAATTGTATGACTCATGGTGACGCACCAGTGACTTCTTTACCATGAACTGGTTCACATGCTAGCCTGTAATGCAAACAATAGCTTCATTGACATGTTACTTCTGGTTGCAACAACCTTGATAGCACAGATTGACACCGATTGATAGTGCAGATTGACTGGAGAGGATGTGGGATCATCTGGCTTGGGCCTCAAGTCATTACAATCTGATACTGAGGACCACCACAACACCTGGACCTCTCTTTCATTGAGTTCCCAGGAAGGAGAGATCAGACATCTTTATTTCCCATTCACCATGTCAGAAACATTGCTTTATCCTCTTAAAGAAAAGAAAAAAGGAAGTTCCTGACTGGCCTATGTTCTTCTACTCACAGATTTCATAGTCATGGTTGCTCTTCTCTACTGCTTCTTTCTCACCTGCAAACAAAAGCATCTGTCTGATAGCACAAAGAAAGACAGCAAATGGCTAGCGCACAGAGGCTAATCCATTTTACTTATTTAACTGGAATGGACGCCAAACGGTGGCACATATGTTTGGCATTCACATATGTCATCTCTCGACACCCATGCTGAAGATTTAAATGTGCCACTTTGGGGTGAGGGGGTGACTGACATGAAGCACTTTTAAATGTATGGCTATTTTTTTAATGCTTGGCTTCTTTTGTCTCACCAGAAATGTGCATCTACTTAAAAAAGTTTAGCAATTACAGGACAGATTCTGAAACTAGACAACAAACACTGCAAAACATGATTCAAAATCCCAACTGAAAACTCTCTGTCATGTGCTCATGAATTGGAAGGAATTAGGCTGAATGTATCAATTGAAAAGCAATTACTTAGCACATTATGAGAATCATTAATACATTTCAGGACTCCCTCTATCCAAATGTTTCTGCCACTCTTTTATTTTCTTTAATTTCATGCCTAGATTTAAATGAGATTCTATAAGAGACAGCTTACATCTGCATATCTCAGCTTTGCAAAAGAATGCACCATAATCAGATACTTAGATGGCCAACCCTTCTTTTATGTTAAAATTCTGAGGTCAGTGATTAACTAATTGGCTACTTACATCCGCTGCAGCTGTTTAGAACTGTAGTCATGTCAATTGCTTGTGAAGGCTGCACTGTATATCTTCTCATGTCCCACTTAGCCCTCCACTCACAGTTTTCCCCTCCTCATGTCCATAATGCTGATGTGGGCAGACAACCCATAGTGATTCTCAGTCCCTCTGTATTGCTGTGGTGCTCCTCCATCACAGGACATCTGTCTCTGAAGTGACCATATGCCTCTAAGACCTCTTAGAACTGTTTTACGTGAGTGATATATCCTTCTGCAGACCCTGATCAATGACACAGGGAATGGAAATAATAAGTAGAGCAACAGTGTGTGATGCTCCAGAGAATGGCATATGGATTAGGTTATGAACAACAGAGGGGTTTTTTTTTAGATGCAAGAAGGCTACATTTCTGAGGGATCTCACCACACCATGTTCTAGCACTGAAATATGCATGCAATATATGTGATTCTAATTGTTGTGTGAGGCAAAGATAATATTCCTTCCCTCTATACAGTGGTACCTTGTATAAAGGAATTAGTTCGTTCCAAATGAAATTATGTTAAGCAAATTTTCCTTTATACAAATTTCCCATAGGAATACATTGAAAACAGAGTGATTCCATTTTTATGTTGTACAGATTCGCCCCATAGGCAATTATGTTAAGCAAATTTCCCCTATCTCCAGAATTTTTTATGTTGTACAAACTTTATGTTATACAAACCATTTGTTATACAAGGGTCCACTGTATCTAGGAACTGGGTGAGCAGTTGACTCTTCTGTCAAGACCAGGGATGAGGTGACACCTTCCAGCACACTAGTAGCTTAGATGGCCTGCAGTGCTCCCTACCAACAGATTATCTGGAAGTTGAGTCATGGCAACTGGACTTCTTTTCTTGAGAGACTGGAACGTTTCGCTGTTCATCCAAACAGCTTTGTCAGTCTTTTTGGTTGAACAGCGAAACGTTTCAATCTCTCAAGAAAATAAGTCCAGCTGCCATGACTCAACTTCCAGATAAACTCACCTAGATGACTGAGAATCATCACAGACATACCAACACACTACTGCCTCAGGCAGCCTCTTCATTCTGTCTCATAGTAATGTTGGCCATAGGCAAGACTATTTACAGTATAAGAATTATCATCACAGATATATATTTAGGGACGTAAACTTTTGCTTGTCTTTCCTTGCATGGAACAAGGACTAACCAGAAAATTATTCTCCTTGCTCTGCAAGACAGAAAAGAGTTTTGTGAGCTCTCAACAAGAGAAAAGATTTTTAATGCAAAAATTAAGAAAAACTCTGCAGATGATAGAATAAAGCAAAGAGGGTCTAACAAATGATTGAGGCGATGTTGTTGAAGTAGCCCACTTCAGTTCAAAAATAGTCTAATTATCTTAACATTTTAATTTCTTTTTAAATTTTACTTATATGTAATATACATCCGTAATTTTTAATTATGCAATGCTCTGGTACAATTAAAGAAAACAACCTGCCTTGCTGTCATGGAGGTGAGGACTGCCACAGGTTTTGTACATTCCTCATCAAGAAGTTATTTTCTTTAGAAACCAAGGAATTTAAGAAATACTTTTCTGTTCTTTATATGGATCACATGAGATATGTCATTACTGCAATTCTCAGCTTTGCCAGAGAATAGACCTGACTTGGAGAATCAAGAGTTGAGTAGCAAAGGTGATAGCAGCCGTGGTAAGAGTGATCCCAGCTGTGTGGTTTGAAGCCATCAACTGTTACTCCAGCAAGATAGGGGAATGTGGCTCCAGCAAGACAGGAGAGAATGTTAAAACATTCCATCTTCTACTCCATCAGTAAAATTTTTACTTAAGTAATCCTTAAGTGGGATAGAGAGGAATGCATCTCTTTCGATTATCTACTTATAACAAATTAGACAAAAATATTGTCTGCCATATTATACTGCCATATTTTAATGTGAGCTTTCATGGACAAGTCCACTTCCTCAGACACTTGTTAGTCTTTAAGATGCCACAACATTTTAGTTATCTTTATTTTACATTTATTTTACATTTATTTTACATTTATTTTGTTATTGCCTAATATTCTAGCACAGACTACACAGCTACCTCTTCTCTAAATCCATCTGCTTATGTTACTGTATATACTCCATCCAAAACCAATTAGGCACAACAACATTAAGGGAGACAGGTTTTTTTTTAAAAAAACCAACAGAAACCATGTGACTAATTGGCCTTGTCAAAAAAGCTTTCCACCATGTCAATTTTGAAAGTTGCTCCAAAAGCCATTCATAACAATAGCTGACAGCTCTGATGCTCATAGAAATAAAAACTTAGATAAATAAAATACAGCAGGACCCCAGAATCTGCTGTGGATTGGTTCCAGGCCTTCCCGTGGACAATGAAAACCGTGGATAAGAGAGAATGCCTGCCCAACCACCCCCAAACTGCTGTTTCCTGACAGTAGCTTGCTTTAAGACTGCTGTTTTGAGACAGTAGCTTGCTTTATGGCCGTTGTTTGTGACAGTAGCTTGCTTTACAACTGCTGTTTGTGAAAACAGCTTGCTTTACAGCTTGCTTTGTGGCTGGTGAATTATTTAATTTTATTCCTCTGCCAACTGTGGATAACTGAATAAGTGGATAATGAATCAGTGGATATGGGGGTCCTACTGTAATCTCACTGGCCATATACAAGCCCTTGGGCCTGCATCAAGTCATTCCTTGAATGCTGGCCAATCACTTTAGTTTTGAAAACAGACTTATGGCGGGGGGAAATCCCCACACACATTGCACTAGATTTTCAAAAGCACTCCCCTGATCTTGATGAATAGCTTTTATGCATCCAGATATTTATTTGGCTAATGGTGGCTTCATCTTTCAGCATCAAAAGCCATACATTCTTTATCACTCATTCTCCTCTCCTAGAAGATTTGTTTTATCGAGGCTGGATTGGGCTGATTCACAGGACACCCAAATGCTGACAGCCTGAAAAATGGGCTGAAACTGGCAGGCAGAAGACGCAATTCATTCTCTGGTTCTTTTCAAATGTTCTCTCTTCCCTCAGCCCCACCCCACCCTCACCCCCACCCCTGCTTTCACAGCTCATATTCTGAATGATCGACTTAACAGGCACTTTTTTATTTCAAAAATGAAAAATGAAGCCCTTTAAAAAGTAAATGCTGTTAGCAACTATGCTCAAGTGGTAATAACGTACGATGGATGGTGGTGTCAACATTGCAGGAAGCCCATAAAAAAGGCTTAAGGTGATTTCTGACACACGGCCGTGTATTTTATACTAGTATTTAACAAAAAAAGCAGCCAGTGTAATTATATTACAGCTATTAAGGAGCTGCTGGATATCAGAGGGTTAAAGTCTCTGTGGCAGGATGAGGAAATGATTTCATGTATTTAGCTTAAATACTTACGCCACGTTCTCATTCTCAAAGTTACTACGCAATTTGAAAACTTAGACACTAAAGCAATGTCTCAGCCTCCCTTTGCCTCGTGGATACAAAATGGCTGCTCAGTAGGGTGAATGGAGGATTCGTAGATTTTGTCAAGACTGATCGGAGCTCTCTCCAGTGGCTCAGTGACAGGATCCTGGGGAGCTTACTATTTTTATAGCTACTTGAGTTGTCATTCTCCTTCTACTTTGGCATCTTCTTTCATTACAGCAGCTGAAGTTACCTTGCATCATATTATAATTCAGCATTCCTAAATCTCCCACACCAGAAAAGAAGCAATTTTTTTCCGGGAGGTGACTGAACCAAGAGGGTCTGGAAGGCTTATTGAACCATCTTAAAGATGATTCAGAAAACATACACAAACATCCCTGCTATGTCCCATTTGGAACGTACCTCATAAACAGCAGGCTGGTTTTCTGGTGTGGCTGAGTTGGGTGGCTAATGCAGAACTACAAAACCTGGCAAGAAAAATCTTTATTATTATTTTGGTCAGGAACTGACAATATAAAACTGGAAATGTAAAATGTTACCTGCCCTTCATTCTCATGCACTATGATGGGATATTTTAGCATCCAAACTCACATTTTGTTACAGCATGCACACAGAATTGGATTTTCTGCAACAATATCACCTGAAAAATGCTAAGACCATAATCACATGGACCATCTCTACCATCTCTAAGCTGTGTAAATCAGATGATATCATCATCTGCAGCTATTTGGAGGGAATTAAAGATTTTCCGGGATCGCTAGAGATTTTTTCCATCCTGGAGAATACATTGGAATCACAAAATTATACAGGCTCTTTAATTTTGGAAGATCATTGATACTGGACCTGGAACCTAGGTGCAATAGGAAACATTTCATTCATCAGCTGTGGTTCAAGTTGTCTGAGTTATGTGGGATAAAATTGTAGAAAAGAATTCCAGCCAATGTTTTCAAGTTTCAGCTATCTGACACAGGTAAAGTTTTCTTTAAACAGACAGAACACATCTAAGGGGGGAAATATAATCCTAAGAAATCTACTACATTTCACCATCAGGGTGTTTTTGTGTCCCAGCCAAACTAATATATTGGGACCAAATAGTCTGACTTCTATTTTTTTTTAAAAAAAATGTGCCAAAAAGCAGCTGCATTACATTAAACTCTTGGGCTTTATCCAGAAGTATACACTGGGACTGTCACTTGGTTCTTGGAATGCAAGAGGTAACAATCAAGGCTCATCCAAATTCATGTTGTTAATCTTATTGCTAATACATAATGGGCAAAATCCTACTGTGTAGTTATGCTGGTGTGAACTGAATCCAGGCACTGGAAACAATTAATTTAAATTAATGTAAAGCCTCCTATCCCCTCATTTTGGATTCAGAGACTCCCTAAGGCTCCGTTTGCCTTGGGGAAATTTGGGAGCTTTGGGAACAGAGCTTTCAACAGTCATAAAATCACCTACCACAAACCTGATTCTGTTGGTGACAGTCCTGAGGTAATTTTTTTTTACTATGAAAGATTTCTCCTACTGCCAGTCCCTAAGGCTTAGTTCCAACCAGCTTGGCCCCAGTATGTTAAAATTCTTATTAGTGTTAGAAAATACTCCATAGTTTACTTGATACATTTTACTAACAGTCTTTGTCAGTAAGGGGTAGAGCTAATTAATGGAAGTTCGTTCACACACACACCCAAAATAGTAGAATGAGGGCCTATGGATAAAGGGCAGTGATGGCGAACCTTTTAGAAACCTAGTGCCCAAACTGTGATTCAAAATCCACTTATTTTTCGCAAAGTGTCAACACAGCAATTTAACCTGAATACAGTGTTATCCCAGGTTACAAATGCTTCAGGTGTTATCCTTTGGGAACGTGAGGGTCGAAGAACAGGCTTTTGAATTTCCTGCGACCACAGCTCCTTCTTCGAGTCTTGTTTTGATTCATGTTGGGAAGCCAGGGGGGAGTGGCAGTGGCTTGTGAGCTCATTTATAGCCCCAATTTACTCTCCAGCCATGCTGCTCTGGGCATCCCAAAAGCAGCATGGCTGGAGAGTAAACAGGGGCTATGAAGGAGCCCACAAGCTGCTGCCTCCCTTCGCCTGGGAGAACTTTCTTTCTTAAGCCTTTTCCTAAGTTGCCTCTCTCTAAGGCCTGTTCTCTTGACATCTGCTCCAAGCTCTGGTCTGGAGGGTATGAATAAGCCAAGGGGAAGTGGAGGTATATTGTATGTTTACTTATCTGCTTCTCCTCTCTGGATAGTAGTGGGGATGAGGGCCACAGGAAGGCCAAGAGGAAAAGGAAAATGGCAATTTCATATAGAAGGGATGGACTCAATAGGAACAAGCACAGCTAGAGATACTAGAAATGATCTGCTGTATTATTTAACATTTCATGAAACTACTAGGATGTCTACAAAACATGAGTTGAGAAGGAAGGAAAAGACTAGAAGGAATAATCCTTGAAGCTTGAAAGAATGAGCATTAACACTAGCAACAGAGGCGCTAGTAAATTCTACCTTAACAACTTTCATTCTCTTTTATTTCATAGGATCAAGATGGCAATGTCACTCCAAGGCCGTTTCCTTCCCTCACAATCTGGAACAAGATGTGTGTCGTGAGACTTCAACCATCCCTTTATGGTAAGTAGCAGATCATTTCAGCTCAACACTCCAACAGGAGGAGTGCCAGGATGCCACAGTTTAATTAAAACCTGGATTACATCATTTTTCGCTACATCAGTTGCAGAGAATATCAAGCACTCTGATCACATTTATAATTAATTAGTGTGCATAGGGTAGCGAATTAACATAATAAATAAAGTTCTAATTACAGAAGCTATACATACAGTTACTGATGGAACAATCATCATTAGCAAGAGAGCTTTGTTATTGCATTTGCACGGGTGTAAACTCGCAGTTTTATTTGTCAGGGAAAGATTTTCCATGCCAAATTGCTGTGGAACCGATATTAGAAACAGGGCAGCCTCCTTTTTCTAATATGGACTTAAAGAAATGGGAACTTAAGAGAATTTCTGCCTTTTCTTCTTCAGAAAACTTGGATGCGATGGAAGTGGGTGGTGCTTAAGAGGACATTGTCTATTCTCCCAGCACATGTTTTTCTCTGTTGTCCTCCTGACTTGTCTTCCATGTTTTGGTGTGCTGCAAGAGCTCTCCTGAAGAAACTTCTGTCTGAATTTATGAAATAAATAATTTCCTAACTTTTCCTCCATGGTTCCAGTAACACCTTCACCCAAGCAGCTTTCCTTTCATGTGCGTAGCAGCTGGACAACAGGGGTGAGCAACATCTGGGTAACAATGACGGGGTTGGGAATCACAAAGGGCATGAACTAGAAAATGTGTACAATTAGAGATTAGCAAGAAAAGCCAAACCTGGTATATCCCCACTCAGAGGCAGGGAAGCTAGACCGCTGCCTCTGAATGGACACCTGTTGGAGGCTGGAAAGCGCCAAATACATTGAAGGCTAGATCAGCACAACTCAGTGGTTCAGTGGTTTGTGACCATCACTGAGTGCAATGTACAAAGCTCCTAGGAGGCAAAGGGGATCAAAGCTGCTAGACGCTCTGTATATCCACTGGCAGTCCAACATGATTCCAAAACTGGTGGTTCTGGGCATCATCCCCACCCCAGGTCATAGCCCCTATGTTCTGCATCTGCATTCACAGTTCCCCTCTCCTTTCAATCCAGAACCATGAATACAACTGCACAGACCTGAAAACAAATTCATTTAGGCCACCTCTAAACCAGACCAAGGTGGGTAGGTTCTAATCTGTACTATAAATACTGTATCTAGATGCATTTTTGGATCAGGTACTCTTGTTCTACTACTAGATATAAGTTCTGCTAATGTTGTTTGATCAGGTTTCTTTGTTTTTATAATCTGTGCTTTTCTGAACAGGAAAGCTGTGAGATTCCTCATTGCTTCATGATTCCTTATCTATGATGTTAGAATTTAAATCATCATCATCATCATCATCATCATCATCATCATCATCATCATCATCATCATCATCATCATGTGCCTTCAAGTTAATTCTAGCCTATGAAAACACATTTCAGGATTTTCCAGATACAGTAGAGGGTACTGATAAGTTGCATTTATATGCATCAAAACCATATTTTGCATTAATTTTCCCATGTAATTCCCACATAATTGTCACATTTTGGCAAAACTAAAATAAATTATGGTGGTGGGGTATGTTTTATGTCAGTTGATTGCTTAATTGTTTTCTGGAACCCTTCAGATAAATCAGACGAATGCATAATTAACCTCATGATATGTGGATGTTGGAATTTTGTGTGATTAAACTGGCTTATTTGGGTAGCAAATTTAATCGCAAAGTCAATAGGAATATAATGTAATCAATCCATTGCTAGGGGTTGTTGCACATCTGACTATAACTTTTGGTAGGTACATCACTGATTAAAGGCCCAAAATAATGGGCTGATGGAAATAAGTGAGTAGGGGGGAAATCAAATTAAACCCACAATTAAAATAATTATTATGTGTTTGCATGAATTTTTGATCAGAATACTTTGAATGTAACTTGTAGCAGCAGTGGGTTTTTGATAGCAATAAAATGTCACATTGATTTTATTTTATTTTATTTTATTTTTTATTTTTTTAGACCTGCCCATTTGGGCTGGGCATGGATGGGACCATGCAAATTTTTTGAATGATTCCACCAATGGCATGGCCAGGTTTTGACTGACACTTCTGGATGTGCCAGTGGGCATAAAAAGCCGAGGCACCTTCCAGAAGTCACAGTTGGGTCTTGGATGTGGAGGGAGGAGGGCTGTGCTGTGCTGGTGGTGGTGCTTGTCCACTGCAGAGATTATTCGAGGAGGGAGGCCTGGAGGCTTTAGGCTTTAGGCAGGCAGGGAAGGAATTGATTTTTTATTAGAAAATAATTTCTTTGATTCCCTGCAGCTTTGTCTGGTGAAGGGAAGCAGTTAGGGTTTTTTATTTGTCCTCTTCTCTGGCTGTTTGTGGGGAGAGGAGGATTTTTCTGATATTGGATAAATGGGGAGGGTTGACGGGGAGTGGGAGGTGTGGATTTATTTTAAAATATATTAGGTGCAAGCCAAGAACAGAACCTCTATCCTAAGTGGAGAATATTTTACAATATTATTTAGTTTACTAATTACTTAATTCATTGTTTGTTTTTAAAATTGTTGTGCTGTGTGTGTGCCCTTGAACACACAGACACATTCCATTTAAGTGGATCAGAAGAATTTAGAAAATTATTTTTATTTTATTCCCTGACTACAACTACTCATTGTTTGTTTGTTGTGTTGTTGTGTGTGCACTTGAACACACAGGCAGGCACATTCCATTCCAGTGCATCAAGTTGAATCCAGAAAATTATTAAACTATTTTTATTTTATTTTCTGAATGTGCCTGCATGCACTGCAGTTTTGCTGACTGAGTGCTGAAGAAGGGAAGAGCAGTTCTTCTGGACTTCTGGTCTGGATTTAGTTTCATTTCAAATACTACCATTTGTTTTCTAGTTTTTCCTCCATTTCAGTGGATCAAGTTGAATTCTGAAATTAGAAACTTATACCAAGAGCCAGCAGGGCAACATTGAAAGCTCATACAAAAGAACACAGTGTGAGAGTAAACTTGTGGGTCAAAAGGATAAGTTTATTAGAATAGTTTGTTACTTAACACAAATATAAAAAGAAAATATATTTCTAATACTTTTGAGAAATAAAAAAAATGAAGAGGGGAGCCAGAGCCAGAGGGAAGGGCAGGGGGACCCCCACTAAAATAAATAGGGGCACATTTCTAAAGGAAGGCACAGGAAGTAGTGCAGATAGTGATATTGCTGCCACTCTCTCTCCAAGCAGCAGCTGCACAACCAGCACCACCGTTCCATCTTCTGTCACTGAGGGAAGCATGGATGACTGCATTCGAGCCCCATCACCACCAGGCTTTGACATGGACACCCCCCCCGTTTATCAGGAGGAAGACGAGGACTTGGAATCAGAAATGGGCTCTTTGCATCTACATATGCTGGATTCTGAGGACCTGTTGGCAGGAACAGATGAAAGGCAGGATTCAGGCAGTGATGGAAGAAGCAGCCCTCTTTCCACCCAGGACCAGAGTACCACCAGTGACAGCAGCAGTCAATTGTCCCAGCAGGGCACAAGTCAAACCACCACCAGCACAGCAGCAGCAGGCAGTACCAGAGGGGGCAGTACTTTCCATAAGCCTCGCGGGTCTCTCTGGGAGCATTTTGATAACAGCCCAGAAGACTCGAGGCTTGTGGTGTGCAAGAAATGTGGGATGGCCGTGCGCAGGGGGAATGACCCCAAACACCTCTCCTCAAGTGCCTTGCGTAGCCACCTCATGCGAAGGCACCCTGGGACTCTGCCTGGAACAGTGTCAGGCCCTGGTTCCTCAGGGAGGAAGAGAGGGGAAGCAGGCATGGGGAAGGACTCCAGAGACAGCTCCGCTGAGAGTGGGAAGAGGCAGGCCACTCTGCAGGAAGTGGTGCCACTGTGTGGGAGTTTTGTCAGCCAATGAAATAGGGCCAAGGCACAGGAGACCACCACTCGCGTGGTGGGTGAAATGGTGGCCATGAACGGGTTGCCCCTCTCCTTTGTGGAGTCATCAGGCTTCAGGCACCTGATGAAGCACGTGGCTCCATGGTACGAGCCTCCATCCCATCATACCTTCAGCAGGTGGGTGATTCCCTCCCTTTTTGTGTCCATCAGGGACATGGTCCTGGCCCTGCTGCAGGCGGCCAGAGGAAGGATGATCCACTTCACTTCCGACCTCTGGACTGGTGGGCACCACGGATACCTCTCTCTGATGGCTCATTGGTGGCAACCCAAGGAGGTCCTTGACACTAGGGCATCCCATGAACAGCTGCAGGGGGAGCCACAAGGGAGCACCCCAAGAGGGTACAGGGTAGTGCTTCTCCAGGCACAAAGCATGGAGGACAGTGCCAAAGGCATCCACATTGCTGAGTTCCTCAAGACGGCACTGCGAGAGTGGGCACCCGAAGGGGAGGTCAATCGCGGATTGATGGTTACTGACGCAGGGCGTAACATGATCAATGTGGTTGATAGGGCAGGGCTCCATGGCATCATGTGTGCAGCACACAAACTGCACCTAGTGGTGGGCGATGCCATTTGGCTGGGAGCACCAAAGGACTCCTGGGATGAGGGGACCCAGAAGACCCTGGAGACCAGGGCCTTGCTGGACAAGTGCAGGAAAATAGTCGGGCACTTCTCATGCAGCGTCATGGCATCCAGGATGATGTGTGAGAGGCAGGCGGAGACGGGCCGACCAGAGCACGTCCTGATCCAGGACGTGACCACCCGGTGGAACTCCACCTACGAAATGGTCAAGCGCCTGGTGGAGCAGAGGCACGTGGTGGAATACATCATGACCCACACTCCCGTCCTGCCTGAGGGAAGGGTGTTGGACATTGGTGCTACCGAATGGCTCGCCCTCTCCCAGATGGTGGGTATCCTGCAGCCTTTTGAGGAGACCACCAACGTCCTCAGCAGCTACAATGCCAGCCTGGACCACGTACTCCCCCTGGTAAATGCCCTTCGCCAACGCCTAGAGGCCAGTATCCGGGAAGAAGCCGATCTTCTCCCAAAGTGCAGGGCCTTGGCAGACAGGCTGTTGACCGGCGTGGATACCCGCCTTAGCCCACTGAGGAGGGAAAAGGTGTACCAGATGGCATGCCTGTGCGACCCTTGCATCAAGGGTTCCCTGTCGGGCAGCGCTGCCGACCTAAACTCCTGGAAGATGGAGCTATGCCATCAAGTCAGCAGGGCTGCCTCAAATCAGGCCTAGGCGTTCCCGAGGGCGCACAGAAGCCAGAGCAATGCAGAAGAGGAATCCTCACAAGGGTTCTCCTCCTCCTCTACACCAGGAGTGTACACCCACAGACCAGGTTCCTTACCAGCAGCAAACTACCTGGCCTCTGCCCTAGCCTTGGCAGTCTCCTCCTCAGTGGAGGCAAGGGAGGAAGAAGAACCGGACCCCGCTCTGACCATGGTGAGGGAGTATAAGGCAGAGCCCCTCCAACCCCTCACCTGGGACCCACTCCACTACTTGGCCAGAAAGGCAGACATCTGGCCCGCTCTTTCGACTCTGGCGTTGGACCTCTTGTCCATCCCACCCACCAGTGTCCAGAGTGAGCATGTCTTCTCCCACATCGGAGATGTCCTGAGGCCGCACCACTCTCGTTTGGACCCGGAGACCGTGGAAAGGTTGACTTTCATCTGCTTCAACCTTTCCATGTTGGGATTACCCCAACACTTCAAGACCTAGGTCCACATCCGTTCTTCCACCGTTTCCTTCCAAACAGGCCTCCCTTGCTCTAACATGCACTACCAGAGCAACACTTATGCCTGGCTGCCTGCAATTATGCCTGCCTCCCATCTTGGCTTCCTCCCTGCAAGCCCAACTTCCTGCCAGCCTTCCTGCCTTCCTGCTGGCCTACCAGCCTGCCTGCCTGCCTGGCCCTGTGGCTACCTGGCTAACTGCCTGCTTGCTGCCTGCCTGCCTTCCTGTCTGTCTGCCTTCCTGTTCCCACTGTTTGAGTACTGCCTTTTTCTAGCCCTTGCCTGGCTCCAAACCAGGGAGGACCACTCAATGTGTCATTTGGAGGGAATCATACTGTATCTGTAGGCCCAATTTGTCTAGCCCTTGCCTGGCTCCAAACCAGGGAGGACCACTCAATGTGTCATTTGAAGGGAATCATACTGTATCTGTAGGCCCAATTTTTCTAGCCCTTGCATGGCTCCAAACCAGGGAGGAAGACCACTCAATGTGTCATTTGGAAGGATCTGTGTAGGCCCAATTTGTCTAGCCCTTGCCTGGCTCTGAACCAGGGAGGACCACTCAATGTTTATAATTTTGAACCAGACAAGACTGTTGGGGTATCATCCGTGCAACTTTCCCTAACCATAACCCTAACCCCATCAAACCAATGCCTGTATGCCTCCCATTCTAACATTCCACCAGCGCAACGCTGTCTGCTCTGTCTGTATGACTGCCTGCCTGAATGCTTCGCCTGCCTGCCTGCCTGCCTTCCACCTTTGTCTGCCTGAATGCCTGTAATTCCACTGCATATATGAATCTAATAAGGGCTACATAATTAGCCCTGTTTTTATAGGGCTTCCCTGGTCTTTGTAGCAGTCCAGGATTATTTTTTTCTAGGGTCAGTGTAGGCCCAATATTTCCACATTGACCATGGCTGGTCTGAGTATAGTACACCCTAATACCTGCCTTCCTCGATGCGTTCCTCCCTTCCCTGGCGTTTGTGGAGCCACTCTGCTTACAAAGTGGTTGAGATGCACTTTACAACAACCTACCTCAGAGACTGATTAGCAGGGGCCTAGCTCTCCTTACAGCCTTAAAGAAATAGCCCTGTTCTCCTGCAGCCACTCTGTTGATGAAACTCGGTCTCCTGGGGTGGAGAAACTCTGCCTCCAAAGGCAGAAGCAATCCTCCCTTCTGGCACTTTGGCTTTGTGCCTTTCCTAATCTGGTTCCCTGCCTGCCTGGCTGCCTGCCCACCCCTATGCCTACCTGCCTGCCTGTCAGGCTCCTGTTACTCCCGGCTTGGAGGAGGCCTTCCAGGTGCTTCTCCTTCAGCCTATCAGCAGTTCAGTGCCTCAAGTTCAGCCTCCGAGCAGACATGCACCCTGTTGGCCACTCTCCTCTACTTCCCCAGGCAGCAACCCTGGCTGCCCCCGCCTCTAGGCAGAAAATCACTTGAGGAGATCAACTTTAACAGGCACAGTCATCATCAACTATTTGGTTTAGAGTTGGGGTACTCTGTCCTCCCAAATGGGGGTTCACTCCCACCGGTTACAGTCCAGGTTCGGAAATCCCTTTGCAGAAGGAAGGGAGATTCCTTCCAACTAGCATTCCAGCTTCCAAAGGCAGAAGAAACAATCTCTCCCTAACATTTTTACTCTAGTTTTTTTGTGGCTTTCCTGGGTGGACTGTGTCTCCACTGGGCAGTCAAAACTCTGGCTTGGTGGCCTCCAAAGTAGGTGGCTGAAAGAATCCCTCCCCGTTGTTCCCCGCTGTTCTGGCTTCATGGTGGCTTTGCTGCGTGCGTGGACTCTGTCTCCACTGGGTTGGTGGAACTGGTCTCCTGTTTTGGAAAAACTGGCCTCCAAAGTAGGTGGATGAAAGAATTCCTCCCCATTGTTCCCTGTCGTTTATTTCAACATTCCACTGCTGTGCCACTAAATTGTGATGACACCTCCCTTTTACACACTGAATTGTGTTGGAAATGGTAATGCTGCCATCTTTTATTCACTTGGTAATGCTGCCACCTTTTAAAATCGCCGCTTCATGAATTGGGACAGACTCAGATGTATAATATAAAAATAATAACAAAGTTTATTGAGAAAATAATAAATATAACAATATCTGAGGATGGTATGCATTGCCTTTAACATATAATGGATTTAATCAACTCTTCCAGCCCCCCTGTCTTTAATAACTAGTAAACAATATAGCCCTCACTGCCTGACAGAACTCTCACAGAGCAGTGCTCTCTCCCAGCACTCACTCTCAAAACCTTCAACTTAACTCAACTTCACTGAACTGCCCCAACTGTCTAGGCTCCACCCTTTTTATATCATACCATTCCCCGCCCTCCTGCTGGGATTGGCTGATGATTTGTATATTCATTACTCCTGTTCCCAGGGTTTTGTCACAAATTGGTCTCCTGTTTTGGAAAAACTGGCCTCCAAAGTAGGTGACTGAACAAATCCCTCCCCATTGTTCCCCGCAGTTCTGGCTTTGTGGCTTTGCCATGTGCGTGCGTGGACTCTGTCTCCACTGGATTGGTGGAAGTGGTCTCCTGTTTTGGAAAAACTGGCCTCCAAAGTAGGTGGCTGAAAGAATCCCTCCCCATTGTTCCCCGCTGTTCTGGCTTTGTGGCTTTGCCGCGTGCATGCGTAGACTCTGTCTCCACTGGGTTGGTGGAACTGGTCTCCTGGTTTTGGAATTCTGGCCTCCAAAGTAGGTGGCTGCAAATATACCTCCCTGTTGTTCCCTGCTGTTCTGGCTTTGTGGCTTTGCTGCGTGCATGCGTAGACTGTGTATGCACAGTGCAGTCAAAACTCTGGCCTTGTGGCCTCCAAAGGAGGCCGCTGAAACAATCCCTCCCCAACCAAGAAAATTTCCCTTGCACTCTGGCTTTGTGGCTTTGCTGCATGGACTGTCATGAATCGGGCTCAGCTGCCTGCACCCCAACCGTTCAAGGCAGTAGGTCCAACCCCAGAACCCATCCTTCCTGCTCTCTGAATGGCTGCCTTTGCCAAACAGTTCTTGAAAAGCCAGTGGTCCCTTTTTTGCTAGCAGTCCTGGGGGTGGTCCTTTTCTTCCCAGGTGGTCCTTCTTGCATGTAGGGCCCAAATGAAAACAGTTACACGGTTAAGGTTAGGGTTAGGGTTAGGGTTAGGGTTAGGGTTAGGGTTAGGGTTAGGGTTAGGGTTAGGTTAGGGTTAGGCCACTTCCGGCGACACGGCAGGGAAGCCAGACAGTGTGGAGGGCAGCGGAGTGTCTCAGCCCTGGAGATGGGCCTCGAGATGCGCATCCTGGTCATGGTCAAGGAGAGAGAATGTCTGCTACTCTGCTTGCTCCATGAGTGAACCAGTCTCCTCGGGATACTCCAGCTGGCGATGATTCCCCATGAGATTGAGGGGAACTCATCAGGATGAGTTGGGGGGGGGAAGCATCTGAATCTGGGCAGTCAAAACTCTGGCTTGGTGGCCTCCAAAGTAGGTGGCTGAAAGAATCCCTCCCCATTGTTTCCCGCCATTCTGGCTTTGTGGTGGCTTTGCCGTGTGCGTGGACTCTGTCTCCACTGGGTTGGTGGAACTGGTCTCCTTCCTGAAAGCTTTGCTGAGAGAGAAAAGTACAAGGCTGAAAGAATCCCTCCCCGTTGTTTCCCGCCATTCTGGCTCTGTCTTCACTGGGTTGTGGCTTCCCTCCCATTGTTCCCGCGTTCTGTCTTCATGGTGGCTTTGCCACGTGCGTGGACTGTGTCTCCACTGGGTTGGTGGAACTGGTCTCCTCCATGAAAGCTTCACTGAGAGAGAAGAGTACCAGGCTGAAAGAATCCCTCCCCGTTGTTCCCCGCTGTTCTGGCTTCGGGGTGGCTTTGCCGCGTGCGTGGACTGTGTCTCCACTGGGTTAGTGGAACTGGTCTCCTCCCTGAATGCTTCACTGAGAGAGAAAAGTACCAGGCTGAAAGAATCCCTCCCCGTTGTTCCCCGCCATTCTGGCTTCGTGGTGGCTTTGCCGTGTGCGTGGACTTTGTCTCCACTGGGTTGGTGGAACTGGTCTCCTTCCTGAAAGCTTCGCTGAGAGAGAAAAGTACCAGGCTGAAAGAATCCCTCCCCGTTGTTCCCCGCCGTTCTGGATTCGTGTTGGCTTTGCCATGTGCGTGGACTCTGTCTCCACTGGGTTGGTGGAAGTGGTCTCCTGTTTTTGAAAAACTGGCCTCCAAAGTAGGTGGCTGAAAGAATCCCTCCCCGTTGTTCCCCGCCGTTCTGGCATCGTGGTAGCTTTGCCGTGTGTGTGGACTGTGTCTCCACTGGGTTGGTGGAACTGGTCTTCTGGTTTGGAAAAACTGGCCTCCAAAGAATCCCTCCCCGTTGTTCCCCGCCGTTCTAGCTTTGTGGCTTTGCTGAAAGCAGACAAGAGCAGCTGAAGGTGGGCCCACATGTCCTCCGGATCATGCTGAGCAGGAGGGAAGCCTCCACCAGCGGCCGCCTGAGACAACACCGAGACGACTTCCGCTCCATGAGTGAACCGGGCTCCTCGGGACACTCCAACTGGCGATGATTCCCTGAGAGATTGAGGGGCAATCATCCAGATGAATGTGTGTGTGTGGGGGGGGAAGCATCTGAATCTCTGACCGCTAGTTGACAAGGGTGGCATTTGCTTGGCTTTATAAGGAGTGTCATGGGGAGAGGACATTGAGAGGAGTAGAGTAGATCCTCATCCAGATTTGGGGGAGGAACAGAATACTGTGTCTCCTGCTGCCTCTGAGAGGTGGAGGGGAAATGGGATCGATAAAGGCTTCAAAACAAAACAAAAAAATGTATAACAGGCAGCCAGACCAAGTAGGGTGGCCAGTTCAGTCAGCATTGACCAAGAGAAAAAAAGAATTTGCATTCTGCCCACTTTGTTTGCTTTATTGCATAGGATGCAGTCTTATGCTATGATATATTTATTAAATATCTTATTCATCACCCAGTTTAAAGTGTTTTCCCCCTGCTCTGGGACATTGCGGGACGCCCTCATGCTCTGGGAAGTCAAATCGCGCTAAATCATGGTAGAAACGACAAACGATGAACGAAATGTCAAAATGACAATTTTTTGAAAAAATTCGTGACAAACGGAAACGGAATGAAACAGACCCATTCCGACAAACAAAAAATCAAAACGTCATTTTTTCTGGTCGTGCCCTTCTCTAGTTGTCATCCATTGTGAAAGAAATCAACCCCGGTTGTTCACTGGAAAGACAGATTTTGAAGCTGAGGCTCCAGTACTTTGGCCACCTCATGAGGAGAGAGGACTCCTTGGAAAAGTCCCTGATTGAAGGCAAAATGAAAAGAGGATGGCAGAGAATGAGATGGTTGGATGGTGTCATCAATGCAACCAATATGGATTTGACCAAACTCTGGGAGGCTGTGGAAGATAGGAAGGCCTGGCGAGCTCTGGTCCATGGGGTCACGAACAGTTGGACATGACTGAATGACTAAACAATAACAAAATATCACAAAGGCATGACTTTTCATTGGAAGTATTCTTTCTCTGAAAAGCACTCCTCAATATAATTTGAGAAGAAACTGCATCAAATTTGAAGGACCTCTTTAAAACATACAAAACGTATGAACAATATAACAACAACAAGGATTAAGTAAAGGTGCTAATCATAAAGGAATTCTTGAACAGTAGTTTTAATACTTTTTATGCACCCCTTTTATGCACCCCTTCACAAGTCTCAAGTTGTACAGAAAACTGGGTATGTCAACCACATTGTGACAGTCTGTTAAAACAGCATGAAAGCCAACTGGCACAATGGGTTCGGTATGATTAAAGTTTCTGCAGCAACAGGTCCCTGCTGGCAAAAAAATAAGGGGAAGATTCATGCAGGATGTTAAATGTTGAAGAATGCCTTCTGGTGCAGCTCACAGTGCTGAAAGATTGCACCCCTAACTGTCTTTTGAGTGCTCAGAAATGAAAGAAGAGGCAAGCTGTTGCAATGAATTCCTTTGGGATTTTTGAACAGCACAAGAACAGTGAGATAAACAATCAAGTAACCACAGCAACATACTTACATGGAGCACCAGCACTTTGATTCTATGCAAAAGTCCAAACCAGACATCTCAATTTCAAAATTGCAACACTTAATATTTTTTTTTTTTACTTAAGCACATTTACATTCATCTCAGTGGAGATGGGAATCTCCTGCAATGAAAGGGCCAGAAAACATGTGAATGTATTAGCTTCCTTATGTGAGAAAACACATATTTCTTCACATCAGTATCATCTAGAGTTAACCAGAGCTTGGAAATGTATCCTTTCTGGACTACTACTACCAGAATCTGGTTCTGATTTTGAATCAGAACTGCATGTTAGATTCCCAGAATCTATAGATAAATCACACACATCCCACTTTCAAGGCTCCAAAATTAATTATGCAATGGCACCATTCACACACTTACATACTTACTGATGGAAAACCTCTACACCTAGTGCTATCAAAATAAAATTGGGTTTTGACAGAACCCTGCTTTTTGTTGGAAAAGAATGTGTAAATACAAGTCTAAATACCTCACATTATTTGATTTCCCTGGTTTATGTATTTTTTTGCCATTGCTGAAACAGGCTTTTGTCGAGGGAACTTCTAAAACATTATGATTTCGGGGAAAGCAATACTGAACTGCATTTGCTTGTAGTAGAAAAGGATCAAGTAACTCCCTCACTCACCATTGCTTCAATCAGATATCTGCCAAGGCCACTTTTTAGTGGGGAGCAAGTATACAGAATGAAGGAAACAATGACTGTACATTTTGTTATACCTAGTGTGTTTCCCAGGGATGACACAGCTCTGCTTTTTCTTTGGACAAAGAAGAGATCAATAATATAAGAGGACCCTGCTGAATTACATCAAAACCTATCTGGTCCAGCATTTTATTCCTGCAGTTGCCAATTGAATGTCTATGGAAAGCCCACAAGCCAAATACAAGTGAAAGAGCATCCCCTGCTTTTATTTCCCAGCAATTGATGTCCAGAGCACGCTGCCTCTCATATTATTCAATTTTTCTTCAAAAACCTCTGGTTCATGAACATGGGATATTGTGCCTCTGTACCCACAGTTCAAAAAGTCAGGGAACAGCCCAATACTGCTGCACAATATTGTGCCAGCATAACTAGCAGGACAAGGGATGCCAAGCTTTACATAGAAAAGGACAGCTTGAATGTTGGCAACATCAGTGGCGGCAGACAGGATGGTTTCATGAAAGTCCCTTGTGATCACTCCCATTTCGCAGGTGCCACACAAAGGACAAGCCCAGAAGCTGACTCCTGTTCTCATTGATTAATCACTTCTCACCCAAACACAAAGAAAATTGTCAGGGATGTTTCCAAAGAAATCAGAATGATAGAAACACAACTTGCCACTTTCTTAAATTAGAGGATCCTTCCTTCCTTCCTTCCTTCCTTCCTTCCTTCCTTCCTTCCTTCCTTCCTTCCTTCCTTCCTTCCTTCCTAAGGGCTGAATCTCCTTGCTTTTTAAACAGAGAGTCCAAGTATAGATAGACCCACCACATTCCCTCATATACTATTTCACAGTGATAGAAGATCCTGGAAAATGAAGACATGCCGTGTACTGTGGTTGCTGAGAGAGGACAGAAGCAAGAGTAATAGTATCTCTGGGCAAAAATATTTTGAAGGACAGATGGTTTGGCAAAGGTGTAAGTGCAACACACACAACAGAGAGACATGCAGACTCCTTAACCTCTCAGGTAAACAACTGCTGTGATGTCCACTCTGCAGATTGTAGCCTAGAAAGCTATCTTCTCATTCCTAGACCCTTTCCTTGAAAGAAACAAAGGGAGGCAAAAATGATATAGTGAAGCAAAAGCTCTACAAACATATTGTGTACACGTTTTCCAAAAGATGTCCCCTTACCTTTTGAAATTAAAAAAATGGGAGGATTCAGTATAAAAGGGCTAACATGAAACAGACTGTCTCAGTAAAGTAAGACACAGCTGTAAGTTTGCAAACCCTGAGGAGAACTTTCAGGAAAATACAGTACTACTGGGGGCAGGGGCAACAGGAAGAGAGAAGAAGCTAACACGAGACCTTGCTGGTTGCAAGTTTTGAGCAAAGCAGTTAATGATGAGACATTCTGGGGGTTAGTAACTCATATAGTGAATACATATCCAAAATGACCTTCTGATACATGTCTTTTTTCCTTACTTACCAAATAATTGTCTATTGACAAGATGGGTGAAACGGTTAGGATCTAGGTGCCAACATCCTGCTAACATCAAATAAGATCATCCCCAGCCACAAAGCAAACAAACAGTAATTTCCCAACTTAAACAAGAGAGCTGTCTATGTTTAAAAAACATATTTTGAAGTATTTTTTACAATCGGGCACATAATTCCTTTGTAATGCCTGTTTGGCCACAGAAGAGTTTAAAAGTTCTCCTCTTGAAGGCCAGCTAACTCTGTCCTGACTGTGGCCAGGACCAACAATTATCTTTCAAGATACAGGCCAAAAGTTCAAATTGTCTCAGACATGGAGACAATTTCCCCTTTAAGACTAATTTGAGGAGACTGGTGTCAAAAATCCCAAGAGGATATTAACTGAAAGCACTAAAGGCTTGGACACACAAAAATCACTGAGTCCACAATGGTTTGCTTGCTTGTTTGTTTTAGTTGGTTTGCTTCTTTTTCATCCTTCTTGCCGGATATCTTGTCAAATGTCGGTTTGCTGTTGTTTTTACTTATTTTTTAATTCCTAATGTACAGTCACCCCCACCATTTCACGGTTCGGGTACTGCAGTCCCACTACATTGCGGGATCGCAGTACCTGCACCGCTGGGGGCAGAGGGGGTGATCGGGTTGCTCTGTGCCATCCCCCACTCCTCCAAAAAGCCTTGGAGCCACACAGGGGGCAGCGGGGGGCAATCGGATCGCTCCCCGCAGCCCCCTGGACCTCTCTGAAAAGGCTTGGAGCCAGGCGGGGTGGCACTGGGGAGTGATCGGATCACTTCCTGCAGGCCCCCGGGCCCCTCTGAAAAGGCTTGGAGCCAGGTGGTGGTGGTGGCGGGGAGTGATGCGATTGCCCCCCTGCCACCCCCCTGAGCAGCTCCGAGGCCTCTGGAGGGATGGGGGTGGCAGGGGGCGATCGGGTCACTCCGTGCCACCCCCAGGGCCCTCTGAGAAGTCTCGGGGCCATGCGGGGGGCGGCAGGGGGGAGCGCAATCTCCATTGAAATGCATTGTCAATGGATTTCAATGGAGAAATTTTCCCAATGTTTTCCAATGGGGAAAATTTTCTCCATTGAAATGCATTGGCAATGCATTTGAATGGAGATGGCCCCGGACAAGAAGTCTCGGGTGGCACAGGCGGGCAGCAGTGGGAGGTCAGATCCCCCTGGCGCTGCCGGCGCACGCCACCCCAAGAATTCTGTGATCGCGCCCCCGCCCCAGGCCCCCCACCAGCTTCCGCATATCACGGATTTTCATGGATCGCGGGTGGGTGGGTCCCTAACCCCCGCGATCGGCTGGGGTTTACTGTATTTGATTTATAGTCATGGGAAAATGTTTTCCCTGTGCTGCTTACCACTAGATGGTCTGGTTCATGGAGAGTGTGACATATCACCTGATTGAGTCTTAGATAACTCTATTTGCCGAACTTGACTTCAAATGCGATGGCTTTTTAAGTACTTTTTATTAGTACTTTTTCATTAGATTCCCTTCATTAGCTCAGGAAATTCTCAGCACTATTCAATAATTCCACCTTATGTTTCTATCATTTTCATAGTTGCCTGTGTTAAAATTCACAATTTCATGCCAAATAGTATCAAGACTGTAATCAAGATTGTGGGATGAATGTGAAACGTATTGCCTTAAAATCAGTCATCTATTCCTAAGGCTTCCATGTTTACAATATGGGGCTGGCTGAATAGTTCAGTGAATAAGGCATCTGGCCACAGAGCTGGAGATTAGGAGTTCAATTCTTCTCTGTGTATTCAGGGAGAAAAGCCCATCTGTGTGGCCTTGGACTAGATGCATAGTCTCAGAAGGCCCTCTGAAGTAGGGATAGGTAGATCACTTCTGAGAGCTCTTTTCCTAGAAAACCCTGAAAAGGTAGGTATTTATCATCATCATCATCATCATCATCATCATCATCATCATCATCATCATCATCATCATCATCATCATCATCATCATCATCATCATCGCACAACAGACAAAATAACTACGCTGGATTTTGTATTACAAATCACTAGTCGAACGCTTCCTGAGCATTTAGGACTATGTGATGTATCGGCGAATTATTCGAGCAGATCCCAGTAAAGTGGCTTTCTGCAGCTGACTGATGGTGACTTTGTTAACTCCAATTTCTTCTAAATACTTGCTTAGCTCTTTTATTATTATTATTATTATTATTATTATTATTATTATTATTATTATTATTATTATTATTATTATTATTATTATTATTATTATTAAATTATTATTAAAAGCATTCTGTTGGCTACAGCTGATGAAGGTGGTATCCAGTCACACTGCCTGACAAATGTGCATTTCAGCAACATACAAAGGGCATACTATATCCTGATGAATGGATTGCATGCATTTGGGTAGGTAGGTGGACATGTTTAAGGAAGAAAATAAATTGCTGGCTTTGTTTTTTTAGTAGGATCTAATTGAGAATATTGTGGGGGTAGAGAAGGGCACAAAGCACTGGTTCGGCAGTTCATTTACTTGCTGGTGAGTGGCAGCATCCCCAATTAGAGGCTTCTGCTGCTGTGAACCTTGTACATGTAAATACTTGTATATTCCTTTTACACAAGGAGAAGATCCATGCATACAAAGGAATGTGCATGGGCGCCTTGCACTCAAATAACTGGGAAAACCACTACCCAGTAGAGATTACTGGATCCACAAAAAAATTGCCATTCTTGGACCTTTTCCTGCATTGCACCACTTTCTGATGCCTCATAAAATCGAGTTCATCAAGCTATGCAACACATTTTCAAGAAGATTTCCCATCAGAGGCAACCTGTACATAATAACAAAGAAAATATAAGATAATTACATTTTCAGTCTTGAAGTATGGTGGTTATCTCAGCAGAGCCAATAAATTTCTGATTTTACCTTTATTACATTTTCATTGCAATTTTAGTGAGCCAGGGTATTTCTTATACTAGAATGTGCACAATTATGCATATGTAATCAATGAGACATGTGTATAAGTGTGTGAAGAGAAGTGCTGCCTTAGGTAACATCGGATCTTCAAGTTCTGGAAGGTTTTGAAAACTTATTTTACCGTCACAACTTCCCATCAGCAGTAGACATGGGCACGACTAGGTGAAATTCTCATTTCCGTTTTCGGTTATCGTTATCATTATGTAATGGGTAATGGTAATGAGAATTACTCTGCTCCAGCTCGAACCCGAACCAAAAAAGAAAAATTGGGTCTGATTTTTTCATTGTCGTTCATGTCATCACGGCGATCGCGCAATGCCAAGCAGCACAGAAAAAAGTTTAAAAAATTAAAAAAACCCGATTCCCAGACATAAAAGCAGGCGAAAATATGCCTGCCTCAGTGAGAGCACCTACCGAGGGGTGGTTTCTGGGGGGGGTCCCCGGCCTTCCCCCCCTCTCCTGTCCTGGGTTGCTTGCACCAGGCTGGGGGGGTCATCCTCATCATCTCCATTTGCCATGCGGTGGGGGGGATCCAAAATGGCAACCGCAATTTCTTTTTGAAATCGTGGTCCAAAAACCCACCAAAGCAGCACAGAAACATGTGAAAATTAGGTATTTTAAATGCCTGAATTTTTATAGTAGCAGCAGTGGGTTTTTTTATAGCAATAAAACGTCGTATTGATTTTAATTTATTTTATTTTATTTTTATTTTTATTTTTATTTTTTTACACCTGCACACGCGCAATGATGGGCTGGCCATGGGATGGAATCATGCAAATTTTTGGAGCCATTCCACCAATCGCATGGCCAGGTTTTGCTGAGACTTCTCGATGTGCCAGAGAGGGCATAAAAAGCCCACCAACCCTAACCCTAACCCTAACCCTAACCTGAACCGTTACCCTAAGCCTAAATCTAACCCTAACCCTAACCCTAACCCTAACCCTAACCTGAACCGTTATCCTAAGCCTAGCCCTTACCCTAACCCCAACCCTAACCCAGATTTGTACGCAAGTACACTTCCCTTCTTAGTGGGTCAGAGGGATGCACCCAGAGAGGTGCCTTCAACTCAGAGACCCACTCCCTCCCTCCCTAAGTGTAACCTGTACGGCAGTACGCCAGTATGCTTTCCTTCTTAGTGAGTCAGAGAAGCGCCGACGAGGTTTCCTGTCACACTAACAACAACCCCAACATAATTATAATGGCGGCTACACGTTACGCTCCCTAAACCACTGTACAAACGACAGATGACGAACGGAAACGACAATTTTTTGAAAAATTTCACAACAAATGGAAATGAGCCGAAACGAGCCCGTCCCGACAAACGACAACTCAAAATGTAATTTTTTCTGGTCATGCCCATCTCTAATCAGCAGCCATTGTAGAATGTTTTTTGGATACTCCAGGCACATCAGAAACCTCAAACCCTGTTAAGACAGATTGATATTTACAGATTTCTCAAATAGGTCGGTGCTTGACCTATACTGTTGTACATCTTTCATGGAAAAATTTAAAGTTATGCCTTGACTATGACAAACGTAGCTATTTCTTGCCACTTCCAAAGGCCTGGCTTTATGCAGATTTCAAAGCTTCTTTCATATAGATAGTCTGAGGGGTTGCGTGTGTGTTTAGAACCCACATTCATTTGTCCTAGCTGATTCTGACACGTACATATAGTTTGTCTATCTTCATAGATAGTGTGAGAAAGCAGAACATTGTCCTTGGTAAATTAGGTCTGGGAGTCTTCTTAGGAAAAACACCCAAGAGATTTTCACATTTTTATGTTGCAAATCAAAATGGCGGCTACGTACTGGCTTGTCTGTGTGAGGCTTCTTTGCCTCCCATCCATAGAGTGATGTGAAGCCTCATTTGGTATGGGGCCTCCTGGGCAAGGGCCAGGCAGCCTATATAAGGCTGTTTGCACTTGGTGCAGACCTCTTTTTCTCTTTTGCTGAAGCTTCATTTTCCTCCTATTCTTTCATACCAGGCTGGGATGTTTGGGCAACAACCGTTTGAGGAAATTAATGCATATTTAAAGCCAATGCCTCCTTATGTCCATGTTGCTTGCATATTTTTCTAACATACACATTTTTCTCCTTGATGGAAGCAGGTTTGTGCACATTCACTGTACAAAATTTTTAGCTGTCAGAATGCCAGTCTTTTGTGCCCACTTTATTCTCCAAAACACTTTGCCACAAATATTATTTATTTATTTATTTATTTATTTATTTATTTATTTATTTATTTATTTATTTATTTATTCAACTTATATGCAGCCCACTACCCAAAGGTCTCTGGGAGGCTTACAATCAAAAGAATAAAAAAAATTAAAATAGTTAGAAATAGACTATCAATCAATCATCAAGCAATAATAAAAACCTTACACTAAAATCATTATCCTAAAATTGTCATCAGCGGACCCACAGTCTATATTGTATCAATTAAAAAACTTCTGGAACAGGAACGGTTTTACCTGGTGCTGAAATGTAATCAGTGTTGGCGCCAGGCGGATCTCAATCGGGAGGGCATTTCATAGCTTGGGAGCAGCTGCCGAGAAGGCCCTATGTCTACAAGCCATCCCTCTCACCTCCTTGAGGGATGGCTCTTTCAAAAGGGCCCCCTGGCTCGATCTTAATTGCTGGGTAGGTTCATAAATCTTACAAATATGTGAATTATTATGGAAGCTGTGTTTTTTCTGAGTCCTGAGATACTGGAAAAAGTCTGTTTTCATGGAGCTTGCCAAATCTATTAAGTTCTGGGTCGCCCAGTCATCTTTGTAGCATTTTGGGATGTGTGCAAAAAGGGGCTGTCATGGGGAAGGTGGTCCACGTTGCATGTACCAACTTAACAACTGCAAGAGACAACAAGCCCTTCCCCTCATCTTATCCCTCTAAATACAGTAAATAGCAGACTGCTAAACTTCAACCATGAAAAAAACTCTTTGGTGTCTGAACAGCTGGTGTCCAAATATCAACAGGGATGGAACATCTGTTGAAATTACTAAGCAGCTGACACTGATGAAGTGTTAAGCTTTTTTCTGTACATTAGGGATATGATGAGTACTTGCCAAATTTCACATTCTGTGAGAATTTTCCAAGTCTTGCCATGTTGAGACTTCATGCTGAGGCTTCCCCCTGCATCGGTGAGCTTTCTAAGCTTCCTGCAAAACCGAGTCCCTACTCGCATTTTCTCTTTTCATTCAATCCATTGTTCTGTGTCAGAAACTGAATACATGCAGGAGTTACTACAATACCATCATGGAACTCAAAGTAGATCTTCCAAGGTCAACTAACTTCTAAGGTACTTCAGTTTGGACAGTTCTACTCTTAATCCAATGCAACCTACATGGCCAGAGTAGTGTGGATAAAAAACAGATTTCTACTATGACTAAAATGCACTTCAGAGTATGTTACTAAGTAACATTCTGTAAATGGCCTGAATTCTACTGTGTTTGGACAGCATATACTGTAATTCTGGTGCATATAGTTATTCTGATAGAATGTTGCATATGTTCAGCGATTTGTAGGGGGTGCCCTAATGGACCCAAGTGTAACTAGGGACTGCTTGAACCATATTGACAGTAATGTGCGAATATCCTGCCTTGCCCCATTTTGATTATTTTCCTCAACATGCTTACCACAAAATGGATCCACAATATTATGTGCGGAGAGTGAGGAACATAAATGGCTTAGTTTTTTCCAAGACCTGTGAGCATCTCTCTATAACAGTAGTTCCCAACCTTTTTTGAGTCACAACCCCCAGGTAACCTGTGACCTCCAGCTACAGATGCATAACAAGTAGGGATGGGCACCAAATGAAAAATGAAATGCTGATTTATCAGTTCATTATATAACAAAATGAAATGAAATGAACCAGGAAGCATCATTTTGTTAGTAATGAAACAAATCCAATATTTTTAAAGATAATAAATTTTTTTTTAAATTATCCAATGGAAAATTATTGATCCCAGGCATATGAATGGCAGGCTTTGCCTCTCCAAGCAATTTTAGGGGACCCTTTGAAATTTGGAAAAGTTAATGTTTCTGGGGATAGAGCTATTAAGTCCCAAAGGAGGTGGGGATGCTTGATTGAAGGAGTGTGTCCGGTGCACTTTACCAATTATAGGGTTAATTAGCAGCTTCCCCTCAGCACGCTGATCCACACTCCTTCAATTAGGTACACACCGTAGCCCCTTTGGAACTTAATACAGTGGACCCTTGTATAAAAAATGGTTTGTATAACATAAAATTTGTACAACATAAAAAATTCCGGAGATAGGGGAAATTTGCTTAACAGAATCGCCTATGGGGAAAATCTGTACAATATAAAAATAGCATTACTCCATTTTCAATGCATTCCTATAGAGAATTTGTATAAAGGAAAATTTGCTTAACATAATTTCATTTGGAACGAATTCATTCCTTTATACAAGGTACCACTGTAACTCCATTATCTGAAACCCAAAACTTTCCAAATTGCAAGGGGTTACAGGCGAGAGCTTGAGGAAACTCCACTGTAATTCCCATGCTGCTAGCTGCCTGGGATCACTATTCTCAATCATATAACATTGCAATTAGAAATGTTTTTTCCAGGGGCACCCCCTTTGAAATTGAATAACTTGGCCCCTTGAACCCCAAATATCTCCAAATTTAGAGGGCTTAAAGAGGAGAGTCCAAAGAAGGTTCACACCAAATTTGATGCCTCTAGGGGACCCAGGGGAGCCATTTTTAACAGGAAAAATGAATTGGTTCATTCCTGGTTCATTTCCATACTTTAAAAAAATCACTTCTAACAAAACAAAATGAATCTGGGGGAACAAAATGAAACTTATCTCAATTTTTCTGTTTCGTGCCCATCCCTAATAAAAGGCATTTTAAAAGAGTCAAGTCATCCTTCCTTGGAAGATAGATACTTCCTCCTGCAAAGAGCCTGTTCTTCATAAATATACATACTAACTATAATATTTATCTTCAAAAGATCAAGGAAGAAATGATTTTTCAAGGCCCACAACACATATAAGGCAACTTGCAACCCCATTCCCTAAAAACAGTTTCAACGTTTTGGAGGTAACAAAACTCTGATTTGGAAACTCGACTCTAACAACCTACAAAATATACACAAATATATTCCAAATACATGGAATGTAGGCCATATTCCAGGCAGCATTAATAACATCCACAGAACAGCAATACAGCTGACATGAGATAGCTGGCTGGTTCAAAAAGTCTTGTTCTCTATAATACTACAGGACTAATGAGACACATCACCAGACTGTCTGCTTGCCTGATTCATTATTTTATAAGAAATTGTAAAAGAGAAGATTTGGCTTGCTCGCTTGGTGACATCCGTTGGCAACAACAGACAGTTGGGGTGGAGAAAGTCACCTAGCTCCTACAGGAACCATTCTGGAGAGGTATTATCCTCATCTCAAATGCATTCATATGAGGATGGAATTCCAGTCATGTTACAAGTAAACAATTTATCTGAATTCTGATGCCTTTGCAAATTGCAGGCCCAATTCTGAAATCGACTTTGTAATTAATAAAACAGTGTGGAAAATAACTTTTAGGTACATCTCAATGGATTATATTTTCTTCAAAGTTCTGCACCTCCCCTTCTACTTTATTCACATAAGGAGAACCCACACAACCAATCAATGTGAACCTTAACAGAATCTCTAAATAAGTTCACCTAGGGCTACATTTTTCTTAACAGTAGAAACATAGCTTTGTGGCATGATACTTGTAAAAGTATTCCATAAAATTTATAAGTAATCCATACGTCTTCCTCCCATTAGTGTAGCAGTGCAAGATTGCAGTATTGTACACAGTTGCACATAGGATAGCCACTTATATGTGACCTGACTGAACAGGAGGAGAAAAGGACATTAACTTCCATGAAAGTACATATGATAATTCAGATGCAAAATAATACCCCTGTTACAGCAGCTCCACTGGTCTGTCAAACCATTTGTAGGAACAATTCATCGTGCTGGTAAAGCTCTAAATGGCTTGGGTTCAAGCTACCTCAAGAATTCCATTTCTCTGTATGAACCTGGTCATGTACTGGCATAATCAAAGTGAGGCCCTTCTCAGTCCCACCACAGTCACAGGTGCACTTTGGGGGACATGAAAGAGGGCCTTTTCTGTTGCTGCTCCCAGACTCTGGAACTCTCTCCCACAGGAGGCCAGCCTGGCCTCATCTCTGCTGTCCTTCCACCAGCCAGCAAAGACATTTTTCTTGTAGTAGGCTTTCATGGAGAGGTTTTAAAATGAAGTGGTTTGTATTTGTGTTGCTTTTAAGTCTGTTTTAGTAATGTAATGTACCTAACATTTTAAATATAATCATTATTTAATTCTTTTTAAAATATTTGAATAATTAACTGCTTTTAGATTTTAAAGCTTTTAATATTGTGTTTTAATGGCGTAAGTCCCTGCTGAATCCTTTTTTTTTAAAAAAAGGAGGAAGGCAGAATAAAAATATTTTAAATAAATAAATAATGGAATGATTTTGATAAGTGTCCCACTCAGATAGGAAAGGTGAACTGGCCAAACGTCATGCCTGCTGAGTTTCTATCCAGGTAGTGAGCTACCAGTGTAAATTTTTAAGTACAGGTTCCCATCATGACAGCCGAAGAAAAAACAGTCACACACATATACACTTCCCTCCCCCAAAAAAAAGGTTACTGTGTCAACAGCATCACTTTCCATGGGGTTTAAGGGCCAAAACCTGACATGAGGAGAGAGTCCCTGTGGTGCATCCCTGTGGTGACACAGAGATAAAGCGATAAAGAGATTGAGGACAGAACTGTCTCTGGGCTAGTGGATTTTGGCGGTGGGGTGGTGGTGGTGGAATCTAGGAGCATGAACCTAGAATGTGGGTAAATTTCAGCTAACAAAGTCATATGGCACCCCAGAGCATGAAGGGGAAAATTTTCAGCAAGCAAAACTAACAGGAATGTGTGTGTGTAAGTAAGAAAGGGCATGGACATCAATACTTTTGTGGGACTGCCACTCCCATCTTCCCTCGCCAGCCTGGGCAATGGTAATAAATTCTGGGAGATGTAGTGGAATGATATTTGAAGGCATGTACTTTACCCAACTTTCTCTTATGAAGCTATTTAACACCTACTCAGTACATCCTGTCATTGTCACTGTAAAAGTAATTTTAGCATCAGCAAAGCTGGCATGAAAATATACTTATTTTATACTTTTAAAATGCCAAATGTGTATTAAATGCTTCTGATTCAATTATGGTATTTAGATGCCATACTTTAAGCAAAAACCATAGAATACCTTTTAGTCATACAGAAGGCGAATACACATTAAATATCATTATAAATAACCGTTGCATGCTTATTTTAAACATAAAACTTCAAAGGAGCTGCTTTCTTGTATACCAAAGTACTGTATTTTCCATACATCAGAATCTTGGGTACAGAAGAATATGAATAAATGCAATTCTGTTACCAAAATTTTCATACAATGAGAAACCAACTCCTTCCGGACTGATGTATTTGTGATTGTAGACTTCACAAGTACTCACATAAACAAAAGAAAATAGTAAATGTTAAATAAGCATATTGGAATACTACAGCTGAATAGAATTTGACTTTTTAATCTTGAGATTTATGTTTCATGCATAATGAGGACTGGGAGCTGTTCTTGATTCATCTTCACAAAATCACCCACCTAACACTTCAGTGTTTATTACTTGGTGATAAGATAAAGCATTCTTATAGGTAAAAGCAGATTATGGTTTTACCTAGAATATATTTAGAGAGCAGCAGATTGTGTGGGGGACTTTGGAATAAAGCAATGTGCTTCTTATTTCATCACACACTATCTTTGGATTTGAAAGATACATAACTAATTATTTTTATATAGCAATAAATTAAATCAAATCAAATCATTACAATTAAAAGATTGAGAGGCTAACTGTGGCTGGCCTGTGCGTGTCTACCTAACCATCAGTTTCCAGAATTGCGCTTTAGCTTCACTGCAAATTAAATTAAATTAAATTAAATAATTAAATTAAATTAAAAATTAAAACATTAAAGAGAGAATGTGCCCCCCCAGCTAAGGAAATCATACTGTGTGTGTGTGTGTGTGTGTGTGTGTGTGTGTGTGTGTGTGTGTGTGTGTGTGTGTGTGTGTGTGTGTGTGTGTGTCCGTCCAACTATACATTTAAAGGTGTACAGTTGGACAAGTGAAATGAATGTACACTCCCTGACACCTTTCTGCATCGCCTCATGAATGTCGTTTTTTACCTTCTGACTCCCAAACTCCTGAGCTGTGTAGAGGTCTATCAGTCCAGGTAATCCTGTCCAGTTCCATTCATTAGTATTTTCCCAACCCCCCACAGCTCATAGGCATGACCCAGAAGTAACAGGGGGAATAAGAAGGGTCTCTCATCTGCACCCTTTAACCTTACAAGAACTGTGGGCTGCAACAGGGGGTGTTGTGGTAAATTAGGAAGTACAGGTGCTCCTCATGACACATGACACTGCGTTCCACTTTAGAAGGAGTCTCAAGACATGCAGATCATTGGACTGGAGCTTATCAAGGTGCACCTCTTTTGTAAAAGAAATGGCCCTTAATTGCCATATGAGACCCAAACACCCTCAAATATTCTGCAGTATAGTTAGGAGAGCTTTCGCCAAAATACCGTTCCTGGGAACATTCATTTTCTACTTCCAGCCATAGAGAGGGTTGCAGATGAGCTCAAACAAATCAGGGAAGCTGTGGAGGTGGGGGATGCCATAGTTTCTTCTGCTCAAAATGTCCCAAGTAGAGATGGGCATGACTCATCGAAATTTTTGTTTTTGTTTTCATTTTTTCGTTTTGTTTTGCAACAAAAATGAAAACAAAAATTTTTCAGAAGCAAAACGACAACGGAAACGAAACGAAAAATTTTGCCGTGTTTTTCATTTTCATTACGGCAGACACACTGCATTGAAAAGAATGCTAACGAAATGAAATTTTTTCATTTTTGTTTTGTTTTTTTGTTTCATTTTGTAATGAAAATGAAAATGAAAAATGTGCAAAAAACCCCCAAAAAACAAAAACGAACTGAAACGGACCCCTAAACAAAAAACGAAAAATGAAAAAATTTTTTTGAGTCGTGCCCATCTCTAGTCCCAAGGCTTTGTTTCTGTAAAAGCTGGTTCCATTACACCACTCCTTGCAACATACCAGAGCTGGACAACATGCGCCCCTTCTGATATTAATGAACTACTGGTTATATACAGTAGGTACCTCTGCTGATGGGAACTGGAATCCATTAACAGCTGAAGGACCATAAATCCATCTTTACATCAGTCCCATACTCATTTCTGCCTATGTGCATCTCTGCTTACCTTATTTCAAATGTGTACATGTCTGTGCAAACCTTTGCAGTTCCACACATTATTCAGTAGTCCCTGTTGGCTATGCCATGTTTAAGCAAAGTATCTCTGAGCCTTGGTGCACTTTTTACTGTTCACCCTTTTTTTTCAGATTTGCCCCCCTTTCATAGCTGTGTCAGCAACTATCCATCAGCACAAGAATTGCAGACAAAAATGGTGTTCTGCCCACATATAGTCTGGGAACTGCGGGCCAAGAAAAACCATTGAAAGTCAGATTGAAACTGTAGTCTTCACAGTCCCTGCAATATCCCCCAGAGTACATGGGGTGTCCCTTGGGGGGCACAGCATCTATGGTGACAGGTGTAATTCAGGTTTTGAAGCATTTAATTCCATTGTAATTAATTACATTGTAAAGCCTTCCCAATGAGAAAGTGCTTTATTACTGTTCTATTTGAAGACAGGTGCAACTGTAGCATTTTCATTATGGAAAGGAAAAGGGTTTTACATTCTCCCATTTCTGCCATAATTAGCAAGAAGCAGCACACTTTTATGCACAACACTAACAACACACAGTGATGATGTGCCTCTACCCTGGCGCATGAATGCCTGACATGCAGATATTATGACATTTCTGATAACTTCAGGTGGCCTTACAAGACTCCTCCCTGGATAGATAAGCACAGTGAAAGTCCATGCAGGAGCAGGTGTTATTTCTGAGGTAAATACCTGCTTTGTCAGTTTTATGGCCTCCTTCACTGTCGGTGAGCACAGAGACTTCTCCTAGATAGTATTTGGCAAGATGCAATGGTACTACAAGGACTTGTAGAGCATATTAACATAGCATGTTACAAAGCTATCCCAGAGAATACCAAGCCATTCTGAAATGCTTTTCTTCTTTGTACTTTTTGTTAGGCCTGTAATACTCGTTGCACATCTAGAAATGTAACTGTTTACCCTTTCAACTCAGGTAGCAAAATGGACAGGAAATGATGCAGTGAATTATGCCTTTCATTTCAAACTATGATTTTCTTTTTATGCTGACAGGGGCAGGAGAAGACGTTTAGGGAAATGTTAAGGTGTTCTTTCATAACTTTTCTCCCAAGATCCATTTTTTTGTTTATTTTTTGACTGTATTACAGGAAGATGGAGTTCTGGTGAGCTTGAGGGGTCCCTCCCTGGAGAACACTGACCCACATTGTGAAGCTATCCAGCCCTTCGTTACTGGTTATGCTTCTACTTTATCTACAGGCAGGCCTGGAATTAGCCAGCAGTGTTGCACACACATCAAGGAAAATAGGAATAGCAACTGGTTAACATGTTGAAATATATTGAGAAGATTCCACTCCTAACATATTTCCATATGAAAAATATGCAGGTTTTATAGCTTATGGCAGATTCAGGCCAGGTTTGTCAGAAATCATGTCCTGGACTAAACATAAATACTTCTGTAGTTGAAGTGCATCCATGTTGGTACTTTCTGTGACCTTAGCAGTGTAAGCTCTCTCTCTTTGCCGCCTCTTGCAGATCTGCTTGCTGAGCTGAGTTCTTGAAACAAGACAAAGGAATAATGGCAGAGCCAGCTTTGTAACCAGTGAACTGGTGTGGACCAGGTATTTAGCACCAGCAAGAAAGAGGTGTTAAGAAGCTGCAAAAATGACACATGCAATAATTTGTTTTGCTAGAAGTATAAATCTGTGCTGAGAGGGTTTGGTGATGGTTCTCCTCACTGCGTGGTGAGAGGGACCTCACTTGCACAAGTGATCAATAAAGGGAACTCTGATCTTGCAGTTGTTGATTTGTCTTGATCTTAAAGTGCTGCCACAATCTCTGTTGGCAGCACTTCCATTGAATTTTCTGTTGGTATGATGAGGCAAGGTCACCTTGCATGAAGCCAAGTTCAAGCAAGGAGACACGTAACAATAAGGCTTGAAATTTTGCTTGGTGTGGATCAGGCCTTTAAACCATACAGGTCTAAATACAGTGTACTAGAGGACGAGCTGATACATTAACAGAGTTCAGCTAGGTTCTCTGATCTGCACAAACACTGCAACACTTTTGCTACAGAAGTGAGTGACCTCCAGAGGTCTGAGGACTGCATACACCCGTTGCTGGACCTTGGAGAGCTACACCTGCATGTCTGCATTTCTTGTATCGCAAATGTTTTTCTTCGAAATATTGAGTTTTTAATGGGAAAAATCCCTTCTGTGTCTTCTTATGGGTAATTTTTATTTTTAAATTTTGATGGAAATATGTGAGAAATGTGGATGTGCTGTGAGATCCCCCAAAACATACGGGGAGATTATGGGTTACAGGGGGTACAGAAGTGATCAGAGGTACATTTCAGCTCCCCCCCTCTCTCTCTTGTGCGTGTGCACATGTAGCCCATAGTTTGGACTTGGTTACTCCTGTAGTACTGAATACTTTACATTCACTGTCAGCATAATTTTGCTATTCTTATCTGCAAGATAATTTCAAAACATGTGTGTGTGTGTGTGTGTGTGTGTGTGTGTGTGTGTGTGTGTGTGTGTGTGTGAGAGAGAGAGAGAGAGAGAGAGAGAGAGAGAGAGAGAGTAGAGTTATGGCAACTGGACTTCTTTTCTTGAGAGATTGAAAAGTTTCACTGCTCATCCAAGCATCTTCATGACAAAGCTGCTTGGATGAACAGTGAAACGTTTCAGTCTCTCAAGAAAGGAAAGGACCTGACTCACCGGGTTCACTGATTGTTGCCAGTGTGACAACCACACAACAAATGGGCAATGGTGATGGCCATGTGGAAGGAAGGGAGCAACATTATCGGCAGGGCACATGCCGAAGCCTATAAGTGGGCTTGGGCAGAACACAGGACCAAGAGCAACCTGGGCTTCTGGGAAAATATGACGTGCTCCCAGGGGCTGGGTCAGCAAGCAATTTAAGGGGGAGGCGGGAAGCAGAACCCCCCTTTCACAAGCCTGGAGATGGAACATCCCCAGCCCATCCACCCTATGTAAATAAAGAAAGGGAATGTGCTAGTTGTATAAGAGTTTGCATGTATGTCACAATGTTTGAGTGTTTGGCATGTTTTTGCAGGCATTGGGATGGATCCAAGCAGTTAAAGTAGTAGCATAGAACCTGCACCATGGAAAAACAACTGACATGGTCACGTAAAATGGAAATTGACCATGGACTGAATCGCGGAGGGACAGCCAAAGGCCTCTGGAATGATTCAATGACAATGTTCCTGTAGACGGAGTAATGGAATATGAGTTACTGTTGGGGTGGACACCCCAGGGGAACCCACAATAAAACCCAGCTAAGGTGTTCCAAAAAGGTTGGTGGGAAACGTGGCATCATCAAGGGGCAGGCAAGCTCCTTGATGCGTTGGATCCAACCCAATGACTCAACCAGAGTACTGCTTATGTGTAATCAATAAAGTTGTGGCCGTAATATTTCCCCAAAAGATTTAATGATCTGGTTACTGCTTACTAGCGATTGTACGAAATGACAAAATGGTGTCCATTTTGTTTATAACAAACATTTTTAATAAAATTGTTTTGTAATTAGTTTCATTTCATTTTTTATTTATTTATTTTTTGATCTTCCCACCAGCCCATTGGTGCTTTTTAAATTTATTTTTATTTTTATTTTTTATTTCTGCAAGCACCCAGCAGGGGGCCCACACTACAGCTGATCAGGGATTTTTTTTAGAGCCCCAACCAGCTCTAGCGTAGCCCTGTGATCTGTGCTTTTTAAAATATATTTATTTATTTATTTATTTATATTTTTATTTTTTATTTCTGCAAATGCCCAGCAGGGGGCCTGCACTATAGCTGATAAGGGCTTTTCTTAAAAAGCCCCAACCAGCTCTAGTGTGGCCCCAGCTCGGCACTTTTTTTAATAGGAATATACTGCTAAAGTATTCCTATGGAGAAATGAAAAGAAACAGAACAAAACAGAAATTTCTGTTACATTTTGTTTCTTTTCTCTTCCAGAGTCGGCTTCGTTATTCATTTTGTTAGGGAATGAAATGAATAGCAAATAAAAAATGAATTAAAAATTCATTTCTTGCCCATCTCTACTGCTTACACAAAAATGGGAAAGTTCAGCTTTAGGCAACAAAAGATGTCCAGTTGCCATGACTCAACTTCTAGATAACTCACCTGGATGACTGAGAATCTTCACAGAGATGGTGTGTGTGTGTGTGTGTGTGTGTGTGTGTGTGTGTGTGTGTGTGTGTGTGAGAGAGAGAGAGAGAGAGAGAGAGAGAGAGAGAACCCTAACTCAAAACTGTACATACAAAAACTGGATTGAGCCCTTTGCAAATAGTCTTGAACTAGGTTTTTGTAAGCAGCAAGTGCAAACTGTGATGGAACGCCTTCTTCAACCCTCTGTTGCACAGTCTTGAAATAGGCTTTTGCTAGAGTTACAGAGTGCTCCCTTGAGAGGCCACTCATGCAGATTTTAGTCAGCAAATGTATCCTTCTTCTAGTGCAAGTTCTAGGTCTGGGTGAAAAGGGTGGGGCCTGAGGATAATTGTTCCTCTCTAGGCTTCCCACACAGGGAGGATTCCTGGAACCATGCCATTTTTTCTTTTTCTTGTTTTTCTAAGACTATTTTTACCCTCCCCTGCCTAATCTGTCTTCCCCATGCAGGTGCCTCCTTTTGTCCCTGATATGAAGACTCCTCAGCTTTTCTTTCTTTCCTCTTCCTTCCAGCCTCCTCTTGTGGGACCATCAATTTCTCCTACTTCTTAGTCCAAGGATTCTCCACCCACAACAATTCCCATCTGGAAGCAATGAACCTCTTCCTCGCCTAAAATCCTTCTGTCTCCCTTCTATCTCCTTTCTTCCCCTTCTCTCCTTCTTAAATCTTCCTATATAACCACAACACAGACACACAGACACACAGACATGACACACAGACATGACACACAGACACAGACACAGACACAGACACAGACACAGACACAGACAGACACACACAGACACACACACACAGACACAGACAGATAGACAGACAGACAGACAGACACACACACACACACACACACACACAGAGAGAGAGAGAGAGAGAGAGAGAGAGAGAGAGAATAATGGGAAATTGAACAATGGAAGCCACGTCCCCTATTCTTTGTCATCTCTAAGTAAATCCCATTGTTCTTTCTATTAATTAATTTATGATCCATTTAATATACACAGTTTGCTGTGCTGTTTTCAGATGCTGTAATGAGCTCCATCACATTACCACTGAAAAATGGCCCTGGCTGTCTCATACAGCTCTTTCGTCAGACAAGAAGGGGTGAAAGGCTTGGTAAAGCAAATCAATATGTGATTTGAAAACCCGTCAAATGTTAAGTGATACACTAGTGTCAGAGGGGGGGGGGGCAAATGAAGACACTATTACCGTATATACTTGAGTATAAGTCGACCCGAGTATAAGTCGAGGCCCCTAATTTAACCCCCCAAAACTGGGGAAACTTATTGACTCGAGTATAAGTCTAGGGTGGGAAATGCAGCAGAGCCTGGCAGCTCCTCCTTTGTGAGCTGGGGGAGCGGTGTGTGATGTTTAAAATGACTTTTAGCCACCGAGGCAAGCACATTTTAAACATTGCATGTCATTCCCCCGTGATGCGGGGGGGGGTCAGGAGAAGTGACGCACAATGTTTAAAATGACTTTTAGCCACCAACCCAAGCACTTGCCTCAATGGATAAAAGTAATGACCCAAATATAAGTTGAGGGGCCCTTTTTCAGCCCAAAATTAGGGCTGAAAAACTAGACTTATATTCGAGTATATACAATATTACTACAGGCCTTTTAGAATCTGGTCACTTCTCAAGTTAGACTTAAGGGAGGGGGGGGAAAGGCAACATTGACTTTTTTTATCCAAGTTGTTGCAAGGCTATGGTTTCTTACCAGTTTCAAATGCGCAGCACGACTTTTTCTAAAAGGCATAGCAGTGGAGAAGAGAGGAGAATGTACTGCACGTAGTAGCCCGTTTACTCTCCAGGCATGGCACTCTGGGCATCCCAAAAGTGCCATACCTGGAGAATAAACGGGCTATGAGTGACAGTGAGCAGCAGGACATTTTAAAAAGCCTCCAGCCCACCACAAGGGTCAGAGCTGAAGATCAAGAGAGGGGAGGTGAGCTTGAGGCTTTTGAAACCCCTCCCCCGTGCTGCAACAGCAAGAGCACTGGCATGGTGAGGGATTTAAAAATCTCCAGCCCACCACATCTTCTCCTTTCTCCCCCGCTCCTCCCAGGAGAGAATTTTAGATAGGGAGTGCTGTGAGTAGAGGGGGCAGCCACCACAGCCCACAACACTCCCTGTCCAAAATAACCCCCTGGGAGGAGGGGATGGCACGGGAGAAAGAAGTAGTCAGGCCAGGCAGTGGATTTAGTGCTCCCTGGCTGCTCTGTTCTTCCTAGCCACCTGCCTTCCAGTGGGGATTTTTGTCAGCTTGAGCTGTCAAAAAAATCCCAGCCGGGAGGCGGGCAGGAACCAAGCGGGGAAACAGCCAGCAGATCTCGCTGCTGAAACGAAATCTGGCAGTGTCTCCCAGTTCGGTTGCTCCTGAACCGAAAACATCATTTTGGTTCCAGAGAACACACTGTTTCCCATTTCGTTTTGTTTTAAAAATGGTTTAAAATGTTACAAAATGACAAAACAGCATCTTGTATTTCGTAAGGTACCCATCTCTATTAGGACACACAGCATTGAAAAGGAATTGACTTGCTTGTGGAATGTAGGCCCTGAAAGGAATGTGAGCAGTTGTTGCGCCTGTTAGGTGCATTTTGCCACCTGCCTAGCCACTAAAAATACAATTTTGCCTCATCTCTGGGTTGCTGTTAACATCTCATTTTGTTGTAGATACAGTACTCTCATTTCACTTTTGACTCATTGAGACCCTGCGTATTAGTGAGCGCCAAATGGTCTCATCAAATTCAAGGCCATAACGGTCTTTATGAAGTCAATTTATCTGACATTTGTTCCTCCACATTTCCTACTATGTTCAACGTTTCCCAGTATTGTTGTTTTTAAAGAAAATCCAATCTTCTCATGATGTGTCTGAAGTACGATAGCCTTAGTTTAGTTTTGCTTGTAGAGACAGTTCTTGTTTGATTCACTATTTAGGATTTTCTCAGGTTCTAGGCCCATTTACCTAGATTTTCCTCATGCCCATTTCTACAGTCTGCTGAAACAGTTCCATTTTCCTTTCCCATCCCTTGCCTGACTTGTATCTGACATCACATGGGCTCACCTTTGTAGGTTCACAAGGAACCATCCTCAGCCTCAGGTGTTGTCCTTGAAATCTGGTAAACATGATGGTGCTCATCTGGTGTCCCTTACAATATACCAATATACATTCACCAGGTTTTAAAGGTGAATGTGAATAAGACTTGCCACATTATCTTGGTCCTGTGAGAAGGAGCTGCTGCCTAAACCATTGGCCAGCAATCTTTTTGCCACTAGTCAGTTGAAAAAGATTTGTCGATTGATAGTTTGTCCAAAAGGGCACTAATAAGTTATCTGATCCCATGTCAGAATCTAGACCAGCTAATGTTTATAAACTTATAGTTTGAGTACTCCAACTTTGCCTGAATCTGTGAACTTACAGAAAACTGTCAGACAGCTCAAAATGCATGCACAATCCAGCTTTTCTTTATAATACAAATTGATCATATTTAACCAAAAGTGCCACCAAATTCAGAGGGACTTGCTCTCTCTCTCTCTCTCTCTCTCTCTCTCTCTCTCTCTCTGTGTGTGTGTGTGTGTGTGTGTGTGTGTGTGTGTGTGTGTGTGTGTGTGTGTGTGTGTGTGTGTGTGTGTGTGTGTGTGTGTGTGTGTGTGTGTGTGTGTGTGTGCATGCAGAAAGTGTAGTATCTTGGTTCATTTAGCTCTCCCCCCCCCGACACATGACATCTAAATTCTTTTGGAGTCGTAATAAACTATTGATTGTTCATATTTAATGTATTATTTAGCATGGTATTGCTCTTCCTGAAAACAAATATTGTTTTGTAGTAATCATGTTTTTAAGTGCACACCAGTGCCTAGGGAGTGAATGAATATTGATTTTTTTAAATAATACCAATACACACATTAGTCATTTGTAAGGCTATTTTGGTATTTAAGTCTTGCTCCCTGGATATGTTATTATTATTTAGGGCATGTGTCATTTATTTACACAGCAATCACAAAGAACCAGGAGATGGTGAAGTCCTAATTTCCATGGATATAGTTAGATGCACTTTATATCGTTGCTAGAAGTGAGAGGAGACACAGTTACTGGGGATACCAATTAGATTTATAGGACATGCTACCAAGTTTTTAGCCTCACCTCAACTCCAGGGAAAGGCAGGGCTGGAAAAGCAAGTGTAAAGAAACTGTCATTCTAAACTATGTCCAAAGCATTCTAAACTGGACCATAATTCACATACCAATTACATACCAATTTCTGCATGCTGACTGCCTTACACATCAACATCCCCAAGGCTGAAGTTGTTATTTTTAGCCAAATGCTGACAAAATTTAGAGCTCTTTCAAGCAAACCAAAATGTTCAAGTTTTGCAGTGTTCTTTGGATTAGAGACTCTCAGATGTTGCCAACATTTACAATCTTACAATCTGGTTTTGAAACACACTAGCAAATTTGAGAATAATCTCTGGTTCTTAATTATTCACCCAACTCAGGAAAAATATTCTAATCCTGTAAATTGTGACTGTGATGGTGGTTACATTGCTAAAAATATATCTTATTTAATTTGGGCTTAGCCTTTTTTGAATTGCTGTAAAAATGGAGAACAATACATAATATGTGTGTAAAAGCAGATTAATTTGGTGGAGTGTCATTTTTTTGGAGTGACAGTGAGGGTTTGTTTGGTTTCCTCCTCTGCCAGAGGTCCATTTATTTGAACATGGGTGTGGAGTTGACTCTATGTGAACCAATCTGTCCACATTAAATTCACCACTTTCTGTTGTTGTGTTAAAAGTGAGTTGGTGTGGGGGAACCAAGCAGCCTTCAGGCATTGTGAGTGGGTTCATTTTGTCCTTCATTTAAATTGATATTATCTAATGGATTGATGATGGAGTCAGGTCTTATATTCAACATGCATTTATTTTCAAATGAAAAAACAATAGAACACCTTTTCCCATCCTCCTGTACAAATTCTCAAATGTTACAAAACATTAAATTATCTTCAACATCTTGAACAGTCCATTCTCCAGACTTCAGTAACGGTACCTCCCATAGCTGGGGCATTTGTATTTCCCCCAACTAGGTATCCTCTCTGCTCCCACACAAACAGTGCAACAGCATGGATGTTGTGCCCAACATGGCACTTCCTGATATGGCTGACTGGGGAGTTCTTCCCTCAACTGGACTTTCCAAATGCTATTGTCCCCATATGGGGTTTTCTCCCTCTCCATCCATCCTTGCCTCTCAACCGTCTCCCAACTGTCTGTCTAAATCCCCATCTCGCACATTTCTCTCACTATTTATTTATTTGTTTGTTTGTTTGTTTGTTTGTTTATTTATTTATTTATTTATTTATTTGTTTGTTTGTTTTTTGTTTGTTTGTTAAACTTATATCCCGCCCATCTTCCAAGGAGGAACTATGGGCGGCTTACGATAAAACCAAATAAAAACAGAAATAAAAACTAATGCCTCCTCATGCCAAATCACCTCATCCCATTCATCCATTTCCTTGTCACAAACCCATACCCCTTCCACCATCACATTTGGATTTAACCCTTTACATCCTTCTTCTTTACATTCTTCCCTTTTCTCATTTGTTTTACACTCCTTCTCATTCCCTTTCCCTTTCTCCATCCCAGCATCAGTGGATGGCACACCCTCTTTATTTTCATCTTTCCTAAACTCAGTTATTTCACAGGCACCTCCTGACATTTGGCCACTCACCCAAAATCTTCTTCCAGTCACAGGGTGGATGGATAAGAAAAAATCAAACCAAGGAGGTGGTGTTTCTTCACTGAGCCAGAACACAAACCCTGGGATGAGTGGCTAAAAGGATGGCTGGCAGGCAGACAAAATGTCACTGCCACCACTGTCTCTTTTGCCTCAGTTCCTTCATTTCAATGGAAGGGACATTTGGATTGGGCACTCTGTATACACTCTTCAGCCTAAAGTGCCTATGAAACAATTCATAACCTTCCACCCCTCCTCTAAGTGGTTGTTAGACCTTGACATTAATTGTGGGGTATGCTTGTTTCTCCTCCACACTTTCACCCCATTTCATTTAGAATAATGTGTGTGTGTGTGTGTGTGTGTGTGTGTGTGTGTGTGTGTGTGTGTGTGTGTGTGTGTGTGTGTGTGTGTGTGTGTCATCCTTACAGTTGTGACCTACTCCATTGAGTTTTTTTGGCAGGAATACTGGAGTGGTTTGCCATTTCCTACTCCAGGCGCCTACAGCACCTGGTATTCCCTGGTAGTCTCCCATCCAAGTACTAACCAGGGCTGATCTTGCTTAGTTTCCAAACTAGGCTCTCCTGGGTCAATTCAGACTGAGAAAATTACCTATGCCCAATGTGAGACAAGTGGTGCGCCATCCTCATTGTTGTGTCCCAACTGGGGGGGGGGTTAGAAGGAGAAACTACGGAAGGGATGGGACACAAAACTTGGGTTGGTTGGTTGGGAAATGGGAAAAGAAACTCTGGAAAATGATGAGAGGTTGGAGGGGGTGAAGGTGGATCCTTGGACAGGGGAATGGGTAACCTTCAAACTCCCACAAGAGGTGCCTGAGCAAGAGAGGCAGGAGGAAAAAGTTGTGAAACCGCCATATTGGGGACAGGTGGAGGAGAGCTGCAGGAGGAAGGAGGTGTGGAAGTTCTTCTAGAGGGAACCCAGAGAAGGGCAACCCAAAGATAATTGAGAGAGAGTCGGGAGCAACGCCTCTCTATCCGTGGGTTGAGCACGACAATACCCAAGTCTTCCCGCCACACAATGATAAAGGACCTGGAACAGCTTCCTTAGGACTAGTGAGTTTGGACCCCGGGATGCAATGTGGGATGGCCAGATTGGTATGGAGCCTGGGCTATAATGTTTTTTAGAAATTTTCCTGTTACCAAGTGGGAGGTGGAACCCACAGTTGTGAGCAGGCAGTTTGGAGAGGACTATTCTGATACAGAGCCATTGATCGTAAAGTGGGAGGCATCTGTAGAGGAAGAAGATAGTTCACTTGTGGTTAAGAATAAACCTTTAAAATGTTATTCAGTGGTGGAGACCTCTTTTATTGCGATGCAAGCAGGCAAGCAGGAGGGCAGGAACAATGAGACTCACGACACCCCAGAAGCATGGTCACAAAATGTTTTGGGTATCTTCTTGCTAATTTAAAGTTTTGCCAGAAGTCTGGGTGTCTCCGCTGTGGCAAGTCTAAATTTTAATGCAGTTGCTAATTTTAGGTAGGGTAGAGGAAGCTCTGTCCTACCCAAATGTGAACTGCTTGGCTGACCCACTGCAGGGACAATGTTCTCACTCAGAGCTCTCCCCCATTGCTTGGAGTTTGAACTCCCATGAGACTAATGGGGCTTCATTGGTTGTGATGGCTGGCTCAGCTCGGGAATGATTGGGAGTGCCTTGTTCCATATTGTCTTCAGCCGATAAAGTGCATATACTCATGATCTGGTCTGTTTTGAAACTTTTCTCTGAAGATAGTGTGCATTCCTGTATTTTATGAGCAGGAATGCTCATAAGCATCCATATGTGGTCTGTCTGTCTGTTTGTTAGCAATCTGCGTGGTCTTGCACCTGGGAGAATCACATAAAATGTCAAAGGGTTGATAAACCAATTGAATAACTCTGTACACATTCTATTTACATTACAAATGCGTGAAAGATTTTACACGTTAAATTCACTATTGCTGTTTTCATATCCTAGACTTAATTTTGCATTTTCCCCTGGACATATTTAATCCACATTGGTGTCTTATTGAGAAGAGTGGAACAGTCTGACTTTCCTATTCCATCCTAGAAAATAATTTTTAAAACTTCCCTTTAAGAACTACAAAGCATTTGAAATTAGAATCACATAATGTGAGTCACATAACAGGAGTCTCTTTGATCATCTGTAGTGCATAAGTCTAACTGGCTACGAAGCATGGATAAAAGGCCAATTACGTGCTCTCAAAAACGAAAGAGCCAGGTAAGTAACAATCTGTTCCATAACATGCCTGGTCAAGTTATATATAGCTCACTCTTTCATAGACCTCTAGGTCTAAGAAATCCTTTTTCTTTTAGCAGTGACCTTGAGTTCAGTCATTTATTGTGAAAGGTACAGATAAGACAAAAGTTGAGAAGGAAAACCAACATCATCTGGAAAAGGATCATATGGAAAAGAATGGAAGAAATCCCACTGCTTGTAGAATCTCTTACATACAGTATGAGCAAGCTATGAAAGCTCAACCATTAGATTCCCTTTTGGTATATTTAGTATATACATATATTTAGCACCAGCAAAATTAACGCTGCTCATTTCAAAACCTGCAAACTGCATTGACTACCTACCAGAGCATGGAAATTCTGCGGTTTACGCACCAGGTAAAACTGATTGAGATCCTAAAGCCATGTACATGAGCTTCTCCATGGTTGCAAAATGATCAAGCAGAGTCCCAATATATGCCTCAGAAGAAGGAAAATCTTTATGCTCGTTGCCCTTCCACTGCCACAATAAAAAGATCGACTCAGGTGATGGCTGAACTAGGACCACACTTGATTAATTCTTACTTTATGCTTTATGCCTAAGAAATGATGTCAAGGGTCACTATACGTCAAGAGCAGACTTAATGTCAGATCATTGTGGAAATTCATGGCCAGTTTGACCTATACAGTATTTGTCCCAATGTACACAGTTTTAAATACATTTTCTTTACAGACTAAAGGATGCCTAAAGCATTTTTCAAAGATAGCTATTTTGAGTGTGCAAAAATATTTGCATATCACTGAAACAACAAAAGTCTATTGCTTGTGGTTTACTCTTGGCAACAGGAAGCCAAATGATAGGTCTGCAATTTTGTTAGTTATCTCACACACTGCAGATTGAATATATTAATTATTCTAAAAATCAGCTGATACAAATGTATTTTCAATTCACAGTGACCATCTTGTCAAATTGAATTTTGACCAGAGCCATTCCAGATAACCTTTAATTTTAACTTGTACATTGAGATTTTTTGAATTTTTGTTTCATTTTTCATTTCATTACAGAACAAAGCAAAAAATGAAGTGCCCTTTAAAAAAACAAAATGAAATGATATGGACATTTTCATTTCATTTTGTTCTGTTTCATTTTCATTTATTATTTATTTTGACAAACTCTGATCTTGGCGCTTGTCAAAATAAATAATAAAATTAAGCACTGAGCATCTGGCCCCATGGCCCAGCTGGTTAGCGCTAGGTAAAAAAAGAAGTGCCAACCTAGCCTGAGGACCAGCTGGTCAGCACTGGGTAAAGAAAAAAAGCACTGACCTGGCACATGGGCCAGCTGGTCAGTGCTAGGTAAAAAAATGTAATATGTTGTAAATTACATTTTGTCTGTGAAGATATAATTAAGTCTTTATTTAATCAGTAACAAAATCATTGGGAAGAAAATTTATGGATGTTCCAAGTAAGGATATGAAAAAGTCTCAAGAAATTCCTTGTTTTTGCAGTATTTAGACTAGTGAAATACTCCAAGGCACATGCCTGAAAAATTCCCAGGCTTTCCAACATGAGATCAAGACAAGGAATGCTTCCACATGAACACGTCTGCACTCTCTGCACAATGTCTCTGTGGCAGTGTCCCTCAAATTTCACAAAACTATTTGCCAAATGTAATGTGTTATCTTCAAAGATGCCACAAGTTCTTTGTTGTAGATTTTATGAGGTTTCTGACTGGTTATGGTGGAATAGACATGGACACAAAATGATTTTAAAGAAAAAAGAAACAAAACGAACTGGAAATTTTCCATTGTTACGTTTCATTTTTCATTAGGTTTCCCATAGGAATGCATTGAAGCAGTGCATTCCAATGGGAAACTGCTCGGGTGCATTGGGGGTGGGAATGGAGTGCCTTTTAAAACTTATTTTTTAACTATTGAAGCAAGTGTTGAAGTTTAAAAACCCTGCCTCCGCCCAAATCAGGTGCATTGGGGGAATGACGCTGGGTTTTAAACACAATGAAAAACAAAAACAAATAAAAAAATGAAACAAATTTTCATTTCAACCAAAACAAAAAAGGAGAAAACAAAACAAAAAATGAAATGAAATGAAATACCATTTTGGCATTTCGTGCCCATCTCTCCTTGGGAAGAAGCCTAAAGGAAAAATGTCTAAAACTTCCATTACCAAGTTATTCTCTTTTTACAAAGTTGGTGAGTTTTCACTCCCTGAATTCTAACTTCCCTCTTGGAACACACAGGCTTTCTAAAATATGTCCTAAAAATATGTCGTTTTAAAACTGTGAAGTAATTTGATGCTTCTTCTATGAATCTGCACTGTAATAAGATAATGTTTCAGTGCTTCAGGAAGATCATTCTATAGAGTGACAAGCTATTTATTAGGTTCCTTATTTATTGTTTCTCTTCTATCGCTTACTCCGTGGTCTTTGGCAGATAACAAAGCTTTACAAAAATCACATGAAATCTGATTGCAATATCATATTACAATATCCTATAACCGCCTGGAGTTCTTTTGGGAAGATGGGTAGTATATAAATAAATAAATAAATAAATAAATAAATAAATAAATAAATAAATAAATAAATACAGTTCTATCAGACTTAAATATATTAAGGCTCCTTTTATAACCACCACCACCACCACCTTTGAACTGCATTGCTGGAAGGGGCCCTTTCAAGGAATCAGACTTGAGAATCAAACTCCCAACATCCGGCTTTTCAGGTGGAGATGGAAACCATTGAGTTCTCCAGCAGCTTATTGTACCTCAAGTGGTTGGACCATTTTTAATGGTGCTTTAAGATAATAATCCATCTCCTTTTGAAATTTCCTGCTAGGGATCAACCACTGTGCATTCCTCCCACCTGTTCTACTTCTTCAATGATTAGATGGTGCTTCTTTTCTGCTGGTGAAATAGGATGCTGAATAAGAAAACTACATCAGCCGTTGTTATAAGGTAGCCAGGGCATCATCAGTCTGATGTTTTGAATCTTCACTCTCATCAGCCATAGTTCACATGGCCAAAGTTGAAAGTGAAAGTGAAAACATTTTGGGGCAGGGGAGGAGCAAGCAGAGAAAGACTGTCAAAGAACCAAAAATATCCTCATTATAACAGACTGAAGATTCACCAAGAGGAAAGAGCATCTTCCATATCTATGTAGACCTCATTAAATTGGTCTCTTTGCACTTGGAAAACAGAGTGAATCTCTTAAAAGACCATCATTCAAGAAACAGGAGCGGGTATCCTCTTGGACTCTTTGTTCTTGAATGTGAAGCTCAAGAATTTCTTACTGCTTTGGGGACATACTTATTTTTAAAAATGTGGCTATGTGCACATTAAGGACCAATTTCAATGGACATTCTTTGTACAAAGGATAGCCAAAATGTTGGAGGTATCATGCCCATTTTCTTTATAGTCTCCTGGGGAGGTGCCCATCAAGCTTAATTATGGCTCAGTCAATTTACAATTACAAATTTAACAATAAAGCCAAGAAATGATGAAGTCATAATCTGTAAAGTCCACCATTCAATGGATCCTTTAGATGTCAAATAGTGAAAAAAGATACTGTTTTCAGCTTTGCAAAGAAAGAGAAGAAGTGAGAGATAATAAACTCTGGGAACAGGATTGGTGCTAAAAGACCTTCTGCCCAAAACAGTAAGAATCCCAATAACATTGGCCAAAAGAAATAGAACCTTGACCCAGAGTGGAGAAAATTCTTTTTAATCCCATTAAAGGAGAAAAAGATTGCTTAGTTGAGATTTGTTTAGAGGAAAGAGGCATTTTTGGAGTCGACAGCCCAACTGCTTAAGCTGAAGTGTTGCTTTCTTCATTCATTGAATGTAGCATGGCTCTGCTGTTGAAAAGTGCTGCACATGAGAATTTTGTTTTAAAAGCAGTGTAAACATTTGCAAGTTAGCCTGTGGAACTCACTGCCACAGGATGTGGTGATGGCATCTGGCCTGGATGCCTTCAAAAGGGGATTGGACAGATTCCTGGAGGAAAAGTCCATCACAGGTTACAAACCATGATGGAGATATGTAATCTTCAGGCTTAAAACCGGGATACTTCAAGGGCCAGATGCAGGGGAGTGGTATCAGGAGACAGATATCTATTCTTGTGCACTCCCAGATGCATCTGGTGGGGCCACTGTGAGATACAGGAAGCTGGACTAGATGGGCCCTTGGCCTGATCCAGGATGGCTCTTCTTATGTTCTTATGTAAGTTTCTTCATGTTCAAGACCAATATAATTAAAGAGTTTTTAGCAAAACATAGAGCGTGGAGAGACTAAAATGGATAGATGGATTTATCCTGGCCTCCAGGACTTGGAGCTCTTGACATAGACCTGGAATCTCTGGGTATTTAACCATGTTGGAGCTGAATAAGGTTTTTTTTTAATGACTAGAAATGCCCACAGACCGCTGGTGGTTCTAGAGTATGATGCCCTTCCCCATTTGGCAGATCCCCTCTCAAAGGCAGTGCCCAGGCATCCCTGCTCTATTTCCTCCAGGCCTTTGAGTGGGCGCTAAAGGGGGTTGGGGACTGAACTGTGGAACACCCAATGGGCCAACAAACATGGGCAAACTACTGAACTGCTGGTTCACACACATCTCTATGTCCTTTCTTTTATAGGAGATTTTATAAGCAGCTACAATGGTGTATGCATTACCATGCTGTGTGTGTGTGTGTGTGTGTGTGTGTGTACACACTTCCTACATTTTTCCATATGACATAGAAAGTTTAAATAAAAATATTAGAGAAACACCCGAACTGATGTACTTCATCATCTGCAAACTTAGGTGCTGCACATGTTATCATAACAGTTTCAGGAAAAAATGAATTCTGAAAGAAATTATTTTAAAATACTATTGACTTTTTATTTATTTATTTATTTATTTATTTATTTATTTATTTATTTATTTATTTATTTATTAAAAAATTTATTATACTGGCTAAAATCACTTTGCTGGAAAACCCTATTATTTAGTCAGCTGGCCTAGAGTGCCAAGCGCACAGCAGGCATTCCCTCTTTGGACACCAATCGAGAGCTGTTGCCTCAGGAACATTGGTGCTCGGTCGTCTTGAGAAGTAGTGGCAATCCTACAACTTATTTCCTGGACTAGGCTCAAGGCTGATTCTCCCCAGACTCCAGATGTTTAGTAGCAATTCTATTCCCACCAAAGAGGCTTCTAAGAATGATGGATAGTGTCATGGGGGCTGTCAAAAGTGGTCCACTGTTTTCATACTTAACACCAAATGTATGTAGAGATGCCCTCAGCTGCCCATTCTAAGATTCCAAGGCACAATTTTCCCCTTCAGCTTTGAAATGAATACAGCTAATCATCCTTCAATACTAAATGCTTTCTGTTTTTGACCCATGGGTCTATCTGCAATGGAAACATGATTCAGGGTAATGCCAGGCTTCTGGTAGGTACTGATATATGGATAGGTCTATCAGCCTAACTGAAGGTTTTCCTCCAGGATAATAGGTTTAAGAAGTTGGTTGAAAAGAAAGCTAGTTGTAAAAAGTTAATAAAGGAAATCGTGATACACGGGCAGCTTTGATGCCCCTTAAGCACATTTCCATCTAAATTGCTGGTGGTGGAAGGTGACATTCTGCCAATTTTGCTCTGTGGAGGGTAGAAGAACAGACACCAGCTTCTTGCTCCCCAAAGCCTTAAAAGCCAGGTGTATGGGGAGATTATTGTAGCACAGAGCTATAGTAACCAACCGCCTACCCTTCTGTTGCTTTAATTGCTGGCTGCATAGATGATTGCAAAATACATCAGATGTTGTCATGGAATGCCCCGAAGAGAACCACAATTCAAATAAAGCCGATTTCCATCGGGTGAATGACTCTGTTTCACTCTAAGGTAACACGGAGATAAAAGTGTCTGAATTGTTCCCAGCAGATGCTAAATGGCATCTGTCCCACACAAAAGGGACCCAGTACAGCAATGGTAGGATAACGACTAGATTGCACTTGCTACTAATGTACATTGCTTGCACATGTGCAACTTCGATGTTGAATTCTCCAAAACAGCATCTTTCAAAGCTGAGGCATCTTGACAACATAATGACCATTTTCCAATTTGGCTATCTATCTATCTATCTATCTATCTATCTATCTATCTATCTATCTATCTATCTATCTATCTATCTATCTATCTATCTATCTATCTATAAATTGTCAGTGATAATGCCCTGCAGACTGGCAAATCAGGGAAGGAGAGCATTAGAACTATGCATGGTGCCATGTAATGCATTTACGAAGGTGTGGTTGCTGATGGCAGTGGTTTCTATATACAAGGGCTGCCTGTGTGCATTATGGCTGTTATTGAAAACCAACAATTAATATGTAAAACCAGCAATGCAAACCTTGTAAATAACATGTGTGAAGAGTTTTCTTTCATTCCAGCCTATTAACATATCAAACATGAAAAGGGGAATATCGGCTTTTTCTCCAGCCTACAGCAACCAACAAAACAGTTCTTGTAGCTTATTCAGTGGCAGAAGCTAAGTAAATTGTCATGTATCTTTATTGACTTCAATCTGTTCTTTCTCAGAATAGCGTTTCTCTTCATGAGATGCAAAGTATTCAGTTCCTGAGGGACTAGTGAGTAATTACGTGGAGTTAAAACAACCCTTTTCCTTAAGATGTATATTAAATATTCCCAAGGTTAAACACAGATACAACAGACTGCTCCCTTCCTCTTCCTGCATCTCTCTCTTTCTTCCACACTGCACTGAGTCAATTTTGTATACATATAAATATACCAGTACATATACATATACACATACATACAGTATACATATACATCATATACATATACATACAGTATATGTCTGTAGCTATATATAGACACTGAAGATTATCAATAAACAAGTGGAGGCAAACTGTGGCATTCCAGATGCTGTTGGAGTATGATCATCTATTACCCCCAGTGATGCTGCCTAGGGCAGATAGAAAATGCACTTCAGCAACATCTGGAGAACTCCTGGTTACTAGCCCTATACTAACAGCAATGTGTATGTGATGACTATGTTCATATATGACAGATGCAAGGCATGCCTACATGTCTTCAAGTGTAGCACACCTAGGTGCTATTTTTACATGGAGTCTGTCAGTACATATCCTATTCATTAATCGATTCCACATGTTGATTGGTCACCTCTTCTCATCTTTACTGGTGGAAAAATCCAATGTGTAAATGTGCCCATTCCAACAAACAGTAATTAGATCCTGAGTCTAATTTGATAGCAGGAAACAATGACAGTGATGACCACTGTGTGTTCTAAAGCCAGATAAGATGAGGTGGCAGCTCCCATTTTCCTTTGAGCCTTTGGGACCACATATCTAAACACAGATCTTGAGAACTGTGGTGACTGAACAACTGGGAAGTATGACTTTGCTTACCTGCTGTAGAGTGTAACCCTAACCCATGAATATTTATTGTTTGGAACTTTGAAAATACAGTGGACCCTTGTATAACATACAGCTTGTATAACAGAAAATCCGTACAATGGAAAAATTCCATCACCACTCCTCCCCCACACACTCCAACACGGGAGCAGGCAGTCTCTGGGGCTCTTAACTGTAGATGCAAGCTGGCCATGGAGGAGGAGAAGGAGGCCCAGGCCAGCCCGCTGAGCCTGGCTGGGCACCCACAGCAGCGGTAGATTTGGCGGGGGAGGAGGAGAAGCGCTAGGTCAGCCCGCTCGGCTTGGCTGGGCACCCACAACAAAGCTTCCTCAGGGATGGCCGCTCCTCTATTTTCCTTCCCCCTTTCCATCTCTCTTTCTCTTCCCCCTCCCCACAACTGCACCTCATCTCCTCCCGAGCTGAGGCCACCTGATGGTGCTGTGGATCAGCGCTCCCGAAGCTGGCGCCAGCAGAGGAGGTGGTGGAACGTGCCCAGGGTGGGCGGCGCAGTTGGCCCTTTGGCGGATCCTGTGTCTCTGGCTGCTGCTGCTGTTGCTCAGTCCTGCAGGCAGTTTCGCTTTTCCCCTGAGCAGCAGCAGCAGCAGCAGCAGAAGCGCCTCTGCCATCCCTTCCTCCTTTGTCTCTATCCCTGCCCCTCAGTCATGAGTTGGAGCCTGTGCTCCACAGGCTGCAACTCGCTGTTCCTCGCTGAGAGAGAGAGAGAGAGAGAGAGAGAGAGAGAGAGAGAGAGAGAGAGAGAGAGAGAGAGAGAGCAGGGAAGCAAGTGAGCGCCTGCCAGTCCCAGATGTAAAAGAGCAAGGCAAAGGAAGAAGAGTGCAAGTGCCCCCACAATCCGCATGCATGCATGCTGAGCCCAGAAGAGACAAGAAGAAGCAGGAAGAGGCGTGGGGAGCTGCACCAGGAGCAACAGCAGCAATGCGCCGCACACACTGCCATCCTCCCAGGGCTGTGGCACCTCTCCATCTTCCTCCTCCCCGCTCATTCCCTCCCAGTGGCTGCCTAGTAGCAGCAGCCAGCATGACCCGCGATTGGGGAGGGGGATGGTGGGAGGAGAGGAAGCCTCAAATGGAGCCTGCCCCCTGCACAGCCCTGAGGAAACCTAGGACATCAAATGATTGCTGGACAGCCCTGGCCTCTTTTCCTCCTTGCAAAGCTGGTCCTCTGGAGCCTGCCCCCTGGACAGCCCTGAACAGATTAAATTAAATCTCTTTTCAGTGCATTCCTATGGGAAATTGCAATTTGTACAATGGAAAATTTGTATAACGTAATTTCATTTGGAATGAATTAATTATGTTATACAAGGTACCACTGTAACCTTGATTAGCATACTCTAATGGGATAGCTTGTGGGCAGAGCCAATGTGTATTTATATATCTCTTTACAAGCCTCCAGAAGTTAGTTAGGAACATGTCATTGTTTAGACTGAGGATAGACCCCTGTATCCAATGATTCAGTTATCCACAGTTGGACAAAGAAAAAAGCAAATAAATAATTCTACAGCCGCAAACAAGCTACTGTCACAAACAGCAGCTGTAAAGCAAGCGACTGTCATAAAACAGCAGCCATAAAGTAAGCTACTGTCATAAAACTGCAGCCATAAAGCAAGCTATTATCACAAAAAGATGTTTGGGGGGGATACTCTTTTATCCATGGTTTCCATTATCCATGGGAAGGCCTGGAACTAATCCCCTTGTGGATACCACGGTCCTACTATAGTTAGATAGGGTCTGAGTGATGTATATAAATAGTAATAGAGACTGAGAGGATTTAGTCAAATGTTAGATAAGGCTTATAGATTTAAACATAACTGAAGTTAACACCAGAATTGCTGAATGTACTTAACATTGATGTCACAATATATTCTTATTTATTTTAAAAGAAAAAGCATGTGAGACTCCATGATTTTAGAAATACTCTTATTCCAAATAGGTATTAGTTTAAATGGTGGCAGCGTAAATACCGGTGCATGTGACACCTGTGTTGCCCTTTCTCATCCCTGGAGGCCTACTGCAGAATGCTACAGCTACTTTGTGTGTGCACAAACATCTTTGCACTGAGACACCCCACTGCCCCACCCATCAGGCTTTTATTAAGGGATGTGGCCAGGAAAAAGGGTTTCCTCCTTCTTCCCTTCTTACTGCACTGCTTTGGAAGAAATTCAAGAAGGGAACTACTATAAGTAGCGGTGGTGAACTTTAATCACTCAGATGTTTTGGCTCATATAATGTCTAGATTGTCAATGAAAAAGGACTGTGGGATGTGTGGTCCAAAGCATGTGGAGTGCCAAAGGTTCACCACCACTGTACTATAGGCATGATAGTGCCCCCCTTTTCTGCTCCCATCATGATGTTATACTGGTAGTGATGATTGTCCTTGTTTGTTGCTTGGGGGGAAGGATGCCTTGTCACACATAGTTCTCCTCTTTCTCAGATCTTTATGTGGCCTGCTTAATGAAGTGTATACTGGTAAGTGTCCTGTTGTAGATTTATTTTGGCATAATTATAATTGTGTGACTCACAATGGCAAATTGTTGTCAATTAATGGACTGCTGCTTGCATTTCTCATTGCACAACAAGTCACAATGACTTTTGAATGTAAGCAGTACCTTATTTCTTCGGGATCATTTGCTGCCACAATTTATGCCATCATTTATGAGATACTTATGTGCTGTCAAGTTGAATCCAACTTATGGTAAACTTTTTCAGATTTCCCCAAGAACAGAAAACTCAGAAGTGGTTTTACATTTTCTCTTTTCGGAGCCAGGGGCACTGTGGAACTTTACAGATTGGTTGTTCTCTCAGAAGACACTGTAAGGAACCAAGCTCCCAAACTTTCACTCCACAGCCAGGTATTTACCTTCACTGTGCTATTTATTCAGGCCAAAGTGATCTGTATACCAATCCAGTATAAATCTGCAATAGGATTCTGGATAACATAAACATATTTTTATATTCAGTATTCTTTCTTGAGCTATTGGTATGTTTGTTTTTATTTAAATGTTTGAAATGTTTTGCATAAATTGTACAGTTAAGATTACTTTTAGTTATTTTATGTTATGATGTGTTAATGTTACAGTTCTAATAATGCATACTATTTTCCTAGGTAAAAGGAAGCCATAAATTGGAATTGACATGATGGTGTGCACACCCACCCACATCCATTGCCATTTCTGCTGACGGTAGGCCTTTTCTCAGCTAAAACACCCTATAAGATTCTGATACTGGACAACAGAGATGGGCACGACTCAAAAAAAATGGTGTTTCATTTGTCGTTTGGGGGTCCATTTTGGTTCGTTTTCGTTTTCCTGACTTTTTTTGGAAAAAAATTCATTTTCATTTTGTTAGGTAATGAAACGAAAAAACAAAAACGAAAAATTGCTGTCTCAGCATTCTTTTTAGTTCAATGCATCTGCTGCAATGAAAACAAAAAACGCGGCAAATTTGGTCGTTTTGTTTTCGTTTTCATTTTGTTTTAAAAAAATTCATTTTTTTTTTGTTACGTATCGAAACAAAAAAAACAAAAACAAAAACAAAAAATCACTTGTTTCGTGCCCATCTCTACTGGACAACATGGGCCCACAACCTAATTCAATATAAAAAACCCTTGCATGTTCGTGTAGAGGAATTTTTACCTGGGGATGGATCCAAATATGTATCACTTCCTATCATTCTTTACCACCAAACTTTATTTAATTTGAACCAGTATCCTGTTATGTAGGCTTGCTGGCATGACAGTGCTGTTGTCACCAGCAGTAGCAGACCTCTGATAAATAGAGTGACTGCTTTGATTTTGGGTTGCATGTGATTTTATCTCATCAGTTGAGAGAGTCATGAAAAAGCCAACAGTTCTTTAATTGGCAGTAATCTGTCACTGCTGGAGATGTCACTTGCACTGTGCTGCTAGAGCTACACTACAAGTTTTTGGGCCAAAATATGAAAGCCAAAAAAAGCAATCTTCCTGTGTGAAGAGGTATTTAAATTAGATTTTAAAAGCCCCATGATATATTTGAATTGGTTCCTTATGTGTATAGGGCAGAAGTTGCTTGCTCACAATCTGAAGACTTCAACTTCTCTCATTATTTTAGAATGGATTCTAGCAAGTGGAATGAGACTACACCAAAGAATTTAATAATTGTCACTTTTTGCAAAAGACTGTCAGAGTTGCACATTAGAAAGATACATATTATATGCAGAGAGAGGGTTTGATAAAGGAGATTTTTCCCTTTACTTTTCCCATATATCTGCATACTTCAAAGCCTCTACCCTTTTTTTTAATCCTTTATCTGCTTCCTCCTGGAAAAAAAAATAATTTTCCATTTTCTGCTTGAATTTTCTAGTTATCTCTCTTTTGTTTGAGTTGGCAGAGATTAAATAAAGCACTATGGATATTAATTTTCTCTTTGTGTGGCTGTTGATGTGTTCTTGTTTTTTTGCTTTTGTTTTATTCATGCTCACATGGGAATTTTCAGAGGTCTCCTCCTATGTGCTTAAAAAGAAAACACCCACTAGAGAAAGAAAAACATATATGCTCCTGAGCTTTAATCTTTTATGTTAGTTCTCAAACCTAAATACTAAAAACTGCATGACTTCTGATTGCTGGCACATGCTGGTTCACCTTACTTTCCATTTTGCTTACAAAACATTCATATATTCATCAGAGAAGAAGTTACTTCCTGCAGTTCTTTTTCTAATATGAGCCTGCAGAATAATTTTTAAAGTGAAGATTTAGAATATTAGCATTCTGGTGTTGCAATAGATCCCATGGAACGCTGTCTCTTGTTTTTTAAAAGGCAATTCTTCCACTTATCAAGCATCTGTGCACAATTTGCATAATTTACCTTTCATCCCAGTTTTCCCTTTAAAACAGACAGCTCAATAACTTGTTGAAATTTTCTTGAACCATCACTGGTGTTTCATGAATGAAATTCTATACACACCTACACCCACACACCCATGCACCCTCCCACACACACTTCTTAAGCTGTAACTATTGTCCCACAGACTCAGTGCGATCTAAATTCAATGACGTTGGTTCCAGGTAAACTTTATAGGGGATCCAGAATAATGTTCTCCAAACAACAGGCAACTGAAGGCTAGACTGGACACAATGTTATTTATTTTTGAAGAACTGGCTGATTCCGATGGAAATGAGAATGGAATATTCTGGCCCTTGTTAAAATGAGAAATGCTTACCCTAGGAACACTGGATAAATCAGATAAAAGGGAAGACTGAAGTATGTTGATAAATTAGAATCATTAATACATCTACACTGCATTTAGACAAAGACAAACTAGATGGTGGTGAACCTCAATAGAGAATATTTGATTGCTTTTCTGTTAGATACTTAGACTGCAGAGTTGGAAGAGACCCTGTCAAGGAGGAACAGTGGGGATCTGACCCCCCCTTGGCTCTGGAGCCAGAGATCTCATTCACGGAGCTCTCCAGCAGTTAGATACTTGAAAATCAACAGTTCATTCCGGATATGAAATTTTGACCCCGTTCGCCTAATTAAAATAACTAACTAACTAAATAAATAAATTCTGAGTGTTCTTTTAATTTCTTCATAAGGAAAATTCTAAGCAACCTTCCTCTCTATATGCCAGTCAGTCAGTCAGTCAGTCAGTCAGTCAGACACCTTTATTGGCATAAATGAATAAATAAATAAGTAAAATAGACAATGGACAATAGAGAATAAAATACACAATTGGGAAAGTGTACATGCCCGAACCAGTATCAATTAAAAACAGGGAAAAATGGAAGGAATATGGGAGTATTATAATAGAACGAGAGCAAGGGGGTGTTCCCATGTATCCTTATATTTGTCCAGCCAAAATTGACTGCAGACCATCCAGAATGAGCTCTCCAGCAGTTAGATACTTGAAAATCAACAGTTCATTCCGGATATGAAATTTTGAATAACTAACTAAATAAATAAATAAATTCTGAGTGTTCTTTTAATTTCTTCATAAGGAAAATTCTAAGCAACCTTCCTCTCTATATGCATAAACTCAGTAGAATAAGTCCTTAGAGCTCCACTTGAACTAGTTTCACCTACCAGATGTATCCTAAGTTAGTTTCGTGAAGATCATTTTTTCCTTTTATACTTTTGCCATTTAAATATTTTTTAACAGTATACTAAAGCTCAGCCTGGGACAGCATTAACTTTTTACAGATATGTAAATATAACTGCTAATTGCTTCTCCAGGCACCAACTTAAACTTACTTGCTTGAAGGTCAGAGCCAATGTAATTTAAAACAGATTATTATTTTTTAAAAATGACATTTTAATGACTTCTACACCGAATTATTTTAAGCCAATGACCAATTGTAAACCTATGACACATGCACCTCTCTCAATAGCTAACTAAAGAAACAACTTTGATGGGCCCAATGAGCCATGCTTTCGCTCGATCCACTAGGTTCTGTACTGATGAAGAGGGAAAAAAAAAGAGAGAAATGCACTGGACTGTCCAGGAAGCAATCATCACATTTTGTAAGCCACTTTCTCATGAATATGGACAAGGTCAAGACTTCACCATAGCCATGGGAAAGGTTTCTAGTAGAGATGGGCATGAAACGAGCAATTTTTCGTTTTCATTTTCATTTTTTTGTTTCGTTACGTAACGAAATGAAAAATGAATTTTGTCTCCAAAATGAAACAAAATGAACCGAAACAACAGAAATTTTGTCGTATGTTTCGTTTTCATTGCAGCAAATACATTGAACTGTAATGAATGCTAACAAAACAGCAATTTTTTGTTTTTGTTTTTGTTTTTTCGTTTCATTATGTAAAAAATTTGCAAAAAATTCACAAAAAACAAAAATGAACCGAAACGGACCCCCTAAACGACAAATGACAAACAAAACACCATTTTTTTGAGTCGTGCCCATCTCTAGTTTCTACAATAGCCAAAGAAATGGCTTCGTAGAAGATAAAAGAGCTGAGATGGTTCCATTTTATCCACCCCTCTTCAAAGACAACTGCTTGCTGCTCCCCTCCAATATGGGGAACTCCCTAGTCAAAGCCTGTTATCCTCACCTCCCATTGTCCTGGGTTCAGCTCTTCCTCATTGCTATCTGGAGAGTAAGCCACCAAGGAAACCCATACTGTATTTAAAAGTCTTCCAGTCAGCCTGATTGGCTAACACCTCTGAGTCACCAGCATTATCATCACTGATATCAGAACTAGCTCTCCTTAGGTGTTACGCTAACAATTTCCTAGACTTCCAAGAATGCTTATAGTCAACCTGTACCATATACATTAGGACTCATCCAATATATTGCTGTTTAATTATGTGGATGGGTCCATTGTCTTGACAATCAATTAGTAAACCATGGGTACATCACCATGTTTTCTACTCTAGAACATCAGAATGATCACATCAGCAGCACCTGAAGAAAGAGCTTCTTATTAGAGATGGGCATGAATTAAAAAATGGTGTTTCATTTTGTTTTGTTAAGGAGTTCATTTCATTTCATTTTTTGTGATTTTTTGCAAAAAATCATTTTGTTGTTTCATTAATTTGTTATTCGTTTTTACCCACTTTTTTCCAGCGCTCACTGCACCGCCCCTGGGCCCAGTCAGAGCTGGGGGGGGGTGCCTATGAACAGGCTTGGGACAAATAAAGAGGGGGAGTGGAGTCGGAGCCGTGCTGCTCTGGCCACCTAAGCACGGCCTCCTTATCTCCCCTCTCAATTGGCCCCGTGATAATGGGCTGTGGGAGGGAGGCGCAAGGGGGGCAGCTTTGAAGCCATGCTGCTGTGGCTGCATAAGTGTGGCCTCCTTATCTCCCCTCCTGATTGGCCCTGCAATAACGGGCCACGGGAGGGAGGTGTAAGGGGGCAGCTTTGAAGCTGCGCTGCTCTGGCCACCTAAATGTGGCCTGCTTCTTATCTCTCCTCCCGGGGCTGGGCTGAGGCTTGAGCCCGCTGCATCCCTTGATGGCACTGATGACATGCGTGTTTCCTCCATGCAGCTCAGCGCAAAGGGACCTCCAGACCAGTACCTGGTAGGAGACATCTCTGCCCACCATTAACGAAACAAACCTAACCAAACCAATTTTTCTTGTTTTGTTTTGTTTCGTGTTAAATTTGACCCTAGGGTTGTTATTCGTTTTGTTACATAACTAAATGAATAACGAATAACAAAATGAAAATTTCATTTTGTGCCCATCTCTACTTCTTATGGAAGCTCATCTCTTATGGCACTGGATTTAAGAAAAACTGCTTTATTATTCTCTGGAGTTCACTTCTGTCTGCTGTCTTATATATAAACAGCCTACTTTGCTCTCAATGTTTTCCAAATAGGTCTATTTATGTCCTTGGGGAACAAATAAGGTATAGTTCCGTAAGTGGGTGCAAGTACTTCTGAAGGAGCAAGCCTGACTACAATAGATGGAATATGCCTAGATTTGCATCACAGCAGTTCAAGGGAAGGCTCTTCCATATCTGAACTACACTAAATTATTACCCCATTCATGAAAGAGCTTCAGAGAGTCAAGCTTACAATGGACCTAGGTGAGGGGCTTGCTTCTAGGTGTGGGTATCTTACAGGAATCATTATCAGACTTTGGCTTAGCCCAGATTTTGGACTTTAGCTCTCATGATTCCCTAGACCAGCACAGCCAGTGGCTACAGATTCTCACACTGAAGCCCAAGACATCCAGAGGGCTAAAATAAGAGAACTATGTTCTGAGGGGTTATGGTCTGGGAGTAAAGCAAGGAAAGCCTCCACTTTCTTGTCATTCGGAATTACTTATTTAGGATGCACCTACACGACACTGTGCAGTTTGATTTCATTTTAACTGCCACAGAATCCAATTATTTTTTTAACTATAGCACATCCGATTTCACCTGATTTCAGAAGCTAAGCAGGGTCGGCCCTGGTTAGTACGTGGATGGGAGACCACCAGGGAATACCAGGTGCTGTAGGCACCTGGAGTAGGAACTGGCAAGCCACTCCAGTATTCCTGCCAAGAAAACTCCATGGACATGGAGTCACGAAGAGTCAGCCACAACTGTAATGACACAACACACACACACATAGTAAGGTACTTAGAAGCTTGTGCTAGAGAGTAGTAGTGCATCTCTCTGAACTGCAGCAGAGAATTCTGAGTGCCTCACAGAACTACAAATCCTTAGGCTAGATCTAGAACAGTAGAAGTTGTAGTGAACTGCTAACATTTTATGATATGGATACATTGTTAGTCCTCCTTCCAGGATTTCTTGAGGAAGCTGTTCCTATCCATCTCCTGTAATTTTGTATTTTGAGTGGTTTGCTCTGGAAATTTATTGTGTTGCATAAGTTTAATAAAGCTGATGATGGGTCTTCAGATGCCATATTAAGTACATAAAAGTTCACAGGCCTTCTACTGGTATCGCAAGCAACCTGACCCTGCCTATAGCCAACATGAGGTATACTTCCTAGTTGTCATAATTGTTTCCTCCTGCCGTTTCTGGGGAAGACAAAAGATATCATTTTCTCACAATTCCCTTGATCTGAGTTTCAGACTCCATGCGAAACAGTTACTCTAAGGAAGGCAGATGGTTTCTGGAGGGTGGTGGAGTAACATCATACAAGGCAATGAAGAGTTATTTAGTGATCGGATTAGTGCCATATGGCAATTTTATTAAGGCTAGATTTGTCCAGCTGTGGCAAGGACTAGTAACTTTGTTAGTAGTGAGCAATTAATATTGTGGCTTTCAAATTCAGAAGATTTGTTTTATAAAAAGTGACCCCCTGCCTCCAGGGAACATGCATTGAAAGGAGATGTGACACATGGAGCAACAGAAGCAGGTGTGCACGAGTGGGAGCTGAACTGAGGTGAGACTGTTTTTCCTCAGGAAGCAAAAATAATAGTGCTCCCTAAGGGAATTCTAGCAGAGCATGCCATTGCTCTCTGTTGTTTCTGAAGATATAAATCTATTAGCAGAAATAAAAAAAACCCGGTAATCTAGCCCTTACCTTTTAAGGCAATTTGTCACCAAAAAAAGCATGCAGTGTTTGTCACGAAAAAAGCATGGTGTGTGTGTGTGTGTGTGTGTGTGTGTGTGTGTGTGTGTGTGTGTGTGTGTGTGTGTGTGTGTGTGTGTAAGAAATTCATACACTGAGAGCCTTTTCACACGACCCCTAAGATCCGCTAGCCACTTAAATTCAGACCAGAGATCTTGGGGGTTTGTCGCTGTTCCTGTGTTCCCAAACCCTCCGCACTCCTGGCTGCTGTCTGTGTGAGGGGAGGGAGAAAAAAAAGGAAGAAAAGAATGCCGGCTCACCTCCGTTCTGCCATCTAGCTCTGCTCCCAGCAGCATTCAGATCTCTTAAAGGGGCGGCGGGCAAAAAACAACAACAAACAGAAGCGAGGAGAGCCCAGCACTCACTTCATTACATCCGCATCAGGAATTTTTCACCCCCCGGAGAGCAGGTACTTGAAAAGTGCCCTGGGACGCGCTTAGGTGGGCGCGGTCGCACTTAATTTTTTGTAAACTCCGGAGCTGGTGGGGAAACAATTTTAAGCTCCGGATCTGGGAGCCATTTGCCACGGATTTTAGGGGTCATGTGAAAAGGCCCTGAAATCTTCTCTTATACTGTAGCAGTTCACCACAGAAAATCATCCTAATGGATTTAAAGTAGGATAAATATGAAATAAGTTATGGCCACTAAAAGAAACATGATGATTGACAGACTAGAGTAGTGGTGATGAACCTTCAGCACTCCAGATGTTTTGGACCACAACTCCCAGAATTCCAAGCTTGTATTGCCAATGACAAGAGCCTTTGGCATTGGTTATTGGGCAAGGCAAGCAATCCAGGTGCAGTGGTACTTCTTGGCTATAGGAGGGTATCTGTTTCCACTTCTCCATGGCTGAAGGATATATTCTCCATGGATTTGGCAGATAAGGGTGTTGGGATCTTCACCATGGCATCCTTCCTCATCCTTTGCTTCATGTATCTCATTTCCACTGATAGAACCATATAGTGATAAAAATATTGAAAATATGCAATTGCATGAACATTTAATGAACAAGGTTATAACCTTTTATTTTAAGCCATGAACTGGGATATAAGAACAGATGCAGATTTTAGTGAGGATGCTTCATCCTAATATGTCCTGAACACCCTGCCTCCCTCAGAAGTCCACTTTCAATTTCTGCCACAACACAAATGCACTATTCAGACTATAAATGCCCTTTAATGAGTGGGATTAAAGTATATAATCCCTAAGTGATTAATACCCAACAGAAGTGTTTATACACTGATATTCTCCTAAATTTTCATTATTAGTTTATTCTGGGCATTCCGCTTTCTCCTACGTTTACCTTAGGGCCTTTTCACACGACCCCTAAGATCCGCTGGTCCCTTAAATTCTGACCAGAGATCTTGGGGGTTCGTTTCTGTTCCTGCGTCCCCACCCCTCAGCACTTCCTGCTCCTGTCGGCGTGAGGGGAGGGAGGGAAAAAAGGACAAAAGAAGCCTTTACTAACCTGCCGGTGCCGGTCAAAGTTGCCACGAGCCCCGTTACTTCCTGGTTCCTTCTCAAGGGGCTCTTAAAGGGGCGGGAGGCAAAAAACAACAACAGACAAGCGAGGAGAGCCCGGCACTCTTATCCGCATCAAATATTTTTCACCTCCAGAGAGAAGGTAAAAGAAAAGTGCGCTGGGTCGCGCTAAAGTGGGCGGGGTCGCACTTAATTGTCTGCAAACTCCAGAGCTGGTGGGGAAACATTTCTAAGCTCTGGAGCTGGGAGCCATTTGCAGCACAGCTTAGGGGTCGTGTATAAACACCCTTAGTCATTTTAATATTGTGTAAATAACTAGCATATGCTTGATTTAATGGCACAGATAAAAGGGTTATGCTTGTTTGTACAAACTGTGGGTGTATGAAGCTTGCTAACCCTATGTTTTTTGTTAAAGGATTTGCCAAACAATGGGAGTCAATTGCCAAGAAAATCTCAGTGAGCAAGAGTTGATGGGTTGTTGTTTTTCCAGAACTACATACCTAGAGCTCTGCCTTAATATAAAGGGAAGTAACTGCAAATGCTTGTGGGAAGGGGAGTGGTGATGTTTTTCAGCTGTTCTTTTTGAACATATCTGTTATTCCTCTTGATTGAAAGACAGACTCTCTCTCTCTCTCTCTCTCTCTCTCTCTCTCTCTCTCTCTCTCTCTCTCTCTCTCTCTCTCTGTGTGTGTGTGTGTGTGTGTGTGTGTGTGTGTGTGTGTGTGTGTGTGTGTGTGTGTTCCAACATTGGCAAACAATATTGGAATTGGTCTGGGATTGGAATGGTCTGAGTCACATGATTTTCCATTGGCTGCACAATGTATATCAATGTAAACTGCCCAGAGTATTTCTTCGCAATTTTTTCCCCTTGTGTCACTTAGGCTTCTACTCTTGATGTAACTAATGCATTTTCATTGATTTGGATAGCGTGATTTCTTGAGTCAACGTGGAAGGGTTTGTAGTTGTATCAAGACATTCCACCCACCTACAGCTGCAGTGAGAGAGACTACTAGTAGATTGATGCAGATCAGTTGGCATTCTTGGAAGAAACTGATAGTCTGGCTCCATTTCATTCAGGAGAGCCCTCCATTTCATTCAGAGGCTGTGGCATGATTCTAAAACAACATTGCTCTTCTTATAAGATAATCTCCTGAGAGAGGCAGATGGGAGATTATAACCCTTTTACTCGTTCTGGATCTTTAGGCAGGTTTTGATACCATCAACCACAGTTTCCTTCTGGAAAGGCTATCATGTTCAGGAATCAGCGGGCTCCATTAGTTGCTGGTTCCAATCTACCTTTGATGACTGATCTCAGATAGTAAAACTTGAGGATTCTGCCTTTACCCTTTGGGATTTCTGTAATGGAGTCCCAAGGTGGTCAACCATCTATATAATGCTTTTTGACATCTACATGAAGCCACTGGTTCATGTTATTTGGATTTTTGGGATTCACTGCTATCAGTAAACTGATTATATGCAGCTGTCTCTCTCTTTTGCATCATCTAAGAAGGGATGCTGCACAGGTCCTTGATTGCTGCTAGTGCTGCTAATGGACTGGATGAAGGCCAATACATTGAAACTGAATACAGTACTGGTAAGATGGAGATGCTGTTGTTAGGAGGATTGTTGAAATGGTTAGAAGGCAGTTTGCCTGGCCTTGATTGGGCTACATTCCTCCTCAAGAATTGAGTCCACATCTTGGTGGTACTCCTGGATGCAATACTCTCTATGGATACTCAAATACTGACTGTAGCCGGGAGTGCATTTTATTTAGTTGTGCCACTATCTTGATACAAAATGTCTAGTAACAGTGAGTCATGTATTGGTAATTTCAAAAACAGACTACTGTAATGCTTTCTACATAGTGCTACCCTTGAAACAGTATGGAAATTTCAACAAGTACAAAATATGTTGGAGAGGCTAATTTCTGGGACTAGTAAATTGGATGATATATCCCAAATTCTGGCTTGCCTGCATTAACTTCCTGTCAGTTTCCTTGCTCAATCCAAGGTGTGTGGTAGGACCTCTAAAGCCATTCAGAATTTAGGAGCTGATATTTGTTGGAACATCTCAGAAAACAGCAACCTGTTTTATCCATTCTTCTCAAATTGTGCTGCTAAAAGTGGCCACACCGCCCAAAAAGTGGAAAAAATGAATTGGTCCTTCTCTGTAGTGGGCCACAATCTTTGGAACAAAATTCCAATTGAAGTATTCCAGCCTCCTTCTTTCTTGAAATTAGTTGAGTTAGAATTATACAAAACTGCCTCTAACAACTTGCCACTGGATGTGGTTTATTTTTTTTTAAAAAAACTTTCTTGTGTTCTTTCTTTCTTGTAATCTGAATCAGGGAAGCCCTACATTGCTTGTGTTTCTTAACGAGGTGCCTGCAGTTCTGAGTTTTAATGTGTAAACTTAGTACTATGTTCACTAAACAGGGTGGCATAAAAATTAAATAAATAAATAAATAAATAAATAAATAAATAAATAAATAAATAAATATTAACACTGAACTCCCCCACAGTAGATTTATTAGTAGTAATGCTAAAGGACCACAGCCCAATGAAACGGATAACCTGGTGATGAGTAGTTTCCACTCATAAAGCAGGAATATATTTGTAGACAATTAAAATGCAGACAAGGATTCAACTTGATGATGGATTTCATTACTGATTGTCTTAAGTAGAGGCTGCTCTTTGAGCAAACCATGGTGTTAGCATTAGTGAATATTCATGTACTGTGGGTTGAATGTCACACAATTGGTCAACAATGAGGAGAGAAGACTGGGGGGTTAGCTATTCATGTTCTTGCTAGTACTGTAGTTTCTCACTATTAACACTTAAAGGACAGGGGCTCTCATCTTGACATACTGTCCTTAGCCAGTGTCCTTCAGGCATATACTGACAGAATGCTGAAGCAAAAACACATTTGCCTCACAAATTTTAGTTTTCCAGCATATAGATTACTTATGTTGACTGATGTTATTTTCTTTTTCTTTTTTTTAAAGTCACTTGTGTGCCATTTCAAATCAGCAGTTACTATTGCCTTGGGAAGAATCCTTCACAATATTGAGGGTCTACAATAACAAACATGACGTTAGCTAGCAACCTTGTTAAATCCTTGTGTTTAACCTTTCCCTTTAATGGCAGCACTGTAAAGCTTCTAGAACACTGTAATAACAGTGTCACCTTTTCTGATGCTAAGAGGTCTCTGTTATTGCTACAGCTGCCAACCCCATAAAATTTCCAATTGAAACATAAAGAGGAATCCATGAGGGCGTTCTTTGTTCAAGGAGATTTGAGAAATGGCACAGTTTGGGACACACCATGTGAAACAGAGCCAGGGATCTCTGGAATGTTGTAACTTGATAGATAACTTTGAACATTAAAGCAAGTCTGTAATCCTATTGCAGAAACAAAGCAAAAGCAAACAACAGCCTATTTCAATTAGCTCAGAACAATGTGGATTCATTAATATAACATGGTTTTATGCAAGCATTCATATGTTCGTGGATAGGTACTTCATTTGTTCAAGGCAAAGGGCAACAAACAGATAGGTAAGTGCAGCTGAATACATTTAAGAGGGCTTTTGATCAAAAACCATCTCGAGACAGGGGTTTTTTCTGTCCACCGTGGTGAGGTTTGTATGCATCCCCATGCTCCCTCCCACTTCCCCTCCACAAATGTGACCAGATGGATGCTTGCACCAGGCATTCATGGTAACAAAGGAGATTTTCATCCTCACCTTGTTTTCACAACATCAGGTTAATTTTGCACATGAAGACAATAATTGCAGTAATATGTATCATCACATTGCACCAATATGTTCTTCCATCACAGACTGCTGAAGCCTGATGCACTTGGAGTCATCAGGATGAAACCCAGGTGCATGGCTTAGTGGTGTCACAGAGGCAGGGCAGGCAAAGGATGGTCTGTTTTTCCCCTCACTGACCACTGCTGGGAAACCTCAAGACTGATACACTAACTCACTGAAATGACTCATTAAACTTTCCACTCCATTGGCTCAGCTGATATCAGCAACCATTTGCTAATCTCTCCTCCTTCCTTCCTTCCTTCCTTCCTTCCTTCCTTCCTTCCTTCCTATCCAAACTTGAAATCATAGCAACTCTCAACATGACAAACAAGAAAGGGGATATATTAAAATGCAAAAGATTATAGCAGTAAAACAGAACTACATTGTGAGAAAATTAAAAATCAGCTGAATAAGAAGGACAGAGAAGGGGGCTAATGTAGCCTCTCTTGACAAGACTTCTACACCTTTGTGGCAGCCATCAAGAATGTCTTTCAAATATGCCTATCAGGATTATAGTGAGCTTATCCTGAATTTCTTGAATCCAGCACTTTGTATGGGATAGAAGAGATAGCCTGGAGCCATGTTTTAAATCTATAAATAAAGAAGAGGTGAATGTTCAAAGCCGATTTGGGGGAGGGGAATGTCATTTGGCTTCTCTTCTCCCTAAACCAGAGGTAGTGAACTGTGGCTTCCAGCTGTTATTGGCCCCATCTTCCAGAAATCTACTCAGCACAGCCATTGGTGAGGGGTGAGAAGAGTTGCCATCTGAAAAAAATGCATGGACTCTAAGAAGACTCTGTCCAGAAGCCTGACTAGCTGAGGCAGCAAGACCAGTTGAGCAGGTTTGTTGCAGCTTAGCTCTGAATGGTTTCAGTTAATGTTGTCAAAGAACTGATTTATTGATACTACATTTTTAGAACACTGCAGCTTTATGTGGGAATTGTTACCTTCGTAGTTTCCTACCTCAGCCACAACCCACTTCTTGACAAGTACAGCAGTGACAAAAACCAAACCAAATTTATTGGGCCAATTTCTGATAGATAAGAGAACTGGGAAGCAGCCCCCGGTGCATAATCTTGCTCTCTCCCTGGCACTGCCCAATCAAGATCTTTGCAAGGACATCCATAATCCCACCTCCCTGTCTGACTGGCCAGCGCCAGGGAGAGGGAAAGATGACACATTGGAGGCTGCTTCCTGGGTAGAATTTCGCCCAGTGCCAGCTACAGCGAGGTAAGACAATGGTTGATTGTGTTCCATAGGGTGGGACTGGGTTCCAAGCACCAGCTGTGCTGGTGTGTTTCGTTTTAGAACCAGTCCCCTTCTGAAATGAAATGCCCATCTCTACCCAGCTGTACCTTTTAATGATCTTCACAGTCAGTCATTCCAAAATATTTCAGTGCCACTGTTTCCCCACTAGATTAGATTTGAAGATTAGGTCAACACTTTCATTGACTTATTTTCCCAAAACGGTTATTAGCTACAGAAATATCCCAATTTATGCACCTCATGGGTAGCAATGACTTGTTACGTTGAACTCTGAGGGTCTAAAAAGAAAAGAAAGCTTATGCTGATTATATATTTTTGAGAGGTCTCATGGTCACCTTTTCTGTCACATATATCTTTGTCTCACATCTGTGCTTCCCACTGATTCTTCTTTTAAAAATTCTGTTCTTTTGATCACTTGATGGCTTTCAAGATCAAGAGAAAATGTCAAATGGAAGCTGGCCTACTTGTGACAGGGAACCTTATTTTCCACAGTGCAGGCTAAATCAATGTGAGGGAAGTGGTAATACTGTCATTGGACTTAGTGATTTTGGACATCGGGGCTTGGATGTTGGGCTACCATGTCCCCCATTCCCAGCTATTGACCATATGGGCTAGTAACTCAGCAACACCTGAGAAGGCAAGGCCGGGGAACCACAGAAAACTACACTGGTTTTGTAACTACAATCAGCAACTTGTTTGCCGTGTGAGATAAATCATGTATACATTTCTGGAGGACCTCCTGTTGCCCAACCAATCTTTCAATAAGTCTGAAATACAGCCACCTTGCTGTAGCTGGCACTGGGTGAAATTCCAACCAGGAAGCAGCCTCTGATGCATCATCTTTCCCTCTCCCTGCCACTGGCATTCAGTAGAAGGCAGGGCATAAAGAAGGGAGCTGCTGGACTGGAACAACTTTCATACAATTACTCTTCTTCAAAATTGCAGGGAAACAAGATACTGATTGATGTACTTTCTCATAAGAGCAGCTTTTAAGAACTGTGTTATTTTTAAAATAATGCCATTCGATTCTTTCTTTCCAGGACTATATCAAGCTGATGAACAGTACAGCTTCTGACTGCAGGGATTTCTTATCTCAGGGAAATACACAATTCTTTTACTATGCATAGTGGCACACTGCAGCCCATAGCTTCTGTTTTCTTGCTATTAACCGATTTCTTTAAATTTACTTTCTGGCCATGTTAAATAATAGTCAAGCTACTGTGGCAAGAGGAATATTGGCATTTTGCCATTTGACCTTTTCTCTGCTTTGTGTGTCTTCAGTAAATACATCTAATGATTTATATCTTGGATGCTGAGTCGTGTGAGAGATCTTGAGCCTGTTAGCACTATTTTAAAAACTCTAGCGTAAGGATTTGTCTTTCCTGATCTGCCATATACAATCCTATACCTGTCAATTCAGATGTAACTTACACGTAAAGTAGGCACATTTGAATCAATAGGCCTTACAGGGGTGATTACTCACCAAATCTCCACTGCTTCAGTGGATCTACTCTAGTGTAAATTTCTATGGTAAGCAACAGGATCTCATTCACAGTTTCTTCACTCACTAGAGTTTTTGTTTTGGTTGCCTTGAAGCAAGCTGTAACAAAACCCGCTTCCCCTCAATGACTGCTTCAGTATTACTTTTTCTGGGAACCAAGGGACACTGGTTCAACTTTCCCTTTGTCAACCCATGCCATCTCTGGGTATTCAAAATTCAGTTCCTTAATGTTCAGGTTGAGGATTGTTCCATTTTTATTAACTGTCCAGTGTTCACTGGTTGTCTCCAGTTATGGATAGTTCCATACAAAGCACCCTTTTCAATGTACTACTTGTTGCCATTGTGCTGTGCCTCTGTCTAAATCTATCAGCCAGCTGCAGAAGCAAAAAATAAATAAATCTAGACCCATTATGTTGGATTCCTGACCTACAATGCTCTTTCATCAACTTAGAAAAATATCCTCTACCACAGTAATGATTCTTTTCTGGCTCAGTTTTTCCATTTTCCCCTTTAACTCATAGAAGTAGTTTTAATTGTTCTCTTCTTCCCTTCACACACACACACACACACACACACACACACACACACACACACAAGCACATATCATCCATCATTATAAAAATAAAATAACACCACTGTCTGCTTTGTCATGGTGTTTCGTTTAGTCTCTTGCTGCCTTCTGCCCATCCCATTTCTTTCCTGAACCCTAATTACCACTGGCTCGATTTTATATACTGGAGATAGTTTATAGGGGTTTTCCAGTGTGATTCCAGATGAGTTTTTTTAAAGGATCACTTCACTACAGGGTGCCATTTCCAGAGCTTGAAAAAATTTACTTGTTATTAACACTGGGCTGTTAATAAAAATGAAACAACCCTCAACCTGAATATTAAGAAGCTGAATTTTGAATCCCAAGGGTAAAACAAGGCTATGAGATCTGTGTCACCTTTAATATTAAATATGTGTTTTATTTCTTTATGTAAAATATTTTGCCCCATCTATCTCCTTAAGAAGGATACCAGGGAGTTTATATCATTAAAATACAATATTTACAATCTAAAAACAGTAAGTATAGTCAATATTTTTAAAGACTTGAATGTAAGCAAACTCAACACCAAAATCAGAGTTGTTTAAATCCCCTCTCAGATAGCTACTAACTTACGGGGCACAAAGATGGAATGGGAACACTTCCATAGTTAATAATAAATGACATGATGTCAAGTCAATCATGAGTGATGGAAAAATTCTTCCACATTTTCCTGTGCATAGAGTATTCAGAAGTGACTCACCATCCTGTTTTTCTGTGGGCACCCTAGAGCAGTGCTCCCCAACCTTTTTGTCCCATGGACCGGGAAATTTTTTAAAATTTTCTGTGGCCCGGGGTGGGGTGGGGAGGGGGAGAATGCGAAAGGGGGTCCGGCGGGGAGGCAAAAGGGGGTGAAAGCAAATGATGGGAGGGAAGGAGGAGGGGGAGTCACGAGACCGGCGGCGGCACTCACCGGCTTGGGGCGTCGGGGGTGCCACTCCCCCCACACACACGGGCGGGGTGGGGGAACCCGGGCTCCTGGGCAGGCGGGCCCCGCCTCCTCCTCCGGCGCCGGGAGTCGCGCGGGTCTCTCTGCTGGCGCCCGCTTGCTCCTGCCGCCGCCGCCGCCGCCGTGGGCCTCCTCCTCCGCCGGGAAAGCGAGCGGGCGCCAGCAGCGAGACCCGCGCGCGGCTCCTGGCCCCGCGCCCCGCGCGCAGCACCCGCCCGGCCGCACCGGGAGCGCCCTCGCGGCACCAACGAGCCGCCGCCGCCTCCTCCTGTTCCTGTTCCTCCTCCTCCTCCTCCTCCTCCCGCCACCGCCACCGGAGGAGCAGCAGCAGCCACCCCCGCAGCCGCCGCCGCCGCCGCCGCCCTCGCCCCGTCCCGCCGCCGCCGCCACCACCCCTCTGCAATTGCCCTCGCTGCTGCTCCTTCCTTCGGCGGCGGCGGGGGAGGAGGAGGAGGAGGAGGAGGAACCGAGCAGGAGCAGGAGAGGCGGCGGCGGCTCGCCGGTGCCGCGAGGGTGCTTCCCGCGCGGCCGGGCGGAGTGCATTCTCGCTGCTGGCGCCCGCTTGCTCCTGCTGCCGCCGCCGCCGCCGTGGGCCTCCTCCTCTGCCGGGAAAGCGAGCGGGCGCCAGCAGCGCTTTTCCCAGCGGAGGAGGAGGCCCACGGCAGCGGCGGCAGCAGGAGCAGGAGCAAGCGCGGCGCCAGGAGCGAGACCCGCGCACGGCTCATGGCTCAGGCGCCCCGCGCGCGCACCCGCCCGGCCGCGCCAGGAAGCGCCTCGCGGCAACGACGAGCCGCCGCCGCCACCTCCTGCTCCTGCTCGGTTCCTCCTCCTCCTCCTCCTCCCGTGCCGCCGCCGAAGGAGCAGCAGCAGCAGCAGCGAGGGCAATTGCGGAGGGGTGGCGGCGGCGGCGGCGGATGGGGGCGATTGCGGCGGCGGGGCTTTTGGGGGTGGCTGCTGCTGCACGCCCCGTCCTGCCGCCGCCGCCGCCACCCCTCCGCAATTGCCCTCGCTGCTGCTGCTGCTGCTCCTTCGGCGGCAGCGGCGGGAGGAGGAGGAGGAGGACGCGCTGCCGCTGCTGTGGCTGCTGCTGCTGGTGGTGGTGGTGGAGGGCGAGGAGGAGGAGGGCAGAGGAGGGAGGCGGCAGCTCCTCCTGCGCTCCTCCAGCCTTCCTCCTCCACCGGCCGCCCGCGGGAGAGAAGAGGAGGAGGAGGAGGGCGGCGGAAGAAAAGGGGAGGAGCCTCCCCGGCCTCCCCAGGCGGCCCGGTGCCGACCGGTCCACGGACCGGCACCGGTCCGCGGACCGGGGGTTGGGGACCACCGCCCTAGAGTTATATAGCTTGCACAAACTATACAGACATCTACAAATTAAAGAGTGTTTTTTTTTCATGCACCTCAATATATGGTAAAGTCTTTCCCACTGTCTAGAGGTTTTGTCATGATGTTATATTAAAAATATTTCTTTTTAATTTCCCCCATCAGGTCTTTTATAGCTGAAGCCAGCATTACCAATTAGTGACAGATCATTTCCTTCTCTAACTACTAATGCTGATGGAAATCAATTCTTTTTTTCTTTTAAATCACTCTACTTTGCATTCACTTTATAGAAATGCTCAATGGTATTTAAACACTATATTAGCTTCTTGTTTTATTTGCAAAGGTTCTCTTGACACTCTTTAGTTGTTTATTGATAGAATTTCATCTGCCCTGGTATCTATTTAGATGGATTAGAAGCCATGTTAATGAATATGGAGAAGCTTGGATATGTTACATAGGCACTACAAATAGGTTCCAGTGATGGGATAAAACAATAGGCCATCATGTGAAGGAATGCCAATGCTCCTGCTACAGTTCTTTCACATTCATACGCAAAGCCCCAACTCCCATTCACATTTATGCAGGGGTGGGTTATTTTTGTCCCTTGGCTCATGTCAGTTGCTTCTTTTCTCATGCTATCTCAATGGCTATGCAAAGAAGAGATGTTGTGTGACAGTGCTTCCCCATAAAAGGTAACTTGAGGGGTCAGAATCAGAGGCTGGAACTAGATTTGTAAAGTCTGCACTGGAACAGGTTGTTCCATCTGCCTGAGAAAATGTGCCCCTGGCACTGCCACATCCCAGAAGAAAAGTCACTGTGTGATAGAATACAATGCACACAGTATATGCAGACTTTACATGTATTGGTGGGAGGTATGTAGGTGGATAGGAAGGAAGGAAGGAAGGAAGGAAGGAAGGAAGGAAGGAAGGAAACTTGGGAGCTTGCACAATTTATTATGATCTCATCTTCTATTATCCCATGTCAAAATTGTAAAAATTGTAAAATAAAAGTTGTAAAAATAAATAAAATATGATATAGTTGGATGATGAGTGCAGAGGCCTCAGGTGCCCTTCATGCATTGCATTATATGTCACCAATGGAAGCATCCACATCCAATGATAATAAAGTGTGATAATGTGTCTCAGAACCCCTTCCAGCCATCTATTCTACTAACTATTTTCTGCAGTGAAGGCCCCATTTTACAACGTACACAGAAGGCAATACTTTGATTGGAGAAAATAAAGGAGGAGAAAGGCAGGAGCTGAAGATTATGACACAGCAAAACAAAGGGTCTCTCTGTGTTATGTGCTATCAAGTAAAATCCAGGAGAGCTTGCTTGTATATCACATTACATTGATCGCTTCCTTCACCTGCTTAACCTTCTTCTATTCCAGTTAACCTGAAGATGTTTACATGACAGATGGGAAGAATTGGGTTATGGGGTTTGTCCCATGGCCTGAATCTGAGCAGTATGATAAACAAACAAAGAACACTGGGTTTATAGGTAGCTGGATCGCTAGGGAATAGGTTAACAGTCTGATTCCCCATTGTGCCTCCTGGGGGCAGAGCCAGCCTGTGCAAGCCTTGGGCAAGCTGCACCTTCCTAGGATGCTGCCAGAAGCAGAGAAAAGTAAATCACTTTTGAACATCCTCTACCTAGAAACCCTGGAAAGGGTTGCCATAAGTCAAAATTGACACGACAGCACACAATTCGTATTATAGATCTCACTTGTAAACTACTACTACTACTACTACTACTACTACTACTACTACTACTACTACTACTACTACTACTACTACTACTACTACTACTACTACTACACCTCTTTCCAGGGATTTTATTAACTGGAGTTTCACAACTGTATCAATTCTATTAGTACTTCATAGTACTATAAATGTGCTCCCATTTTTGTAAAAATGAACAAATACCCATACATATATTTAAAAAAAGATTTTGCCATTTACTTCAAGAACCAGCTTCTATGCATATTCAGTAAGAGGTGGATGCCATTCCTATATTTTGTCAATTTTTATTTATTTATTTTATTTATTTATTTTTATATTTATACCCCGCTTATCTTTCTTTCGAAACTCTAAGCGGCTTACACGACGAGCAAGCGCCAATAAACACAGGACAATAATATATAGCACAACAAAGTAAATAAACAATAAAAACCATTGCATCTAAAACCAACAGTGATAACTATAAACCAAGCGTGCCGTACCCGGAACCGGGCTTTCTCGGTGGCTGCTCCAACCTTATGGAACAGCCTTCCCAGCGAAGTGCGCTCTGCAGAGTCCCTGCTGGCCTTTCGTAAAGCGGTGAAGACCATCCTATTCCGCGAGGCATTTGGTGACCTAGCTTAGCCTTTTTTTTTCTTTTCCTTTCTTTTTTCCGCCATCAATACCTAGGTCGAATTTTTTTGACATAGCAGCGGTGAGGTCTTAACTACAGGGTGCGTCCCTGCTGCTGTTCTTTTTAAATATGCTTTTATTAATCTATGTTGATCTGCTGATTATGTCTCCTTATTGTGTTGTAGTGTACCTATTATGTGTATTTCCTGATTTGTTCTGCTATGTTCGCCGCCCAGAGTTCCCGGTGGGAAGATGGGCGGGATATAAATTCAATAATAAATAAATAAATAAATAAACATTATACACATAAGTATAGCCGCTTGGACATAAGATGGCGGGACCTTCACAAAAAAAAGAAAAGAAAAGAAAGATCAGGGTTCGCCAAAGGCCTCTCGAAATAAATAAGTTTTTACAGCTTTTCGAAAGGCCAGCAATGTTAATAGGGCTCTGCACATTGAAAACTTTTGCTGAGTTTTACAGAGGTGAAATATCAAGATGGCTTAATTTTAAAAACAAAAGAAAATCCTTTACTATAGAAATTCAGAAAGCTCATACCATTGCTAGTAGTGCAAGTGCAATAAACACTGTCCCTGCTTCTGCATTATTAGAACTGGAAAGATCATTCATGAAAAGTATTTCAATCTGCCTCGGTATTCAGATATTTTGTGATTGAATTTGTTTGACTTTTGGAAAGAAACGATGCTGCCTTTCTCGCTATCAAGGTAAGACTTGCATGTGGAATATAAATGAGATGAAGGATATGTCAAAAGGGCTTACATGGGTAAGAGGCAAATGAAAAGAAGGCTTTTTTAACTGATTAACTCAGAAAGACTAATGCTTTTGCATTGGTAGTAGTACAGACACCCAGAGCCAATGCAACAGTTAGATCTTGTTTCTCATCTGTTTTTGAAAGGGAAACATAGTGGTGAAAAAATGCTGCTCAGGAATCAGTCCTGCTGAGTACAAACAGAATTACATGGTGGAAGAATCAGAGGACATGTGAAGCTGAAGATATTTCTTTTGGCTAGCCAAGCAGCTACTTTTTATGAGCCAGTTGATCAATTTAAATGGTGTTCTTTCCAGTCAAGTTGTAACATCCAGCAGCTCAGTCTTTTTCCAGCTTTGCAGTAAATATTACTGTTGGCTTTTTCCAATCAACTCTTGGAGGACATCTAGCAGAAGGAAGCTTGTCATGTGTCTAGATTCTGGGAGGAGGTTTAGCACAGTTTGAGCTGAACCAATAGTCAACACTAAAGTTTTAACAACTTCAGAAACAACCTATCCAGTCCTTTTAAAGGTCCATCCAACAAGGTCAGAAATGAGAGTGGACAACTGGGGTGCAATCTAGTAAGTGCTTGTATTTGGGCCCATCTAGGCATGACTAAGGCAAGGTCAGAGCATCAACACAGTGTATAATGAATATTCTTCTTTAACATGCTTCTGGCAGTACCTGCACAAGACCATGGGGGGAAATCCCTATGAATTTTTGGTGAGTCTTTCAACAATATTGCAGGACCAAGAAGACCCCCCCCCCCAATTTCATGGATAGTTCATGAATGACCTTGTGAAATGAAAGCCTGAGCGGACATGGCAATAACTACTGAAGTTATTGGTCACATTTTGCCACCTACTCAGTTGCTGGAAACATTATTTCTGCCTGGCATGAGGTTGCCATATTATGCATTTTGCCTTGATGGCCATCTTTCAATCTTTCAATCATCATAAGAATTGCCTTGATGGCCATCTTTCACCACTTTCAATCATCATAAGAACAGCCTTGCTGGGATAGGCCACAGCCCATCTAATCCAGCATTCTGTCTCACACAGTGGCTCACCGTTTGCTTCAGGGTGTTCCCAAGCAGATGTCTTCACCTGCTTATGATTCCCTCCAAATAGCATTGAGAGATATCCTGTCTATCTCTCCAACCTGGAGGTTGTCCTTAGGCATCCATAATGATAGCCATTGATACCCTTGTTCTCTATGAACTTGTCTAATCCTTCCTTGAATCTGTCAACTCTGAGAGCTGTCACCACTTCTTCTGGCAGGGAGTTCCACAGACCAGTGATCCTCTGAGTGAAAAAGTACTTTCTCATATATCTAGCACCCACAACTTCCATGAAGTGTCCACTAGTTCTAGTGTTGTGCAATAAGGAAAACAATTTTCCTTATCTAATTTGTCCACACCGTATATGATTTTATAAACTTCAATCAGGTCACCTCTTAGGTGCCGTCGTTCAAGAGTGAAGAGGCCCAGCCATTGCAGCCTCAGATGGTAAAGAAGGCGTTCCAGTCCCCTAATCATTCTGGTTGCCCTCTTCTGGACTCCCACTTTTTTCATTTCCATAATATCCTTCTGGAGGTATGGTGACCAGAACTGTACACAATACTCCAGATGGGACCTCACCATAGATACTGTTATGTATGATCGCAAAAGAAAGTGAAACAGTAGGACCCCGGTATCCGGTGGGGATTGGTTCCAGGCCTTCCCATGGATGATGAACACCATGGATAAGAAAGAACACTCCCTAAAAATGCTGTTTTGTGACAGCAGCTTGCTTTATGGCTGCTGTTTTGCCACAGTAGCTTGCTTTACGGCTGCTATTTGTGACAGTAGCTTGCTTTGTGGCTGCTGAATTGTTTATTTAATTTTCCTCTGCCAACTATGGATAACTGAATCAATGATGAATGAATCAGTGGATATGCCGGTCCTACTATAAATGAGTGCCAAAAAACCCTCAATATCAATAGTGATAAGTAGGGATAATATCAGTAAAAATACTATGTGTAACAACTCACAAATAAACCAAGTATACAGACACATGTTTTTGGGACACTTAATTAACAACCATATAGAATATAGAATACTGCAACATAGAAATAAAGTTAAGAATTGAGAATGCTCAAATAACTTTTATGAAGGTGAGGAAAATGTGTGTCAAAACAGCATAATCTATCTTTGAGATCAAGGATGTTCAAGTATTAAGTATAGCCTAATAACCTATATGGATGTGAGGTTTGGACTATTAAGGAGATGCTTTATAGGAAGTAGAACAATAGAAATGTGGACCTACAGTATAGAAGAATCCTTCCCACCCCATTGATTGACAGAATAAAGAATGAAGGTGTACTTCATCAGGTAGGAAAACAAAAAGGAGTAGAGAGGATTATTAAGAAAAACAGGTCTCATAGCTTCAACACATAATTTGCCATTACAAATGTGTTATACTGCAATACTCTGCTGAAGGAAATGTCAAGGGTAAACATGGCAGAGGTAGAGGACTGATTTTCTGGATATGTAACATCAGAGACCAGCTGGTTTATAATAAAGAACAACTAATCAACACAGTGAGAGGTATGTAGAGCTATGCCCAGGGCCGGCGCTAGGTTTTTTTGCACCCTAGGCGAGGGGCGGGGGCAGGGTGGGGCAGGGGGTGGGTGGGCGGCAGTGGCGGGGGTAGAGTGGCAAGCAGGCGGGGCGGTGGAGGCGGGGCAGCAGGGGGGCTGCAGATGGTGGAGGATGGCGACGGGTGTGGGGTGGACAGCGACGGGCATGGAGGCAGCAATGTGCGCAGGGGGTGGCGGGAGGATGGTGATGGGCGGTGGGGGATGGATGGCAGTGGCCAGTGGTGGGGGGACAGCGGGGAGTCAGCAGGCTGGCCAGCGCCCTCTGTCCATTTTGGCGCCCTGGGCAACTGCCTAGTTCGCCTTAATAGACGTGCCGGCCCTTGCTATGCCACAACTATAGCCAACCTCAGCAACTGAGAAGAAACCCAGAGGGGGGGATGAAACAGACTTTATGAATACATCAGACATTATTAAGAATTCAGTTCAATTGACTTAACATGCTTAGGTCATGTCCTAACCCTTGTAAAACCCAAGCATAAGGTGGTTGGTTATAGAACAGGAAGGCATTATTACACCATTACATAAGATACATGTTATTGTCAACACTGGTGGTGAGATAAGAGTTACAAGGTAAAAGTGGAGAAGCAACATTCAGTGTTGATTTTATTCTCTTCATTAGAGATGCATGTGGTTTCAAAGAAGCCTCTTGAGCCTTTCAAAGATAATAATGACAATTGTAACAACAACAAATCCATAGGTTCTTTCCTTCTGTAAAATGGGAATCAAACTGGCCTACTTTACAGTGCTCTTAAGAAAATATATGAAGTAAGGAAATATTGCCAGAAAGGGCAATTATCATGATTAATATTACTTGTGGTGTCAGATGAATTAATGTCACCGTAGCAGGTTCCAGCTGCTAATGACACTATGTATCAAGCCTAAGCCATGTGGTTTGCAAAACCTATTCATCAGGACTCAAATGGTGTGGCTCTTTAAAGGCTAACAGTTGGCTCATGGTTTATCACTTGCTGGTTGCATTAGTAAGATTGCCATTCCTGGACATATCTGTTAAAAAGGCAAGCCACAGTAGACATCATGAGTCCCACATATGAGTGAATGTGCACAAGATTGTCCTGAAACTCACCCCTTTTAAGTGCAAGCTAGAGATGGCACTGATATATCATCACGGATGGAACTTTCAAATCACCTGTAATAACCTCATGGCCAATGCTTTCCAATAATGACGGTTCACCTGGCGATGTCTGACTACTTGGACATTTGTAAATCACTATGCAACTGACCTCACAAGCACCTTCAGATCTAATCCGAGAACTTGAAATTAAATTCAATGGTTAATTCCAGCTAGAGTAGTCCTGTTAATCAAGGAGACTTTAGTATTTCTATACAAATGTAAGTTCCATTGTTCAGCTGGGGAAAATGACCCAGCTTTAGTCCTGCACTATGCATAGAATTGTCGAATTCTCACAGATTGTTACAGTTCTTAGTTTAGAAAGGCTGTTGACACACAATTAAAATGTGTTGTTGTTTTAACAAATCAAACATAAATTTCTGAAGGGAAATACAGTAAGAGATGCATATTTTGAGAGAGAAAAAATGTACCTAGAAATCTGTATTTAAATAAGATTTAAAATGCAAATGCACTTCAGGCTTTTTAAAATGTCACACATTATTGAAATAAATAGGGTGGAAGTAACTTGTAAATAAACAGAAACAGAGTATGAAACAGCTGTTTCATCATAGGGTTTGCAACACAAGATAGATTCATCAGTAGTTTACTGTTGCCTTCTGTGCAGGGCTAACAAAAGTCAACTTGAGTGTTGCTGCCATTGACTGTGAAAGATCCACTACCAGTGTCACCTTCAGCTGCCTAGTAGTTGCCCTCTAGAGATTTCTCAACTCCCATCATCAATGGAACTACCCATTGTCTTTTGCTGACATGGCAGTTATTCTGGAAGAAGGTGGATACATTTGGTCTAGAGCCTCAGCTGTGGCTATTCTGTCTTAGGTGACCCTTTGAAGAGTCCAGGCTCATAGTGAAGTTTGGCCTCCAAATGGCATTGCTCTCAGGTTCTCTAATACACAGAAACCGCTTCACAGAATTAAGGTGTGCATTCAAGATGGGATACACAAATTTAATAATGAAGATGGAGAAGCTGAAATTGTTGAAGATTGTGTATACTTTGGTTCAACCATCAATCCAAGAAATCACAAGGAGGTTGAGACTTGAAAGGTCAGCAATGAAGAAATAAGAACAGATCAAGTGCAAGTCTATGTCACTGGAGTCCAAGGCCAAGATAATCCACATGACTGTATTCTTGATCACTGTGTGCAAGTGTGAAACCTGAGCAGTAAAGTAAGATGGCGAGCGTGGAAATGATTTGTTTGAAACATGAAGGAGAGCTTTGAGGATAGCCTAGATGGCCAGAAAGACAAGCCAGTGGGTCCTTGTCAAATCAGTTCAGATAGTTCAGTCAAACCAGGCCTGAACTATCTCTGGAGGCACAAATGATGAAACTGAAGCTGTCCTCCAATGAGGACATCATGAGAAGACAGGATTCCCTGGAAAAGGCAATAATGCAGGGAAAGGTTGAAGGCAGCAACAGCCGAACAAACATGACATAGATTAACCCCATAAACGGAAGCCTCAGGCTTTTGTTTACAAGAGCTGAGCAGGATTGTTGAGGTCAGGACTCAGGACATTTTGGACGTTTGTCATTCATAGGAACTCCATAGGTTAGAAGAAATTTGACAGCATGCAACAACAACAAAAACAATTGGCTTGCCAGCTAAACCAGTCTTAACAGGATTTGTTTATTGGTTTGCACACTGTCCTAGGCCTATTTCATTCATTTCAGGATGTTAGTCGGAAGCGGTGATTAAATACTGGTATATTCAGAAGGGCCTTGAAGACCTGGCTCTTCAGGCAATGTTTCGGGGCCCTCTGAGCACGTGCCCCTTCCTATTCTCTCCCCCCTTTGCTGGTACTAGTTTTTTTAGTCACCTGCTGGATATTACCTGGACTTGTAGTCTTGGTTGAGGCGCCTGCTGTTTTTACTTGCCACTTTTTTTTCTTTTTTTAGCATCTTTTAGTAGTTTTATTGTATTGTATTGAACACTGATGGTATTTGCTTTGCTTTTGTTTATTCTGTTTGCTCTGTTGGGGATTGCTATGTTTTTTGGATTGTATTTGGGTAGTTGTTGTGGGGTGATATTTGTTTATAAGTGCAAGAAATAATAAATAAATAAATAAATAAATAAATATGGGATAGTGGGGTGAAAAGTTTCTCATCAAAATTGTCTCTTCGGGTTGTAATAAATCTGTAAACAACAGCACTAAAGTATAACATCTGTCTCTGAGACGGAAAATTCATTCTAATTTCTCCTAGAGGTAAGTAATTCTCTAAAGCTTATTAACACATAATCTCATTTTAGTTGTAAAAACATACAAGAGATTTTGAATTTACTCACAGTGAGAATTGCTCGCTTGAAGCTGTTAGTAGCAAACTTTGGGTAGCCTTAGGTTTCATTTAGTGAATTTAGATAATTGCTTTTTCATGTTCTCAGGCTATTTATCAAATTTCTCTCTGGAGATTTTATTTTGAAAGCCTCCTGAATGGAGGTGATTGGGGGGCGGGGGACTTTGAAAGTTCAAGCGTCCTAGAAAGCAGAGATTTATGGCAAGAATCTGGAGAATTCTGTTTATTAAAAAAAGCATTACAGCTAGCTTTGTAATGAAAGGGTATAATTCCTTAATTTAATTGGGTTGATCCAGAATTCCCCTGAACAGTTGCTGAATGAAGCTTTGACCAGGGTTTCAACATGTACTTGGCATGTGATGCTGCAACAGCATTAGGGAAAGCACAGCAGAGTGGAAGTGCTGTTCATGATAACACCCATACTTCCACTGTTGTAACTTTACCTTACAACAGAACACACAGGGCTTCAGCTACTTTTTGAGCTGCAATGGAAAAATGCAGTAGCTTCTTCTGTTCTCTGTAAACTAGCAACCTACTTGATGCGTTGTTGTTTGTGTCTCTTTTTAATCATTTAGCTGCAACACTCTGCATGGCAGCCCATGTGTGTGAGGAATGTTTTTATGAAAGAGGAAGAAACATATAAAAAGTGATAGCCAATCCATCAGGTCATGTAACTTATATTAACACCCTTGATGTTTCTCTTATTAGGACAGTGTGGCTAACAACACAGGATACCAGCTTCAAAAGCAGGAGGCGATAAATGACAGAAGGATCTACTTGGATGAGTAGTGAAATGCTTTTATCCACAAGAATCTCACAGTATGAACCAACACGGGTGTTAAGATCACCTGGAGAGGCCTTTCTCTCCATCCCACCACCCTCATAGGGCCTTTTCACACGACCCCTAAGATCCGCTGGCCACTTAAATTTGGACCAGAGATCTTATGGGTTCGTTGCTCTTCCTTCCTCCCCACCACTCCGCACCTGTCTGCTGAGGGGAGGGAGGAAGAAAGTGGGGGAAAATGCAGACTCACCTCGGAGAAGCTGCCGGAGCTCCGTCATGCTGATTCCTTCTCTTTTGTTTGCTTTTTTTCCTCCCACTCCTTCTCTTAAAGGGGTGGGAGGCAAAAAAACAAACAAACAAAGCCAGGAGAGCCCCGCACTGAAGAGATTAAATCCGGACCTGGCGATTTTCACCCTCCTCGAGCAGGTACAAGAAAAGTGCGCTGGGATGTGCTTAGGTGGGCGTGGTCGCACTTAATTTCCTGCAAACTCCGGAGCTGGTGGGGAAACCATTGTAAGCTCCGGAGCTTGCAGCCATTTGCTGCGGCGTTTAGGGGTCGTGTACAAAGGCTCATAGGTAAGTCTCTTGGGAACCCATGAAAGAGCCTTCTTGGCTGCTGCACCCAGACTCTAGAACTCACTCCCACTAGAGGCCAGGACTGTTCCATCTCTGTTGTCTTTCTGGAAACAGTCAAAGAGTTTTCTCTTCTGGCAAGCTTTCCCTGAATGATGGTCTACCATTATGTGTCTTTTATATGAATCTATATGTTCACATAGACTTTGAGTTTATAACTACTTATAACCTTGCAGTTTTAATGTAATGTTATTTATTAATGCTGTAAGATGTCCCTCAATTCCTTTTTCTCAATACTTGAACATGTCTTAATTGTATTGGACTGTATATTATCCCTTATTACTGCAAGCCACCTTGGGTCCTTTTCCAAGGAGAAAGGCAGGGTAAAATACTCTGACATAAATAAATAAACATTCTTTAGTTTCTGGCAGCAGAAATGCATCAGTTCCAACATGAACTGTCTCACACATTAGTAGCTAGATGTACTTAAAATTGTACAGATCCAAGGCTCGGCTCCGCAGCGCGACTGCGCAATGCGGAGCTTCTTTGCCCCCAGCCCGGCCGGAAGCCTCGCGAGACTTACCGAGTCTCGCAAGAGGTGGGGGACCGAGCCCTTATAAGGGCTGGCCACGCGGTCCCCGGCAGACTCGGTCTTCCGGCTTGGCGGCGAGGAGATCCGGACGCTCGGCCGGCTGTGTCCGCCATTTTACACGTGGCGGCGCAGCGGCCGGTAGCGGGTCGGGTTCGGCGGAGCGGACGGCCGAGGGATCGGGACAGCGGGCCGGCGGAGAGGAGCAGCGACTGGGGAGGCGCGGCGGCGTCTTCCCCCGGGTGAACCGGCGGCGAGCCGCGGCCTCCCGCGGCCTGCTGGCGCGGCGGCGGACCCGGCGAGGGTTGGGCGGATCACCGGGGATAGGGGGGCCAGCGGCAGGGACCCAACCGGGAGCCCGGGACCCAAGGGGGTGGCGGCAGCCGCGGCCTGCGACCAGCGAGTCCGAGGCCTAGCGCGACCGGGGAGCTCGCCCCAGGGAATAGCGTGGGGGACTGCGGGGCGGGCCTGCCCGATACAGGGGAGCCGCCCGGGCGGTGCGGCCCGGCGGTCGAGCCATTGGGAAGGCCGGAGGTGGCGGGTTGGGCCTTCTGGCCCAGCAGATTCGGCGGGGGGGTGCGGCGCGGCCCAGCCTTTTGTCGACCCGGGGGAGGGCTGGGAGGAGGCGGGCCGGACCTTCATAGCAGCGCCCGAGGGAGGACGGAGCAAGGCCGATCGAGGCCCCAGGGGAGGCGCGGATCGAGACGGCCGGAGAGCCCGGCTGGGGCCTCCATCTGGTCGGGCCTCGTCAGGGCAGAGGGCCCGCGGCGGAGGCGGCGGGCGGTGGGAGTCCTGGCAGCCGGGAGGGAAGTGTTGTAGGCCGGCCAGGCCTCACAGCCACTAACTTTACCCAGGGGACAGGGGCGTTGGCCGTTGGAGCCGGGGCGGAAGGGAGCCAGGCCCAGTTGGGGAAAAGACAAGGGGTCAGGGAGACAGATCGCAGCATGGCCCCTAGAAGGACCAAAGGGGGCCATAAAGGCAAGCACCCAGCCAAAAGGCCAGCACCACAGCCTTCCAGCTCGGACTCATCCTCCTCAGATGAGGAGGACTGGGCCACGTGGACCCACCTGGAGGCACGTATGGAGGACGTTGTGGGGGGTCCCAGTGGTGTGCAACAGGCAGGAGGGGGCCAAGTCCCGGGCCGGCCCATGGCCCGCCCATCCAAGGCCCGTAGGAGGGCCAGAAGGAAGCAGCTGCTCCGGCGCCTAACCAGCCATCTTGGTGTGTTAATCCAGAAACCTACAGACCCGTCCCCAGCAGTGCAGGCCCGTGTCGAGGAGCCGACTCACGTGGTCAGTGGAGCGCCCCCAGCGGCGGAGGACGTAGCCCAGGCCGAGGACCGGGGATCGGTGGCCGCGCCGGCGCGCATGGAACACTTGCCTCAGGACCCAGCGGCAGGCCCTGCGCAGCCCATCGGGACGGATGCGGGACCGCAGATCCACAGTAACAGTGAGTTGGCGTGTGCACCGGACACCACACACCAGGAAACATGGCCATGGGGTCCGGTGGGGACGGCACAGCAGGCTCTCGGGGGCGGGCCGATGGGCCAGCCCGGGGCGCCCCCCCAGGCGGTAAACGCCGGCTGGGGGGGAGGCCCGAGTGCGAGCGCGCTCCCCGCCATCGCACCCCAGGCGGGGCCGGGCGGACTCGCCCCACAGGTATGTCCAGGGGTCGGTCAGGCGGTATATGGCCAAGGCGCGCTGCAGCAGGCACCGGCAGCCCAGGCATGGCAATGGCTGCAGGCCCCGCAGGGGGTGGTAGGTATGGCCCCGGTAGGGCCCTGGTGCCCAGCCCAGCAGTCCGGGGGCGGCCCGAGTGGGCATGCACAACAAGGGTGCCCGAGCATGGGGGCTGTGGGTCCAGTATACGCGGGAGTTCCGTATACGGCACTGCCCCATGCGGACTACGCGTCGCCCCTGGGGGACCACCTGGCCCAAGCGACTAAGGAGCGCATCTGGCGAGGGGACTACATAGATTTGTTCAGCCTCCTCAATAGGGAATTGGACATTAAGGAGTTGGAAAAGGAGGACACCAAGGACAGGGAGCGCCGGCTGCGGCGCAAGCCAGAACGTAATTGGGCCAATTGGCTGCCGGCATATAGCATCTATATGTCAATGGTCCTACACGCACACCCCTGGAGAGCTCAATCGCTCATCAAATACCAGGATATGATTTACAGGGCCTTTGTGGATTTCCCGGGGTATGCTTGGCTTACATACGACGAGCGCTTCCGGATGAAAGCGGCCACGCAGCCACACCTCAGGTGGGACGAACCTTACCCCCCACTGTGGCTGCAGTACATGACCCCCGTGCGCCCGGCGCTTGGGGAGCGTTTCGATAGCGGCCACATTATCCGGCGCCCTGCGCAGGCGGCCAGCACCCGCCAGGGGGCGGGCCAGCAGGTTCAACCCCGGCTGGTTTGCTGGGACTTCAATGGCCAGGGAACCTGTAATCGAGCCCAGTGCCGCTTCAAACACGACTGCTCAGTCTGCGGGGCCCAACACGCAGCGGTTAATTGCCCCAGGGCCAAGGGGGGCTTTGGCAAGCAAGGGGCCGGGGGGCAACAGCGACGACCCCCTCAAGGGGGTGGACCTAATCCGCCGAAAGGGCCCCAGCCCAATCAACCGTAGAGTTTTGGAAATGTGGCTGGGCAGTTACCCGGATAAGGAGGGTGCCCAGTTCCTAGCGGAGGGTTTCGCCGAGGGTTTTCGGATTCAGTTTCAAAAGTACGGCGCCCCTTTTGGGCGCCTAATTTGAGGTCACTAAAGGGAATGGAGTTGACAGCCAAGGATAAGATCATGAAGGAGGTGGTAAACGGGAGGGTACTGGGGCCGTTCGACGAGCCCCCGCTACCCAACTTCCGGGTATCACCCTTGGGCTTGGTGCCTAAGAAGGCGCCGGGGGAATTCAGGCTCATTCACCACCTATCGTATCCCGAGGGGGCTTCGGTCAACGACGGGATCCCCCAGGACCTCTGCTCGGTAAAGTATACCTCCTTCGATGCGGCAGTGGCCATGGTCCGGGCCTGCGGGGCCGGAGCGGAAATGGCCAAATGTGACATCCAGTCCGCATTTCGGCTCCTGCCAGTACACCCTGATGACTTCGACTTGTTGGGTTTCCAGTTCGAAGGGAAGTTTTTCTTAGATAGGGCGTTGCCGTTTGGATGTTCGATTTCATGTGCTGTTTTCGAGAAGTTCAGTTCCTTTATTGAGTGGCAGTTACGCCGAATGACGGGGCTGGGTAGTATTGCCCATTACCTCGATGACTTTTTATTTTGTGGGAAGAGGGATTCGGGAGTCTTTGGCTTTATCCTGAGATCCTTCCAGGAAATGGCCTGCTTACTGGGACTCCCCTTGGCGGCGGACAAAACAGAGGGCCCGGTGACATGCCTTACATTTCTAGGCGTGGAGCTGGACACATGGAACCAGACTTGCCGGCTGCCGGGCGACAAACTGGACGACCTTAGGGCTAGGGTGGCAGCACTCCTGCGACGCAAGAGCGTAACGCTTAGGGAGCTTCAAGAACTTGTGGGGCACCTTAACTTTGCCTGCCGCGTGGTGGCTCCTGGGAGACCATTTATTCGCCGCTTTTGCGACGCCATGCGGGGCCTGCGGAAATCGGCACATAGAGCGAAAATAACAGGAGGCATGAGGGAAGATCTGCGCATGTGGCTGGAATTTCTACAAGGCTTCAATGGGGTTTCCTTTTGGCGGGAGGAACTCAGGTTAGGGGCGGACTTCCAGGTGCAAACGGACGCCGCCGGGTCCCTGGGATTCGGCATCTATTGGAGAGGTAAGTGGTGCTGGGGAACCTGGCCGCCCGAGTGGGTGGCGGAAGGGGTTACCAGGGACTTAACATTCCTAGAGCTGTTCCCCATAGTAGGGGCCTTGTGGCTTTGGGCCGGGGAGTGGGCCAACTCCGTAGTCCGCTTTTGGTGCGACAACATGGCTGTCGTATACACCATCAATGACTTAACGTCGAAATCCGAGCGGGTTATGGGGTTGGTCCGGGCCCTGACGCTCCGAGCGCTGCAGTATAACATCGTGGTGCGCGCACGCCATGTGCCGGGGCTGGATAACTCCATCGCCGATGCTCTCTCCCGCCAGCAATTCGATCGCTTCAAGGCCCTGGCCCCAGGGGCGGCCGAACTTCCCGAGCGGTTGCCAGAGGCAGTATGGCGGATTGGCGGGAGGAGGCGGACGGGGCGCTGGAACTGGCACTCGCACCGCGAACGAGGCGAGGATATGAAGCGGCGATTAGGGACTTCGCCGCCTTCCGAGACCTGATGGAGCTCCAGCCGGCTTGGCCCGCCCCAGTAGACCACATTCGGCAGTATTTGGTATACCTCCACAGGAAAGGGCTAATGCCGGGTACTATGCAGGGGCGCCTGGCAGCGTTGGCTTTTCACGCCAAGGCTCGGGGGTGTGAGGATTCAATCCAGGACTTTAGGGTGAGGAAAATGCTGGAGGGATGGAGTAAGGCTAGGGGTAGGGTGGAGGACGCCCGTTTTCCCCTGACCCCAGATATCTTAGCTAGAATGGGTAAGTTGTGGGCCCAGCTGTGTCGGGACGACTACGAGGCTTCCCTGATGAGAGCGGCGTCCCTTGTGGCCTTTTTTGGGGCATTCCGTATCAGCGAGCTGGTGGCGGCGGGTAAGCGAGATGGTTCCCGGGCGGCGTTGCAGTGGGCTGATTTCCATCAGCAATCAGGTATGGTCGTGTTCCTGGTGCGCCGGTCGAAGACGGACCAGTGGGCAAGGGGGCAGAGAGCGGCCCTGAGGGCCTGCTCGGTGGGCGAAGTCTGCCCGGTCTGGGCCATGGAGGATTATGTAGGGCTGCGAGGGCCGGAGGAGGGTCCACTGTTCCGGCACGCGAACGGAGACCCATTGACCAAATACCAGTTTTGGAGCCTGACCCAGAAGGCACTTGGGAGGCTGGGTATGGACGGGTTGAAGTTTGGGACCCACTCGTTTAGGATTGGCGCGGCGTCGACGGCAGCGGCCCTGGGATATGGCCCCCAGGACATAAAGTCTCTGGGACGGTGGGCGTCTGCTCGCTTTGCGACCTACGTGCGCCCATTACCTCACTGTTAACTGTTTGGTTTGTTTCCTTCCAGGACCGGGACCGGGACGCGCGAGGTGTCGTGTTCTTATCCTGGGACATAGTTATGTTTATTGGGCGGCGAGGTATGCGGCCAGGACGGCCTGGGGAGTTAATTTGGGCATGGGGGGCCGGGCGGTCATTGAGTGGCAGGGAATCAGGGGTATGAGATGGTGTCAGTTCGAGCGGGCAGCACGGAGGGCCGCCAGTGGCAGACCGCCCGATGTTATGGTAGTGCACCTGGGGGGGAATGACATCGGGTCACAATCAAGTAGGTCGCTGGCTCAGGATATTGTCAGGGACTTAGCAGCATGGAAGCAGTGTTTTCCGCAGTCCATCCTGGTCTGGTCGAATATTGTCCCAAGGCACCAATGGAGGGCACGATGCGACCCACAGGTAATGAATACGGCAAGGAGAGGTGTAAACAGGGATGTCTGCCGGATGGTAGCTTCCCAGCTGGGCACGGTGGTTGGCCACCCGAGGATCGTGGCGGCCATCCCAGAGTTATACCGTGAGGACGGGGTTCATCTCTCTGATCGGGGGACTGAGATATTTTTGACCGACCTGAAGAGGGGCCTGCTGGAAGTGGTTGCACGTTGGTGGGGTGGGTAGGGGCCATAGCAAGGCTAGGCCCCTACCGTGGCGGTAGTGCGGGTAGGGAATAGGCAGTTGGGAGTCAGGTCTCTAATTCCCTCCGGGGGCATCCGCTCTCACGGCGTTGCGGAGCTGAGATCACAACGCCGGGGGGGATGGGTGTACCGGGAGGGCCCACCGGCCTACCAGGCTCTAAGGATGGGCCTGGACAGTCCGGTTGGGGAAAGGGGACTGGCTGGCCGAGGGTGCCCTGCCTATGGACAGGACGCCTGCGGGGCTCTTGACTCACCCGGATATACTGCTAGAGCAGGGGGTCCCGGGAGACCCATGTAACAGCAATTAACCCGCACTGCAGCAGGCCCCTGTTTAAAGTTGTGTTGTGTTGTTAAGCCTGTTAATAAAGTGGCCCGGAGTTTGTACCCAACACCCTGTCTCGCGTGGTTATTCCGCCGTGGGGGGGCAATGATACTGTGTATTTGCTATATCAAAAAAAAAAAAAAAAACAACCTCCATTTCTACTTTCAGCCTTTAGGTGCATATTTAGGGACAAGAAAATCATGAAGCATTAGGGTCCCTTTTAATGGTTGCTGCCATTACGAATTTCAAACTTCTACATTTAATCAACTTTTGCAATAAGTCCAGCCAGCTTTTAAATAATTTCCCTCTCAAGCAATTTACTGTAATTGCATTGACAACAAAGACACAGGAGGTTAACGAGATCATATGTTTTAAAAAGCAGAATAAGGTAGGTATGAGGCAAGGGGGGGGGAGAGAGAAAAAGAGAGAGAGAGAGTTGTTGAAGCTGAATAACTGTGTGTGCTTTTCATCCATAGAATTATAAGGAAGGTATGCCTCATAAGTGCTATTTAGTCTAACCCTTTGTACACAGAGAGGCACCATTATGTCAAAATTGCTACCTTAATTACACAATGGAAGAAATGCACATAGAAAAGGTAATTGTTAATATTTTGCTTTGCTCGTCAGGTTCTCAGAAGATCTGTTGTGCACAGCAAATTGTTGCCAGGACTCAGATGAAAGAAAGCAAGAGATAATTTAACAAATCTGCAGAGATTATGGATGACTCGGAAATGCTGAAAAAGTGGTTTGAGGCCCCGTGGTAAATGCATGGTAAATGAGAAAGTACAAAATACATTCTCCTTACTATGAGATAGCAAGAATTTTATTTTATTTTCCTCCGTAATTTTACATGTTTCAGTAAAAGTTATGGAAGAGTGCATGAAGTAACACCTTTTTGCACAAACTATCAAATGTAGTAATTAAGGATTGGATGTATATGGATTTTCTATCAATCAGATGGTCTTAAAGGAAAAAGGATTCATTTTGTACCGAGGCATTTTGGGTAAAATGCAGAAAAAGCAGCTCCAAAAATGAGAGATGTCTTGGACTTGCACTGGAGACAGAATTTCTTGTGCAGCCTAAAGAATCCTCAGCAGGCAGTTGTGATATTCCTGATGACCTATTTTGCCCCAGACTGAGACAATTGTGAAGGTTTTTCACATGGCTAACCAAACACCCTCTTAGTGCCTTGGCTAATTTTCATGCACCCCTTGACCTAATTATATATAAATAGGGGGAGAGGAGCAGAAGCATGGCAATGGAGGAAAAGTCTGAATTATAAAAAGCTATAGGGGCACATCTCTGCTAGCAAACAATGGTAAGTCAGTCAACCGTGATGTGTACCTCCCAGAGCTTAGGAATATTACTTTGCTGGATCACTATGAAACTTTGGGGTGCTAGATCTCAAACAAGTAAGATAAAGTACTTTTTCACCCAGAGGGTCACTGGTCTGTGGAATTCCCTGCCAGTAGAAGAGGTGACAGCTGTCAGCCTTGACAGCTTTAAGAAAGGATTAGACAAGTTCATGGGGAACAAAGGTATCAATGGCTATCATGATGGATGCCTAAGGAGAGAGAGGCAGGATATCCCTCAAAGCCATGTGTGGGGATTGGGGAATCATAAGCAGGTGAAGACATCTGTTTGGGAATACCCTGAAGCAAACGTTGAGCCACTGTGTGAGACAGAATGCTGGACTGGATGGGCTGTGGCCTGTTCCAGCAAGGCTGTTCTTATATTCTTGTGACATGGCCTGCCTGAGATTCTGAGGGCAGGAGTCTAAAAAGTAAGTTGCCCAAACACTGCCTCATCCTTTAGTAGACTACTGAACAAGGAGGTAGTGATGTGTAAGAGAAAATTGGGTGCTGGACAGAGAGAATGATTGGTATCTTATCCAAGATGGTTTTTCCTAATCCTATTGGCATGTACAGTATTTTCCACCAGGTTGACCATACAATTATGAAGATTTCAACTATCCCCGCCCCCACCCCCAGCCATTATAGTCCTTTTGATGTAACTCTGCAGGAACTAGCCAAAGAACTAAGGATGAAAACTGAGAAGAATTATTTGTGGTTGTTTAGAACTCCCTGTATAATTTATCTGCAAGAGTGAAGGGTATTGTAAATACGTGAATGGGATCTATTTACAGAACTAGACATTTCACGGCATGCAAAAGTACCACAAACACAATATATGATGTATTTAGAGAAAGACAAACATGTGTGAATCAATCTTAAGCAATGTTTCCAGCTAGGCATTTTATTTACCTGGTAAAGACAAATTGATAAATGCTTTATCTGAAATGGAAAATAAAGGGTGACAACCTACATTCTATTGCTGAACACATAGGAGCATATAAGCACAGTAGCACATGTATCCCAGAAAGATTGATGGTGTCTCTCAGAACAGAAAAAGAGCCAAGCTACAGAAGAATGTAAGTTGCCTCTTAGGAGGTCATTGAGAAATCAGTTTTTAAAAGACATAAAACTATAGTGAGTTGTTATGTGATCTCAAGTTGCTTTTGACTTAGGTGACCCTACCAGGGTTTTGAAGTATGTTTACCAGTGCCGCCCTCTCTAGTGAGTTTGCCTTGTTGACTGGGGATTTGAACCCATGCCAACTAAATCTTATGCACTGCACCACAGTGATCATCTGTAGTCCATTCCTTGCATTTCCATCTAAGGCAGTTTGCTCCGCTGTACGCCTTCCTGGATCCCAGTGCTCTCACCATGTTGGTCAATGCACTCGTAGTCTCAAGATTAGACTACTATAGTGCTTTCTGTGTGGGGCTGCCTTGGAAGTTAATGCAGCGTCTCCAGCTGGTGCAGAATTCATTGGCCAGATTAGTTATAGGGCTGAGAAAACACCAGCATATCATTCCTGCGCTGGCAGCATGCATTTTCTGCCGATTCATTACCACATTGACTTCAAGGTTTTAATGATAACATACAAAGCCCTAAATGGCTTAGGACCTTGCTATCTTTCAGAGCACATCTTACCACAGAGTTCTGCCCCTAGCACCCATTCATCTCAGGCAAGGCACTTGAGTGTGCCATCACTGAAGGAGGCTCGGAAATGCAAGGAGCCAGGCTTTCTCATATCCTGAGATATGTTTGGCCCCTTTATTCTCAGTCTTTAAGAAAAATCTGAAGAGAGGCTATTTAGAAAAGCTTCCCCTGGATATTAGTTTTCTCTTACTTGGTTGCTATTATTCACAGGGTCTGTTCTGTCTTAGCCTATCTTAGTCCACTGTTTGTTTTATGTGGATTTAGCTATGTTTATTATGCTTATTGCATTTTATTTTGTTGTATTGCTATTCACTGAATTCTATTGATGTTATATTTTGTATTTGTACAAACCTTGTAAACCGCCCAGAGTAGCCTTTGTTGCTAGATGGGCATTATATAAATTCAATAAATAAATAGTGCAATGGTTTCAAACCTTGAGTAATGTACAGTATATATTTTTGAACTGCAGTTCCAAGAGGCCTTCAGCACAAACTATGCTTGATGGGGTTTCTGGGAGTTACAGTCCAAGAGTACCCAAGGATGGGAACCACTGGTCTATTAGTAACCACTTCTTTCATCTCATCTACAGGAGAAACACAACCATTACTGGGGCAGGTGAATATTAGATTCACTCAACCACAACACATCTGGCACATATATTAAAAAGACCATTGAGTAGGTCAAACAATGCCCAGATTGTAGCAAGTATATTGATAGGACAAATTATGCTGGGGAATTATTGGTTTGTTTGTGGAGTTACAAACATTTTTTCTTTGGGTATGTGTGGTTTGGGGTACTGGGGGGCAGTAAGTATGCATCTGGGGATCTGTGAGGGGAGACATGTAACTTATAGCCATACTTTATCCACTACTCTACCTTCTTCTGATCAGTTAAGCTGTACTCAAAAGAACCAGCAGCATTAATCCTGGTCAGAAGCATTATTGTACATCACAATTGGCATAACTGTCAATCTCTTGTTAACTAAAATAATAACTGTATGGGAGACCTATGCTCAATAATGAATATCTATCTACCTGGAGTATCAAGTCCTGGATATCCATAGTACTTCCATGTCAAAATTAACACTATTGTTTCTTTGTCTATTGCATTGATGTTGGATTTATCATACACTCAAAGAGACTTAACATTTGTATCTGATTTCTGAAATGCTGTATGGTATAGCAACAGTTTCTTCTTTGTTGTCTTCTACAACCAATTTCATTAACTATATAGGTCAGTTGCTACCACTTTGCTTTGTCAGCAATATTTCTTGTTCTTAGACTTCTGCCTCCGATGACTTGGAATTCTTTTCACTTTGACAGATAGTGTTCATTCCAGAGGCACACAAAAACCTCTGTTCTGTCCAGAAAATAAAATATTCAGGGAGCTTTATAGCCTCAATTCTTTTACATTTACCTTTCTGCATCCATAATAATGAAATGGAAAATATATGTACAATGTGGTATTGTTGATTTAGGGCTGGAGTATCTGAATTAAGACTGAAGATATATCTGTACACCAGAAAGTGTAGGTTCTTACTATGACACATATATTTTCCATAGCTCTCAGTATAGGTTCTTTAAAAGGATCCGGATTTTCTGCATTTGAAAAATGATGTCATTTTTAGAGACCTCAACAACATCCCTTTAAAACATCCGCTTGTCTTATCAATATAGTTTGTATTGGCACAGTGCAAAAATCACTAGAATTTCAAGGGAAAATAAAATGAAATGAGGAACAGCAGTGAAATGTACCCAGGTAATTTGCTTGTGTCCCTAAATCATACCACTATATCTCTATAAGAAAGGACAAAGCATCCATTTCTCCTACTGAAACAAGAGAAGAGGGGGAAATGGAGAAACTGCCAACAAATCTGCAGAAGTGTGGACAGTAGAATCCTTAAATTATGGATGTTGCGGGGGGGGGGTCACATGGAACTATGGGCCCTGTGTTCATCCCCCATACACTGGGATAATCATCTTAGCTCAGAGCAAACCTGACAAGTGCTCTGTTTTGGCCAGGAAAATACCATCCCCCCCTCTTTCCCACAGTCCTGGAAAATTATTTTTGTCCTGCATTTCTAGCGGGCGCTGGACTCCAGATGCTGCTGGGTGGCCAGGCACGGCCTGCCTCCAGGTGGCCCTTCTGAGAGCATCTCTCCCCGCCCAACCCTTAACCCACACCCCACTAGTATATATCTGTCAAGCCCCGCACACAGAATACACAGCAAGCCAAGTTCTTTGCCAGGAACTTTAGTTGTAATCCAGATAACGAACAAAGTACAGTCCAAATCAAAGCCAAAATCCCTTACAGAGCCAAATGCCAAGTTCAAGGGTACAGAGAAACGTTGTAGTCAGAAGAAAGCCGGTCCAAAGTAAGGAAACAGAATCTGGATACACACAGGAACGTGGTGACAAGGTAAGTGGCGTGTTGCTCCCACAGAGGTTTCAGGGTAAACTTGCTAGCTTTATCCTAAACCAGGGATCACACCCATATCTCTGGCAAGGCTCCTGCTAGAACTCAGGGCTTTCAGATCTAATTCTACGCCTATCATTAAAGATCCTTTCCCTGGCTCTCCTGTTAGTTCTTCTTTGCAGGATCCTGTTCCTAGCCCTCATAGGAGGAGGAGATGTGCCCTTGGCTGCCTCCTCAGACTCAGCTGCCTGCTGAGTTGAACTGCAAGGCTCCTCCTGCTGTTCTTCAGCATTTAACCCTTCACATTCAGGTTCTATGACGGGCAGGGTCCTGGCACTATCCCCCTCCCCATGGCCCCCCTCTTCCGATGGGCCAGGTTTATCTGGATAATTATCATGAAATTGCTGAATCAAATCCAGGGCATGCAAGTTAGATACCGGTTCCCAAGAACGATCTTCTGGTCCATACCCTTCCCAGTCCACTAAGTATTGTAACCACCCCTCCCCCGATGTATCCGGGAATCCAAAATTTGGCGGACCTCATACTCCTCTTCTCCTTCTACCAATATCGGTGGAGGAGGTTCAGGATTTGGTGGTCGGTTGGGGTCAGGGTCTTTAGCTGGGACCAAGAGAGAACGATGGAACACAGGATGAATATGGAGAGAAGCAGGTAATTGCAGACGAAACGTCACTGGGTTGATTTTTTCTAGGATGGGGTAAGGGCCGATGAATCGAGGATCTAGTTTTCAGGATCGCCCAGGATGTCTCAAATATCGGGTAGAGAGCCAAACCTTCATGCCCAGATTCAACTGTGGACCTTCTTGCCTTTTCTTATCCACTGCCTTCTTATATGCTTCCTTAGCATGATTAAGTTGTTCTTTTAATAGTTTTTGAATGCCATGAAGTTCTTGAAGGTAAGCATCGGTAGCTGGTACAGAGGTGGAAGGAAGGGTGGTGGGAAAGTACCGAGGATGGTATCCATAGTTGGCCATAAATGGGGTTTGAGGAATGGATGAATGTACCGGATTATTGTATGCAAATTCGGCTAAAGGCGACAAATCTGCCCAATTGTCCTGTTGATAACATGTGTAGCAGCGTAAATATTGTTCCAAGGTGGCATTAGTGCGCTCAGTCTGACCATCTGACTGGGGGTGATAAGCGGATGACAGGTGGACTTGGGTTCCTAGTGTCTTGTGCATAGCTTGCCAGAAACGAGAGGTGAATTGGGGTCCACGATCTGAAATAAGGTGTTCTGGTAAACCATGAAGCCTGAAGAGGTGTTGTAAATAATGATGAGCTGTTTCTGCTGCGGTAGGAGGTTTAGGACAAGGAACGAAGTGGGCCATTTTGGTGAACAAATCTACGAAGACCAGGATGCAGGTAAATCCTTTGGAGCGAGGAAGATCCGTGATGAAATCCAGTGACACAGCATTCCAAGGACCAGAGGGTGTTGGCAAAGGATGCAACAGACCCGAAGGTTTAGCCACCACATCCTTTGCTCGCTGACACACTTCACAGGACCCCACATATCTGGTAACATCAGCTCGGACCTGTGGCCCCCAGAACTCCCTTGTGAGAAGATGCAGGGTTTTATAAAGTCCAAAGTGTCCAGCAGGTAAAGAATCATGAGAAAGATGCAATACCTGATTATGAAGGGGACCAGCAGGAACATATAACCTTCCTCGATGTAGTAGTAACCCTTGTTGTGCCGAAAACTCTCCATGCTCCCCATTTTGAAGTTCTTGAATACGTTGCTGAGTCCATGGATCTTGAACTTGAGACTCCCGGATTTCTTCTGCCAAGCTGGGACACGGACTTGTGGCTGCGAACACAGAGGGAGGCAAGATGGGTGCCACTAAGGTCTCTTTCACTGGTGCCGCATATTCAGGTTTTCTAGATAATGCATCAGCTTTCTTATTCTGAGCATCAGGAATATACTTGATACGAAAATCAAACCGGGAAAAGAATAAAGACCACCGGATTTGTCGCTGAGACAATCGCCGAGCTGTTTGTAAATGTTCCAGGTTTCTGTGATCAGTTAGCACTTTTACAGGGTGTCGAGCTCCCTCAAGGTAATGCCTCCATACATCAAAAGCTGTTTTGATGACCAACAGTTCACACTCCCAAATCATATAATTCTTTTCTGCAGGTTTTAATTGCCGAGAGTAGAAGGCACAGGGACGCGGGATTTGGGAGGGATCCTCTTGTTGAGATAATACTGCTCCCAAGGCAACACTAGATGCGTCAGCCTCCACTATGAACGGCAGTTGTGGATCAGGGTAGCGAAGTATAGGCTCTGAAGTGAAGCGGGTCTTCAAGGTAGAGAAACCCTTCTCTGCTTCCGGAGTCCACTGGAAAGGCTCTTTGGGATGGAGGAGATGGTTTAAAGGTGCAGCAATGTCAGCGTAAGCAGGAATGAACTGACGATAGTAGTTAGCGAAGCCAAGGAACTGCTGCAAGTCCTTATGATTTTGTGGTCGCTGCCATGACAACACAGCCTCTACTTTCTTGGGGTCCATGCGGATTCCCTGGGGAGAAATAATATGCCCCAGGAATTCACCCTCTTCAATGTTGAACTCACATTTTTCCAGTTTAGCATAGAGTCCATTTTCCCGGAGATGCTGCAATACCTGACGAACATCTTTAACATGCTGAACTGGGTCAGCGGAGTAAATCAGAATGTCATCTAAATACACAACCACACAACGATCTAGGAGATCCTGAAAAATGTCATTCATCATCCGCTGAAACACACTGGGTGCATTGGTCAGACCAAAAGGCATTACTAAATGTTCATATTGGCCGTAACGGGTCCGGAATGCAGTTTTCCATTCATCTCCTTTGCGGATACGTACCAAATTATACGCCACCCGAAGGTCCAGCTTAGTATAACACTTAGCCCCTTTTAACCGGTCCAAAAGTTCAGAGATTAAAGGTAAAGGGTACTGGTCCCTAATAGTGATCTTGGTGAGTGCTCTATAATCATTACAAGGACGAAGCTCCCCTCCCTTCTTCTTGACAAATATCACTGGTGCCAACAATGGTGATTTGGAAGGGCGTATAAATCCACATCGAAGATTTTTATCTAGAAAATCCCTTAACGCTTCTAATTCAGGTTCAGACATGGGATAGACTTGTGCTACAGGAAGAGGTGCCCCAGGAATCAAGTCAATGGCACAGTCATAGGGTCGATGTGGAGGTAGCTTGTCAGCCCCCTTTTCTTCAAATACATCGCCAAAGTCTTGATATGCCTGGGGCAAGACAGGGTCAGATGTATCATGAGCAGATGCCAGGATAGTGGAGGAATGTTGCTTTGAACAAGGAACCTTGAAATATAATTCCCCTTGCACCCAATCCACCAGTGGATTATGAGCTCGCAACCAGGAAAGTCCCAAAACAAGAGGAACCCGGGGCATACGGGTTACATTAAAGCTAATCTGCTCATTATGATCCATTACCTGAAGGGTAAGGGGACAGGTTTCCTGAGCTACTGGCCCAGAACGAAGAAACCGACCCTCAATGGATTCCACCATCAAAGGGGTGTCCTTATTTTGTACTGGAATCCGATGGTACCGCACAAACCCAGCATCAACAAAACAATGAGCTGCCCCAGAATCTACCATAGCATACACCGGAATCTCCCGACCACCAGGGAGCCCTAAAGTCACACGTAGCAGAAAAGGTCCTTGAGGTGTAATAGTATTACCTGGGAAACTTTCGGTATGCTCCAGTCCTCGGGGTTCCTTCAAGGATGGAGATGCCCTTTTACTGCTGGAGAGATAGCAGCTCTAATTGAGGAACGCTTCAAAGGGTAATTAGAAGCAAAATGTCCTCCTCCCCCACAGTACAGGCAGAGATGATGAAAGCGTCGTCTTGCCTTTTCCTCCGGGGTAAGGCGTGGTCGAGCAGCTCCCAGTTGCATAGGTTCTGGATCTACTTCACCAGCCTCCCGGGATTGCAGATGAGACACAGCTGGCAGAGGTTGCTGGTTGCAGTTCTGGCCTCGGGAGAGACGACGGTTTTCCAGGCGTCCATCAATTCTCAGACACAGAGTAATGAGCTCCTGCAATGTGTTTGGTTGTTCTACTTAACAGAGTTCATCCAGCACTTCATCTGCCAAACCTTCCATATATTGAGAAATCAGTGCCGGCTCGTTCCACTGCAAATCCTGAGCTATCAAATGAAATGCAGTAGTGTAATTAAACACTGAGTCTTTGCCCTGTTTCAAGGCTCTGAGTCTCCTGTTGGCGGTAGCAGCCTGCAGGGGATTCTGAAAGCCTGAAGAAATATGGTTCAGAAAAGCCTGGTAATTATCCAACACAGGTGAAGCACTGAGGAGTAAAGGAGTCGCCCATTTAGCTGCCTGTCCTTTCAATAAACTGATAATGAAACAGACCTTAGACCTCTCAGTAGGAAATTCTTGATCCTGCACCTCAATGAACAGCTTGCATTGAGCCAAGAATGCAGGGAATTCCTCTAACTTGCCTTCAAACCAGTCAGAAGGCAGCAAAGGGCAACGAGGCTGTAATGATGTTGGAGCTTGCTGCAATTGAACAATTGCTTGAGACAAAAACAGTACTTGGTTTTGCAAAGCTTCCAGTGGAGTCATTCCAACAGCCCCCTCCTTCTCCATTCTGCTTGAATAAGTTTGGTGGGTGGGAGCAAACTGTCAAGCCCCGCACACAGAATACACAGCAAGCCAAGTTCAGTTCTTTGCCAGGAACTTTAGTTGTAATCCAGATAACGAACAAAGTACAGTCCAAATCAAAGCCAAAATACCTTACAGAGCCAAATGCCAAGTTCAAGGGTACAGAGAAACATCGTAGTCAGAAAGCCGGTCCAAGGTCAGGAAACAGAGTCTGGATACACACAGGAACTTGGTGACAAGGTAAGTGATACCTTGCTCCCACAGAGGTTTCAGGGTAAACTTGCTAGCTTTATCCTAAACCAGGGAACACACCCATATCTCTGGCAAGGCTCCTGCTAGAACTCAGGGCTTTCAGATCTAGTTCTACACCTATCATTAAAGATCCTTTCCCTGGCTCTCCTGTTAGTTCTTCTTTGCAGGATCCTGTTCCTAGCCCTAATAGGAGGAGGAGATGTGGCCTCAGCTGCCTCCTCAGACTCAGCTGCCTGCTGAGTTGAACTGCAAGGCTCCTCCTGCTGTTCTTCAGCATTTAACCCTTCACATTCAGGTTCTATGACAGGCAGGGTCCTGGCAATATCCAAAGCTGATATACCTAGGTTACAGTGAGCATTTTGAAGCCACCACAAGGGATTCTCAGCACCATGTATACAAATGAGGCTCCACCTCTTAGCTGCAGGGTCCAGCCCCACCTCCCACCCTGGGCGGCCATGGCCAAAACTTGACAGGTGTGGCTCAGAGTAATATTCCCAGTTCAACAAAACCATGGTTGAACCATGTAATGTTTACTACCTGCTTTGTTGAACCTAGACTGTTTACTAGCTTGTAACATATATCCTGTTCATCACTCTAATCACTACAGCTTCCTGCTCTCTGTGTTTCTGTGCTTTCTCTCCCAAATTCTCTCTTTCTCCTTCCCTCATACGGTATGTCTATATAATGCAGGATTTGGGGTTTTTAAGACCACTTTTTGTGGTTATGCCAAAGATTTGGAGCTTTCAAGGGCACTTTTGATGGTGACACTTGCTTCCCAGAAAGCAAGACTGTAAATTTAGAACAAAGGTTTGGCAAATAATGATTTATAAATTGTAAATTATTGTATGAGGTTTTGCTGTGCTATTGTGTTGTGGGAAAACAAATCAAGAGCCTTGAGGCATTCTGAAGATGAACACATCTCACTTGGCATAAGCTTTCATGGGCTATGGCCCACTTCATTGGGTCTTGGCTGAAGTCACATCCGCATACCAAAATTAAATCTGAAACTCCTGTAACTGACTCAACTGCAACAAAAATTGAAGCCATATTTGTGCACTCGGGATAAGGTTAAGTTGAATGTGTCAGTAATGGAGAAAGGTCCTCCTTCTGTACCTGTCACTCTCTTCACATGAAAATTGATGGCCTGAGGAGGACAATGCCATCTAGTCATGCATGGAAACCATTTCTCCAGGGTGGAGTGGGGAGATCTAGATACTTCAGAAATCTGGATTGTGTGGAGAAGCTTCATCCATTACATAGTGTCTTTTTTCAATGAAGAGATAATTATGATGTAGAGAGGGGGATGAAACGAAAAAAGAAATGTTGTTTTGCCATTTTGTTAGATAATGAAATGAAACAAGGAAGCAGCATTTTGTTACAGACAAAACAAAATGGTCATTTTTTTCATTGACATGAATGGTTTCCTTCCATTACTGACCGGTTAGTTTGACATGAGTCCCAGGTAAAGTGATGGAAACCATCCTAAAGGATAAAATTTATAGGCACATAGAAGAGAAGGTGCTGCTGAAGGAGTGCCAACATGGCTTCTGCAAGGGCAAATCATTCCTTATTAATCTGTTGGAATTCTTTGAGAGTGTCAATAAGCATATGGATAAGGTAGATACAGTTGACATTGATTAACTGGACTTTCAGAAGGCTTTTGACAAGGTCCTACACAAAACACTCTTGATAACTTGTCAGTCATGGGATCAAGGGACGGGTCATGTCATGGATCAGCAACTGGCTAAGGAACAGGAAACAGAGGGTAGCATTAAATGGACACTTGTCCAAGTGGATGGAGGTAAATAGTGGAGTCCCCCAAGATTTAGTACTGTGACCCCTGCTTTTCATAAATGATCTAGAAGTAGAGTAAATAGTAGAGATGGGCACGAAATGAACAATTTTTCATTTCCGTTTTTGTTTTTTATTTCATTACGCAACAAAATGACAAACGAATTTTGTCTCCAAAATGAAACGAAACGAACAAAAACACTGGAAATTTTGTCATGCGTTTTGCTTCTGTTACTGCAATACAGTGAACTGCTTTAAATGCTAAAAAAATTGAAATAAATGGTAACGAAACAAACGATAATGAAACAAACGAAAATGAAAATGATTTTTTTGCAAAAATTTGCAAAAAAATGGAAACGAACCAAAACGGACCCTCCAAACGACAAACGACAAACAAAACTCCATTTTTTTATTCGTGCCCATCTCTAGTAAATAGCAACGTAGCTAAATTTGCCAACAACACTAAATTATATAGGCTAGTAAAAACTGAGAGAGATTGTAAGGAGCTCCAGAGGGATCTCTTGACACTGGGGGAGTGGGCAAAGCACTGGCAAATGAGCTTCAACATGAGCAAGTGTAGAGTGATGCACATTGGGGCAAGAAAAAAAACACAATTATGTTACATTATACAGCCACCGCCATGCTGCTTGCCCTCTCGGGTCATCCAGGGCCTCCCCAGCTGACCAGGGCTTTCAGCAGCCGCACAGCAATCTACTGCTGGGCCACTCAGCTTCCCTTGCCAGCCAGGGTCTTCAGTGGCCATGGGGTAGTCTACTGCCGGGCCTTTCACCTCTCCCAGCTGGCTAGGGCCTTCTGCAGGCAGTCTACTACCGGGTCGCTGAGCCTCGCCCGCCAGCCAGGGCCTTCAGCAGTGGCTGCATGGTCTACCATGGTCTACCTGGCCCTGGTGGCACCTGCAGCAGTGATGGCAATGAAGGAGGAAGAGGAGACAGAGGCCAAGGTTGGCCTGCTGGGCCCATTTTCGCCCTTGCCAGTGTGGTTGGGCAGTCTCAGTGGTGGTGGCGGCAAGAGATCAGCAGCAAGTAAGGGACTAGTTTACAGATGGGATGAAATGGTTCATTTCAATGAATAAAAACACCATTTTGTTTCATCTGTAACAAAATGCTGCTTCCTCATTTCATTTAATTTCATTTAATTTTGTTACATAATGACATGACAAAACAGCATTTCGTTTTTTGTTTTGTGCCCATCCCTAGTTGTGAACTGAAAAGGAAGGACATAGACTTCAAGATGGGGACAGGCTTCTTAAAGGCCCTGAATGCTTGCCCCTCACTTTTGTTTACATCAGGATGCCATGTGGCTCCCCATAGTGAGCACTTGCCTGTTCTGTGGCAGAATGAAAAGGCTGGTCTTCCATCTGAAGACATAAAGCTCCATACAGGGTCGATTGGGCTTGTCTTTCTTTCATCTTGTTCTGCAATTTGATAATTTACATTTTGGAGGAAAGTAATGAATATTGTTTGTTTTAACCACATTATTATTTTATTCATTTTCATTTCATTTATTGAGAGTTTTGTCCAAGCTCCCTGGAAGGAATAGAAAAATCATAGCCTTGATTTAAAATTTTTACTTGCTCTCTGAAGAATCCCTATGACCGATGGTGGATTAACCTCAGCTTTGGGTCTTAAACTCAGTTGTATAAATAAAGTGTCAGAAAAGAGCTATGTAAGCTCCAGGGAGAAGTATATATAGCAGAGTGGGAATTTGCTAATACTCTTAACAACCAAGAGTATATCCATCACCTTCTGTGCACAACTTGTATACCTTCCCCCAGGTAGTCATTTTTAAATACTGTATACGAATGGTATTTCAGTGCCAATGTCATATATGTTATAAATGGTGCTACTTTTATTTTAAGTCATATAAACCTTGTAAGTGGGATCAGGGCTATTTCATTTGTATACTTGAGGGATTAAAGATAAAATATTGACTTATTTAATGCCCAGCGAACTATTTTTAAAAAATGAATGCATAAATAAGGGCAGTCTATTATTAAGTGTGTGTGTGCATATGTGTGTAAATCACACACTAGACTAGAGATGGGCACAAAATGAGCAATTTTTCATTTTTTTTTTTTTTTGTTTCATTACGTAATGAAACGAAAAATGAATTTTGTCTCCAAAATGAAACAAAACGAACCGAAACAACAGAAATTTTGTCATGCGTTTCGTTTTCATTGCGGCAAATACATTGAACTGCAATGAATGCTAACGAAACAGCAATGTTTTGTTTTTGTTTTCATTTTTTCATTTCATTACGTAACGAAACGAAAACAATTTTTTTGCAAAAAATTCACAAAAAACGAAAATGAACCGAAACGGACCCCCCTAAATGACAAATGACAAATGAAACACCATTTTTTGGAGTTGTGCCCATCTCTACACTAGACTCATTGAATCATTTGGGATCTTGTGAGTCAGCAGCACCAAGGTAAGTTCCATTGATTCAAATGGGCCTACTCTAGTCATGACTTGCTACTAGAGATCAGGCTATGTGTGATCCATTTATAATTGATCCCTGTCCACTGCTTATCCCAATGACTCTCCTACAGTACCAGACCAAAAAATGGTCTTTGACCAGAATCTCGTTGCTAATTTCTGTTTGTTGCATTCCTGTGGTATACTTCCTCAGGAAAAAGTGACAGTTTGCTGCCAAGACTCACATGATTTCTCTTAAACTGACAATGGGGTTGTGATTATTATCTATATTGTTCTGAAATGATGACCATGGTGACATCAAAGACGGGATGCACATATGTCAATGAGTTTCTATCTTCACATTTACACCAACACCAATACTTACTTTCAGGTGAGGAAGAGTAACATAGGGGCTAAGTGAATGGATGCAGACATCTTTATTTTCTTGTTCACGTTAGATTTAGAAGCATGGCCATAGAATAAATAAATATATCAGATAGTTTTTGTTCAATAATAGGAAACATCAAAAGCATTTGAGGACAGCTAACACCAAATATTCCTTTACACTTGGTAGTTCATTTGTTCTCGCCCCACCCTGAAATATACTGCCATGTGGGAGTCTTTAGATTTATGACTTTTAATTTTTAAACCACCCAGATTACTGTAGTGAAACAATTAATGGGGCATTACACACACATACATACACATTGATATAGGTGTGAAGTTACCTGTTCTCTAGACTTGTATAGGATTGTGTGGGTGCAACTTCCTTCCTTTTCTTAGGTTCACTGGTTCTGCCAACATCAGTCTATAGCCTTTTACATGTCTTCCAAATCAAAGCTATGGTTTTTCTAGTAGTGATGTATGAAAGTAACTACTGGACCATAAATAATGCTGATCACTGCGGAATTGATGCTTTTGAGCTGTGGTGCTGGAGGAGACTCTTGAGAGTCCCACTGTACTGTAAGGAGATAAAACCTATCCATCCTGAAAGAAGTCAACCCTGAATGTTCATTGGAAGGACAGATTTTGAAGCTGAGGCTCCAATACTTTGGCCACCTCATGAAGATAGAGGTTTCCTTGGAAAAGTCCATGATGTTGAGAAAGACTGAAGACAAAAGGAAAAGGGGATGGCAGAGAATGAGAAGGTTGGATGGTGTCATCAATGCAACCAACATGGATTTGACCAAATTTCGTGAAGCAGTGGAAGACAGGAGAGCCTGGTGTGCTCTGGTCTATGAGGTCATGAAGAGTCAGACATGACTAAACGACTGAACAACAACAAGCTTCTCTCTGGATGCCACTGGTTACAATGCTGATTTTAATAGTAGAGGCTAGTTTAATGAAGAATGTGAACCCATTTGGGCAGTGATGTGGGAGGGGGTGAGGCACAGGGACAACTTGCTCAGAGTGCAATATTTTTAGGAGGCACAGTATGCCCTCCTTCCCTAGGCAGCAACAGGTGACTCCTAGACATGGTCTGTCTGCCTTTTTCCTTCCCTTCTTTGCTGGCCTGACCATAGCTTAGGAGCATCCCTGAACAATGACAGCAACTGATCGCCGATCCTTCCATTCCAGAACCAACACAGGGAAGTGATTTTCTGCTTAAACACCATTGAATGAGAGGCTGTATGACTGATACATAGATGCCTTGCACTTTGAGCCTTGGTATGAAAGACGAGAAAGTGTGAGTCATAAGGGGAATCAAAAGAAGGACTGCCATAGTTTTGTAAGGTAATGACACCTTACAAAAGGTAAGTTTTCATTATAAGAAAGGGTGCTTAAGTAGCAAAAGGTCCTGAAAAAGGTTTTTCTGGGATGTCAACAGGGGGATCTGTAGCGGTCTGGAAAGTTTAAATCCCTGGTTTCATTCTTTATATAACTGCTATCAGATGTTCTATAGATGTTTCTCTTTTTGTAGTGTGCCAGCACCACAATCTCAAAGACATTAATATTCCATAGAGAATCCAATGCTTTTTAACTCAAGAAACCAGAAGATATTATATGGCAGGTTTCACCATGGCTTAGCAACACCTTTGTTAAGGCACTATATGTTGATTTTATTTCCGCATTTCATGTTTTTTTAAAAAAACACAAACGTTTAGAGTAGAATTCATTCAGTGAAGAGATTTTAGCAAGTTCCTGTGATTTTTCAGGCAACCTCATGACAGGAATTATTTTCTTTTGTTTTTTAAGGATTGCCTCTTTGAAGTCAGAATGCTTTAATTAATAATAACCATGCTTAACCATTTATATAGCACACTTCTAGGGGTCAGGATGGTTGACCAAAGATAAAGACTCTGACATGCCTTAACAGGAAGTATGCCCAGAATGCCAAACATGTGCAGATACAGAAGAGATGTGATTGAAGCCTATAATTTGTTTTATGCCTAAAGTAAGACTTTTACCCCCTGTTAGGCTGCACAAATTTCTTTCCAATCTGAAAGAAATCAAAGGAAGTTTCAAGTTTGCCATGCATTAGAAATGGGCCTGGGAAGGCCCAGAAAGCATATTCAGGGCAGTGCTAGGCCTGGGATAAGTACAGGAGTCCTGAAACAGGCCATTCCTCCTTACCCCGGGGGGCTTTTTTCATATGCTGTGGTCCCATGTTATACCGCGATATAACAGGAGTACAGGACTGCTGTATATGAATGGCAAAAAGGCGATGGGTCACTGTACTGCCTTTGTCTAGCTGCATCTTACAGGGTCCCTTTTGAGCCCAATAGCATTGTACCACTCTATTTATAAATGAATATTTTACTTTTAATAAAGATATCTACATCCAGAAAGTGTATGTATTTACAAGTCTTGGATTTCCTAACAGAAGTGATATATACTGTTTTTTTCTCACACATGTATCACCTTATCCTCTAGGTATATTGTGGGGGTGGTGGGGTGGTGAGGAGCTCTACTACTTAACATCCCACAGAGCATTTCATTTTTAAAGCAAATTATGAATGCACTTTTCCCCTCTCTGATTATTGGCATGGACCAACTAGTATCAGAACCCCAAGTTGCATTTGGCATCTAAGTATCAATATGATATTTGCTTGACTTTAAAACTTAGCTACATATCAAATCTATATGTATCCTGCATATTTGATATTATGACACACACTTTTGTGTATTTAATCAGATGCCTTAACTGTTATTGTTCCATGGCAGATATGCACACCCAGAGAGAAACATGCATATGTACTACACACAGAGAGGAATGGAGATCAAGAAAAAAATGAAGCAGTCAGATAAAATACCTATGAAATACACATATAGGGCAAAATCCTGTTGTTGTTCCCAACTAAAGTGTGGTGGGAGAACATCATCTTCTTAATTATAATTATCCCTGCTGATATGATGTTTTGTTGCAGTATATCCTCACCCCCTAATTATATCTTCACCCCCTGAGATGAAGGTAGCAGCAGTATATGCTCACCATCTAAGAAAAATGCTCTTTCTAATGCTGCAGACTGTGCTGACTCCTGTGAATACTTTGGGGTACTCTAAGATGAACAGAATTCAAGTAGGACAATTTCACAGTCTTTGAGAACATTTCATTGGGAGACAATCAGTGACAAAAAGGGGACACCACAGACAGAGGCGTAGCAAGGATTTGGAGAATCTGGGGACAAAGTCAGTTTTGCACCCCCTCCTGCCCCCAACTGTGTCTCACCCACCAAGCAAGGGGTGCCTGATCCTGGGGGAACAGCGGGGGAGTGGGAGAAGGGTCCTTCTTTCTCACGCCCTCTTTAGGGGTCTCCCGGACAAGGCTCTTCTGTGCAAACCTCACAGTGCACAGATAGCGCCAAGCAGGTGATTTTTTTTCCAAGCAGCATCTCCGTAGCATGCTTCCCCTTCCTCCTTTCCCTGGGCTAAGGACTTCCAAGCCTTAGTGCGGATGGGGGGAAGGAGGAGGGGGAGCAATTGACTGAGGTGCTGCTTGGAAAAAAAAACATTGCCTGCTTCACTCTCTTCCTTCCCTCTGACTAAGGATCACCAAGCCTTAGCGGGGTGAAAGGAGAACTGCTGGTGGGATAGTGCATGGCTTCCTCATCCTGCTCCCCCACCAGGTACCCCCAGATTGCTGTGCGCCCTAGGGCAAATGCACTCTTCCACCCCTCCCTAGTTACACCACTGACCACAGACCCTGAATAAGAAGCTGACTAATGGATTTTCATCCCTCTATATGAACAAATCATCATTAGTACAAGGCAATAAATATTAAAAATCACTGGTCAAAATCCTATTAGTTATGCCCATTGGCGCAACACAGATGGAGCAAATCTAAATGGTGTCAGATAATAATTTAATTCAGGCATTTGATGTCGTCTGGTGAGTTATATGCATGACAACAAATGCCTGTGCTAACTTCTTAAATTGTGGCAATGTGCCAATGACATTTACATCAGCCACGCTCCACCAGTGAAAATACGCCATGGGATTTTACCTTATTTGTTCTAAGCCACTTGTTCTTTAAAGTATATTACCCTGCTGACGTTTGATCTGGTGAAGAGTTATCTTATTTTGTTTCAGTGCTACTGGGCTGGGCAACTCTTTCATTTCTCTGCTGCTACTATCTTCAAAAGTGGCATAGCCATTTATGACTTTTCTGTGGACAGCATATTTTGTTCAGCTATGCTGTGCTTTCATGCAATAATTTAGCTGTCTACAGTGTAAGCTAACTTGTGAAGGCTTGGTGACAAAAAACACCCCCTTAAATAAAAAAATAAAAACAGTGAGGCCTAGAAATAATCAGAATGACTTCCATGTTTTACTGTAGCAAATGAGGTAGGAAGCTGCATGCTTTCAATCAGCTTGTTTTTCTCTTTCATTGCCACTGCAGCATTCACCTAGCATCTAGTTTTGGAAAATGCCATAAACTGAAGTTAGTTTGGCACTTCTGGAAGATCCTTTGGAGGTGTCTTGCAAAAGGATAACTCGGTGGAATAAAACCTATTTGGCAAGGCCATAATAATTGTTGCCTGATTCATTTTATGATGCTGAAAATTGAAGCCCTGTAGCCTGCAAATGATGCTGAATTTAACAAGAACTTCTTTACAGACTTTCAAACTAAACCAGACTTTTAACATGGATAATCTGCAACAGCAGGATTATTTATGGATCAGCAACAGTGCTGCATATAGGCTCACTATAGTGCTGTGACAGACACAAGAACCTTGTTGAGTCATCCCAGTGTGAGGTGCTTTAATACTGCATAAAGTTATAGGTCAGTTACTACTGAATCAAACAACTGTGAATTCAATTATCTCCAATATCATGATAGAAAATGGTTGAAGTCTCTTTTTCTCTTCAAGCTAAAATGGAATTACAGCTTGAGGAAGCAGGAATTGTTTGGGAGGAAAAGCCCAAAGGTATGTGAGCCTGAAAGAAAGCTAAAACTGTAGCTTGATGTACTAGGGAATCAATGATGTGCAATATCATAAAAGGGACATGTGCTTAAAATCTTCACATAGCCATAATCCTCACGGATATATTTTTTTATTCCTCTGAGGTAGCATGAAGGTTACATATCCTATATTACTTCAGAATTCATACACATTTACCTTTCTTCACATGTCATGAGTGGGTGAGGAATATCTTCAGCTCAGAACACCTGGATCGACATATGTTTTTGGAGCAGGCTGGAGGAGGCTAAATTGGGTCACTAGGAAGTCCAGCATGCCATCTGGTGTAATATTTGCATCCTAGTGGCATGCAGAGCTGAAGTAAACCTAGGCTGCTTTCACACGACCCCTAAAATCCGCTGGTAACTTAAATTTTTATCCCCCCTGCTAGAGATCATGTAGGCTTTGTTCTGCTTCCAGTGTTCCTACCCTTTCACACTCTGATTCCATTGCTTCTGTCTGCGGTGAGAGGAGGGAGAAAAAAATGCAGGCTCACCTCCGCCTGCCGTTGCAGCAGCCTCGTTAAGGATTCCAGTCTGTTAAAGGGCAGGGGACAACAAAAACAAACAGAAGGCGGAGGAGAGCCAGCCATTCACACCTTTACAAACCGCATCAGAATTTTTTTACCTCCAGAGACCAGGTAAAAAAGTGCACTGGGGCACGCTTAAGCGGGCATGGTCATACTTTATTTTTTTAAAAGTCCGCTGCTGGTGGGAAAACAATTTTATGCTCCGGATCTGCAAGTGTTTTGCAGTGGATTTTAGGGGTTGTGTGAATTGGCCCCTACTTGACCCAAAAGTCTGCTGTTAGAAGTGGGAGGAGACAGGCAAGAGCAAAGTAGAGGTTGTTGCTGACTCTTCTCTTGGGAAAGCCAGAATTCAGCTTTCCAAAAGCAACCTCCTCACACTGCCTTTGGAAACAAAACACTTCTGTGGAGCCAAGAAGTGTTTAATTTCCTTGTATCATGAAGTGTCTCTCTTCAGCTACAAATTGAAAGAAGAAGGATTCCCTTGGTTCATTCCCAGGATTCACAGCACTAAAGATAAACCAAAGGTAAAAAAGTCCTACCCATGACAAAAAAAGTAGAAACCTCTTGACAGGAGCCCGAAAAGTGTGGGTAGGGAAACTCTGGGTGTGGATTGATTGGTTCTAGGAAAGACAGTGTCAAATGGCCATCTTTAAGAGTGAACCATCCCATCCCTCTTCAAACAGTCAGCTAAAAGTCAGTCTGAATGCTCCCAAGTGTCTTTTTGTGAAAGTTCTGGTTAGGTAGTGAGAATCATAGCTGTATCATTGTAGCTAAGAATTTAAGCTGTGAGAGAATAGTTAGTTATATCTTAGTGGTAGCATGCCTGCTTTCCATGCAAAGGGTGGCTGGGTCATCCACTGATCTTTATTGTTAAGGCTGAGAACTCCTCCTGACTTTAAGTTATTCCAGACAGCCTTTTGCTGCATGGGCCATTGGTCTAATTTGGTGTAAAACATTTCCACCATTTATTTGCTACCTAAGAAGTAACAAGTTATCACTCCAGTCACAAGATCACTAGCTAACCTTACATGGACATAAATCTCAGTGGTTTCGGTGGGCTTCCTTTTAGGTTACATGAGCCGGCAGCAGCTCTCATTCTTACCACACCCTTGTGCTTTCACGTTTTTCTTGTGTAGCGCTGCCTTTTGAGATGTTTTTCATTTAATTTTTTTTCGGTCCTGGCCAGGGCTGATTACCGGGGACCTCTGAGGGGGATTAAAGGGGCTCAACAGGATGACTGAGGCGCTTAAGTGCTTGAGTGGCTGAAGCGGGAGGCTGAACATCTGCCGGTAATCCGAGACGCTAACAACTAGCCCCACCGCACCACCGTGGATCAGTCCTGCTGAGCGTCCCTCCCCTCCTGCGTTTCCCACCTGATTTGTGATTGAAGCCCCTACTTCGACTGCTGCTCGACTGCTGCTCGACCACCAGCATGCACCATGAGCGGGGTCCCGGAGCTTACTGTGGTTCGCCTTCTCCGGCTGTCTTTGAGGACCCAAAGATCTGTGGTCCGCAGCCGCTACCTGGGCTCCCTTCCGGGACAGCTGAGCATCGGACTTGTGTCAGCCTGCCTGGTTTCCATCATGCAGTTTGGTCGTTGGGACGTTGGGATGCAGGGTCCCGAATGGTGTGCTGGCGCTCTGCTTGTTGTTTGCCCTGTCGGCGGCTTCCCTTCTCACCCTGCCTTATTGACAGTTTTGATCCGCTTGGAGCCGGCTTGGAGCTCGGGCGGCGGTTTTGGCCGTCGGTGATCAGTTCACCGGACCGGCTGCCGGTTTCGACCGGTGGTTGGCCCTGGAGCTCGGGCGGCGGTTCGGCCGCCGCAGACCGTTCGGTTTGGCTGCTCGGGCAGCGGATCGCCCACCGGCGCGCTGCTGGCTATCATTGGGAGCCCTTTCCAGCTGCTCCCCCCGCCCATGTTCCCTATTGTCGGCATTGGTCTCGGGTGGCAGGTTGGCCACCGCTGCTCGGATTGACCGGAGTGGGGAAGTTCGCCCGGGGATCGAATGGTCCCGGCCACTGGCTTTCCTCCCTGCCCCTCGCATATGGGATTTCCTGCGTCTGGGGACTGGGTCTGGATGGGAGGGGGATTTGGTGTTCCATTTTCCTCTCCTGTATGCCCTCATTCCATCTTAACATGCCCTAGCCCCCCCTAGTCTGTTGCCCTTAGGGGTCTCTCCTCCTCCGTTTTCCATCTGCCCCCCTTTTTCCCCTCATCCTTTTCCCCCTGGTGTTTTCCACCTCTGCCCTGGCCATGGACTCTTTTTATCTTATTTATTTTGCAGTTCTATTTTATTTTATTTTATTTTATTTTATTTTATTTTATTTTATTTTATTCTAATTTATTTTATTATTGCGGCTACTTTGCTTGTTATCTACTTTGTTGTAGGTTATTTTATTTTTTGGTATTGTATAATTGTATAATTTCTAGTGCCTGCCAGGCTTAGCTAATTAGATGTGTCCTTCACAGTAATCTGCTGATTTGAATCACCTGTGTTAGTTTCTCCCTTATCTCCAGGTGTGTTATATCGTTCCCTGGCAGCTGCCTACTTATGTTGTCTTATTATTGTATTACCACTTTGTAGTTGCTTGCTTGATTCCTTGCTGAGTCACTGTTATCCTTTTTATTTAACCTTGGTTTTTTCCCTCCCCCCTAGGTCACCATGTTGGCAGGGACTCATATACCAACCGTGTTGGGGTGTGGACATTATGCTAGGGGTCAGAGGGTTAGTCGGTTGAGAAGAACTAGGGTCAGGCAACTCGCGCCTGTCCCACGTTCTGACCCCCTGACTCACTGCCACGTGACCGGGAGCCATCCCACCAGCGCCTCCAACCTGTCTTGTCTTCTCCTTAATGCCAGGTCGGTCCATAATAAGACCGCCATCATCTATGATACCATCTTGGACGGCAGGGCCGACCTGGCCTGTATTACGGAGACCTGGGTGGGCTCAGGGGGGGGCTTCCCTCACCCAGCTGTGCCCGCCTGGGTTTCTGGTCCAGGGAGTCAGCAGGTTGGAGGGTCAGAAGGGGGGAGGAGTCGCCGTTGTTTACAGGGAATCGCTTCTAGTGACCAGGGCCTCGACATTGGTGATCCCGGGGTTAGAATGCCTCCACCTGTTGGTAGGACAGCGGGATAGATTTGGCATTGTGCTGGGTTACCGTGCTCCCCGCAACCCAGCACAATCCCTACCAGAACTCACAGAGTTCATTGCCGCTGCGCTGTTGAGGTCCCCACGGCTGTTGGTTGTCGGGGACTTCAACGTGCATGTTGACGGTGGGCTTGCCGGCATAGCTCTGGAATTCATGGAAACCATGACGTCCATGAGTCTATCCCAGCATGTTTCTTGCTCTACCCACAGGAGTGGGCATACCCTGGATCTGGTATTTACCATGTTGGGGGATACTAGTCTGGAGGTAGGGGACATTCTCCCCTTACCTGTGTCATGGTCAGACCACTACCTGTTGTCCTTTTCCCTGGCAGTGACAGGCCCCGCGGGGACCAACGACCCTCAGTCTGGGCCCGCCCCCGAAGACTCCTGGACCCAGTTCGGTTCCGGGAAGCCTTCGGGGAGCTTCCTGGTGGCCTGGCTGATGATTCGGCCGAGGCCTTGGCGAACCAATGGTTCGAGTCAGCTGCCAGCACCGTCGACCAAATCGCCCCCAAGCGTCTCCTCCGTGGCCGAGCTTGTACTTTGCCGTGGTTCACGGTGGAGTTAAGAGCGATGAAGCAGGAATGGAGGAGACTGGAGAGCATCTGGAGACAGAGACGGACGGCGAATAATAAGACTGCTGTTGTTATCCAGACTAGGCGCTACTTGAGAGCGATCAGGGTGGCTAAAAGATCTTTTTACTCCCTGAGAATTGGTGAGGCCTCGAACCATCAGGCAGAACTCTTCTGGGTGGTTTGAGACCTCACCAATCCTAGTCTGGCCAGGCCTCCTACTGATTCCAGTAGCGAGAACTTCACAGTCTTTTTAGATCTAAAATAGAGGCCATCCGTGCCGGCTTTGAATCCAGTAGCACTAGCCCTCCCTCGCCATCCCCAGCTCCTTCACCACCACCCCGCTCTCCTCAACTGGTTGAGTTTGGGCCTGTTTCCCCTTTGGAAGCCTCCAGGGCTATTGCCCACTGCCATCCCGCGACCACCCCCTTCGACCCTTTCCCATCTTGGCTTATCAAATCTGCTGGAGGGAGTATGCCCGAGTGGGCCGCTGCCATCGCCACCGCCTCCTTTAGTGAGGGGGTGTTTCCCTCTCATTTGAAGGAGACGGTGGTTAAGCCCATTTTGAAAAAACCAGGCCTGGCTTCGGACAATTTGGCCAACTATCGTCCGATCGCCAATCTCCCCTTCATGGGCAAGGTCATCGAGAGGGTGGCCGCGGTGCAGATTCAATCATTTCTGGAGGAACAGTGGTGCCTCGATCCTTGCCAGTCTGGCTTCAGGCCTGGCCGGGGTACTGAGACAGCTCTGGTCGCGCTGCAAGATGACCTAATCCGGGCGGCCGACAGGGGTTGCTCTACCCTGTTGGTCCTCCTGGATTTGTCAGTGGCCTTCGATACCGTTGACCACGGTATCTTACTGGACCGGCTCCTGGAGGTGGGGATCGGGGGCCCTGTTCGCAGTTGGCTCCGGTCCTTCCTTCAGGATCGGTCCCAGTATGTGCAGCATGGCGGAGAGTTGCTGGCCCCGTGGATACTCCCTTGTGGGGTTCCACAGGGCTCGTCTCTCTCCCCCATGCTGTTTAACATCTATGTAAGGCCGCTGGCTGGGGTCATTAGGAGATTTGGAGTGTGCCGTCATCAGTACGCTGATGACACACAGCTCTATCTCTCCTTTTCCACCTCTGCAGTGGAAGCTGTCCGGTCCCTCGACCAGTGCCTGGAGGCGGTTCTGACTTGGACCAGGGCCAACAGGCTCAAACTCAACCCTGAGAAGACCGAGGTGATGTTCTTCGGGAGTTCCCCGTCTGGCTACGGAGGCCCTCTCCCCAGTCTGGAGGGTGTTTCCCTCCAGCTGGCGGAGAGGGTTCGGAATCTGGGTGTGATCCTAGACCCGGCTCTGTCCCTGGAAGCCCAGGTGGCGGCCGTGTCTAGGACTGCATTTTTCCACCTACATCAGATCGCCCAGATTCGTCCCTATCTAGATGGGGACTCCCTGAGAACAGTGGTTCAGGCGTTGGTGATCTCGGTGTTGGACTATTGCAATGCTCTCTACATGGGGTTGCCCTTGACTCTCCTCCGGCAACTGCAGCAGGTGCAAAATGCAGTGGCCAGACTGGTGGCGGGTGCACGTCGTTATGACCGTATCACCCCGGTTCTGGCTCGGCTGCATTGGCTACCCGTTGCGTCCCAGATCAGATTCAAGGTCTTGTTTTTAGTTTATAAAACCCTCCATGGCTTGGGCCTGGATTACCTGGCAGAGCGGATCGCCCAGCGGCCAACTTCGTCCCGACCGGTTCGGCAGTCACGGGTGCACTCGCTTCGGGTTCCAACTCCCCAAGAGGCCAGGCGATCTCTCACTCAAAACCGGGCCTTCTCGGTCGCTGCTCCATCCATATGGAACAGCATACCCAGTGAAGTGCGCTCTGCAGAGTCCCTGCTGGCCTTTCGTAGAGCGGTGAAGACTATTCTATTCCGCGAGGCCTTCGGTGAACTAGTTTAGTTTAGTTTAGTTAATCTCCCAATTTTTTTTTTGGCCGCCATCGCCCCCCCACATGGGGCTCTGTTATAGCAGCATGTAAGGTTTGTTTAAAGGGTGCTCCCTGCTGCAGTTTTCCTTTTAATCTTTATGTAAGTGCTAGTCTATTTGTCCTACTCATTTTTGTATTGTGTTGTACCTTTGTTGACTTGCTCAACCATGTTAGCCGCCCAGAGTTCCCCCCGGGAAGATGGGCGGGATATAAATTTAATAATAAATAAATAAATAAATAATCCAGCACCCACTTCCTTTTAGAAAAATCACATAATTATGCAACTGTGTTTGACAGTATTTTGTTAACATTTACAGAAATATTTGCAAAGCGTGTCCCTTGCATAAGATGAAAGAATTATAAAATGCTGCACATTGGTTTCCAGATGGAAGATGAACAGTTCCCATAAAAATAAATAAATAAACATGTCTCGGAGTATTAACAAAGCAAATATATAAAAGATTTATGTTGTTTCATCAAAACTATACATATTTGCTTACCTGATGTGTGGCACTGTTATATAATTGATCTGAATGATCTGCAAATTTCACTACCCTCCAGTATGTCTCAGCTATCTAGCTCATATTCACCTCGGCCAATGTACAACATTTCCTTATTTTCCACTAGTCCAGGTTGATGATGGGAAAGTGCCTCAAAACAGGCAAACTAAGTTTGCAAACCAAACAAGAACTCTCCTCAGTATGATGATTGTTGCATTTACCTTCCTCCAGAGCTGCTGCACTTACTACAAGAGCCCCTCTTTATTTACAATCACTGATACTGAATCTGCTAATTGTTGACACAAGGGGGGATACAATAGAATGAAAAGAAAAGATATTGTGGACGTGATAAATCGTAAGTAGCTTGTTGGTATATGGGAAATATGCCACTATTTTGATGCCTTATTTGATGAATTATTATTCCTTTAGATATTCCAGACACAGAATTCTGGGAGAAGCAGCCAAATGCTGAAATTACCAAAGCAGCTTTCATTAGCTACATGTGGGCTTCCATCATTGTTACTGGTTTTTCAAGGAATCATTTTCTGCAGTGGTAGTTCGGAATGGCAAAGCTCCCTGGGAAACACAAAGGTTCATGGGACAGGTCATTCTTTGAGAGGCTCCCTCTATGGATCCTAATAAACAGTGAGAGTGTTCCACATTTCACCCAGTATTGTGATGCCTAACAGTGCCTTCAGTAAGCATATACTCAATGGGATGAAGACCTCTCAGAACCATTGTCCATTTTTTTTTCTTGAAATCATGGGAAATGAGTGAGGCACTAGGTGACCAGAGGAGTGTTGATTTATTCCCTATCTTCAAGAAGGGCAAAAAGGAAAAACCCGGCAATTGCAGACCACTCAGCTTGACATCAATCTCAGGGAAAATGCAGTACTAATTAAAAGCCAATATGGATTTGTCAAGACTAAGTCCTGCCAGACTATTCTGATCTCACTTTTTGATTTGGTAACCTCTCTGATAGACAGAGAGAATGATGTAGATATAATATGACTTGACTTCAGCAAGGCTTTTGGCAAACTGCCTCATGATATTATGATTAGCAAGATTACTAGGTGTGGGATGGGTGGAATAGTTGTCAGATCGATTCACAGCTGGCTACAGCTTGTACTCAGAGGGTGATGATTAATGACTCCTTCTCCAACTGGGAGGAGCTTACAAGTGAGCTTTCTCAGGGCTCAATCCTGGGCCCAGTACTCTTCAATGTTTTTATTAATGACCTGGATTTGGTTGTGTGTGAGTGAAGAGAATGTTAATCAAATTTGAGGATGACACAAAATTGGGTGAAATAGCTAATATCCTGGAAGACAGAAACAAAATTAAAAAGGACTTAGGGCCTTTTCACACGACCCCCTAAGATCCGCTGGTCCCTTAAATTTGGACCAGAGATCTTGGGGGTTCCTTTTGTTCCTGCGTCCCCACCCCTCAGCACTTCCTGCTCCTGTCAGCGTGAGGGGGGGGAGGCAAAAAAAAAAGGACAAAAGAAGCTTTTACTAACCTGCCGGTGAGGTCGAACTTGCCAGGAGCCCCATTATCTCCTGCTTCCGTCTCAAGGAGCTCTTAAAGGGGCAGGAGGCAAAAAAACAGCAGACAAGCCAAGAGAGCCGGGCACTCTTATCCGCATCTAATTTTTTATAATCTCCAAAGAGAAGGTACAAGGAAAGTGCGCTGGGTCGCGCTAAAGTGGGCGGGGTTGCACTTAATTGTCTCCAAACTCCAGAGCTGGTGGGAAAACATTTCTAAGCTCCGGAACTGGGAGCCATTTGCAGCGCAGCTTAGGGGTTGTGTATAAACGCCCTTAGATAGCCTTGAGAACTGGGCCTGAAAACAAAAGAATGAAATTCAAAAAGGATAAATGGAAAGTGGTGCACCTAAGAAAGAGAAACCAAACACATAGTTACAAGATCAGGAATACCCAGCTCAGCAATACTATGACCCTGTGTTTAGGATAAGACTTCCTGCTGCTGTTCAAGAAAAGGAAGTACGGTAATTGAAAACATGGGTACTGGGTAGATGAAGCTGCAGTTGTGGTCCAGGTGATGGCTGCCAAGATATAAACAGAATAGAATAAATGTTATGGTGCATATTACCTATTGGCAGAAGTGACCCTAACAGTGAAACATATTCAAAAATAAATAAATAAAATAAATGTATTCAGGAGCTGCAGGCAACAATGACACAGTTTAAAATGTAAATATTGTGTCTATTATTTTACTTCTACCCAGACAGTTCTGGCTCATTTTGCTGATACATCCCCATAATCCTATTTTTGTTTTTTTGCCCTTTCTAACAAGATTATCAGGGTTTGTTTTTTTCCTGCAAATTTTAGATTTTTGGAGCATATTTAAATATAAACAAGTTAGCACTTGATTCACATTTTGAGAAATTAAATTGAATTGGTTGGCCATCCTAATACTTGCATGTGTTTGTTGCTGAAGGGTGTTTTTCTTATTAAGGTTTTGAGTTCTCCACTAACTCTAGATTTAGATATACTGTATTAATGCAGTTTCCCATGGATACATGCTTAATTAAAACTGGTAGAGGCAGTCCAGCATTTTACATTTGTTTAAAGTTAAAACAGTAGAAAAATAATACAGTATGAAAAAGTTACTTTTTTTTCTGTTGCTCCTATCAGATTTGGATTGCAATCATGTGTGTTCCTGAAAAATCTTCATAGTCCAAAAAAAATAATCTTTGCAAGTTGTAGCTAGGAACGTCCCTAGTCAATTGAATCCCAACCATTCTGTCAAAATGTAGAGGTATTAACTTCAGTGCAAACTTGTGGAATGTGGAATCCTCCAGAATTACAATATACATTTTAAAACACTAAAAAGAGTCTCATGGTATAGATTGTTGCAATATTAATTGAAGATTAAGAAACCATGACCTAAATCCAATGATTAATCCCAGCTAGGTAGATCTACTAAAACAATTGCAATATAATAATAGTTCACACATACACACACACACACACACACACACACACACACACACACACACACACACACACACACACACACACACACACACACACACACACACTAATTCCCATTGGTTCAACTGGTACCCTTTAATTGGAACTAACAATTATAATAGGCCCAGAGGTGTTTGGGGGAACAAAAAGATAGTTTAATAGTTAGGAATGACTCCCAGGAAACAGCTGTCTATGGAAACAAATTGATTTTGAACTGATCACAGACTTTGAAAGTTCAGGGCTCTATTTTAAACTAATCTGGGAAGGGAGAGGTTGGAAATTTGATTTTGAAGTGTGCTTTATCATTAGGGCTGTGTGGAGTTTTCATTATGTGGGATGTTAAAAACAGACAAGACCTAAGGCAATTTCCATTATGTGGATCCATGATCTTCAGCAGTTTTTATTTAATAGAGTTCATAATAGATATTGGGTTTTGTGCCTTGTAGAATTCAGTAATATCTCCATTATGAGGAGACTAACTTTAAACATTCTAAGGGTTGCATTACATGGTCATGGTAGGCAAAGTGCGGCAACTGTACACGTGATGAGATTTAAACATTGGTGTTCACCAGCTATTGTTGGTAAAGTGCCTCAATGTATGTGTCCCATATACAACAATTTGTTTAGGAATTTCAGTGTACACTCAGACTAGATAATGTCTATGTAGGTACTTCATGCATGTTATGAAATGAACATCTTTTTTTTTTTAAGAAGTAATGAGGATTGCATTAAACAAGCAGATTATATGATAGTTGCTGAAATCCTGCTGCTTAATGTAGTAGGATGCAGTAGAGTAGAATCACCACATCAGTGGGGATTTAGTGAATTACAGTATCTCCACATAGGTTCCCACTGATTCTATTAGGCTTACTCTAGTTGTGACTTATTATGCTAAACAGCAGGATTTCAGCCACAAAATGAGAATGATGTATAACAACAAAAGGTTATGCTGGAATAACATTTGAAGAAGATTGAAGGAAGATTTCCGTTAATGCCTCTTCTGAGTAAATAGCCATAGAGATAAAAATTGTGATGTTTCAAAGGTTGTAGAAACAATTATTACCACACAGCATCATTTTAGAATGCAAATAAAGTGTGTGTGTATTTCCCATTATTTTTGAAAGAAAGGGGAGGATAGGATTGTCAGGTTTAGTCTCTGAGGGATTACACATTGGTCTTATCCCTGTTTACCTCCATTTCGTGGTGTGGACTAACATTCATCAAATATGACGAATTTTAGGTCCGATGGGTGGGATACAAATATAATAAAAAATAGATAAAAAGAATTCAAAGTGATCTCATCTAATGATGTGCACATTTGGAGCTAGATTTATGTAGGAAAAAATAGTACCCAATATTTTCTCGCTCAGCTCTTCCAGTGTAATTAACATATCACTGGCATTGGCAAACAGCTGCTAATTAAAGAGTTCCCTGTTTCTCTCTCAGGCTGGATGTGACATGCACAAGACAAAATTAAAACAACAACAACAAAAAACAGTATTTTAAACAGCAGCAATCAGCCACAGCCAACGATTTCATCCTGGTATGTTCTACAGTAACCCCCTGCCATTTCATGGTTCAGGTACTGTGGTCCCACTATATTGGAGAAGGCTCAGAGGAGCACTGGCAGTGGTGGCGGCAGGGGATCAGATCCCCTAGTGCCACTGGCCCGCGCTCCTACGAGAAGGCTGGGGCAGCACGGGTGGGTGGTGCCAGCGGATCAGATTCCCCAGTGCCATCAGCCCGTGCTCCTCTGACAAGACTTGGGGCAGTGCAGGCAGGTGGGGGGGATCAGACCCCCCAGCACTGCTGGCCCACGCTCCTCCAAGAAGTTTTGGAGCAGCCCCCCATCCCCCAGGCCCCACCCACCTCGATAGGTGGGGAGTTACTGTATAAGAAGATAAGACCCATTGCCTTTATTCCCGATGCAACTCTGTGTTCCAGATGCTTTTATTCCCAATGCACCTCTGTGTTCCCGATGCACCTAGGGCAGTGTTGGCAAACCTATGGCACAGGTGTCAAAGGTGGCACTAGGAGACCTTTCTGTACGCACCTGACATTGTCCCTTTGTAGCCACCTGTATTCAGGTTAAATTGCTGTATTGGCACTTTGCAAAAAATTAGTGGGTTTTGAATCACAGTTTGGGCACTCAGACTCTGAAAGGTTCACCATCACTGGCCCAGGGAAACTGTCAGAATTCACTTTGCTTCCTCCTTTTTCCTCTATGGGCTTTCTGGCCTTTCTTCAAAGGTAGCTCCTTCTTTGGATCCAAGCCGATGGATCAATGAAGAAAACAAAAGGATCTTCCTTGAATCTGAAGATAGTAAGGCAGATGACTTCCTTAAATGCACAATGGAAATGGATCCAATCTGTTTCTATTCATTGGGCCAATCTCTTTAATTTGATTTCCTCTTTCTTGCAGTGTTGCGAATTCTTGAACACGCATATGAGAGATAATGAAAAGGAAGCTTTGGAACACACAATGATGATGATGATGATGATGACAATGGCAACAACAACAACAACGATGACGACAACTTTCCCCCCCAATCTCCTAAGTAACAGCAAGCTTTTGCAAAGGTCTTTTAAAATTTTGTTTTACTTGAAATTTTGGCTCTGCTCAAGGATGAAGCCTCAGAGGGTGGGGGTCCTTTACCCACTTTCCCTGATGAAATTAATGTGTCTCAGATGTCTGGGAGGGAAAGTGTTGTGAACAATGATTGGTAGTATTGAATAGTGAGTGTATTCACGTATCCTGAGATCCGGATTAATGTATAGGCTAAATAGGATGAAGCCTAGAGCCTCTAAAATCTTGGGGTCCCTCCACAGCCATGTTCTCTCCACAGCAGGCAGCCTCCCTCCTCCCAAAATTGCAAACCCAAGACGTCATGCAAGGGCAGGGCAACTTGGACCCAATAACTATGAAATTCACGGCAGTTGGCTCTTTTCGCCTGATTTCGGAAGCTAAGCAGGGTTGGCCCTGGTTAGTACTTGGATGGGAGACCACCAGGGAATACCAGGTGTTGTAGGTGCCTAGGGTAGGAACTGGCAAACCACTCCAGTATTCCTGCCAAGAAAACTCCATGGACATGGAGTCATGAAGAGTCAGTCACAACTGTAATGACACAACATACACATTGCTGCTGGAATTATTAGATGAGAAATTATAGCTAGTTACTAACCTAAGGTTTTTTTTCATAATTTTCAAGCCTCCTAATTGCCCATGTCTTAGAGAAAATTATTTTGAATTATTTTACTTTTTGTAAAATTAGTAACATTATTTGACTTTTGGTAACTTGGGGAGTTTATAAACTGTTGAAAATGTTCAGATTGGAAAATGATGTTGTGCTATAGGGTTCGGCTTGTTGGATGTGGCAGAATAGACTCCATTGGGTCCTGGCATCCATCTTGTGTTTGCTTTAGTTTAGATTGTTTAGTTTAGTTAAAATGGCCACCCACCCTGGGAAGTAGGGCAAATCTCTAGGACAGGCGTACAAATTTCAGATGCCTCTATGGCCAAAAAGTGTGGTAAAGTCAGGGGGCACAGTCAGAAGATATAAATGCTCGAGCTAGCCTGGGAGAGGGAATTCATCCTGCAACCCTCAGAGAGACCAGGAGGCTCTTGCTGCAGCTTGCCACAGGCAGAGAGAGGCCTTGGGGATCAAGGAAGGGAATATTGGGAAGGGATCCTTGGAACGTTCCAGAACTACCTATAGAAGGAAGGAGGGTTTGCAAAGTTCATTAGTTGCAAAAGTTTTTCAATGTTAATTTTAACATGTATGCATTTTCCCAATCACTGTGGTATTTAACAATAATATCTGATGCCCTTCAGAGGAGAAATTTTGAACTGCAGAATTTTAGATTACCATAATCATCTTTGGCTTCCATCAATTGTGTTTATAACATACTTCCATTTTCTTCTAGTTGTGAGGGTAGCAGATTGGGAGGGGCCTCACAAGTGGAGTAGCCTGGGGCCTCTCTTCATCTAAATCCAGCCCTGCCTATCCCACCCTGGTACAGTTTTAGTTTTCAGTTTGCTGGAAGGCTACTAGTAGATAATTAGGTCACACTGGTGGGTCGTGTGGACAGACCAGTTTTCAGTGCCCAAGAGAGTGCTGGCACACCCAGCTTTCTGAGGCTGCACATCCAGAGATTACAATACTGGGGGCTAATGTTCCAGGAACCTTCCTGGATTGTGGGCCATATAGGATAAAGAAGTCTATAGGCCAGGGAGTGATTTGATCATTGGGCGGCTGGGGTCATTCTGTCCGTCAGGCTAGGAACTTTCCCATGTAAGGACTTCTGAGACATCCAGATACTTTCTGGTATTCCTCACTACCATTTTTACTTCCTCAAGAAAAAGAAGTACAGTTGCCATGACTCAACTTCCAGATAAACTCACCTGGATGACTGAGAATCTTCACAGACGCACTACAGCATCCCCTCCCCCTCTTTTGCTGAAAAGTTCAAGCAAACGTTCAAAATCGGTTAACAAAGTGTTTCCCCAAGTTTTTAACCACCATCAGTGTTTCCCCTCTTTACTGCAGGATGGGGGGGTAGGGCAAAGGCTTTTTAAGTCATTAGTGACAAATGTCAAAGAGAAAATTCTGAAGAGCTGGAATTATTTATTTTTAAAACTTTTACTCTACAGTACCCAAGTAGTAGTAGCAGTAGTAGAAATACTTCATAATTTAAGTAGAGAAACTCACAACCAACAGCTATTTCAATCTACAAAATAATGAATAAGGACATAGATGAAAAGTCAAACATAAGTGGAAAATTAGACTTTGATTACACTGGCCATGTTGCATATATTTGTTCAGGATGAAAGGAAACAAGTGGAGATGATGTTAATTGCAATCTTTTGGTGTCTTGTATAAACAAATCAGTTTAAAATATTCCCCAAGTAACAAGCAAAGAACCTTATACATGAGTGTTTTGATTTCGAAAAGAATGAGCTACTAGGGAAGCCATGAAGCCCCCATAATATATGGCTCTCATAAACAGTTTAAAGAAATAGTTCATTAGTTTTAATTATAATTAACTGAAAGTAAAATAAGCAATGAATGATATGATGACATAGCAGCTGCTCAGAGAACTAGTATGAGAGATGCGGCACATCTAGGTATGCAGGATACATAGCTTTGGCCTCATATTTTCAGTTATATGGTACCACGCCACTCAGTGATCCTTGACTTCCAAAAATGATTTGTGCAATGGCATGCATTAGCATAGTGCTGGAGAAAGCACATATTATAGCAGTAAAACTGTCAATTGGGACATTTGCTTGGTCCAAATGAAATCACCTCCTTTTGTTAGGACAGCACTCAGAAAACCAGCAAACAAGCCAACTTGCTGAAAAATTCAGACAATTGCCTGCATAATGGGATTCTGGTAGTGAAGCAAATCTCATCTATCTCCTAATGCAAATCCTAGCCCTGTCCAATGAGGGTAAATCCTGCCATCCAACAGGGTGATGCCTCAAGGAGCACCAGTTTTAGGGTTTGTTTTTGGTACAAGTTGACAGATTTGGTTGTGCTTCAAGAGCTGGTGAAGAGAATGTATTTCGACAGCCCCTGTGTCCAAGTAGAAACTGAATATAGATAGAGTACATCGAGGGATCAAGAGCATTCAGCTGAATAAATGTTATACTTCATAATCAAGAGCTCAGAACTCAGTGATCTTCCAGCAAATGATTTTGTGACAAAACACGTCACCATAATAACACAGAAAAGCTAAACAAATGCCATTGTCTGGTTCCCAGAGAGAGTGTCAAACTCAGATGGTATGGCTTATTTTCCGGATATTGTCCATGTGTCATTGTCTTATTTTCAACACAAACTCTATAAAGAAAGCCAATCAATTCTGATAAATTGTCATAGGGCCCAAGAAGCTCGCTATCTATAGAAATCTTTATATGAAATGTCTGCATCACCTAACTTGATATCTTCATATCTTTTCATTTTCTGCCTGTTGTTCTGTTATGTTTCTTCTGGGGGAAGTGTGATCCATAAATATTTTCTTCCAGCAGCTTAGGCTCTGAAGTTGTTTGGTCCTTGCAAAACTGGAGTGATGCTTCCATGGAACACATGCAATATAAGTCAAGGTTTCAGCCAGTTCTATTGTTACCATTCATAGGAAATGTAATAAAACACCATCCAAAATACATAAAATAAAACGGAACATGTAAAATAAAATTATATTTTAATAAGAGGTTAGAAGATCTTTTCGCCACTGTGCCTCCAGAGAGAAGAGCTAGCCTGAGTGGCCTTGGGCAAGCTGCATGGTCCCAGGGCACCCCAAGAAGATACCACTTCTGGGTTCTCTCTAGCTGGAAACCCCTTAAAATGACTCCCATTAGTCAAAATTAACTTGAAAATATAGGGACCTACAAAGTCCAATCCCTGCTCAAGGATGAAATACAGAGTATGAAATATCTCCCAGGCCTGAAAGCAAGTAATAAGCCCAAACAGAGCAGATCCACTGTTTCAGTAGGATTTGCACAACTTGTGTTGGCTCACAAATTGTCTAAAATTTTCTTGAATGCCTCCAGTGTTGGAGCACTCACCACCTCTCAAGGTAATTGGTTCCGTTGTCGTACTGCTCTAACCGTTAGGAGGTTTTTCCTGATATTCAACTGAAATCTGGCTTCCTGTAACTTGAGCCCATTGTTTCATGTCCTGCATTTTGGGCTGATCAGGAACAGATGTGTCCCTTCCTCTGTATGACAGCCTTTCAAGTATTTGAAAAGTGATATCGTATCTCCCCTCAGTCTCCTGACACTGACAGTTTCAGCTTCTCTGTCATTCAAGTTTTGTTCATTTGTTCATTGCCCTTCTCCTCCCAAACAAAGTACTGGATAAGAATTCATGGATTTCATTGAATTTTTATAAAAGGGATTTTAAAATGGAAACAAAATCCCCACACAACCCAACTAAACACCAGAACTCAACCTAAACCTTACTAAAGCAAGTTAATCAGTTGAGGGATTGAGTTGTGAGCCAACACTATTTGTGTAAATCCTACTGAAACAGTGGATCTGCTCTGTTTGGGCTTATTACTTTCTTTCAGGCCACTGTGTTTAGACAGTAAGATAAATTCCTTGTGACTCAGTTAAACCTTTTTTTCACCCTTACTATCAATCCAACAACACAATAAATATCTGGAGAAACCCAAGGACAAATCAGTACAGATCACCTCCAAATCAGCGCAGGATGGACCTGTCCTGATTTATATGGCAAATATTAGAATATAATCAAATTGGATCATATTCCTGCACATCTAATATTCCACACACACACACAAATATGTTTTTAAATGGGTTGCAGAGGCAAGTATCCGTAAAGGTGTAAAAATATGATTACATAAGTAAATGTGCTTCCCCATTCTCCTTTAAAGTGTAATCATGTATATTCATCTGTTTCATTTTATAAAAGGCATATTTTTATGATTCCCATGTTAAAACATCACAGTTTAGTCCCCCAGAGTGAGGTTTTATTCCGAACGCACACAAAACATGATTTACCAAGTAGGTATTTGATGCCATTATCACCTGAAGAGCTGTTGTAAATATTATCCTGCAATTTTAATAAAAATAGTAGAACTAACATTTCCCCCCAAAATACAGAGCTTTCTACCACATGGACACTTTTACAGTTTTTGGCAAGTGTAACATGGTTTTCTAAAACACCACCTTATTTGGGGGGGGGGGGCAGCCGTGATGCTAAGAAGCTGAAATTGTGAACTGAGATGACCCAGTTTGGTGATGGGGGGGGGGACTTGAGTTTTCTGTGAGTACAGGAAATGCAGAATGTGTAAACTGAGCTCAAATCTAGATCTTCAGCTTCCGTCTACGGCTAGCATGAATCCAATAGAATCACAAAATACTTCAGGACTTATTTAGTTCAAAATCTTTGGCATTTTTGTTTTGTTTTGTTTTTGGATTTGTTTTTAACCCTGATTGACAGGTATTTAAAGAATGAAAATGAATCTTCATTTCAACATGCCACTAATTTCCATGTTTTAAAATAATTGTTTTTGAAGGTGCAAAATACACATACATCTTGTTACAATGCAGAATATCGGAGACATACAGCAGGGAGTCATGTTGCTTCTGGCGCAACGTTGTTGGTCAGTTTAATCAATGTGCTTAGGCATGCTTACTCTGCAGAGGCCTGTAGTGCATAAATATAACACTATACCCAGTGTCTCATAAATATTTATTTATTTATTTATTTATTTATTTATTTATTTATTTATTTATTGCATTTATACCCCGCTTATCTACATTGTGTACTCTAATGTTTGATTCTCAACTATTGCAACTCATTTTGAAGCTATTATTCAGTAATGATTTCTGTAAGCAATAATAAAAATGATACATTTCAAATGGTTGAGTGGTAATACCTCAAGAAACCGTGGGATTCTGATTTTTTTTTTTTTTTACAGAACCTCATTTGAAAATCATGACTTCAATAACAATATAGTTGTTGGATTTGATTGCTCACGTTTGTATAATGAATGCCTAACCACTTTGCATATCTCATTAAGTAAAATTCTGTGTTTATTCTCTAATTAATGAGAACTTTCAGAAAACAGCAGATTGAGGAGGACGTGAGCTAAGAGGTCATATAAACTGTCTCATAACTGATGTGAAAAATTAAGAAACATTCATTGTTTTAATCCAAGCAACACTCAATTTTGATTATACCAGTATAAGACTATAATGCCTGAATATCATTTCTTGCTGTTAATTCATCCAAAACAATGTAATAATATTTTGTTGTTAATAACTGCTGATTTAAAATCTCTTCACTGCTTGCCCCTTATGACAATTCCTATCCTTCTACATGTAGAAAATGGAAAGACCACGGGAGAGGTTCCCTGATTGTGTGTAAGCTTTACCTGTGAGCAAAGACATTAATTTATGCAAGGCTCCTGCTCACATACACTAGTCACTCCTCTCTAAGCATTTTAGTAACTACCAAGTAGATAAGACATGTATAAGACTCTGGGGATTATCTGTAGCTCACTTGCCAAATTCATATTCCACATACACTGTGGTTAAGATCCTAGCAACGCGAGATAAGAAATGGTCAGGCAGCAGAGGATGGAAAAGACCTTATCCTAAGGTCAAGCTAAATGTTAAGGGGAACACATTTTATTTGATTGACTTATCTCCTTTCCCATGACACAATTTCTTGACAAATGTATGTCTTTACCTGTATTTTGACTTGACTTCCCCTCTTTTCCCATTTTATTCTCTGAAGAGGACCCACATTACTTTCTGGTGCAAGTCTGTATGAAACAAATGGGTTGCTATTCTCTCAAGGTAGAAATAGCCTGGACTGGGGCCAGGGAAATTTCAAAATTGTCCCTCTCTATTTAGGCATATTAGTTCCCAGAAATGAACACTGTGGGCAAATGCTTCTGCATTAATCACAAACATCCATGTTTGTGAAAGGAATTATCCTAGACGGTCAAACACAACTGAATAAACACTGATTAATACAGTTAAATAGCTAGCAGCCTATAAAGGTCATGCGTTTGCCATGCATTTGCAAAGAATTACCAGTCTTGTGTTTTTTTCCATGTGGATACTTTTTGCCTTGGAAGGATTATTTCTCCATATGTTCTTTTCTGCAATATGACTTCATGTCAGAAGGAGGATAAAGTGACAGTAAGTACACCTAGTACTCCTGGAAATAAATCAAAATTGACTCAGAGGTTGGTCTGACAAAAATGAGCATGTGTATCAGTCATATTAAGTCTATGAGAGGACTGGATTCTATTATCTGGTATAATTGTTGTGTGACTAGGCATGGGAAGATGAATCAGACACTGCTGATTGTCAGCATGAATGGTAGTAAATTTAAATAATTAGAATAATGCAAGAGGAAGTTAGAAAATAAATTCTAAATGCACAAGAAAATATGACACCAAGGATGCATGAAAATAGTATCTTGAGTCATTCCTTGGAAACAGATTCCTGTTTCATACATTGGTGAATTGAATCAATTTCTGCTGTCTTAATCAATGCATTTGTATCAAATGAATATGGATCAAATACCCACTCACTAGCTCCAGTGAGATGAACAAGGTGCTAACTAATACCAGATAATCAGGAGAAGCTAATCTTGTCCTGAAATTGACCATAAAATTGAGGAGCTGTATAGCCATTACAAAAGCCAAATACAAAAGTAGAGCAGGTTTAGGCTACTAGAAAAATAACAAAAATTTGCTAATATTTCGAGGGCAGAACCCCTCTTCTTCAGAGCTGTACCAACAGGTGAAAACATGACAGAAGATGAAGTTGCCAGGAGTTATTTCTTAAATGTAAAGTCCTTGGCAAGATGGGGCTTCAGCTAAGAAACTGCCTGACATTAGAGATGGGCACGAACTGAAAAAAATGGTGTTTTGTTTTGTTTTGTTTTGTTTAAGGCTTTGTTTTGTTTTGTTTCATTTTTAATGATTTTTTTCAAAAAAATTCATTACGTTGGTTCGTTAATTTGTTATTCATTTTATCTGCTTTTTTTCGAGTGCCCACTGCGCAGCCCCTGGGGCCCAGTCAGAGCTGTGGGGTGCCTACGAATGGGCGTGGGAGGAATAAAGTGGGGGAGTGGCATCGGAGCCATGCAACACTGGCCGCCTAAGCATGGCCTCCTTCTTATCACCCCTCCTGATTGGCCCTGTGATAATGGGCCGTGGAGGGAGGTGCAAGGGGGGTCAGAGCTGGGGGGTGCCTATGAACGGGCATGGGAGGAATAAAGAGGGGGAGTGACATCTGAGCCATGCAACACTGGCCACCAAAGTGCAGCCTCCTTATCAGCCCTCTCAATCAGCCCCGTGATAATGGGCCACAGGAGGGAGGCACAAGGGGGGTGGCTTCAAAGCCGCACTGCTGTGGCCACCTAAACACGGCCTCCTTGTTATCTCTCCTCCCGATCGGCCTGAGATAATGGGCTGCGGGAGGAAGATGCAAGGGGGGGCAATGTCAATGGGCCTTGTTGCTGGGAGAGCTGTGGATCCACGCCACTTCACAAACTCCCCCAAACTGTAGGTAAATCCGAGGACAGACAATTTTAAGGGTTTTTTTAAAAAGAGGGACCCCGCTGGGCCATATTCGGGGCTTGGCTGAGGCTCGAGCCTGCCACATTCCTCGATGGCACCAACGAGGTGCGTTCTCCCTCCGTGCAGCTCGGCGCGAAAGGTCCTTGGACCAGCCCCCCCATTAACAAAACGAACCTAACTGAACCAATTTTTCTTGGTTTGTTTCATTTCGTGGTAAATTTCCCCCTAGGGTTGTTATTTGTTTTGTTACCTAATGAAACGAAAAACAAATAATGAAAGAAAAAAAATTGTTTCATGCCCATCTCTATCTGGCATATTTTCCACCTTGCCAAGGACTTTACATCTAAGAAATAACTCCTGGAAACTTCATTTTTTGCCATGTTTTAACTTGTTGGTACAGCTCTGAAGAACAAGGATTTTGCCCTTAAATATTAGCAACTTTTTGATATTATAGGTACAAAACTATTCCAGTTGGAATCATATTAGTGTTCAGACTCCAGAGACATGATTTCAGTTATGTGTTTCAGACCATAAATCAACTTCAGATTGCTTGACAAGAGTGACCACCAAATTCCCTGAAAGGGAACCTGAAACCCGAACTGAAAACCTTCCTCCAAATTTTGGGCATATTCCCCGGTGAGATATCTTGTAACCAAAACCTTAATCAATGTAATCTAACTTGATTGTAGCCTTTTTTGGAGGTGCCATAGCCACTGGGGCCTTCTTTAAATCCCCTGCTGGGCTAGTTCTGGTTTTCCTTCTGGTGGACTGTGGGAGCATGCACATATTTTTCATCTTTCTGTTGCAGAACACCTGGGTCCCAAATTCCTAACATAACAAGTGGGGTGTGTGTGTGTGAACTGCCTGCCCCATTGTCATGGTGGCAGCTTCTCCCAAAGCTGGCTTGGAAATCAAGTGACCACTAACCATGCACACACACCCCAGTGTGTCCAGAAACATCAGTGGGTCCAGAACGCCAGCACTTCTTCACAACTGAGGCACTACCCATAGATTTGTTTTTGTTGCATTTAGAATTAGTGAATTGGTGGCATCATTATGTGGGGGATATGGTAGGCCAGGCCTTACACTTTCATGGATTTTAGGTTGCCAGGGGCCTGCATCAAGTTCCAGCTGTGGTGGTCCAAGATGGACCAGAAGGGCGGGTGTTCCTTTGTGAAGCTGAACAGGATGACAGACACCGAGGTGAGTCTGGTTAGGGGCTAGAAACAGTACCTGGTAATTAAGAGGTGCAAGGATAGATAGCTGGGGGGGGGGCTTTGAGCTGGGGGTGTGGGGCTTGGCTAGATATCAACTCCAGATCATGATCAGTCAGGCATTGGAGCACCAGGGCTCACAAAATATATGCTTTGGCACACATTCATTTTGGATTTGGATGATAGCAGCATCAATGGGAACCAAAGCATGTCCGTTGCCAAGATCAGACACTGGAAAACTTACTGCTATAATGACCGTGTGCCCCTGGTCATTCAGTATTAGACATTCTCCCTTTTAAAGATGTCAGAATATGTGGATGGAACATCATCCTGTTTTGGTCCACACAGCAGCACCCCATTTGAGATTAGGTGTGTTGCTGGAACATCATTCACTGTTGCATCCACAAATTATGCTTGTCCATTTAGGAGGCAATGATATAGGCATGGGGCAGGGGCAGGAACTGGTTAGAGACCTCCATGGAATTTGTTGTCGCTGGCAGCGGTAATTGTATTTCATCAGCCACCTTGGCCAGACAGGTTTGTAGAGAAGATTGTGACCCTTGTGTTTTGGAATGGGCAGGGAGGGGCAAAAATAGAGTACTTGTGACCTGGGTCCTCAAGCATGGTAGTTTATGCCTGTGGGAACCTGGTTTGATTGCCCTGAAATGAGGTGCATTTAGATGCAGAATCTGGCACCTTTGTAGAGGACCTGTAATGGTGTTTCTTATCTGTGTTTGGCTCCTTCACAGGAGGATGGAACTAAGCATGAGCTAGGCTCTTCCTGTGGTAGATAGCGTAGAGAAGGGGTGGTAGTGATGAGCTCCAAATGATTCCATTTTGGCTTGGCCCCTCTGAGTAGGTACAGTGAATCATGAGTCTGGGAGGGAGACATACCTACTGTAAGTATGCCTCCCGATGAGTCAAGCTGGCCCAGGCAAGGCTGGGGTGAAGGACTCAGCTGGTCTGGGCTGGAGGGGCTGGAATGGTCCACCTGCTCTTGTCCACAGGGTTTTATGTACTACTTTAGGCTCCACCACAAGTTAGGGGGTTATACAGTAAATGAAGTTGTGGTCCACATTTTAAACCCATTACTGGTGTCTCATCTCTTTATTTACTGGTTGGGGGTGGCAACAGCCTTTAACAATATGTACACAAAACCTATATGTGGCAATTGTCCATATGTACAGAGCATCTACACAAAAAGGGAAGCCACATTGCTCTTCTTACTTCAGTGCAACAGGTTTTGTAAATAATTTTTTCAAAATACAACATAAAATCAAGATGCTAGATAATGCTAATTAATGTTATTGTACCTTTCAACATGCTACAATCGTCTTTTGATTCTGTGTGGCTTTATGCAATTAAAGAAGAACAAAACAATCAGGAGAGCAATCTAGAGTTAGTAATCAGTCAACATAAAAACCTGCATTACCCATCCGTCACCGATTTTAGCCTTGGATGTGAAGGTCTGCATAGATTATATCATTAAAGTGAAACACAATGGAGGGACTCTGAAGACTCGGCAGTGAATTGCTGAAGAAGCTTCATTGTGATCTGAATGCATTATAAGTTTGATAAACTTATAACTTTGTTTTAGATCCCAAAATTAATAGAAAATGAATGTCTGGTGATTTGAATAATGTGACTCCAGCTATATGAACCTAAAAGAATTTTAGCTGCTACAATTCCACCTACATTGAGGTTTCTGTATTATTTCCAAGGACAGCTCGACATCTAACACATTATGATCGTTCAGCCTGCATGCTACCAGAGCAAGGCTATGCCTATCACGAAAGGTGACAGTTCTGAATGAGCTGGTGCTGAGAAAACAGTGGCAACATGGGTCACTAATGAAAATATCTACTTCATTATGTGCCCCTGTTCCTTGTTGAGAAATGCAACCTTTCTAAAAGAAGCTGAACGCTACATTAACAGATCAAGGACCAAACTACCTACATTCTCTTTGTCTTGTTAGTATTCAGTATCCTCTTATTTATCTTCATCAATGCTGTTATTAAAATCCAGGCAGCTCCACATTCATCTGAAGTTTTGATGGGGTTCCATTAAGCATCTTATGTGGCACAAGAAAATAGAACTGGGAGAATGAATGCCAGTGGAGATGACAACGCAATTCAAATCCCTGAATAATCTCACCCAGCAGGTTCATATACAGGTTCAAGATAATACAGCACAAGGTGGAGCCTTATAGAACTTGATAGATCAAATGTCAAGGGTCTTAGTGAAGCTCTTCTGTACCTCTTCAAAAGCATTCTGAGAAATAGAATATCACCGTAGTAATGACCCCTGCCTCTACAGAACCTGTCCAACAGAGTAGCATTGTCAATGGCATCAAAAGTTTCAAAAGCATTAAGTATGTCCTATATTACGGAAATGGTGCCTGAACAGTGACAGTGCAATGTTTTGTCTAGATTTTCTCTGTGTTTCTTGGGAAGAAGACCCTGCTTTTAATCCCCCTATAAATACACATGGGGGAAAAAAGCAAAAATTTAGATCTGCCTTAAGAAGGTAAAAGAGTCTGTCGCTTTCCCCTCCATTTGCTTGTTGAATTTTAAAGTTGTTTCCAATGAATTTATGGAAGATGAGGCATGCGGTATTAAAAAGGCAAAGTAAAAATCTTAATTCACTCATCCAAAAATAGTTGAATATATCACAGGACCACCACATTTGTGGGATTAGTATCCACAGTTTCACTTATCTGTGGATTGAAAATATTAAAAATATTAAATTCAAAAAGCATGGTTGCTTTCACCCACACTGACATATTTTTAATCTCAAGTGTATTTTTTAAAATCAACTTTATGAAGAATTTGTAAATGATAGAATGGTCTATATAGAAAAAAAGAAGTAAAAACAGAATTCTCATCTGTTTAGGAGTTCAGTGGCTCCACACAGTATTTGAAATAGAGTTAAGAATATTGGCCTCACTAGTCTTCAGACAGAAAGTTGCTTAGTTTTGGGGCCCTGTCACAAAATCCATGACAGTCAATGAGAAGGCCTTCACTTTTTTCATAACGTGTACGCATGCATCTTCAAAGCATCTAGTGTCATTTTTGAATCATTTCACAGTTAATTTCGTTCAGATTAAGCAGCAACTAGTCAATGGAACACTACCTTTCTGCTTTTTCTTTAACATTCTGATAATTTTGCCGAGAAATTAGTTGAGAAATGATGCATAAATTATGATGAAGAAGAGCATTATGTGTTCAGTAAATTAATATAGGAAATTTAGGCAATTTTTGTGCTGTCAGGTCAATCCTGACTTATGGTCTGCAGGATTTTCTAGGTCAAGAGTACTCAGAGGTTTCCCTTCTTCCGGGACTGCTCTGGGACCCTGCAGCTTGCCCAAGGCCACACAGGCTGGCTCTTCAGGGAAGCAGAGTGGGGACTCAAACACCCAACCAGAGTGACCTGGCTGCCAGATGGGCGGTATAAAAATCCAATTAATTAATTAATCACTGAGCTACCCAGCCTGCATTATGCATCATATCCAGGCATGGTTATGATTTCATGTATAAATTCCTCATTTTGCTTTCTTACAACATCCTGAAACTATTTTCATTACTGCTAGCATGTTCCTTTCATTCTGGGACATGATGGAAATTTACTGTGGAATGAGTAATGAAACTATGACACATATTCTTGAAAGTTGGCAAGTTAAAATCTTTTCTTTATATTTCCTAGGTTCTGCGAGTAAACAGCTAACTCACTTCACTTTCCTCTTTGTATTTCAAAAGGTGTGAAAGACACCTGTATTTCCTTGGCCATCACATCCTCATTGTTTTAACAGAAGATGCTTGAATTAGTAGGGACAGAAAGCTCTAGTCCAAGTCAATGAAAGAGATAAAACAGAAAGCCAAGATTTAGTATTCTCACAACTCAGCTTCCTTTGGACAGTGGGGTTCCAAATTACAAATGCTGATGGAAACTCATGAGCCAAAAATAGGAAAGGCCAAGTGGATACAATTTCTTTAGTTGTTCATGAAGAAAAAAAATCCACATGAGAACCTGATAAAAGAGGCCTTTCAACCAAGCATTCAGGTATTTCTGTGATGCATATCCCCCCATATGCCACCTGACAATTCAAGAAGGATGAGCTCTCAACACCTGATGAGAATGAGCTATTTCAGAGTGGCTCAGCTGGAACAGAATTTAGAATATGCTATTAGTAGTGAAATTAATTGTTCCTTCACTTTGTCAGCAGGAAAAATACTTCACTGCACAATGCAAAAGGAGCCTTTTTCCAATAGCTAGTGTCAGACAGCTGCTGTTATTCCCATTCAGGATTCTGTCATTTCAACATGAAGATCCCATGAAGTTTTGGAGCCGTGTCCAATTATTTGTTACCAGATACTTTGCTTCTTTCTTTCTAGTCACATAGAACAATGTCACATGGCCAGAGCAAGTTTCTCAAGAAATGGTCATAACTGGCATACTAGTTTTAATTTTGCAAATGAACTCCTGGCCACAGGAAAAAAAGAGGTATGTAGTTTGGCACCCCCAAACTATGCACCTCTTTTTTCAATGGGGGAGGGGGTAATCCCATCCCTATCCCTTGATCTCCCTTTTGTCTGACCAAAGCAGCACTGTCTTGTCTGGGTTTAGTTTCAGTTTGTTCTTCATCATCCAGTTCATTACTGAAGCTAAGCGCTGTTCTAAAGTCAAAATAGCTTCCTTGGAGTCCAGAGCTAATGAGAGGTAGAGTTGAGTGTCATCAGCATACTACTAACACTTCACCCCAAAACTCTGAATAATTTCCCCCAGTGGTTTCATATAAATGTTAAATAACATAGGCGACAGAACTGAACACTGGGAAACTCCACTGGTCAGTGGTTGTGGTGTTGAACATGAGTCCCCTAGCACTACTTTCTGCATTCTCTCCTGCAGGAAGGACTGAAGCCACTGTAAGACAGTGTCCCCAAGTCCCATTTCAGAGAGACGAGTCAGGAGGATGCTGTGGTGAATAGTGTCAAAAGCAGCTGAAGGGTTCAGTAAAACCAAAAGGGACTCAGATCCCCTATCTATTTCCCTGTGTAGGTCATCTACCAAGGCATTCAGTTCCATCACAGCCCCACAACCAGGTCTGAAGCCAGATTGAGCTGGATCCAGGTAGTTTATCTCATCCAGAAATCTCTGGAACTGGAAGGCCACAACCCGCTTTAGTACTTTCCCCATAAATGCGATGTTAGATACCGGTTGGTAGTTGTTCACTATTCTTGGATCTAAAGAGGGCTTTTTAAACAGTGGTTTTATTATTGCCTCCTTCAAGCATGCTGGTATCCTGCCCTGTTGCAAGGAGGCATTCACTAATCTTCCTAACCAGTCTACCACACCCTCTCTGGCAGCTTTTATAAGCCAGGAAGGGCAAGGGTCCAACAGACCCCAAGGGTCCTGAGCTAGAGATGGGCACGAAATGAAAAAAAATTCATTCCATTATTCGTTATTTGTTTCATTACATAATGAAACAAATAATGAAAATTGTGATGAAATTGGAATGAAGCAAACAGAACCACAAAAATTGCGTTTGTTATGTTTTGTTTTAGTTAATGGTGACAGGCAATGAAATAAGCTGTTTTTAACTGTTAAAAAACATCCTGAATATCCATAAAACAACAGTGATAATTATTTATTCTGCCTGATAATACCTACCAGGGGGGTTGGGGTCCTTAAAATGTGCATTTATGTCTTTTCTCAGATTGCTGTATGTTTTTTCCTTTAAAAGGGGGTTAGGGGACATCAAACCAAAATGGCTGCCAGATGCCTAATATTGATTTCTTGCATATTAAAACACCCTGGACATCCATAAAAATGCAGTGATAATTATTTGAAATTATTACCTACCAGGGGGTTGCGGTTCTTAAAATGTTTGTTTTTGTTTTTCTCCCATTGCAATGCATTTTTTCTTTTCTCTTTATTGATGACACAAAATGGATTCCAGCCACAAGATGGTTGCAAGCCATGTGATGGGATCATGTAAATTCTTGGACAATTTCAACCAATAGCATGCCCAGGTTGCAGACTGGGTAGGTGTGGCAGCCACAGAGGGCGTAAAAAGCTTTGTCAGCCCCCGTCTTCCTTGCAGTCTGCGATGGGAGTTAGGGTGGGATTGCTGTCTCTGCGACTCATTACTTTAGGCCAGCCAGGCAGGTGTGTGTCTCTGTGTTCCTGCTGGCTGCAGCCTGGCTCTTAGGGGAGAAAAAGAAGAGATTTCTCTTGCAGCCTTCCTGTGTATGTGCGTACCTCTCGGTGAGTACCCTCCCCTCCCCTGCAGTGCAGTCACTCTGTGGCTGCCTTACGCCCTGGGCAATGCCCACCACTGCCTTTGCAGCCTCCCTGCGTACCTAGTCTATACTGTGTCTCTGCCAGCATCCTTTTTTTTTTTTTTAGTGTTTTCCTTCTGGTCTGGGGCGTTGGGGGACGTCTGTGCACAGAAATGCTTTAAGTCGCATAAAAGCAGGTAAAAATGAAAAATGAAAAATGAAAAAACGGAATGAAATTTTTTCAAAACAATCACAAAAAACAAAAATGAACTGAAACAGACCCACAACGAAAAATGAAAAACCAAAACATCATTTTTTCTATTCATGCCCATCTCTAGTCCTGACCACATCCTCAGGCTGTAGGAGTTGAAACTCATCCATTAATATGGGGCATGCAAGAGGGACAGTATTATTTATTGCCCCCAGATCAATACATCTAGGAAATTGCTGGTACTTCTTTCCTTGCCTGGAGCTCTATGTGACATTTAACTTATATAAAACCTGACTGTTTTGTGTGTTCTGAAGTCAATGGAGTTAAACCATAATCATCTTAGGGCTGGAAAGCTAATTTGTTAGACTTGACTGTGTAACCAAAATTAGACTTTCTGCATCATTCTTGTGAGAAGAAGTGTACCTTGCCTTGAGAATTAATACATTTTTCAAGACTTGCAGGTAATTTCAGAGAAGTACAGACAATGTACTTATCTAAAATGCAAGTAGTGATAATGTTCATAACTTGGAGCAGACTACTCTCAACATGCTTTTAGGTGATGCGGAAAGTTGCCTAAGTTAGATTAAATGCACATTTAATTGTGCTCATTAGAAAAAAATGCATGTCATTTCTTTGCAGGAACCAAACAAGAAGTTATTTAATCTGATATGAACCTAGGAAAAGAAGAAAATCCAGATGGAATTTGAAGAAATCCAACAAAATTTAGACACAGATATTATTTGGAGACATTAGACAGAACATGTGTGTAATGGTAGCTAGCTAGAAGGAACATATGACACTTATTTTCAATAACTAAAACTCAAATCCAAACTAGTTTTCTATTATTTCATAAATTCAAGACATTTTAACTTATTAGGGACAGCCCTAGTTTGTGGTTCTTTTCCACCCAAAATGGTTCCCAGTAAATCAAATATTCTTGTTCTAAATATCTGAATTCAAAAGAATGTCCACAAAAGATGCTGTAGGTGCACAGTAGAGATGGGCACGAAACAAAAAAATGGCATTTCGGTTTTTCGTTTTTTGTTGAGAGGTCTGTTTCGGTTCGTTTCCCTTTTTTGCAAACTTTTGGGAAAATTTCGTTTCCGTTTTTTGTTTTTTCGTTTGTCGTTTCTACCCGCTTTTTGTGAGATTTTTAAAGCATTTCCGTGTGCAGGCATCCCCCAATGCCCGTGACCAGAGGGAAAACACTAAAAAAAATGGATGCTGGCAGAGACACAGTATAGACTAGGTATGCAGGGAGGCTGCAAAGGCAGCGGCGGGCGTTGCCCAGGGTGCAAGACAGCCGCAGAGTGACTGCACAGCAGGGCAAGGGAGGGTACTCACAGAGAGGTACGCAGCATGCACGCACACAGGGAGGCTGCAGAACTGAAGCTAGAGTCGCACAGGCAGCAATCCCACCCTAACTCCCAACAGAGACTGCAAGGAGGACGGGGGCTGCCAGAGCTTTTTATGCCCTCTGTGACTGCCAGACCTGCCCGCCCAGTCTGCAACCTGGGCATGCTATTGGTTGAACATGATCCCATCACATGGCTTGCCTCCATTTTGTGGCTGGTGCGACATCCATTTTAAAGGGAAAAGAAAAATACATTGCAATGGGAGAAGACAAAAACAAATGTTTTAAGGACCCCAACCCCCCTGGTAGGTATTATCAGACAATATAAATAATTATCGCTGTGTTTTTACGGATGTCCAGGGCGTTTTTTAACATTTAAAACAGCTCATTTCATTGCGCGTCACCATTAACAGAAATGAAACGTAATGACCACAGTTTTCGTGGTTCTGTTCATTTCGTTGCATTTTCATCACAATTTTCATTTGTCATTTCGTTGCATAACGGAAATGACAAATGGTAACGGAAATGAAAAAATGTTCGTTCAGTGCCCATCTCTAGTGCACAGCAGAAAGCATTTATGCTCATGAAAGTCCAGTCATCTAGTTTTCACCAACAGCTGCTATGGAACTGGCTCTACCATTAGAGCAGCCGCTTTTTAGTTTGCATCACCTTATCTCCTCCCGCGGTCACATAGTCACTATAGTGATTCAGCACTCTGCACTTCAGTGGTTGCTTAGCAATCGGCTTCCCCATTCGCAGTTGGCTGAACCACTTTAAACTATGACAGGGAAATGGCAGAAACAGGGGGGAAACAAAAAAAGGCAGTGAATTATGTCTGCAAATACAACCAAATCGCTTTAAAAGGAGGTGCAGGAACCAATAAAAAAAACACCACCCCAGTGGTCATTGCAGGAAAAACTGACACAGCAGTCAAAAATGGGCATGGCCAAGGGCGCTCTTCAGAAAAAGTGATTTGAGAATCAGACAGTGATTTTTAAGGCAATTTGTCTTTAAGGAAAAGGCTTTTCAAATCTAAAGTATGGTAGTGGTCAGAAGAGTGAGGCATGTGGCACCTCTAGGAGAGGGTAGGAGCAGACATATGGCCACTCCTTCTGAGTCCTACACCTCTCCTCATCTTTTCAGAAGATGATTGCATGCAGTAGAAGACCACCTGCTCAAAACTAGCCTCCCTGATCTTGGTAGTAGAGATGGGCATGACCAGGAAAAATGACGTTTCAAGTTGTCATTTGTCAGGACGGGTCCGTTTCAGGTCGTTTCCGTTTGTTGAGGAAATTTTCAAAAATTTGTCATTTCCGTTTGTCGTTTGTTGTTTGTGTTTGTGTTGGGGTTGGGGTTGGGGTAAGTGGGCTCTGGGAGGCACCTCTCTGGGTGCCTCTCTGATGTCTGACCCACTAAGAAGGGAAGCAAGGGAAGCGTTTTGCGGAGCCGCTGCGTACCATACATTACATTATGTTAGGGTGGGGTGGCAGAGGCACCTCTCTGGGTGCCTCTGACTCAGTAAGAAGGGAAGCATACTAGCGTACTGCCGTACAGGTTAGGGAATGGGATAGGGGATAGTGGGCTCTGCGAGGCACCTCTCTGGGGGGCCTCACTTTGACTCACTAAGAAGGGGAGCGTACTAGCGTACTGACGTACAGGTTAGGGAATGGGTTAGATGTAGGGGATAGTGGGCTGTGGGAGGCACCTCTCTGGATGCCTGGGACCCACTAAGAAGGAAAGTGTACTTGCGTATGGATCTGGGTTAGGGTTGGGGTTAGGGTAAGGGCTAGGCTTAGGGTTACGGTTAAGGTTAGGGTGGGTTAGTGGGCTGCACCTCTGGGTGCCTCTGACCCACTAAGAAGGACAGCATACTGGCGTATAGGTTAGGGTTGGGTTAGGGTTAGGGTTAGGGTTAGGGTTAGGGTTTGTGGGCTTTTTATGCCCTCTTTGGCACACCCAGAAGTCTCAGTCAAAACCTGGCCATGCGATTGGTGGAATGGGTCCAAAAATTTGCATGGTCCTATCCCATGGCCAGCCCATCATTGCGCATGCGCAGGTGTAAAAAAATAAAAATAAAAATAAAATAAAATAAAATAAAATCAATGGAGATGTTTTATTGCAAGAAAAACCCACTGCTGCTACTATAAAAATTCCGGCAGTTAAAATACCTAATTTTCAAATGTTTCTGTGGTGCTTTGGTGGGTTTTTGGACCACGATTTAAAAATAAATATTGCGGTCACCATTTTGGATCCCCACCACCACATGGCAAATGGAGACGACGAGGATGCCCCCCGCCTGGTACCAGCAGCCCAGGACAGGCCGGGGACCCCCTCCCAGAAACCACCCCTCTCTGGTAGGTGCCTTCACCGAGGCAGGCATAATTTTGCCTGCTTTTATGGCCGGGAATCGGTTTTTTTTTTATTTTAAAACTTTTTTTCTGTGCTGCTTGCTTGGCATCGCGCGATCGCCGCGATGCCATGAACAACAATGACAAATCAGACCCAATTTATCTTTATTGGGTCGGGTTCGAGCTGGAGCGGAGTAATTGTCATTACCGTTCCTCGTTAGGTAACGGAAACGATGAACGGAAACGGAAACGAGGATTTCGCCAAGTCATGCCCATGTCTACTTGGTACAGTGAAACAAACTCCCATCTTCAAGGCTCAAATAAAATTCACTTGCCTGTGCAGTTCACTTCCTAGGGAGGGAAACACTGTGTCTTTTGCCTAAGGCAGTAAAACATCTTGCACCAGCTCATGTGCCCTCTTTAGAATAGCTGGCTGTATCATATCACAACTGCTCTGGAGGGCCCACAGGTTTTGGGAGCCACTTTCCAGGAGACATGAAAGCTGCAGTGAATCAGTTAATATTTTGTGTCCTGTCTTGCTGGAGCAGAAATGCCTTCTTTCAGCATTACAGCACCCTTGGGAACAATCCTAAAATGCCTGTCTCCCACCGTGAATGCCATCTGATTCCATATGAAGGTTAATTCTCTGCAGTTATCTGAAGAAATTATAGGTTTTGAAGTAGATGATAGCCTCCCAGTTGAGCTATGTGGCAGTTTCTAATCCAGGCTTGATGCTATTTGCATCCAGGAATTTCTCCACTACCAGTGAAAACACCCACCTGCAGAGAAATATTTTAAAAGATTGGAGGAGACAGTTCCATACAAATTTCGACAATATAAAATGTAGTCTTTCAGCCGGCATGTTTTTCAAAACATGTGTCTTAGAAGGAAATCATGGGTGCCTGAAGAAATGAATTTTAGTGGGGAGGTTGAAGAACGCTCTTGAGTCATAAGCTCTCCCTGTTTCCTTCTGAACTTTGTTAAAGGTGTAGACTGTCAAGTGCAGAGATAGGAGCTCTCTGGTCTTATGGATTAATTTAGGGCCTGTCCACATTGGGAAATTTTATGCAATCCCATCTGTATGGAAAAGGCTCTTATTTTAAGAAAACTCACTCTTGAGTGATCCTTTTGCGAACACCTGAGAGGTCAGATGGTTCACTATTGGTGCCCAGAGCATGCTCATTACACCTTGTGATGTGTGGGTTTGTTCCCAACAGGATACTGGCTCTTGTGTGTCAAATATCTCTGAAAAAGGAACTACACCAACTATTATATAGAATTAGAACCTTTGGAAAGCTCTTTCTCTCAGGCTCCCCACCCAAGTGTTAAACTCCACGTGATCATCATAAGGAGTTTGCTTGTTATAAAAAAATGACCTCATACCTGCTGTTTCCTCAGAAAAACAGGATTCACCCCCTCTAAAGAAACACATACTACACAGTCCCTTTGACATGATTTCAGACAAATTCAGCATTTTGTACAGGGAATGGCCTGGCTGGAATCAGCTGGTGTGTCTCAATGATTCTGCCCCCCCCCAGTCACCTGTTTTTGGGTCCTTGAGAGGCACTGAGGCAAAGCACTTTTCCATCTATAGAAGGGATTGAAAGTTTGACCTTAAATCCTGAGCATTTGAGTTGACATTAGAAGGATGCTTAGGGCCTTTTCACATGACCCCTAAGATCTGCTGGCCACTTAAATTCGGACCAGAGATCTTAGGGGTTCGTGGCTCTTCCTGTGTTCCCACCCCTCCACACTTCCTGGCTGCTGGCTGCGTGAGGGGAGGGAGAAAAAGAAAAGAAAAGCATGCCGCTCACCTCCATTCTGCCTCTCGCTCCTGCCGGCAACATTCCAGTCTCTGTAAAAGTCTCTGTAAAAGTAGCTCTTAAAGGGGCGGGAGCCAAAAAACAACAAACAGAAGCAAGGAGAGCCCCGCACTCACTATGGTTACACCGCATCAAATAATTTTCACCTCCAAAGAGCAGGTACTTGAAAGGTGCGCTGGGATGCGCTAAAGTGGGCGTGGTCGCACTTAATTTCCTGTTAACTCCGGAGCTGGTGGGGATACATTTTTAAAGCTCCGGAGCTGGGAGCCATTTGCCCCGGAGTTTAGGGGTCGTGTATAAACACCCTTAGTTGCTGTTTTGGCTCACCAGACAAACATTGATCCTAGTTACCTGCTAAAGTTTAGCAACAGGCTAGAGACATATTTAAAGTCCAAGATACAGCCTTCACATAAAAATTTTACAGGGATTTTGCAAGTCTAATACCCTAAATCAAGCATAAGATATTTCTTCTTTAAAAAGCCAATGAAAATACCAAGTGAGCAACAAGCAATATAGCTAGTCATGTTTTTCTGTGTTTCCTTCTTCCATGTAAACTTACCTTTCCCCACCTCTGTGTAGAATCACCTGGAAAAGTTTTAATGTGTGAGAGCTTTTGTTAGCAACCAATTAGAATGCTGAGAAGCCAGTGATGGTGCCTTCTATAAAGATATCACAACGTGGCTTGAAAAATATATATAATATACATACTATACCATGTTCATGAAAATACAGTAATTTAAGGATAAAAAGAAACCCATATCATATGCAAAATCATATGTGCAATCATATTACCGTCTTCCACCAAATACACTGGACCCTTGTATAACAAACAGCTTGTACAGTAAACCCCCCATCTATTGCAGGGGTTAGGGACTCGACCCGACCCGCAATAATTGAAAAGCCACAATATGCGGATGTTGGGTCAGGTTGGGACTGGGCGGGCTTTCTGGGGGCTCTTGTACTTACTTACCTGAGGCCTGGAGCTGCCCCAAATGGGCCTACAAGGGGTTTTCCAGTCCCCCAGAGGCCCTCAAAGTGTTTTCTAGTGATCTGGAGGTCACTTCTGGTTTACCGTAAATCACATCCGGTTTGCAGGGAAGCACTTTTGGGGCCTCTCCTCCTTACCCCAGGGGGCCTTTTTCCATATACTGAGGACCCACAATATACCGGGACCGCAGTATATGAACTGCAAAAGGGTGGGGGACAACTGTATAACATAAAATCTGTACAACATAAAAATTCTGGAGATAGGGGAAATTTGCTTAACATAATAGCCTATGGGGAGAATCTGTACAACATAAAATGGGATTACTCTGTTTTCAATTCATTCATGTGTGGGGGGAATATTTTCCCTATTAGACTGATTTTTTTTTAAATTACCTTATCTAAGTCTGAGGTCTCTTTATCAAATCCTGTTAATTTACTGTCCATACTCATCCTTTCTAATAGTTGACTCTGAGGGAACCAAAGACATATAATTCCCTCTTGAGCTAATTCTTCTCTTGTTTTTAATCTTAATTTGCCTTCTTCAACCTTTAATAATAGTTCTTTATATCAGCCATTCCCCCCATTTCACATCTATTTGCTTCCCAAGAGCCTCATGCAGAGAAATCCAGAATGATATTCCACTATACAATTTCCCTTTATATTTTTCCCAAATCTTAATAAAGGCCTTCTTTACCAAGCTATTTTCAAAATGCTTATTTGTTTTTTTCTTATCGAACCATAATTATGCATGCATTCCAAATCTTATGTCTTTCTTTTCTAATGTTAGTAATTTTTCATCTTCTAACCTTATCCATTCTTTTAACCATGATAACATTATTGATGCATCACAGTATAATTGGAGGCTGGGAACCCCAACCCCCTTTCTTCTTATCCTCTTGTAGATATTTCAGTTTTATTCTGGGTCTTCTTCCTTGCCATATGAAATCTGCCAGTTGTTTTTCCCATTTTTGGAAAGGTTTGCTATTATTATAACTGGAATGTTTTGGAAGAGAAATTTAATATAGGTAGAATAAATATTAGTATAAGTAGATTATCTGTGTTGCCTTTTAATAAACTGTGAGTTATTTTGGCTCTCATAATTGGGAGAAAAGGAGCATAGGAATGCAATAATAAAATAAATTAGGCAAAGGTCACAGGCTGGTTCTTGAGTTCTTGGAGACCATGGCCTCCTTGGACTAGTTCCCAACTTGTCAACAGTCCCACACATGTAACCGGTCACACTTTAGACCTGTTCTTTTCAAATGTGCAGAGAGAGTGTTGCCCAATTGTGACCGATCTTGTGTTGGTCCCCTTGTCATGGTCAGAACACCTCCTACTAAAATGCAGCCTAACAGTGGTGCTCCCTCTCCATAGGGAGCTTGGATCCATTAAGTTGGTCTCCCCAAGTGGGCCAATGGATCCCTTTCAGTTCCAGAATGCCATGCATGGTATTCCTGATGAACTGGTTGGCACATCTGTTGATGCCTTGTTGGTGGGCTGGTATGCCTCTGCCACCAGGGCAATCAACATGCTTGCTCCTGAACACCTCCTTTGCCACAGGATCTGTGCAGCACCATAGTTCAACCAGGACCCATGGGCCCTAAAGCAGAATAGAAGGAGGCTAGAATGCATTTGGAAGCAGGACCCAACAGAATGTAATTTAACTGCTGTCAAGATCGTGTTGACTATTTACTCAGCTAGAATTAAGGCTTCTGGAACATCTTACTTTGCTGTCCAGATAAGAGAAGCAGAAAACCATCAGGCTGAATTGTTCTGTATAGTCCGCAGTCTATCTGGGGTTGGTCACAGCGATCGGCCTCCCCCTAGAATTTCCTGCGACCAATTTGCATCAATTTAAAAAATCAAAAGTGGAGTCCATCTGCTGAGACCTGGACCTCCAGTTAGAACCAGTAGATCAAGCAGAGACGTCCAGTGCAACTTTCACCCCTTGGTCCCTCAATTGTGGGGTGCCACAGTGGTCGGTCATTTCCCCCATGCTCTTTAACATCTATATGAGTCTTGTGGGGAAAGTAATCAGGAAGTATGGGGCTTTGTGTCATCAATATGCTGATGACGCCCAGCTCTATATCTCCTTTTTTCCATATGCAGTGGATTCCATTTCGTCCCTGGATCACTGCCTGGATGCTGTGCTGGAATGGATGAGGATGAATACACTGAGGTTGAACCTAGTATATGTCCTTCAGATAGGGGCGCCATGTGTTGGCACCTTGGGAAACTCCCTCAGATTTTTTTTTGGGGGGGGGCGGTGACTCTTCCTGCACAGGATGAGGTATGCAGTCTGGGTGTAATATTGGACCTGGCACTCACCATAGAAGCCCAGGTGGCATCAGTGGTCCGTTCTGCATATTCCCATCTATGGTGGATCACTCAGCTGCAGCCCTTCCTGGACCCCAGCACTCTCACTACATTGGTCCATGCTCTCATAGTCTCGAGATCAGACTACTGTATTGCACTCTACATGGGGCTGCCTTGGAAGTTAATGTGGAGGCTCCAGATAATGCAGAATTCAGGGGCTAGATTAGGAATGGGGATAAGGAGAAACCATCATATCACCCCTACGTTGGCCACACTGCACTGGCTGCTGATCCATTACTGCATTGACTTCAAAGTTCTAATGCTGACATACAAAGCCCTAAATGGTTTGGGACCTTACTATCTGTCAGAATGGCTCCTACTGCAGAATATCACCCAAAACACTTGATCTTCTCTATCAGGTCACTTGAGGGTGCCCACTCCAAAGGAAGCCCAGAAATCAGTAATGAGAAACCGGGCTTTCTTAGTGATGGCCCCTTGCTTATGAAATCAGCTCCCTGCCAAGATTTGTCTGTCCCCTATGCTGTTAATTTTCAAAAAAACATCTCAAGATATGGCTATATAGAAAGCTTCCCATGGAGCCTCGTAGCGCAGTGGTTAAATGCCTGTACTGCAGTTAAAACTGTGCTCACAACATGGGGTTCAATCCCAGGTAGCCGGTTCATGGTTGACTCAGCCTTCCATCCTTCTGAGGTCGGTAAAATGAGTACCCAGCTTGCTGGTGGGGGTGGCAATCTGTAGCCTGAATAATTAAATTGTAAACCGCCCAGAGAGTGCTGTAAGCACTACGCGGTGGTATAGAAGCAGAACACTTTACTTTATTAATTCATCCTTTCTTGAGTTGGTGATCCATCCATTCTGTTTTACCATGTTCTTTGAGTGATTTTTATGATGTCATTGTTGATTTAGTTATGCTCATTTTGCTTAGTAGCTTCATTTTTACATTGTATACTGTTCTTGCTTTGTTTGTTGAATTATTTGTACACTGCCCAGAGTGACCTTGTTGCTGGATGGTGTGGTATATAAGTCAATAAATAAATAAATAAATAAATAAATAAATAAATGTTTCTTTGTTTATATTTTAGAAGAATAAACTAAGACATTGCTTCCAGAATGTTCAATAAATGGACAGAAATAAATAAAAATAAATAAATAAATAAATAAATAAATAAATAAATAAATAAATAAATACAGATTCATACAGATTCATGCATCTTCCATGATATGAACTGATGGGTGGTATCTCTCTAGATGACAGAAAATATCTTTAAACAGGAAGTTTCATGAATAATAAAATGGCTTCCATGCCTAAACAATCAAGGTTCATCATTATAATCCTAAATTAATAATGGAAGAGCCAAAGAAACTTCCCAGGACCAAATCACTGGGAATCTAAGCCAAGCCACCCCTGTCAAATGACCCTGTATCCCAGTGCTTTCATCTCTTTGGTATGGCACATGGCAGGCATCAAGCTTGCAAGCATGGATTCCCTCTACATTTCTTTCATAAGCCTCTTGCAATGAAAACCAGTCACATCATACTGTATCATCTTCACAACCTTAAAAATGCAGCCAACCCACTAACCAATTAATGAAACATGAATAGGCATATCTTAGAAGTCCCAGCCTAAATGGAGTGAATCCTCTGGCCAACTGCCTTTTTGTAAACATTTGTCATAAGCAATTATCTCTGACACGTAATGGCTTCTTATCACATGACAACTCCTTGTCACTAGGCTGACTCCATCTCCCCCAGCCTGACTCCCTTGCCTCTGAATGTCATTTATAGTTAGTGATGGACAAAGCACACACTGTTTGTTTTAGCCGGTCTCTTATGGTTTATATGCAACAAGTAGCTACTAGTCTTGGTTTTCAATGACTTCTCTTTCAGGACATCCCCTCAGGGACAATTATGATACACAATAATGTCAAGAAGGATCATGTTGTTTCAATGAAGTGGACGGATGTCTTCTGTTGTGCGTTTTAATTTTATTCATTCAAGCTTAGAAATAATCCTGAAGGCCAACGGCATATTCTCAGTTTACCTAGGAATGAGCAAATACCCACCTATCAGGGCATTGCCAGGGAAACTGCAGTGGCCACAACTCTTCCGAATTGACCTTCTTATTAAAAGAAGAAATGTGAGGAGAAATAACATCCTGGTCCCTTTTGTCACAACACAGGTATCAAACCAAAAGTCACAAGATATTCTGCATCAATTGAACTCCTCCATTTTCCCTGCTGTTGTCAAGCATAAAAAGACAAAAAATAATATGCAGCAGTCCAAATTAAAACTCTTTACTGCCTAACTAGGTGCTAAAAGCCTACCTAAAAAAACCCAAGGTCTTTGCTGTTGCCAGAAAGACAAGAGGGAGGGGGTGAACCTAGCCTCACAACCTGGGAGTGGAGAGAGTGTCTTCTCTTACATCACCACCAAATGTGCCTGAGATGATTTTATTTTATTTATTTATTTTAAATATTTTACCCCACCTTTGACCCTAAAAGGACCCATGATGATGGGACTAAGATAATGGGCTCCATTAAAGCTGCTAAAATCTCCCACAAGGAGATAGAGTTCTTCAAATAGTCCGGAAACAAGTCATATATGGCTTTATAGATCATAACCACCATTTTGGCCCAGAAACATACCAGCAGCCCGTGAAGCCACTGTAATAGAGGAGTTAGTAATGGTCCCTAGTTAGCAGTCTAGCTGCAGCAAACAGACAGACAAATACATTTCTTCAATGGGGCATGAGCTTCAATTCAAGTCATAGTATTGTTTCTAAATTTGCATGTGTCAATCTCTAGCCAGTATATGTAGTTTTAGGGTGCTTTTACATGACCCCTAAGATCCTCTGGCAACTTAAATTCAGACCAGAGATCTTGGGGGTTTGTTGCTCTTCCTGTGTTCCCACCCCTCCACAGTTCCTTGCTCCTGTTTGTGTGAGGGGAGGGAGAAAAAAAAGGGAGAAAAGAATGCAAGCTCACCTCCACTCTGCCATCGAGCTGCTCCGGGAACCATTCAAGTCTCTTTCAGTCTCTTAAAGGAGCGGGGGGTGGGGAACAAACAAACAACAAACACAAGGCGAGGAGAGCCTGGCACTCACTGCTTTACATCCACATCAAAAAAATTCACCTTCGGAGACCAGTTACTTGGAAAATGTTCTGGGATGCGCTTAGGTGGGTGTGGTCGTACTTTATTTTGTTTAAAGTCCGGAGCTGGTGGGAAAACATTTTTAAGCTCCGGATCTGGGAGCCCTTTGCCCCGGATTTTAGGGGTCATGTAAATGTGCCCTTAGACAGCTATATAATCCACAGGTTGCCTGAGAAAAAGTGAACACTAAACCATTTCTGAGTTTCCCACAAAACCATGGGAATAGTAGCCAACAGTCAGAATTAAGTTTGTGGCACACAGTTATCATTACTAACATCATAAAAGGCCCCCCTAAACCAATTGAAGGAATTCCATCTTGTTGTAAATTTAGTGGCCTCAAATGCTAGCATGTATGTTTTAATCCAACATTCTGAAGGAGCAAAATGAGAAGGCGAGTTGGCCATGAGAAACAGGCCAGATACAGCCCTGCCATTGTACTCAAGTAATAACTTTTGTTAGGGGCAAGTTGATTATTGTGAAGGAATGAAACAGGAATAATCTGCTTTCCCCTAAATTTGAAGTTTCTGCTTAGGGGAAATGCCTGGGAAGCAAAAATGAAAATATATCTATAGTTAAAACAGTTTGATATTCTTTAACTGTCATTGGATACTGAGATTTGTAATTCAGGGAGATACAAACAATTCCCTGTTAGGGAGTTCTAATATATTCCCCTGAACTACAGCAGAAACTCCTAAGGACCCACTAATTAGAAATGCCAGAATCCTGGAAGATGTAGCCTTGGTAGTTATTAGCTAATGTATCAACTAGAGATGGGCACGGAACGAACATTTTTTCGTTTCCGTTATTCGTTAGTCGTTCCATTACATAATGAAACAACAAATGAAAATTGTGATGAAAATGCAACGAAACAAACAGAACCATGAACATTGTGGTTGTTACGTTTCATTTCCATTAATGGCGACGCACAATGAAATGAGCTGCTTTTTTTTTTCGTGCCCATCTCTAGTATCAACTCAAGTATTAACTCAGTTTTTGTAAGACAAGCAAAATATCTTAGATGTTTACACTCAATCCTACCCATGCTGCAGGGAGGAACTTGAGTGATGGCTCATGGGTGGCAATTAATTTAGACTTGCACAAGGGGACACCTACTGAAATTAAATTATCACCCACAAGGATTTTGCTCCAAAGAATCCAAAAGATATCTAATTATTTAAGAATCTGTCCTTTGATGGTGAAGGAGACAATCTCATGTGACTTTTTTAAAAAAGTCCAGCACATACTGACAGTTCTAAAACTATTGTGCACAAAGAGTCTATGGAATTCTGTAGCTATAATAGAGATAATTGGGCACTAGACAAAAAGCTTATATTCCCAGTACAACATTATAATGCAGAGTGTTCAGCCTAAAACAGTAATCATAAATGAATTCCATTTGAATCTCAACCTTTACATGATCGGTCTAATTAAAACGTTTGGTCAAATGCTCCCTGGCCAGCTTCCTTTCTGCTTTTAGTGAATACAGCTTTTCCCCTACATATATAATGTTGGAGGTTATTGCATACAATGCATTCACTACTTATGTTCACCCTAAGTGGTTGTGAATTTTAGAAGACAACAGGATAACTAATCTACGATTTCAGCTGAGTTACCTTACAGGCATGTTGCATTGCAGATGAGGAGCAGATCAGAAGACCATTGTGGTCATGCCACTCTGAAACATTATTTCTCTATCTGTCCAGTTCTGTTAAGCTACAGATGCTTTGCATAGCACTGTGTTTCTAAGATTAGATGGTGAAAAAAATAGTCCAAAGCCCATGGCTTGTCCATTTCTCGGTCTTGGAGAAGAGGACACAGGTGTAATTGGAGCTGGTAAACATGGAACTGGTGGGATAGGCGGTGGAATTGCTCGATGATTCATTAGTGATGGTAAAGTGAACCAACAGTGGGATCAAATTCCCACCGGTTTGAGGGGGAAGAGAGTGCAAAAAGCGGGAGATGGGGGAGATTCATAGGGCGGGTTGTAATAAGAGCTGTCTTCCTCTTAACAAAATACTATTTGATTCAGCAAATTCTTCTGTGATTAAAAGACAGTCCCTGTCCCCCATGCAGCCCCATAATATCACCCATTCTATTTTGCTGAACATCCCTTCAGCCCTTTGGGATAATTATGCAGTGGTTTCAGTGAGCTAGAAAGGCAAGGGAAAGTTGCACTAATGGTCTCCTTTTCCTTTAAATTCACAGAAGCAGTCACTGGAACAAGTAGCCACTTGTAAACAGAAGAACAGGCTTGGAGCACAATTCATACTTGAGTATGCACCAAATAGCAGAATTTCTAGCCATGATAGCAACAGTCTACCATTATAGGGTGAGGTTGGGAAGCAGGCACCCAGTTCAGACCAAACACCTCCCTCTTCTCTTTGTTTGCTGCATTAGAGTAGGGGGCATTTTCATTTTGTTGTAGTCAGAACACTCGTGTTTTGAAAAATGATTCATTGACTTGATCACCTCACTGAAAGATCATCCAGATCAGTGATGGCGAACCTTTTAGAGACCGAGTGCCAAAAGTGTGATTCAAAACCCACTAATTTTTCGCAAAGTGCCAATAACAGCAATTTAACCTGAATACAGGTGGCTGTGAAGGGGCGATGTCAGGTGCCCACAGAAAGGGCTCCGAGTGTCACCATTGGCACCCGTGCCATAGGTTTGCCAGCACTGATCTAGATCATCCAGAACAGAAAGACTGTGTCAACCTCTGGTTCATTGTCGCTACACAAGGACAAATGTCTGCAATCACTTGAGGAAAATGACTCCTTCACTAATACCAGAATTTGACTGTTTGACCAAGCTTTTTGATATTCTGACTGCCCCATGTCAAGACAGTGCATATTAAAAATACTTTTATTGACTGTTTGACCATTTGAAAACATATAATTTGTAAAAGTTTCTTGTGAATTGGAGCTGAGCTGTTTTCCATGGGCAATGAAAACCTCGGTTGCAAAAAATAAAGCACTGAAATTATAATGCCAGATGGTATCACTGACAGATTGTATAAATATTTAATAAATAGATAAACATGGTTTCCAGTCTTTTCAGTGTTCTGTATTTTGTATTGCTCATTCTATTCTTTCAGTCTTTCCTAGGCATATTATTGCTATTATAAAGCGAGGAGATTAGAATGAGACAGTGAATGAAATCACAGAACAGTGAAAATGCAGACGTTGATTTGATTCCTTTATATTTCTGAGAACAAAGGCATGAAGACAGCATTTCAGAAAACAATTTCCTGGGAGTCACCTCTACTGAACACAGTGGGTTTACTTCTGAGTAAGCACATTTAGCATTGCTCAGTTACATGCTGATAGTCTGCATTAGTTCCTCTAATTAACTGCCATGAGATCACAGAAATGGGAAAGCATGACCTATTCAATAAGTACGAGTGGGCAGGGAAAAGCTAATCCAGACATAAGCTAAGCTCCTTGAATGTAGCGTTTACTGTTACAGAATAGAAAGAAAGAAAGAAAGAGAGAGAGAGAGAGAGAGAGAGAGAGAGAGAGAGAGAGAGAGAGAGAGAGAGAGAGAGAGAGAGAGAGAGAGAGAGAGAGAGAGAGAGAAGAAAATGAGTAACAGTACCAATTAAAAAAATAAATGATTGAAAAATAAATGAATAATTTGACATGAATTATCATTGTTAAAATGTTTCCAAAAAGGCCAATTATCTCATTTTATTTTACACAATTCCATTGCATTCACCAGACTTCCTCAAGGATTCTCTGGCTGTCCATACCCCATCAGTGGGAATGTTCCTGGTTGCAGTTCCAGCCATCCACATGAAACAGCTGCCCATGTGCAGCACTAGTTCATTTCTAGGTTTTTATCAGTGCCAAGGTCTGTGCCACTGCACGGACATCCCATGTCCAGCAGTACGCTCAGTCTAGGAGACCTGTGGATGCAGTTCCATTCACTAGTAAAAATACATTATTTATGTATAAAGGAGGAGAAAATATGTGCATAGTTATTGCTCAATCTTTCTGCTTGTATATCTCATAATTAGCATTTGTGCTAATCATGGGTGCGATTGGGAGTTACATGAAGCTCCATCAATAGTTGCCCCACTGAAAGACCAACTTCTATCTCCTCCCATTATGACCACAGTTGTGATGTTTCTGGCCACTACCTAACATGAAACGATCACTATGACCACACATCCTTTCCTTATTTTCATCCTGCACCATTCAAACTCCTGTCTCTGGGATTATGGATTCTGAGAATTTTAGTTCAAAATGGTCACATTTCTATGCTCTGTGATTAGCATATTGGGCTTGTGTTGGTGTGATGCTTAGAGCTGACTTCCTTTCACTCTCTAAATGTGATGACAACCAGGACCTTAGAGGTAATACACATTTTCAGAGGATTTTCCTATCAAGTGCTATTAGCCACGAGAGCAAAATGGACACCACCACCCCCGCGGTTCATCGGTCAGACATCCCTCCTGCTCCTTGCAAGCTGGCTGCAGTAGGAAGTCGAACCGTGGACTAGATGGACCATTAGTCTGATTCAATTAGGCACTCCAGGCTCATTACAGTGACATCGGAGAATGCTTGAGATAGCACCGATGTTCATGAATAATATATTTGCTTATTCACTTCACTGCTCCAGTTCAGATCTGATGCAGCACAGATCCAGGATGTTGGTTGGACGAAAGCTTTCCTTTAAAAAAAAAAAGCAGCTGGAAGACGAGCATGTATGCTTTTTTACCTTTCAGAATCTCTGCAGTTCCTGCTTTTGTTAAAATAGACTGTTCTTTGAACTCACTGGATGCTCTCTCTTTATAATCCCCTCCCCGCTCATATTGATTTGTTGTATCTATTCAGAGTGACCAGGGATGCAACACAAAAGAGAATAAAAGATATTTGACTAAGTCAAACAGATGTTACTATCAAAGCATATGAGCTCAGGACTTCATCTTCTGAGATGCAATGCCTTGTCACAGGAATGCATTGTTTCTGGCCTAAATCCAACATGGCAGCAACAATGAAAGCATAGTTATTTCCTGGTCCTACCCCTTCCACTTTAAGCTGCCAATAAGCTACATCTGGTGTTTCTAGCTCTCCTCCACAGATCATTGCAGTCCACAGGGGTCTGCAGTAGTAAGGAGAAATCAAAAGCTCCTCATTCTGCAGAATACCACTCATCCATCACTAGAAGCCCAGTGCTGGATTCTGCTTTTGAGTGTCAGGCTGAATTGTAGAGCCACCTGCCTTCTGCTGTACTGTCATTAGCCTAGACTTTGTGATTTCTTTTCCTACACTTTCAAACTGATCCTAACCCCTAAACTGAAGGTACCACGATAGCTTCAGACAGCTTTTAAATAAGACCAAAAGGAATGGCTGGCTGGTGCTGTATATATTTCCACAATTCAGCCATTTGTCCTGGTAAATCCACATCTTTGAATTAAACGTGTTCTACCCCAGGAGGAGTTCCTCTTTGAGCAATTAGAGAATTTAGGTCAAGTCCACTTCCCAATTTAAGAAATGTTGTTAAATCTTGGAATATGATGCACACTCTCACACATCCTCCATTTGCATACTCTTCTCATTTATTAAGATGACAGATACGATTGTCTTACACATGCATGCAGATGCTCGATAGACCTGTTTAGGTGCAGTGTTAGGAAGAAAACAAAGTGAAAAGCAAAGTGTTCTGCTTATATACTGCCCCCATACCTCTTCAAGTAGTCTCTGGGCAGTTTACAGTTTAATTACAGTATGCAGGCTAAACATTTATCTGTTGAAATTTGTTTTCTCACATGGCTGTAGAAAGGGGAAAAAAACCTATAAAGGAAGAAAAGTGATGAAGAAAAAAATTAAATAAGCAATAAAAATACAGCTTAGAATAGACCACAGAACAAAAACGGGCAACTGAGATTACTCAATTTATCAGGGTCAGATTATACAGTGTGTCCATATGGTATACAATACAATTACAATTACAGTTATACAATTATCCATAATGTATCATTTGACCCTGATGGATTGAGTGATCTGAGCTGTCTGTTTTTGTTCCCTGGTTTGTTCTACGATGCCATTGTGTTTACAGGAGGGGATTTAGCAACACCTCCATGATGGAGCTAGCACACTTCTAAACAATGTCTGTGCTTACCTCCCTCACTATGGGTGGTGTGCAAAGCTCTTGCTGTTACCATCTGAGATTCCCAGAACAGAGGGAATTCCCTCTTCTGCTCATGGATTATTTCTAACCTATATTTTGGCCCTGAAATAGCAACTAGCATACAAATATGGGTTGTTGTGTTTTGCTTTTGGATTTTTAAAGAAGAAAAAGCAGTAGTGTATGAAACACATTTGAATGTTTTCCCCTACTTGTTGTCTGTACATCCTTGCAGAGAAACTGAACTATGCTAAGCAATTCACAGTCCAGCTGAGCCTTTTCTTGGAATCAAAATCCAATAATCAGAAGAATCATAATATTCTTAAAAAAAAAAAAAGAACTTGCATGCAGTATCTGGTATAGTAGCGCTCACCATCCAGTGGTGTAAATGTATCAAATTTAAGCTTCCTATGCCAGTATTAAGGGACTCTGCACATCTGATTCAGTTGCTGATTCCTTGGGGGCTGCAGCTGATTGTCACCTGACTAATTGAAATTCTGGTGCATTGCTGGCTGCTGTTGGAAGGCTGACATCACGGTGCTTCTATCAGCCTCTGTGATACGGTACAGGTCATTCCAAATGCGGTGGGAGGAAGTTCTTATAAGACACATCCTTATAATACCTGAAGGGTTCAGAACGTTGGAGTCAAGGATATCAGTCTTGCTTCCTTTCTTCTTCATTAGGGACCAGCTGTCTCTTGGTGTACTTTGCCTCTCCTTTGTGACTCACAGGTTCAACTGTCATTGTGTTGCCTCTTTCTTTACAGGAAACTGTTTATCTTGCAAATCCAATCACAGAGGAATACTGGCAGCAATCATGTTTTATTTAAGATGCCTCCTTCCATTTTTATTTATAAATATCACACAAAACAGATTGGCCAAGAATTCTGCCACAGTGGATGGGGGGAAGGGATACCTGGAAAAAAAGACAAGCCTTTCAGAACTAGTGATGAAAAATGATTCCCTGCTACTGGCTTGGAGTTGGCCCTGTTATTTGGTTTGATTTTGCTTTTGCTTTTATGTCTAATACTGAGACCCTGAAGTCTGATATGCTATAATACAAGCGGACACACGCTACATTGGTTGCCGGCTTCTGTTCAATTATGGCAGCATGTTAAATCAAAGAAACTGTCAATAAACATTGAAGTGTAGGACTTTTCTCATGTTTAACATACTAATCTGAGCTGCAAAGGTGGAGGAGGAGAAGTATGAGAGGGAGTATGGGAGGGGTGTCTTGCCCAAAGGGCTAGGTAGGCAGTTCGGGGAGGGTCCATAAATGTAAATTTTGGAAGGGATGACCTGGAGCTGTAACTAAGAAGGAAAAGGGACCCTTGAAAATATACTTACTGAGGTTTTAGATAATTGTCACTAGAGGTCCTATTGGGCCCCAGGGTGTCATGCTCATTTAGGATCATGAGAGCTGACGGGGAGATGCATGTGATCACGTTGAATGTCCTATGCATGGTATTGATATAATTAGTTGTAATTCTAGGCATACATACAAGGCAATTAAAGAGGCATGAGGGGGAGAGAGTTAGGGTTAAAGAGAAACAATCTTTTAAGAGAAGAAAATAGGCAATTAAAGAAAAATTAGCATGAGTTCAAACCAGTGCACTGTGCCTATCTGAGTCATTGGGCAGATTAAACAATGAAAAATTCAACTGGAACAGTGTTTATCTTTGGATCTCCAACTGATATCCCTGCATATTGGATCTAGGCATCAGCTGATCCAGCTGCCAAATAGTGATACCATTGCAGCCTAGCTGCTGGGAATCCCAATGGACTAAGAGAGCCCTGGCTCACCACCAAGTGGTAACAGATCCTATATAACATTGGGTGAAAGCATGTGTGATTAGACCCTGGGCTAGACAGGCTTGTGACCACCTTCACACCAAGGCTTATCCCCAACACTCTTGCGACACAGGTGCACCAGCCACTTTCTCATAACTGAATCTGACCCAGGGCCTCGACTCCTCTTCCAATAAAGTTCTGGCAGAGATATTACAGCTTTGCATAAAGCAAAGCACATCTTCCTCTGACAGAAAATAACAGAGGTGCAGGGAGTATGAACAAAGGGGCCGTTGAGTGGGCGGTTCATCTTATTTTGGCCCAGTTTGCCAGTGTGGCAACACAGCTGCTGTAAATTCCTTCTAGGGACTATAAAAATGGGATGGAAAATAAAACAGCCAACATTATAATGCCATTGTACAAAATGATAGTAAGGCCGCACCTCGAGTATTTTGTACAATTCAAAAAAGACACAGTGGAACTAGAAAAGGTGCAAAAGAGAGCGACTAAAATGATTACTGGGCTGGGGCACCTCCCTTATGAGGAAAGGCTAAAATATTTGGGGCTCTTTAGTCTGGAAAAAAGGTACCTGATGGGGGATATGATTGAGACATACAAAATTATGCAGGGCATGAGTAAAGTGGATAGTGAGACACTCTTCCTCTCACAAAATACCAGAACTAGAGGACATCCACTCAAATTGAGGTTTGGGAGAGTGAGAACAGACAAAAGAAAAAAAAATTTACCCAGTGTGTTGTTAGTTTGTGGAACTCCCTGCCACAGGATGTGGTGATGGCACCTGGCCTGGATGCCTTCAAAGGGGGATTGGACAGATTCCTGGAGGAAAAGTCCATCACAGGTTACAAACTATGATGGAGATGTCTAATCTCCAGGCTTAAAACCAGGGTACTTCAAGGACCAGATGCAAAGGAGTGGTATCAGGAGACAGATATCTAGTCTTGTGTGCTCCCAGATGCATTTGGTGGGGCCACTGTAAGATACAGGAAGCTGGACTAGATGGGCCTTTGGCCTGATCCAGCATGGCTCTTTTTATGTTCTTATGTTCTTATGTCCTTTCCACACATACCCCTCACAAACACCTCCTCTCACTTGCCTCCGTGCACTAGCCAGGGCATGTACGAAGGCCAAATGCCCAGTCTAAGTAGGAGTTGGGGCTTCCTTCTTTGCCTCATCTGGCAGCTGGCCACTGAACAGCCATGCTGGCAGCCTTCCCATCCTGCCTCCTCATTTGAGTGGCCAGCTGCTGGAGGAGGTGGGAAACAGAAGCCAGGGCTCCTGCCAGAACTGAGAAGGTGGCCCTGGAGGATGCCTTGGCAGGTGTTCAGAGGCAGTTGAGAGAGGGTGCTGGTGAGGGTAGTGGGGAAAAGGATTGCACTGAAGCTGTGCTGTTGCTCTGAAGAATTGGGACATAGCATGACAAAGTGCTGCATGCCCACATCTAGTAATTAGCTAAAAACAGGTGGACACAAAACAGAAATAACCATTTTATTTATTTTATTTCTCTACTACCCAATTAATGAATTCAAACCACTGAGAGTGAACAAACAAAACCCAGAACTACCACCCACTTCATTCCTGCAATACCATGATAACTTAATCAAAACAGCACTAAAAGTGACTTTGGTACAGTGATCTATAAAAAGCTATAACGTTCAAACATTAAAATTGACATAATTTGAAGCTGTGATGTTCTTAATGGTTGCTTTATATAATTCTGTCTTGAGTCCTTTCTTGAATAATGAGAGGGACAGAGCTTTGCAGCCTCAACAGGCAGTTTGTTGTACAAAATAAGGGCTATCACCAAGAAAGACTGGCTCCTCATTATTCCTTTTCTAGCTTTCCTTGTCATAGCCACCTCAGCATTGGAGGAAAGGGAAGCTGTTTTTGGGGAGAGACATTCTTCTGACGACAGAATAGGGAAAACAAGGAAAACAAGAAAACATTAGCTGACAGGAAGCCCTACCGAGGACATAGGTGGACACATATTGCCATTGACATCATAGAATCATAGAACAGTGACATCAGAAGGGGTCTACAAGTTCAAAAACCTCCATTCCCATGCAGGAATACAAATCAAAGGATATCTGCCAGGTGGTTGTCCAAATTTTTCTTGAATGCCTCCAGTGTCGGAGCACTCACTGCTTTTTGAGGCATTTTGTTCCATTATGTGTGTGTTTTGTCGTTACAGTCGTTACTGACTCTTCGTGACTCCATATCCATGGAGTTTTCTTGGCAGGAATACTGGAGTGGTTTCCCACTTCCTACTCCATGCGCCTACATTATAGTACTGCTCTAAAAGTTAGGGTGTTTTTTCCTGATATTCAGCTAAAAAAGCTGGGTTCTCTTAACTTGAGCCCATGGTTGCATGTCCTGCACTCTTGGATGAACAAGAACAGCTGTAATATTTGGCATTGATGAGCCTTTTGGCGCAGTGGTGAAATGCCTGTACTGCAGGTAAAGCTGTGCTTAGGACCTGGGGTTCAATCCCAGGTAGCAGGCTCACGGTTGACTCAGCCTTCCATTCTTCCGAGGTCGGTAAAATGAGTACCCAGCTTGCTGTGGGGAGGGAATGTGTAGGCTGCATATTGTAATTAAAAACTGTAAAATTGCCAGAGACTACTTAAAGTGGTATGGAGTATGTGGGTATATAAGCAGAACACTTTGCTTTTGCTTTTTGCTTTGCTGTCATATAACCCTTCAGTCTTATTTTCTCCAGGCTAAATATGCCCTATAAAAAACTTCATTTAAAACATGCTATATTGTTTTGAAGTTCTTTTCAGCAGAAAGGCAATTGAATTAACATTATCATTAATGAATTAATATCATTCTCGTATGTGTGTATTAAAGGGGAGGGAATTCATTTCAGCCTATTTTGTTTTATCATCCTTTAAAGTAACTCCTTTAAGTGATGAGAGCCCTAACAATAGATTTCAGAACGGGACTCTGTCTAGATAGGGTACGGTAATAATGTGCTCTGAAGATATGGAAAGACAAGGATTTCCAGTTTAATTTACATTATGTAGAGTTTAAAAATCTAGCCAGGCTTGCTATTGAACTGAAATTTCAAATCCACACTGTGCTCTTTTAATAGACCATATGTTCCTATTTGCATAAGAAGCCATTTGAGAAAAAGTGCATTCTCTTTTCAAACAGTTGTCTTTCATTGCTTTTGTGTATTCTTGAGAAGGTACTGGCAGGCAATGCAAGACACTGACAGCATCAATCAGTTATGGCTATCCTGGTTTTCCTGTTACTATTGATATTTTTCCTGGCCTGTAACCATGAGCAGTATCTGCCAATTGAGCCTAGGTGCCATGTTAATTTCCCACAATGCCCTTCATATAGCTGTCACTCTGGTAGGCATGAGGAAAGTGTGGCCTTCCTGGTAATTTTGGACAGCAACATCCATCAGCCCTAGCCAGAGTAGGCAGTCTGAGGGATGATGGGAGCTGTAGTCCAACAACAACTGGACTACATCTGTTTGGGACACTGAAATACACATTGAAATCAATGCAATAGTATGCATCAGCTTCTATAAAATGCAAAAGGCAATAAATGTTTGGAAACACTGCCAGATTGGTCATCAAAAGCTGGTAAAGGCAGACATGAACTGGTATGCTCTCAGCAGCTGAGTAAAGCTGAAGGTAACTGGCCCTCAGACCAAGCAGGATTTAAAATGATTGCTTTCTACTTATATTTTGCAGATCATGATCATGATGGTATGCTGTGAAGTTAATTCTGACATGTGGCAACCCTTTCCAGAGTTTTCTAGATAGACTCTGAAGTGGTTCTTCTGGGGCAACCTGAAACTGTGCAGCTTTTCCGAGGCCATGCAGGCTGGCTTTTCTCCATGGAGGCCTAGCTGGGAATCAAACTCCTAACCTCTGGCACTATAGCCTGGTACCTAAACCAGTGAGCTATCCAGCTAGCCTATGGCAGAAATAATTTTCCCCCTTTGAAAGTGGGTGTGAAAAAGCTGCATTCCCCAGATGTTGCTTTTAAAGAAAGAAATAGGGAGTTAGTATTTATGAAAGTGAGGGGAGAGAGAGCCTTGAATATGAGTATTTTCAGGATGGATTGGAAAATTCTTACTACAGTGAAATTTGTCAATTGTTTTGTTAATCACAAATGTGGTACTAATCTTGGCAATAGATAGTTCACACACGTGTCCATTTTTCCTTCTCTTCCATTCACTCATCCTCACATACAACATGAACAGGGAAGAAAATTTTCATTTCTGTCACTTTATTTTTATTTATACAATTTCTACCCTGCCTATCAAGTGGCCAGGGCCATGGAGCTTACAACCAAAATTTGAACAGCACCATAATAAAAATATTCAGTAATGAGTATAAGTTACAACAATAAACAGAAGAGAAATCCTCCCTAAGCCTAAATATATTTAAGGACCTAAAAAAAAAGGGATGGTGACAAAACCAGTGTAAATTAAGACATAAACAGAAGGCTGTCCATAATTAAATGAAGTAAAATTAAGTAAGCATAGAAGTAAAGAAGATCTTGGTTTAAAAAAGTATTTTTATTATTTTCTAAAATTGAGGAGGGAAGGGTCCTAATGTACTTCCACTGGAAGAGAGTTCCACAATAAGTTGCTGGTTGTAAATTTTCAGGCCTCCCGTGAGGTAGCCACCAAGAGCATCATGGATTGGGAGGTAGAGGTGGAATGGGAGGTTGCTCTCAGGGAGAGGTGCTCTGGCAAGTAGTTCACAAGTGCATTTTCTGGACACCACTGATTTTTTTCCCCAAAGGAAAAAAACACATATTGTTTTTGCTTTATCATGGCAGTGCCTCAAGTCACACCTCCCTCTCAAAGTTATAGTTGAAGAGAACACATATTTTGAATTATTGTTTTACTAAGTTATGGTTGATGGTGGTAGGTTCCACTTGATATTATTTCTCTCTGTTACAAAGTTAATACAATCTTTAAATAATAATGAAAAACATCCTCATAGCAAAGATAGGGTTCACAGATCAGTCTAATTCCAATTTGCATAACTTTTACACATTTTTCATGTTAATTCTGCTTTTAATTATGCCAATAAAGCATATAAGAGCAATAAGAAGTTTTAAGAAGTCTGAATAGAAATTTATATTAAAATAGATATTTACATTATTGAACATTGTTTGAGGGCTGCCTTTAAAAACAGTCCCCTTGATTTAAAGACAATGGATAATTTTTGAAGCCAGAAAATACATTCGGCTGTGGCTGGTGCACATACATTTAAAATGTGCCCTTACTTGAAAGAAAACTCACAAAAAGTGCAATGTAGATGTGCATTGGTTTTTCTGGAGGCATCTGCCCTAAGCACACCCGATCTCGCCTGATTTCGGAAGCTAAGCAGGGTCGACCCTGGCTAGTACTTGGATGGGAGACCACCAGGGAATACCAGGTGCTGTATGCCGCCTGGAGTAAAGAAACTGGTTTTAAAAAGCCATTATTTTCAAAATATTCCTGCCAAGAAAACTCCATGGACATGGGGTCACCAAGAGCATCATGGATTGGGAGGTGAGGTGGAATGGGAGGTTGCTCTCAAGAGTTCACAACGCATTTTCACACACTGACCAGGGATGCATTTATCAGGCAGGGCCTCAAGGGACCTTCAGAACCTTGGACAGATCACCAAAGGATGCAGTGATGGTGGTAGCCTTTCTCTATAAAGAGAAAGTTAATACAGCAGACTAATGAAAAACATCCTCATAGCAAAGATAGGGGACCAGACCACAGACAGCAGAGCTTTTACACATTTTTCTGCAATTAGAATAAAGATATAAGAGCAATAAGAAAAAAGTCTGAATAGTGTATATTAAAAATGATATTTACATTATTGAACATTGTTTGAGGGCTTTTAAAAACAGTCCCCTTGATTTAAAGACAATGGATTTTGTGATGTTTTTTGATAATAAATTCGCTTTGGCTGGTGCACATACATTTAAAATGTGCCCTTACTTGAAAGAAAACTCACAAAAAGTGCAATGTAGATGTGCATTGGTTTTTCTGGAGGCATCTGCCCTAGCATTCTTTTAGTTTCAAGCTAAGCATCTGCTGCAATGGATGGGAGACCACCAGGGAATACCAGGTGCAAATTTGGTTGTTTCATTTTCCATTGGGGTGGAAGAGTCGTTTTGTTTTTTTAAAAAACACACACACACACACACACACACACACACACACACACACACACACACACACACACACAAAACACAAAAATTCAACAGGCAAGGAAGGAACCTTCAGAACCTTGGACAGATCATGCCCATCAGACTCACTTGGTCTTCCAATGCCTGTATCCCTACTGCTTGCCCTTCTAAAAAGGCCAGTGGTTGCCTTTACAAGGTCTACAAGTTCCTGCATGCCCATGGCAAGTTTCTTTCATGGATGAGAGCTAGAAGAAACTGCAGGAGGAATCATCCTCAAACAAAGTCTTTATCCATAGGCCCAGATTTGTGAGCATATCTTGGAGGGTCCCCACACCAGCTATGATGACAATCAGGCCCTCTAGCTATTTGGTATCAAGTCAGAAGGTAAAAGTCTTTAAAGGGCATCTCATATACCCGCTTCACTCCACTGCCTACAGATGGAAGTATCAGGGAGAGGAATACAATTAGGATTAAACACAGGGGGAGGGAATTATTATTATGGAGTTGCAACAGAAAATGCAGCAACATCTGCAGCTGCCTTCTTAATATTTGATTCAGCTGCTGGGCTAACCACATTGTGGCAGATATAACAGCCAGCAGCCAATCTGTTTATTTCACACCTACACCATGGTCTGCTGTATGAATGGCCCCTTGGCTATCTCTATTGTGAAGTTCCTTTTTTGGCCAGTTATCTGGATGATGCCTGCCTTAGGGGCTTCTTGAGGTCAATGTATTTTGGGAAAGATGTCTCATAATTGCCTGGGCTACAAATGTTGGCACATGGCTTCCCCTTCTGAGTGTAGCCATGGGGCAAAAAAACAGGGGTAGAATTCTGCTGGGTGCTAGCACTATGGCTACAGTGTCACACTATGTGTCTTTAAATTGCTTGTTTGAACCAATCTCTCCTTATACTTTAAGTGCATATTTTATCTGGCTGTCAACCCAGAGCTTGAGAGTTTGATTTCCCACTGTGCCACCAAGGAGAAGAACCCATCTCTGCCACCTTGGGTAAACTTCAGATTCCCAAGGCACTTCTAGAAGAAGCCAACAATAAACCACGTCTGAGTATTGTCTGCTTAGAAAGTCCTGAAAATGGTCACCATCAGCTAAAATTGAGGATCCAAGGGAATGTACTGATCCCCTTTCTCTTGTCTCTCCTACAAAGTACTGTAGCTCCAAAAAGTACTTTATGAAGCAGTAGGCAAGTAGGAGTGAGAGTTTTGGCAGTTAAAGAGCAGAAAAAGCATACTGGAATTTAAATGAGTTGTAGGTTTGTCAAGGTGTACCTTTCAACTCTCTGTGTTGTTACACAGTGTTCTGAGTTAATAAATGTAGGGTTTTCCTTCTTTAGCTCAGTGTCAACATAACCTTATGTAAAACAAGATTACAGTCTTTCAACATCTCAATCCAGCCAAGTGCAAGGACTTCAAAGAAACACTAAAAGAAGACATGTAAGCAGGTGCAAGGGTTCATCGCCCATTCCTTTCCACCTGTGGGTGGATTATGGGAACAGGGCCACAGCAGTTAGTCTTATGCTTGGCCTTGGATGCTGTGCTCTCACTCTCTTTGGGCTTAGCAGACTGTTTGGAAAGGGGCATAGAGCTGGATACTTATAGGGACCATTTCTGGAGGCTTCCTATTCATTCTGAATCACTGGGCATAGGTAGCTAAGTAGTTTGTAGATATGTGGCTACATATTTATAAGGTCAATTTATGTAGCGCAGAAAGGAGAGAAAGGCATGGGAATTCAATAACACATCCAAAGGAATCAGCCTAGATCATACGCTGACAGTACATTCATACAACTCCTACTTGTGTGCACAGTTGTATATTTCAGAGGCAAGTATGAGGAGGTATTCACCATTTCCTTGTGGAAATAGATCTCCATTCACTTGCTGGTCAGCTGTACCTGCTGCCAACTGAGACTTTGATTTACTGGGGGTCAGGGGATCAGAAGTTCCTAACAAACCTCACTTCGATTTTGCCCACTCCACCAACTAGACATTTCTGTCCTCTTCTGCAACATGCTGATCCCACAAAAACATGATGCTGGGATGTTCTGTCTTCCTGGCTTTATGTTGGATCTCAGCACTTAAACACATATTTTACACAGGTAGTGGGGAAAGCAAAGAGGAAACAAAGTATTATTTAAAATAATAAAGGAAATAGCAGAAACAAACAGGGTGCCCTGGCATTAATTTACACCTGAAAAGGTCTTATGTTACTTGGCCTGTACATGGACCCACTGTTTGCAACAGCTTCAAACCTTCATCACATAATACATCCAACTGAGTGCTGCTCTTAGGCTGACAAATACTACAAAATCACCTTGCTGATGATTTGGAACCTTGGTCAAACACAGATGATCTGGGGCCTCAGCAATCTTTGCTACATGAACTATAATGCAAAAGTTCCAACGACTTTGTGCCTTATAGATTTGAACAGAGAGAGGGGGAAAACCAAGGTCTGTAACTGTTTAATCCGTATGTCATCAGCCATCATCTTAATCTCTTATATCAGGTTCAAAAGAACAACCTGCTGAGGAAAAGAGTTATTCTCATGGCAGGTAATCAGCTCAAGTTTTTATCTCACACTCCCAAGATTCTATTGAGCTGGCTTTATGTTCATCCATTCTAGCTGGCTGTAGGAAATTCTTGAAAGCAGAAAATTATTTTTCCCACTTTAAAATCCAGTTTGCTTGATCTTCTGCTCCTTGACTGCCTCCCTGCCCTCTAAGTGCTTCCAGGACAAAGGTCAGCCCGTCAGGTATAGCCAATCGGTTTTTATTATTTAAGTGATTAATACTCTTCTCTTCAGCCAGAGTGGATTACAATTATTAGTGTGAGGTTGGTCTTATGAAAACAGCACATGAGGAAAGGGGGAGGGAGAAAGGGAAGAAGAAATAATAGCAAATTAAGGACTGCTTATTGAGTATTGACTAGAGATGGTCATGAAACAGAATAATAGCATTTTTTGTTTTGTTTCATTTTCTTTGCTGTTACATTTTGTTTTGTCATTAACAATTTTTATTTTTATTTTTACAACAAAAAAAATAATACAAAATGATTCATTATGCTACATGGTTCTGCTCTCCTGGTCCTAGAGGTACCTAATTTTGTGGGTAGTTCAAGAGTCAGTACAGCAAAAAGCATATGAAATTAAGAGGATATGGTAAGATTCAGTTTCTTTTACCCATAAGCCTCTTTTATTTAAATTTAAAAAGAGAGGAGTGGCTGGTGACTACGTGCCTGCAGGGGCAAGCCATATGATTTCATATGATTGTTGCATGGGATCTTTCCCAAATCATGATCAAATCACCCTCCACACTGGTCTACCTGACAGCTCATCACATCCCACAGACCGACCACAATATCACACTGGTACATCATCCGTTCCTAGGTCCCATCTCTCTGAACACAGATTGCAATTTCCAGCCTGCTGTCCTGATTCTCTAGGGTGGTATTGGTATGGTCTGACAAGGTAGCATGAAACATTTTGTTTCCAAAATGGAAAATGGCATTTTGTTTCATTACTTGATGGAATGCTTGCTTGCATTTTGTTTTTTGTTTTGTTATGCAATGAAATGATGAAACACTGTGCCATTTTACATTTTGTGCCCATCTCTAGTATTGGCTGAACAGAATGTTGAGTCAGGATACTCTAGGTGTAAGTTTCACTTTTGGTGAGGGAAACAGTACACTGATTTCACTGATTGCAAAATAACAGTGCTTGTGCAAGTGATGTGCTTCTTGCATTGCAATGTTGCCGGGACATTCTGCTCAGCAGAAGCTCCCTTGGATCCTCGTTCACAATTTTTACTAGAACTGCTTGGGACAGCAATAGTTGAAAGAACCAGTGAGTGAAAGAAAGCCAAAAGCAGTTGTCTCCGAGGAAGACAAAACAGCATTTCTTATTTTCTTTTTCTCTCTGATCCATTGTGGCCTCCTTTGGATTGTCCCAAAGTGTTTGATTAAAACATTGATGGATGAATTGACCTTGTCGTCATTTGTCATTTGCCTGTCAGGTGAAGAATGTTATGTCATAAATGTGTTCTCAGTTCTCATGAGATTTCATATTATCGTTGTGATTGAGTGTCATTGAAGGGCATCTTGGGAATTGGAGCCTAAATCCAAGGGCCAGAATCCTGTGACTCGTGTACTCTCGCACAGGTCAACTGGTGTAAATCTTAATGGTCAATTGCCTCTGTTAAGAAGGCCACATTATAAGCATGAACCAGGGGTCAATTTGTTGCTGAGATTTATGCAGTTTGACTTATCCTGGAATAGATACAGTATTAAGCAATAAAATGCTGGTGGAAATCTGTCTTCTAGTTGTGCAGAACTTTTCCAAGTAACTTTTCCAAGCTTTGCTCTCCACTAACCCCTGATGATGCTGACTCAACCCTGACTTTGGCTCTGCCAACTCCTGCAAACCCAGGCAAAATGTGGGGGAGATAATCTCTGCTATTGGCATTCACTGGCTGGTGATAAATAACATTTTTTTCTCTGTTTTCTCTCCTCTGCTAGAGAGTGAAGAGACATGGATACTTCAGAGATCAAGTCAAGTCTAGGGAGAAGATAGCTCCCCATCCCCATCATAAGAAAATATTTCTTCAGATCATTTTTGAAGATCACGTATCACACATCGAGGATGGCAAGAATGTGAAATTTCAAAAACTTCAGATCCAGGATTAAGCAAAACGCATTGTCTTCCCATCCCTAGATTTGGCAAATATGAGGCAAAAAAGCAGAGCAGTCATTTTTTCAAAGGGTTGAAATGGCAAAGAATTCTGCACCAGAAGTGCCGCTCCCCCCTCCCCATGTTTCTGATTTATACTAAGCTTGGCATAGAGGCCTGCTATGTTATATTTCTTCTTCCCTGCCGTATGGAGATGGAGGTGGAGGGACAGGCAATTTGGCTTCACCACAGGAATTTCCTGTATGTTCTTATCATTTCAGTAATTTAATCTCATTAACTTCCTCTGTATTTACTAGGAGAGGGTATGGGGGTAGGGAGTAAGCCAGTAGTACCATAGTGATTGTATCACAATGATGGTTTGAATATTTCATGCTTGCTTTGATGGCAGGCAGAATATAAGTACATTCATTAACGTCAGAATTATTCTGTTTTGATCAAATCAAAGATTCTATCGCATATCCCCAGCTATTGTTTTTCATTACTGGAGGACAAATATAAAAAGGATATTTCTCTCTGTGATCAATCACACACATATTATTAGACAAATATATTTCACGAGGGAGAAATCCTTTTACAAGATTCTAGAACAGCCACAGACAGGCTCATACATCTTCATACTGTATATACAGAAGACTAAGGCAGATAGGAATGGGCAAATCTGCCCATTTAGGTTTCCTGCAGTTTAAGTTGGTTCTATCCCATTTCTACATAAGTTTGTGGGATTTATTTATTTATTTATTTATTTATTTATTTATTTATTTATTTATTTATTTATTATTTTTCACCCCATTGGCCACGTGGCCACCTGAACAGCTAACAACAATCAACAAGCATCTCAATATCGCAAAACACATAAACACAACACATAAAACAATATAGATATTGAGCAGTTACAATTGTAAGGGGGGGAATGAGATAAATCTCATGTTAAAATGAGATGTAAGCTTTGAAGTTGCTGATGAACTTTCCCAGTAGCTTTATATAGATATTAAATAGCACTGATGAGACGATCAACCCTTGTGGGACTCCACAGATGAGAAGCCAAGGGGTGGTCATTATCTTACTAAGCTGAACACTCTGAGCATGATCCTCCAGGAAGGACCAGAACCAGGACAGAGCCAGCCCACTGATCCCCAACCCACAGGGTGTCTCCAGGAAGATACCATGATTGACAGTATCAAATACCGGTAAGAGATCAAGAAGGACCAGCAGAGACATTTTACCCCTTGTTGTTGTTCAGTCGTTCAGTCGTGTCCGACTCTTTGTGACCCCATGGACCAGAACTCGCCAGGCCTTCCTATCCTCCACTGCCTCCCAGAGTTTTGTCAAATTCATTTTGGTTGCATCGATGACACCGTCCAACCATCTCATTCTCTGCCGTCCTCTTTTCCTTTTGCCTTCGATTTTTCCCAGCATTAGGGCCTTTTCCAGGGAGTCCTCTCTTCTCATGAGGTGGCCAAAGTACTGGAGCCTCAGCTTCAAAATGTCCTTCCAGTGAACATTCGGGGTTGATTTCTTTCAGAATGGATAGGTTTAATCTCATTGCAGTCCAGGGGACTCTCAAGACTCTAGTTTATCTTAAACATCCAGACAGACCATTCATATACACACATTCTTGTGCTATTTCTCCATTCAGCATGGAACACTAGACACAACCACGGACTCAGTATCAATGGTGGAGTCTAATTCTCTAAATCTGAGCAATTTTCCCCTCAAAGGAGGCAGCAAATTCACAACAGCGAGACACTAAGTGGTCTGGGACCTCCAATGCATTACCCAGTTGAAGACGATCCTAGACCACTTAAAATAGCTCTGCTGGGTGGCATTCTGAGGAAGCAATATGACTGGATAAATACTGCCATTTTGCCAGCCATATCACCGGAGAATAGGCCAATAATGGGCTCTAAGCTGTGTGCGGTCAGAGTTGCAGTGATATCTTCTGCACCTGTGCTCAAACTGTCTCCCAACCTGTTTCATTGCCTGAAGCTCCTCTGTATACCATGGAGCCTCATAGGCTCTGTGGGTTGGGAGAGGGCACTTAGGTGCGATCATTTCAACCAGCCAGGCCATCTCCTTGTTCCACAAGGCAACCTGGGCTTTGACAGGAGTGCCGACCATATCAGTTAGAAACTCCTCCAGAGCATTCAGGAATCCTTCAGGATCCATGTCTCCTGGAGTGGATCATTTAATTGATTCCCCCACCCCTGCAGAGGGCAGTAATGGCAGAGAGTCTAAACTTTACCAGGAATTGGTCTGACCATGACAATGGGATCAAGGTTAATCCACCCACATCCAGACCACCATCCCCCTGTCCCACTGAGAATAGTAGATCAAGCATATGGCCCTTCTCATGAGTCAGAATGATGACATATTGAGACAGACCCATGGTTGTCATGGTAGCCATGAAGTCCTGAGCTGCCCCTGTCAAGGTGGCCCCAGCTTGGAGGTTGAGATCCCGCAGCACCAACAGTCTGGGGGTCCTCAACACCAGGTCCAAGACCACCTCCGTCAGCTCAGGTAGGGAGACTGTTGGTAAGCAGCAGGGTGGGCGGTACACCAACAGAATCCCCAGTCTGTCTCGTGAGCCCAACAAACAATACAGGCCCTCAAGACCTCCTCTCAAGGGAACAGGGGTCCTGGAAAGGGAGATGGAATCCTTATAGACTATCACCACACCACCTCCCCGGCCCTCCAGGCGACCCTGGTGCTGAACCAAGTACCCAGAAGGGCACATCTGAGATAGGGGAACTCCTCCTTCTTCTCCCACCCATGTCTCAGTAATACACGGCAGGTCAGCACCCTCATCCAGAATTAAATCACGGATGAGGCCAGTCTTATTTTTTGCTGACCTGGTGTTCAGCAATAGCACCATGTGGCCCAGGGGCTGGCTGATATGGTCACCTGGTACCAAGTGGCTGGGAATAGAGCTAGAAGGGTGGATAAGAGTAAGGTACCTAACCTTCCTTCTCCTACACGGGCATGCTGTACCCCTGCCACCAAATCTTCCTCTGCAACATAAAATCTCTATTGGTTGCCCCCCAAGCTCCCCAGACCCTCCTGTTCCCCAGTCAAAGCCTCATGGTTGGGTATCATCTCATACAGCCACTCCCCTGCTGACAGCATTGACTCTCCCTTCCAGGTTCTCTCACCAACATAAAAGAGAGGCACAGGTGAACTTCAGCCTGGGAGGACTAAAAAGCATGATTTTTAGAGCACAGAGAAGCCTGGGAGTAGACCCTGTGGGAGTGGCAGATGGTAAAGGACTCTCCTGGCACAGGAACATTGGCCTGGAGGCCTTCAGCAGTCACAGCTTTTCATGGCCCTTCTTCCCTTGGACAGCTGGCTGGTGTTGAATAGGGAGGTGGGGCAGCTGAGGCAGTAGAGAAGCAAGGGCCAAGGCCAAACTCACCACATGGAAGGCTAGAAGTAGCCCCCCTGGCTCTCACCCAAGACCTGTGGGAGTGGAAGATGATAGAGGACTCTCCCAGCACAGGAACATGTTTTCTTAACTTGCCCTATGGATAAACTTCAATGTCAAAAATATCTTAGGCCTATGCTAGCATGTCTCCAGGGATGTACAGATGTTGATGTGATATAATCACTCCAGTCAAATAGGAAGGATGAAATCTCCATAAAGGTTGTCCTCTTTGCATATACAGTCATGAACTACTGAGAAAAAGGATCACAACTAGATCAGTATGGGACCCCTTAGCAACAAAACTACTGTATTTGTGTGCCACATGTTTATGGATTACAGATCTGTTTCATGATTTTATATATGCTCTGAATTTTACTACAATTTTTATATGCCAAGAAAGGTCAAGATAAGTATACTTTGGCCATGTGTGTGTTATGACGAGCCATGAAATGTACGGCAGCCCTAAAGGGCTTCTTTTAATGTGAGATATTTAAAACGTGCCTTTACTGTGGCCACCCTCGAGTCAATTTGACCACATGGAGAACAAACAGAAAAAAATTTGTCACCAAAGGGCTCCCCACTAGGTTTAGTTACAGACCTGGAAAATTTCCCTAAAAATTTGACACATTATTTAGAGTTATTCAAAACTAAGATAATAGCAAGGTTAAAAGATTGGATGGCCAAAATTAGATCAACTCACGATATAAAAAATGTCCTGCAATCTAGTGACTTAACATGGTTAAATTACATTCAGTTAGGAAAATGGACAAAGGATTGGGTCAGAAGAAATAGTCAAATTAGAGAGGGTACAAAATTTGAACAGTTCTTACTATCGTTGGAATCTGATCAGGAGAATATAGAGAAAGGAATAATATGCAAAATATATAAAATATTAGGGGATTCATCGGAAATGAAGGAGTCAGATTCTCTGAGAGAGGTTTGGAATCAAGATCTTAATGTAGAGATAAACAAAGAAGACTGGGTGAAAATTTGGAATATGAGAATCTTGAGATCATTATCGGTCAGGATAAAAGAAAATTATTTTAAACTAGTTTCTAGATGGTATTTAACACCAATTAGACTGAATAGAATGAATCCCGATTACTCTAAGATATGCTGGAAATGTGAAAAAAGCCTGGTACATATATGCATCTTTGGTGGGAATGTGAAACAGTTCAAAAGTTTTGGAAAGAGTTTTTTTTAGAGCTAAGTAACATGATTAAGTTAGATATAGACTGTAATCCTGAGATAGCATTATTATCATAGTTAACTAGTAAAGATTATGATGTTACAACAAAGGAGCTAATAGCAAATCTTATGACAGCTGCCAGATTAATTATAGCAAGAAATTGGAAGTCAAAACTAGAATTTAAGATGGAAGATTGGTATAACGAACTTTGGGATATAGCTATAAATGATAAATTGTCTTGTAGTTTAAAAGTTAAATGAGGAGAAATGAAAAAAGACTTTTTTTTTACGATATCTGGGAAAAATTATAGACTATGTATTAGTTGAAGGGAAGGGGAAAGAGCCAACGAATATTTCACGACAATTCTGGAGAAGAGGACTTTAAGAAGACTACTAGAACAACAGAAGACGGAGTAACAAGAAGAATTCATGGATGGTCCCGGGTGTGTGGGGGTGCACTTTTATTGTTAATTGTTTCTTGTTATTTTCTTTTTATTTTGTTTGTATGTAGTTTAAAATTTAATAAAAATGTATTTTAAAAAAGGAATTCTTATTGCAAAGCAGATGAAAGAAAATTGAGATGCTGAAAAGAAAGACGGGGAAAAGAAAGAAGCAATGAACAAAATGTAATATAACTGTGAGCTGGGCATATAGATTAATCTAAATTGATCAGAGGTGGGCACAAATTGCCTGTTCGGTTGCTTCTAATGGTTCCTTTTTCAGATGCACAGGTGTTCTGTGGGCACCACAGCTTCCCTTCCCCATCTCTTCCAGCAGGTGCTCAGTCAGAAAAGGAAGTGGGGTAGAGAAGCCCAGAGTGATGACTGTGTGTGGATGCCTGACAAAGGAAGTAGGGAAAGGAAGCCAGAGTGCTGACTGAACTATTCTACGCATTCTAAGAACTAACCATCACAAACTGCCAAATTGACACTTCATGCCATTCTCCAAAGGCAACCACTGATGTCCAAAAGAGATTTAATTTGAAGTTGGCTTTGATAAAATAGACCTTAGCTATACTATCCTGTCTTTTTGCTGAAATTTTATTTTCTATATACTTTCACCTGCTATACAGTTCCTGTGGAAACATAACCAAACATGGCCCTCATTGCAATGTGTTCTAGTTTATGCTCTTCACCAATATGGCAATTTTGTTTACAGTTTTTTCTGCACATTAAATGGGGTGCTTAAAAACATACAATGTGATCAAGTCAGATAAATGAAAATACTGTTTGCATGGAGATGTCCTAAAACAGGTGTACCAGTAAGATTTATAGCAGTGGTTCCCAACTTGGGGGTTGGGAGCCCTTTGGGGGTCGAACAATCATTTCACAGGGGTTGCCACAAGACATTGAAGAAAAAGGCACAAACAGCTTGGGGGTGGAGGAGGAGGAGTGGGAGCCAATTGCAGCCTCTGGTGCCATTGACTGACATCCCCTCCAACCTATTAAGCTGTAACTCACTCTTCCCAGAATGAGTGAGTTACAGCTTGATAGGTTGAGTAAGTTACAGCTTGATGGAGGGTGATGTCAGTCAATGGCACTGGAGGCTGCGATTGGCTGAGGGTACCTGTAGAGGGAAGTTCTCTATGGCACCTGTGTCAGTGGCCTGCCAAAGGGCTTGTGGCTTCTTCCAAGCAGGGCAATGGGTCACTACAACATGAGGAACTGTATTAAAGGATTGCGGCATTAGGAAGGTTGGGAACCACTGATTTATAGCTTATACCTGTATTAGGATAACCACAGGCACAATCACTTTGGCTGGTCAACACCTCCTCACTTAATGCCTGTCTCCCTCATCATTAATCAAAACAATTAGTCTCTAGGCAAGCAGCTTGAGAAAGGCATGCTGAGACATTGAAATAAGAAAGAAAAGCAAAATAGTAGTGATATAAAGCAGTGCATAAACACAGCGAGATGAGAATGAATGGAGTTCAAAGCTGATCTGTTGGCATAGCAAGGCCTACAACCAAACATATGGCAAAGCAAACCTAAACATGACTCAGCAGTTTGCATGTCTCTTTAAGACCTTACTACTTAAGTAATGGTTCTAGCCTCACACACACACACACTCCTCGGCCACGCCCTGTCCTGCCTGATGTTGGTGTTGTTCCAGAGGCACAGAGAGAGCTGCAGAATACTTCTGACATTGCTATTTAAGGTTGTATTTTATCTTTTTTGTATTTATAACAAGCAAGGCAGTATATATGTGTGTATAGCTCCTTATCCCTTTTTATGAGCTTTATCACAATTGCTGTTGCCCTAATTTTCTATTTTGTATATTTTTCTGTACAGATATTTAATGAGTGTTTTATTATTTTCATAGGTCAACCTGTTTACCTTTTCCCCTTAGAATATATAGATAAAGTATATTTTTCATATACCTGTTGTGTCTACGACTCCTCCTTTAATCAGATGGCTGAAATAGCAAGAAAGATGGCATGGTGAAAAGGGACAAAAGGAGAAAGTGGTGAGATATTTCCTTTCAGGATTACATTAACCAGAACCCCACAGCTGTGGGCTTTGCTGGTTGTGGGACTCTGGGAGTCATAGGTCAAGAATCAATTGGTTCCCATCTTTGCTTGTGACCATTAAGTGTCATAGTGGTTATATAAATTGATGAGCACTCGCTTATCTATCAAGAACACTGGCAAATAGAGATGGGCACAAATAAAAAAAAGGCATTTCATTTGTCGTTTGTCGTTTGGAGGGTCCATTTCGGTTCATTTCCGATTTTTGCAAATTTTTGCAAAAAAATTCATTTTCATTTTTGTTTGTTTCGTTACCATTTCGTTACCATTTATTTCATTTTTTGTGATTTTTAAGGATTTTAAGCAATTCACTCATATTGCAGTAATGGAAACGAAACACACGGCAAAATTTCCGGTGTTTCTGTTCGTTTTGTTTAGAGATGGGTACAACTAGGGAAAATGACATTTTTGAGTTGTCGTGTGTCGGAGGCGGCCTGTGTCGGCTCGTTTCCGTTTTTCGCAAAACTTCGCAAAACTTTGTCATTTCGTTTTTCGTCTGTCATTAAACTGGTTTGGGGGCTAGCGGGCTCCTGGAGGCACCTCTTTTTTTGGGGGGGTGCCTCCTATCCTCACCCGCTAGGGAAAGCAGGCTCCTGGAGACCCCTCATACATGGGGGTCTCCTCTCCTCACCTGCTGCAAAAGGGCATGCATGCATAGCCATATGGCTATGATTGCATACCCAGTTGCACGCAGAGACACAGCAGACTGGCAGAGGCACCCCTCTTTTTGGGGTGCCTTCCCTGCATCAGTCAGGCCTCAGGGGCATGGTTTGCATGATGTCACACATGCTGCCGGCCGAGCCAAGCCTGCAGGAGTCACCCAGAGCCACAAGTGGCGGACTGGCAGACTCTCTGCACCCACTGTGTCTCACTAAGAAGGGAATTGTACTTGCTATAGTGCAATGCATTATGCAAGTACAGATCTGGCTTAGGCAACAGGGTTAGTGCAAGGGCTAGGGTTAGGCTAGTTACGGGTGAGGTTAGGGTGAGTATTGGAGTGCACCTCTGGGTGCCTCTCTGATCCACTTAGAAGGACGTGTACTGGCGTATATGGGTTAGGCTTAGGGTTAGGGTTAGGGTTCGGGCTACGGTTAATGGGCTTTTTATGCCCGGTTGGCACATCCCAGAAGTCTCTGTGGTCAACCTGGCCAAGTGGCCATGCAACTGGTGGAATGGCTCCAAAAAATTGCATGGTCACTCCCATGGCCAGCCCATCATTGCGCAGGTGTAAATAAAATAAAATAAAATAAAATAAAATAAAATCAATGGAGTTGGAGAGAGGAAAGAGGAGACATTTTGTTGCAAGAAAAACCCACTGCTACTGTAAAAATTCTGGCAGTTTTAAAATAGCAATTTTCGCATGTTTCTGTGTGGTGCTTGTATGTTTTTGGATCCCCTGCCCGCACCGCATGGCATGGCGACTCGAGTCCGGCTGCCCAGGACAGGAGAGGGGGGAGGCCGGGACCCCCCCCAGAAACCATACTTCTGGTAGGTACACTCTGCACTGCAGGCATATTTTCACCTGCTTTTTGGCCCGGGAATGGGGGGGAGTTTAAAACTTTTTTTCTGTGCCGCTTACGCTTGAATTGCGGCGGCCGGCGGCGAGTCCGGTGCTTTGCGAGCGACTACGACGAGGATTTCCCCCACCACCAGAGCAGCCCAGAATTGGTTTTTTTTTTACTTTTAAAAACTTTTTTTCTGTGCCGCTTGGCATCGCGGGATCGCCGTGATGCCAGGAATGACCACGACAAATCAGACCCAATTATTCTTTAGTCGGTTCGAGTTCGAGTTCTGGCGGAGTAATTCCCGTTACCGTTTCCGTTCCGTAACAGAAACGAGGAATGGAAACGGAAACGGGAATTCCGCCAATTTGTGCCCATCTCTAGTTTTGTTTCATTTTAGAGACAAAATTCATTTGTCATTTTGTTACATAACAAAACAAAAAAACGAAAATGGAAACAAAAATTTGTTCGTTTTGTGCCCATCTCTAATGGCAAATGGTAATTATGTTATGTCTTTCTCAGCTGGCTTTTTGACCTGAATGGTTTTGAGCCAGGGTTATTTGTTATCTGCTGAATATCCAAAGGGGATGGGGGATGGAAAGTTCAAGTTACACGGACGAGGTTTACATTGTGCAAAAACTTCTAGGTTTTGACACAGTGAGTGAGATAAAAACTCCAAAAGAATTTCCCTTCAAACAATGTACCACTCTGCTTAAGACCAGAAGAGGTGTGTGTGTGTGTGTGTGTGTGTGTGTGTGTGTGTGTGTGTGTGTGTGTGTGTGTGTGTGTGTGTGTGTGTGTGTGTGTGTGTGTGAGAGAGAGAGAGAGAGGGGGGGGGAGGGAGAGGGAGAGGGAGGGAGAGAGGGAGAATAAAAGAGGAAAATCACAGGAGATGCTGACAGGCCTCCAAAAGCAACTTCCCTGGCTTACACCAGGCCTTTGTTGTTCAGAATTGCCATTCATCATCTGAAGCTTATTCCCTAGCTAGTCTTTATGAAAAGTTAATGGGGGACTTACTTCGGATTACCACAAACTAGTTATTTAAAAAAATTTTTTAGGATGGCTCTGTTTGCCACAGCTGCAGGAAAATTGCTACTTTTTGCAATAAAAAGTGGCAACTATGCTTTTTAAAATCAGAGTTTGCTTAATGGTTCCAATTGACTATACCTGTTTGCAAAATTTCAGGTTTTTATGGATGCCTCAAGTTTTTACTTTTGCATATCTATGGAACAGACTGAGCTTGCTCTTTTGCAGATGTACATGTGCAAAGGCCTTTGGCCATACACAGACAAGTTCTGTCTGCATAATATTTCCCAAAACTCAGACGCAGTTGGAGTGAATAATAAATTGAGATAGAAGTCATAATGTTTGAATGAGCAACTGCTATGCCAGGAGATTTTCAATGTATTTATAGTTTAATGCGTGCTTGAGGCAATATTTGAAAATGTTTCAAATTGGACTGGCCTTCTGTTCATATTTTCAGTTTACAAAACACAAGGACTGTGCACCATTTCAAGTTTTCAAGCTCCATCAATGACACATCATAACCTTCTTTTCATGTTAATCAAGGATTATCACCAACTGTGAAGGTTTCTCATCCAGTATTGAAAGTGATTCTGTTAAAGCTGTGGAGTGTTTCTGAAATTTGAACTTGTTTTTTCTACCACAAGTTCTATCCAAGTGGGGCTGAAAATAGTATATGTGCATATTATATATAGCTTCCAAATTAAAAACAACAACAACTGCTGGGAGATTGTATTTAATTTAACTGTGTTATAATAAGTTCTGTTCTTCCATAATGAGTAACAGATATATTTGGGGAGAGACATTTTTCATCAACCTTCTGGGACCGAAACATGGTAGTTTTATAGGATTATCCACTGCTCCCTAGAAAGTGTGACAAAGAAATTGGGACAATGGCATGCATCTGTGTGTGATGTCCAGCAGGGTGTGGCTTGCTTGCTAAATGCTGGCCAAGCACATCCCCCATCTAATTCCCATTTTGGTTTTGCAGTTTGTCATAGGCGGTTGAAATTTCATGAGAAACTGCCTTGCCATAATTGCTGAGTCCCCCCCCCCCCGCGACTCTCTTAATATTAAAAGATTTCTCTGGAAGTTGAGTCATGGCTACTGGACTTCTTTTTTAAAAAAGGAAGTCCAGTAGCCATGACTCAACTTCCAGATAAACTCACCTGGATGACTGAGAATCTTCACAGACATTAAAAGAAGATTATTGCAACTCTTTTTTGGCAAGATCCAGCCAGTTATATAGAAACTACTGGGAAATACTGTCCAGAATTTTCAGTTCAGTGTCAGCCAAATCTATCTCTTCTTGCCATTTAAATCTGAAGAACCTGTTTTAGCTCTATGTTTGTGTCTTATGGCATTACTGGACTGAATGAGTTTGAATAAAACTGAAACTTAATCCACACAGGGCAGAGGTGCTCCTGGTCGTTCAAAAGGCAGATCAAGGAACAGCCTATGCTGGGTGGGGTTATGCTTCCTCTTTAAAAGCAAGCCCACAGCTTGGGGGTGCTCCTGGATTTGTCTCTTATCTTTGGTGCCCAGGTTTCAGTGGTGGCCAAGAGTGCTTATGTACAATTAAAACTTCTGTACCAGCTGCACCTCTTCCTGCCATGGCAACATGAGCCTTAGTTACATCCCAGCTGGATTACTGTAATACACTCAATATTGGCCTGTCTCTGGAAGGTCTTCAGAAACTTCAGCAAGTCCAAATCATTGTACCCAGTTTAAATTTAAACTGTTGGTTCTAACCTATAAAGCTCTAAAAGCCTTGGGTCCAAGTTATCTCAAGGACTATGGCTTGGTCTATTGAAATCATAGATTCATAGAATCATAGAGTTGGATGAGACCTCAAGGGACATCCACTCCAACCCCATTCCATGCAGGAACCCCCATCAAAGTTCTCCTGACAGATGGCCATCCAGCCACTGCTTAAATACCTCCAAAGGAGGAGACTCCACCACCCTCCATGGCAGCCTATTCCACTGCCAGACAGCTCTAACCATCAGGAAGTTCTTCCTAATGTTCAAATGGAATCTCTTTTCCTGTAGTTTGAAACCATAGCTCCGAGTCCTAGCCTCTGAAGCAATGGAGAACAAACCTGTCCCCTCTTCAATATGACATCCTTCCAAATATTTAAACATGGCCATCATATTCCCTCTCAACTTTCTTTTTCTAAGGCTAAACATTCCCAGCTCCCTAAGCCACTCCACGTAAGACATTTCTCCCAGACCTTTAACCATCCTGGTTGCTCTGTTCTGGATTTGTTTGATGTTGTCAACATCCTTTTTAAAAAGATGTGCACAGAACTGAACACAGTAGTCCAGGTAGGATCTGACCAGAGCAGGACTGGCCTTTTCTTCAGTCTCACAACCCTCACAGGGGTGGGAACATGGGAGTGGATGTTCTCTAGTGCTGTTCCCAGACTTTGAAACTCCCTTCCACAGGAGGCCAGGCAGGCACCATCTTTGCTGTTCTTCCATAAGCAGGTGAAGACCTTTCTCTTGAGTCAAGCCTAATGACTAGCTGCCTGAGTCAAGTTTTTTAATGGATGGTTTTGCCTTACTGCCTTGAATATTTTTTTTTGTTTTTGTTTACTGTCTTTCAGTGTGGTGTTTGTTTGATCCTTTTTAGTATTTGTATACATACTGCTTTTAGCTTTAAATAGTGTATTGATATGATTCAAACTGCCTTGGATCCTTCTTAAGGAAGAAGGTGGAATAAAATGATTTTAAAGAAATATATATTGTACCGGTAGAGGTGTTAGAATCGGTGGATAGCTCAGTGGTTTACATGGTGGTTCAAGTCCCCACTGTGCCGCCTTGACAGGAAATAGACTCCATGATCCATAGGGTCCCTTCCATGGGACATGCTCATCAGTTCACCAGCTATATCCACTGCTAGATGTGTACCTTAAAAAAACATGAGAAGATACAGTGGTGCAATTCTGATTTATGTGTCATACACTCTTCAAGATAATAGTGTGGCCCTAGATTTCCCCAGCCTAGTGAGGTAGTTGTTCTAGATTCCATGACTAAACCAGTGTAAAACTGGCATGGGCTAGAAAAAGCTGGCCTGGTCCGACATGAGCTTTGATACATGAACACTAGGGGCAGGTAAATGAAAAATGTGACAATTGGAATATGGTGAGTAATTTATATTTCCATCTTCACAATTAAGCTGAAGGAGGATGAAGATTTTTTTTTAAAAAAATCTAATTTAATGTGCCTTATATCTGAGAACACCACTTTACAGTTAGCCTCAAACCACACAAGAAACCAGAATTACTCCACTAAACAGTGAGGAGTAGAGATGGGCACGAAAAGACAAAAATACATTTTGGTTTTTCATTTTTCATTGTGGGTCCATTTTGGTTCATTTTCATTTTTTTGATTTTTTTGAAAAAAATCATTTTGTTGTTGTTGTTGTTGTTTTTTACCCGCTTTTTGCGTGACTTAAAGCATTTCTGTGCACGGACGTCCCCCAAGGACCCAGACCAGACGGAAAACGCTAAAAAAAATGATGCTGGCAGAGACACAGTATAGACTAGGTACGCAGGGAGGCTGCAAAGGCAGTGGCAGGCATTGCCCAGGGCGTAAGGCAACCGCAGAGTGACTGCACTGCGGGGCAGAGGAGGGTACTCACTGAGAGGTACGCACACACACAGGAAGGCTGCAAGAGAAATCTCTTCTTTCTCTCCCCTAAGAGCCAGGCTGCAGCCAGCAGGAACAGAGAGACACACACCTGCCTGGCTGGCCTAAAGTAACGAGTTGCAGAGACAGCAATTCCACCCTAACTCCCACCGCATACTGCAAGGAGGATGGGGGCTGCCAAAGATTTTTATGCCCTCTGTGGCTGCCACACCTACCCAGTCTGCAACCTTGTCATGCTATTGGATGTAATTGTCCAAGAATTTACATGATCCCATCACATGGCTTGCATCCATCTTGTGTCTGGAATCCATTTTGTGCCATCCTTAAAGGGAAAAGAAAAAATACATCACGATGGGAGAAAGACAAAATCAAACGTTTTAAGGACCGCAACCCCCTGGTAGGTAATAATTTCAAATAATTATCACTGCATTTTTATGGATGTCCAGGGTGTTTTAATACCCAAGAAATCAATATTAGGCATCTGGGAGGCATTTTGGGTCAATGTCCCCTAACTCCCCTTAAAGGAAAAAAATACAGCAATCTGAGAAAATACATAAATGCACATTTTAAGGATCCCAACCCCCTCCCGGTAGGTATTATCAGGCAGAATAAATAACTATTGCTGGGTTTTTATGGATATTCAGGACATTTTTAACATTTAAAAACAGCTCATTTCATTGTGCGTTGCCATTAACAAAAACAAAATGTAGCGAACCTAATTTTTGTGGTTCTGTTCAGTTCGTTCCAATTTCATCACAATTTTCATTATTCGTTTTGTTATGTAACAAAATGACTAATGAATAATGGAATGATTTTTTTTCCCGTTTTGTGCCCGTCTCTAGTGAGGAGTATTTTGTTACCACACATTGAAATATGTTTTTATTAATATGACAGAGAGGTAGAATGAGGGAGGGAGGATTGCCTATTCACAGACTCAGACAATTCCTTTGAAAACATCCATTTTGTCTTGCCAAGTAAATAGTAAATAAATAGGATTGATTCCAACAAAAGGATTTGTTATGGTTTCTGATGTGCTGTTTGGTGTTCAAAGCCTTATTCCTAGAATTCAGATACTTTAATATAAATGCTTGGAAATGCCATCTGTGAGCACAGGAGCTCAAGATTGTTTATTGAGTCAATAACTTGCCACAACCATTCATCACTAAGTATTCCTTTCCATTTCCACCTGGTGAAATAGGTGTGTTTGTGTTTTCTTTAAACCACCTTAAAGCGGTGTCGAGGCTCAGATAGACCTCTCATAACATAGTGTTTCTGCAATTCATTTTTCAAGGGAAGATTGCCTGTCTCTTTTAAAACACAGCACCAGGTTGTGGCATCTTTGCACATTTTCTGTGGATAAGAAAGGTGATTTTTCACAACAAACAGAGTACTTTTGCTTATTTGCAAGATGCCACATTGCTGTGAGTTATGTCATGATTTCTAATGACCCATTGCGTTGGGCAAACAACTGTGACAAACTTCGGGAGAAGCTATTGAAGGGAGTGATGCACTTTCAGCATTTAAGTCTAGATGAGCAAGATCAGCGCCCTTAAACCAAGATCAGCGCCCTTAAAGTCTAGATCAGTGCCCTTAAACCACTTGGGTTCAGGTTGACTGCTGAGGATTCAAGCATGGCAGACTTTCACACCAAGAAGATTGAAATTTAGACCAGATCCTTAGCTGTTACAAGCCTTTTCTTTCTCCCCCACCTTCCTCTTTGTACAGTTGGAAAAATGGTGATTGATCAGTAAAAGACGTCCACTAATTTGGATTTTCCTGAGATTTGGAAAATTATTTGGAATTCACCACCACCACCACCACCACCAAGGCACACAGAAAATGCTTACTGTATTCAGTAACCTATATAAGGAGCAGCGTGTCTAATATTGAGGGAATAATGTGTCAAATCACATTAGTCTCTTATGTTAATGTGCTATTATTAATTTTAAAATTAATGAGCTGAAAGTTGCACTGCATTAATTCTGCTGATGCCATAATTCCTGGACTTATTTGGATAATTAAAAATTTTCCTCTTCCCATGTCAAAGGCTCCTAGGCATCCTTTCTAAAGTGTGGGGCTAGCAGTACTGATGTTCAGACATTTAAGATTTCCCCTCTCTGTCTTGCTGACGGTCATTGCTGATGACATTGTTAGATGTATGCAGCATAGCTTTATGTTACTTCATTTTGGTCATGCAGCCTTAATAATTCATAATTAAAAATTAAGCATTGTTAATTAACAATTATCCTATGCATTTAATGCTAACTGGAATTTTGCTTAATTATGCATTAGTAAAGTATCACTTTTGAATTTTTAAAGCATCAGTTGCAATAATTCAAATTGGCCAGAAATAGCCAGTATTAATAGTATTTACATCATGACTCATGTCATGTCAATTCTAGTTTATGGCAACTCTTTCCAGGGTTTCCTGAGTATAATGTGGTGGTGTATCATTCCTTTATTTTGGGAGCATCCTGGGACTGTGTAGCTTGTGAGAGATTACACAGGCTGGCTCATTTCTTGGGAATAGTTATACCTACTGAAAACAACCAGTGCAGATGACTAGAAAAAAAATCAATACTGGCAATAGTTATACCTATTGAAAACAACCAGTGCAGATGACTAGAAAAAAAAATCAAATCAGTTCATCTTCTAGGAATATATCAAACTTCACCAGTTTATAATTGTGAGTCGACAAAGAAAATGATTTGAAAAGAATCAGGCTGGGAGAAAGTGAAATGGACTGATTTTCCCCACTCTAAGCAAAATGCCAATTAGTATACAGGAGAGAGATAACTGTCAGAGAAAGAAGAGCTTTGATGAACTTTGACAAGTGTTAATTGTCATGCGAATCTTCTTTGCCCCCCCACTCGAAATGACCAGACAGGACGGTATGTTGGGGGTAACTGGGCCACACTTTATTAACGCATAACATCATCAACACAACAACAGGAGGGGCCAGGCATCCATGACTTGGTTGGGTCCAAGGGGTCTCCCGGGACCCCACCAACCGGGCAGCATCGGGCGAGCCATAACCCCCAGGTGGTGCAGTCGTCCGACAGCACCCCACCAGGCCAGTTGGTTTTATTCGATCCTCCCTGCCTGCTGTCACCAACCTGGGTGATTCCCAGTGCAGGGAGGCGTTTGGTCTCCCCCGCCCCAGCACCGAGACCTCCTGGCCCGCAGTGCTGTGGTTGAGGGGCATTTGGGTCCAGCTGTTAATTGTATGCTCACCGCTGCCCTCCATCAGCTTTTAGCCGCCATTGTGTGACCAATGTGGGAGTCAACATAAACTTTCCAACTCCGAGGTACCAGTGTGGGATAGGCAAAAAATCCCCGCCCTCAACGGCCAATCTAGAGTGTGGGTCAAAAATTCCTATCCGGCCCCAAAGATGGCGACCAGTAAAACTCACACTAGCCCTAACGCGGTGGGTGGGTGGGGAACGCCGGAAGAAGACTGACTGCAGGGTTGGGGGAGGAGCCGCCCTTTATGGGGCGCCCCTCCCCTTCCCATCCGGGACATTCTTGTCCCGTCTCGCCTGCCGTCCCTCTTGCGGGCGGCAAATAGGCTCCGCGGGGCGGACGAGCCGCCGGTGGAGCCCACATTGCCCCCCCACTCGAAATGACCAGGCAAGACGGTATGTTGGGGGTAACTGGGCCACACTTTATTAACGCATAACATCATCAACACAACAACAGGAGGGGCCAGGCATCCATGACTTGGTTGGGTCCAAGGGGTCTCCCGGGACCCCACCAACCGGGCAGCATTGGGCGAGCCATAACCCCCAGGTGGTAGAGTCGTCCGATAGCACCCCACCAGGCCAGTTGGTTTTATTCGATCCTCCCTGCCTGCTGTCACCAACCTGGGTGATTCCCAGTGCAGGGAGGTGTTTTGGTCTCCCCCGCCCCAGCACCGAGACCTCCTGGCCCGCAGTGCTGTGGTTGAGGGGCATTTGGGTCCAGCTGTTAATTGTATGCTCACCGCTGCCCTCCATCAGCTTTTAGCCGCCACTGCCAAGGGCCTAGCCTTACTATGGCCCCGGTCACCCATTAAATAGCCACTACCATAGCCAGGCCCCTCCTCCACTCCAGCAGGAACACGTCGGTGCCCATGTACGTCAGGTGTACACCGTCCGGCCTGCATGGCTCTGTCCTGTGTCCATCGTTCTCCGGGTGGCCCTTCACAGCCCCACAATCCCGGCAGACCGCCCAACAAACCTCTTGGTTTACCCCTTTCCAGGGGTAGTTCCATTTTGTGTGGGTCACAGTTAGCTCTTCCAATCTGGCGCAGACTCATCATTGACCAGAGCACCCTGCAGGCCGTGAACCGGGCCTTTGCAGACGCCAAATCGCCAAAATTTGAGAATTAGGGACGTGCCAGTTCGCCTGGTCACATCCCGTCCCCCCAAGTGCGTCAAGGGAATGGCTGTCGAGATGCCCCCCGCCGCAACCGTCGCTACTCCGGGGCACTCCAGCCACCCCGTTCCTCTTGCTCCCCACCACTCCATGGTTGCCCGGTTGGCCTACGTGTGCCTTTTTCAGCCTGGTACACGTAGCTGTGACCCACCAAACTAATTCTCGCCCGCTATGCGCAGCCTTCCAATCCTGGGAAAACAAAACAACACGTTAACGCGCCTGCAACGGCACGCATCTGTAAAAGCTTGAGAGGCCCCACCTCCCAGCTGGCGAAAGGTCAGATCAAGGCCCACCGCTGCCGCTGTGAGCGGCCAACTACCCCTTCAAGGAGCTCGGGGCCAGTCCCCTGTGGTGTAGGTAGACCCAGAATCGCTGGAGGTGCTCCGTGGGCAGGGGGGCCCATCAGCCAGGCCTTGGGCGTCTCTAAAGGCAGTGAACTCATCCCACCGGTGCGTCACCCTGCCGCGTCCTGTGGGCGCCCGCGTGGCAGAGGGGAGCTGCGCGCCTGGGCCCTGGTGTCTATCTCTATGCCCAGGAAGGCGAGCGCCTGACTGGGCCCTTCGGCCTTTTCCTTCAACTAATGGGAGGCCCCCGCTCACGGGCCAGTGCACGGAACTGATCCAACAGGGCTCTGCCCCTGCCGGAGCCATTGGATCCACAGAACGGGTGGGCATCCAGGTAACGCACTGTACTTTCCCAGCCCGTGGCGTGGCAGAGCCGCCACTCCACGCGTGAGCTGAAGGTCCCTGAAACGGCGCAGGATGCCGAACATCCAAATGGGAGGGCCTGGTCCGTGTAGAACCGGTTCCGGAATCGGAACCTCCGCAGCTCAAAGTCCTCCGGGTGAATGGGGAGAAGGTGGAAGTTGGACTTAATGTCGCATTTCGCCGTCTCCGCCATCCCTCCGCAGGTGCGCACCATGCGCTTGGCCATATCAACGGACGCGCCTCTGACTGTGCGACACTCCGGCGGCATCCCGTCCTTGAGGGGTACCCCACTGAGATGGGACAGGTGATGGAGTACCTGGAACTCCCCTGAGACTACCTTTGCTACCGAGCCAATTGGGGACACTCGCAGATTTGGTACTGGTGGCTCCTAGAAGGGGCCGAGGACACGGCCCACCCATACTTCCTCGGGGATGTCGTCCTCTGCCACCCCTACCGCCATATCCCGGGATTACGGGTTGTTTGCTAACCAAGGAATGCGGGCCCCCTTAACGGAATACGAAACCCAAACTCAAAACCCTAAACTAGAACTTTGCTGCTGCCTTAACGGGATATGCTGCTGCCCATTGCCGCAACACCTCCAGCCTAATCGGGCTGGGCCCCTTTTCCAGGGGGTCCTTCCGTACCTCCCACTTTTTTGGGCCCTCCCCCCACCCTGGGCCATCCTTGTTGGGGGGGGCTCTGCTGCAGCTGGGGGCCAGGTGATGTGCTCCGCAAACAGAACCCCCATGTTTTCAGCGGCAGGGTGTCCTGTTGCATACTCCCTGACCATTGTAATCTCCGCAGACCAGCCGGACCTGAACCAGCTGGCCCGCAGTGCAGGCAGGTGTGTTGGCCGGCCCTGTCCTTATGGTGTGGCCAGTGTCGCCCCTTTTCCCCCCGTGTCAGCCTAACTGGGGTCCTGAACTGCAACAAATGGGTGGCATCGGCGCATCCCAATGGACGTAGGGGTCCAGGGCCGCCCTACGACAAAATTCCGTGTCGTACCGAAGCCAGGTATGGCCTGTACCCTCCACACAGGCCCTGTATATAATATCTAGGCACTTAAGCATCGCCAGGGCCCTCCCTGGATGGGCCTGCAAGATCAAAGACATAGAATCAGTTAGGCTGGCAGCCATGTTGCCCAGGAGCGTTTCGGCTTTTACCTGCCTGCGCCCCTATCTTGTGGGTCCTCCCTGCCCACTTCCTTGATATCCAGCTCCCGATCAAGTAAGTTTCAGGTAGGCTGTCCGCCGTGTTGCCCCGGAGCGCTCCGGCTTTTTCCTGAGCCTGCGCTCCCTAACTTGTGGGTCCTCCCTGTCCCATTCCTTGATATCCAGCTCCTGATCAAGTACGCTGAAGATATCTATGGATTCCCCCGCCAGATTTTCTCCCTAGTGGGCTAAGACAAATGATGCCCAAATGGGGAGGCGTAGTCGCGACATGGCATGGCGGCGGCCGCCACCCCGGGGTACCCCGGGGCTGCACCCATCCCTGGAAGTTGGGCAGGCAGCGCCTGGGCTGTTCCCTGCATCGGGGCAGCTACCCCGGCCTGGACTACCTCCCAGCCAAGGCCAAATGATTGTGGGTGCAGTTTCAGGTGCACCCGCCAACTCACTGGGTGCCGGGCTCTCCGTTGCAGGCATCAGAGGCTGGTTTCATCCCCCTGGTTCCACTGCCAGGATTTCGTCCTTGTCTACATTCTGCGGGGCCGGTCGTGGTCGCTTGACTGAAGCTGGGGCCTCACTGTGCCCCACGGCCGGTCCCGGGGCCGCCATCTGCTCGAGCACTGTAAGGCGAGAAGACATATTGGATCATGGCCGTCCACTGTGCCCGCTGACGTACGCTTGCGGGATGCGCCCCTGTCCTGGGAGCTGGGCCTGGCTGGGTTCCTGTGCCCACCCCCCGCTTTGCTGCCTCCAACGCCTTAGGGCGAGCCTCCATCTGCAACAAGATGGGCCATTGCTCATCGCCCGCAACCTCTGCCGCGGGCTGGGCCTGCTGTGGGGGCTGCTTAGCTGCTGGCAGCTTCCCTTTGCCAGTTCTGCCACCCTTGCCTTGTGCCATCTCGCATCCCCTGCTTAAAATGAGCAATATAGTATATGCAGCCCAAGGCAGTGAAGAGTGTTCCGCCCTCAATATTGGAGAAACTACACAGCCATTAACAGAAGAATGGCCCCACATAGGAGGGGTAACCGCCCAGGACCGGAATCAGCAGTACACCTCCATTTGAAGGACAAAGGCCACTCTTTCAAAGATGAGAATGTACACATATTAGACAAAGCAGAGAGGTGGTTTGAGAGAGGAGTTAGCCTTGAAAATGCCTCCCTCAACAGAGGTGGTGGGCTCCGTCATAGGCCATCTGCTACTTATTAGGCTGTACTTTTCAAAGTACCCCGGCAAATCAAGTAGCCTTACCCCCATGTCACCGCTAACGACCCCTTCCTGATGAGTTTCAGCACATTAGGCCATTGTTTACCTTAAGGCCATGGACACTAATATCTCCCTAATGAGCCTATTCAGGCTATTCTTCATCTTATGAGCAAATCAGACCAGGGGGCAAGAGGTCAAGCTGACTATAAGGAGGTCTACTTGCACCGGCTGCATTCTGACCAATGAAGCTGTTTGGATGGACAGCGAGACGTTTCCATCTCCCAGAAGGAGTCCAGTAGCCATGACTCAACTCCCAGTTAAACGCACCTGGATGGCTGAGAATCTTCACCGACGTACCCCCTGCTTTGGTGATACGGCCCCCTGTGGCTTGGGCTGCTAACTGGGTGGGCCCAGGTAGGCCGGCCCTTGCCGACTGCAGTCAGGAAGACCCGGTCTGCTCCCACTAGGCCAGCCGCGGCCCCAGGGTGTGGGTGGGTGGGGGCCTCCCGATGCGGAGGGGGGGAGCGCAGACAGCCTCACCCACCCCCAGGGCCTGGGGGAGTCCCCCTTGCCTAGGCTGTTGGGCCCACCCCCGCCTGGTGCCCGCAAGCCCGTTGATGGGCCTGGACGCCTGGTAAGGCCTAACCCATGCTCCCTGGGTAGGCCTCTCGTCGGCCGGGGCCCGTAGGCCAGAGAAAATTTTCCGCCCTGTTCCCGACCTGCCCGCCTGAGCGAGCGTGCCTGGGCCTCCCTCCCCCCGAGGCCTGCTGGCTGGGGCCTAGAAGGGGCCCGGTTGCTCCCTTGCATTTGGGCGCGGTCTGCTAAGGGGTAGGAGAGTGTGAGGAGCCCGCCCGCCAGCCCGCGCATCCCGCGCATCCCGCCCGGCTTGGCCCGGTAGGCCAGAGTAACTCTCCCGCCAATTTCCACCTCCCTGCCTGGGGCAAGCGTGTTCAGACCCCCCTCCCCCCGAGGCCTGCTGGCTGGGGCCTAGAGGGGGCCCGATTGCTCCCTTGCGCCCTGGCGGTGCGGTCTGCCGAGGGGTGGGAGAGGGTGAGGAGCCCGCCCCCCAGCCCACGCATCCTGCCCGGCTTGGCCCGGCTGCATCTCTCCCGTCCCCGGCCCTGAGAATTAAAAAGGGGGGGTGGCAAGCCGGCCGGCTCCACACCGCGCCACCCCGGCTCCGCTCACCCTGGGGGGGGAGGGCTGGTGCCGTTCCCTCCGATTCGCTGCCGCACCACGGCCAAGACACAGTCGCGCCGCCTTTCTCCACGGCGCGGCCGCCGCTCCTCCCGCTTTGCCTGGTCGCCTCCCCCCGGTTACCGGCCCGTGGAATTGGAAGGGTAGGGAGCCGGCCGGCTCCGCCCCGCCCGCCCGGGCTCCGCGGCACCACTCACTCTGGGGGGAGGGCCGGTGCCGCTCCCCCCCAATCCGCTGCTGCATCGCAGCCGGGAAGTGGCTGCGCCGTCCTTCTCTGCGCCGCCGCCGCCGCTCCTCCCGACATGGCGCCGCCGCCGTCGCTCAGGTCGCAGCAGCTCCGCGGCCGCTCCTCCGCCTGGGCTCCCCTGGCCTCGTCGGCCCTCGCCCGGCCGGGAAGCGCCGCCGCGCCGCGACCGGATCCGCCGCCGATGTGGCCTCCCAAAGTGGCGCCAGCCACGTGGCGCCCCGCAAGTCCGGCGCTCGGATGGTGCTCATCCGAACGCCGGAAGAAGACTGACTGCAGGGTTGGGGGAGGAGCCGCCCTTTATGGGGCGCCCCTCCCCTTCCCATCCGGGACATTCTTGTCCCATCTTGCCTGCCGTCCCTCTCGCGGGCGGCAAATAGGCTCCGCGGGGCGGACGAGCCGCCGGCGGAGCCCACATTGTAACTAATTTGCTTGTTCTACAGCAAGAAGAATGGAACCCGGAACAGATGCAACAATCATCAAAACATTCTTTCTTCACATGATGGAATAATCCATGTAGAGAGGAAGATTCAGATGACACAGGCCTCCTCAATGAGTAGTTCTGCCCTATAGGTATAGGAAATGAAATGCAAGAATAGGTAACGCCTTTGTTAGATCACATTTTAAAAAATCAACCAAACAAGCTTTTGTGAGCAAAATCCACTCCTTCAGGGTTAGTGCAGAAAAATCATAAATAAACTGGCTTCTGCCAGCTGTCAATACAGGATTCTGAACATACTTCCTAGTAACTGAGTAATAAACCTGTATTTTCTGATTTAGGGGTTTTGGAATTCATTTCAAATACATAGCAATAGAGATGGGCACGAAACAAAAAAATGGTGTTTTGGTTTTTCATTTGTCGTTGAGAGGTCTGTTTCGTTTCGTTTCCGTTTGTTGTGAATTTTTGGAAAAAATTCATTACCTTTTATTGTTTTTTCGTTTGTCATTTCTACCCACTTTTTGTGCGATTTTTAAAGCATTTCCGTGTGCAGGCATCCCCCAGCGCCCCAGAGCAGAGAGAAAACACTAAAATAATGGATGCTGGCAGAGGCACAGTATAGACTAGGTATGCAGGGAGGCTGTAAAGGCAGCAGCGGGCGTTGCCCAGGGTGCAAGGCAGCCGCAGAGTGACTGCAGTGCAGGGCAAGGGAGGGTACTCACTGAGAGGTACGCAGCACACGCACACACAGGAAGGCTGCAGGAGTGAAGTTAGAGTCGCAGAGACAGCAATCCCACCCTAACTCCCACCAGAGACTGCAAGGAGGACGGGGGCTGCCAGACCTGCCCGCCCCGTCTGCAACCTGGGCATGCTATTGGTTGAACATGATCCCATCACATGGCTTGCCTCCATTTTGTGGCTAGTGGCGACATCCATTTTAAAGGGGAAAGAAAAATACATCGCAATGGGAGAAGACAAAAACAAACGTTTTAAGGACCCCAACCCCCCTGGTAGGTATTATCAGACAATATAAATAATTATCGCTGCGTTTTTACGGATGTCCAGGGTGTTTTTTAACATTTAAAACAGCTCATTTCATTGTGCATCATCATTAACAGAAACGAAACGTAACAACCACAATTTTCGTGGTTCTGTTCATTTCATTGCATTTTCATGACAATTTTCGTTTATCATTTTGTTACATAACGGAATGACTAACGAATAACAGAAACGAAAAAATGTTCGTTCTGTGCCCATCTCTACATAGCAATAATTTCCTAGTATCTATCTTCTGTAATGAGAATTTATGGCACGTTCTTCACAATATACTTAGATAACTGAAACTAATTTTGGTAATTAGGATGGATGAGAAAACCTTGCCCTTCACTACAAATCATTCATATTTTAGTAGAATACTAAAAATAGTGTATTGGTGAGATAATTACCATTTTTGATGCTTATTAAATCATTGTAAGTTTGTAGATCTCACAGCCATGGTGTATATGTGGATGGGTTTTAATAATTATTTTGACTGCTTTTGGACTTGTCAAAAAATAAAATGTGACAAGTGGGTAGATAGATAGATAGATAGATAGATAGATAGATAGATAGATAGATAGATAGGTTTTTGAACAAACAGCACTCTTGCACTGCATCTAGATCATTTTTCCAGCTCCCAAATCTGTTTCCAAGTTAGAGCTTTGTTACTGAATAGAATAGAAATGGAGCAAGGGAATCTGGTGTGGGGAAGGACAGATGAACATGAAATAAGGATTTGACTTTGGTGCCAACTCAGTCATGTGCAGCAATAAGAAACAGCAGGAACAAGTTTCACTGCTCACTATCAAGTCAGCAGAGAAGTCCAGAAAGACCTGCCTGTTATCTTGTTTAGAACAGGCCACCTGCTCATCCACTGCTTGGGGAAGTGAATCCACCACTTGCTCGTCGATGTTCAGGATGGAGAAGTTCCATCATGATGGAGAACTTTCAGTGTTTTAGGATAATAGGTTTTTCAGAAAAAGAAGCTCCTAAAAAGCATATTTGCATGGAAACCTCTAAGAAGTTTAAAAACAACAACAACAGAACCTCAAAAATGAAGAAGAAATTAGCCCTCAAAGTTGTAAGTCTAACTCCAGGAGAATATGTTTTAACAGCAAACCTCAGTAAAAAAAAATAGTGAGACTGAGAAGGAAAAAATAGAAACAATATATTTTGAATAGAGATGGGCACGACTCAAAAAATGGTGTTTTGTTTGTCGTTTGGTCATTTAGGGGTCCGTTTCGGTTCGTTTTCGTGACATTTTTGCAAAAAAATTCATTTTCATTTCGTTAGGTAACGAAACAAAAAAACAAAAACGAAAACAAAAAGAATGCTGTTTCGTTAGCATTCTTTTTAGTTCAATGCATCTGCTGCAACGAAAACGAAAAACACAGCAAATTTGGTCGTTTTGTTTTCATTTTTGTTTTGTTTTTTAAAAAATTTCATTTCATTTTCGTTGTGTAACGAAACAAAAAAACAAAAACAAAAACGAAAAATCACTCGTTTTGTGCCCACCTCTAATTTTGAAATCATTGATTCTGTTCCATTTGAAATGAATAGCCACAGAAATGGAGCCAGAGGCCTAAACCACTAACCTATCTTCAGCAAGTTACGAGCAAAATGAATATTCCTTGTTATTAATTGCTGGTGAGTACATATTTATTCTTCACCTATTTTACCTCCTATCAATTAAAACTGAATTCAAAACCAAATACAAAAAAGAAGTAAGATATTTGTTTGGCTGCGGAGCTTTGTCTACTAAGTTTCTGGAAGCCAATCCAAAGGAGCTGACATGAGTGAGATGAGAAAAACTGAACACAAGCCTAATTCTTACAGTTACAAGCTCAGAGGGGGAAAGAAGATCAAATAAATCCAATCCTTTTGGAACACTTCAGATGTCGACTTGTGGATTTAATGAAAACACAGTTCATTCTGTGCTCCAGTTCAGGTTTGGCTTGAAAAACAAAGACAATGTCTTTGACTAGATTTTGTCATAAGAGCATAAGTAGAGCCCTGCTGGATCAGTCTGAGGGCCCTTTTAGTCGAGCTTCCTGTATCTCACAGTAGCCCCACCAGAAGCCTCTGGCAGTACACTGCCTATTTATAAATCCTGTATTTGTTTCTGAATATATTGCTGTTTTGGTATTGGTACGGAAGCACACTACAGCATTTTTAAGTCAACTGAACATTCAAATTTAGGCTGAGATCTGGAACTGAAAATCTGGTTGATCTACCTTGTTACTGTATGAGACATTCCTATGCCGACAAAGCAGATGTCTGCCCCCAAAGAGACTGGAAGCCGAAACACAGTAATTACATACTGTGCTAGCTTTAAGCTGCTGACTCAACAAACCTATATTCTCTATTAGCGTATGCCATGGGAGTTAAAAAAATACATGTGGATGATCAAATAGCAAGATATTGGAATAAAATGCAAATAAGGTGTTATATTTCAAAGTAGGGAATTAGACAGAGGGGAGGAGGGAGATAATTTTAATACTGGCCTTAATGTCATATGCATTATATCCTTTAATAAGAGCTGAACCTGTATTATAAAACTCTAATTTGGATAAGCTTCCACATTTACATTTGAAGCATTTCTACTTGGTGTGCTGATGCAGCACACTTTTTGAAACTTTCTGTGCAGTGGTCAGAGCCATGCAAATACAATTCATACAGATCTAACAGATATTATTCTTATTCTGCCAGTCTAAAGATTCAAGCTTATCTTCCTGCTTAAAAGAGGTGGTAGTTTGCACTTGTAACAGAATATATTTTGTAGGGCAAATGTTCCCCTTGAGTGTCCCCATGGTCATGTACCTGAGAAAAGTTCAAGAAAGCATACAGCTGGATTGACCTGTATCAACAAATGAGTTTTTACGATATTTATTCTTATATCAGCATTGTACAGTCAGTGGGCTTAGCTTCCCATTCAAGAGTTTGCATGACAAAGTGGTAAAGCTTGCAATAATATATTACTGCTGGGCAAATACATTCCCAACATTCCCCTTGTCTCTATTAGGAAGATTAAAGGGAATTGCAGAGGGAAAAGTGGAAGCCAAGGGGTAACAGATGACTTTGTCATCAAGGATGATTTTTTTAAAAAGTACTACTACACCACTAGTCATTCAAGAGACTATAGCAGAGTCATATGCAGGAGGCATTTGTTGTACATGAGTAAATGGGGATTTAGCCCTGCCCCCTCTGCTCCCAACATCCATTGGCTTGCTACCAAAGGTTGGAAAAACAATGGTAACTGTATTCAAATAAATTGAGTTACAAAGTTCCATGGGATTGGATGCCTGGCCTTATTGTGGTTTTAATGTTATATGCATCTGAAGCCAAATATAGGAGTTATATTTCCACAGGAAACAAATGAGAAACTTTAAATAAATACATGCAAGGATTCTGGTGCTGTGTATCTTTCCATTCCTTTTTTTTAAAATGGAACTTGTTTATTTCTGAGCAGAATAAGTTTTACATAAATTTCTTGGTGGAATTGGAGGAGATATACTGGTAGTGGTACCATGGCTTCTTCGGAGGCAATGTAGACTGCCAAGTGTCAAATGAGCCACCAGGGCATACTGTGAAAAATCAACTTCATCCACGTGTTCTACATTTTTGATATAAGATCAGAAAGTGCCTCTATCAATAACTCAACTTCACTCCTTCCTCATCTCCCCACCCCTGCTAGCATTCCCCCACCTTGCCTTCCAAAGTCAGAACTCTTTTTTTAAAGGATTAATGTGAGGTACAATGTTAGTTCTCATATCTTCCAGGAAAATCCAATTTAATAGACCAAAAGTGCTCCAAAGAAATACAAATCAGCTTGGTCTCCAGGCTTTATACGAATCTGATACAAAGGTCTAATGTGATATCTAAAACTGTTCCTACAAGTCATGCTTTAAGGTTTACTTTCCCCCCCGCTTCTCCTGTACAGCTAATTCATAAAGTGCATCATCTTAATGGCAGGATGCAATTAAAATGGCCACTCATTGTGACTTTGTTAATGTAGGCCATTATTTTCTCTCTTTCAAAATGAGGATAAAGACTTAAAACAATCTATCTGTGCTACGATATTTCAATTGAGAAAAATTATAGAGAAACATTAGACTATACGGATTGAAAATGAGTTGCACTGGGTAGTTCCTCCTTTTGCTAGAAAATGGTGTCACAAAATGGCTGGAAACATACCGTACTTTTTGTTCTGTAATACACACTTCCCCTACCCCTCAAAAGCAAGGGGAAGTGTCTGTGCATCTTATAGAGTGAATACACACCTGACTTGCAAGTTTAATCCATCCTGAATGCATGTTCATCAATCGAAAAACCCGTAAGTAGAGCATCCTTATCTAAAAAATAATAAAAAAATAGAAAACATGTAAGCAGATCAGACTGTATCTAAAATTTGTAAGGCAGCAGTTAAAACGCCAAATTTTTTCACTCTTAAGTCAAACTGCTCATAAGTAGAACCACTCCTAAGTAGAGGTACCACTGTACAGTAGTCCCTGCTATATATATATCACATATTTTCATTTAGAGAGAGTTATCTTCAAGGAGCCTCTCCCATCCCCTGCTGCAGCCCAGGTTCCACAGTTCCAACCACTTTGTTTCCAAAGAGGTCTCCTCCATGGAGCCTCTGCCCTCCCCTTCTGCAGCCAGGATTCCCCCATCAAAAATCACCTTGTTTGCAAAGAGGTCTCCTCGAGGGAGCCTCTGCCCTCCCCTTTTGCAACCTGGATTGCCCAGTCCCAATCACCTTGTTTGCAACCCTCCCCCTTTGCAGCCTGGATTGCCCAGTCCCAATCACCTCATTTTCAACCCTCCCCTTTTGTACCATGGATTCCCTAGTCCCAATCAGCTTGTTTGCAACCCTCCCCTTTTGCAGCCTGGATTCCACAGTTCCAATCACCCTGTTTATAACCCTCCCCTTTTGCAGACAGGATTCCTCAGTCCAAATCACCTTCTTTGCAAAGAAGCTTCTTCCAAGAGCAAAAATATGGTAAGTGCTGGAAGCTATGTTCCCTCTAATATCTCACTTCATGCACATAGGAGGGGAACAGGGTCCCAGCAAAACCTAGAACTAAATGGGTCCCAACAGGGGCGCTTTCCCATAGGCCTTTCCCATAGGCCTTTTAGATGGTTTAATGAACCAGGCGCCTCTAGGGTCCCAAAACCTAGAACTAAATGGGTCCCAACAGGGGCGACTCCCCACCCCTTTCCTTCTTCAGCCAGGATTCCTCAGTCAAAAATCACCTTGTGTGCAAGGAGGTCTCCTCCATGGAGCCTCTGCCTTTCCTCGCTCGCCTGTCACACCACACCTCGTTTACACCCAGCGCCAAAAGGTGCCGCCGTCCTGGGAACAGGAGTTTGGTTTTGTTTGTTTTGAAGTGCATCCCAGTCGGGCTTCTCTCTTTTGGCACCGCCTGGAGGATCCCAGCGGCTCTTCCAGGGGGGGTGCGTTGTCTATGTGCAGAAAACCACACACACACACACACACACACACACACACACACACACACACACACACACACACACACACACACACACACACACTGATCGATCCACTTGCTTGTGTCGGAGAAACAGCGGCTGCCGAACACGCGCACGCCCGGGTTGTCTCTGCCTCCCTCCCTTCCCTGGTCAATCATTATCACCGCTAGGTAACCTTCAACTAAGGACAGGCTGGGGGAGGGGGGAGGGCGGCTGAATGTGTGTGTGTGTGTGTGTGTGTGTGTGTGTGTGTGTGTGTGTGTGTGTGTGTGTGTGTGTGTGTGTGTGTGTTGTGTTGTGTTGTGTTGTGTTGTGTTGTGTGTGCATTTATGCAGGGGCTGGGAAAGGGGCAGAGGAAGTGCAACGCACGGTTTGGGGAGAGTAACAGACAAACCCCCCTCTCTCTTGGAGCCTTTGAACCATTATCAAACACACGTTGGGAAAGTAGAGTAGAGGCACTGAAAGCACTTCGTTTTAATTTGGAAAAGGTTTATGATGCCCTATATTCAATTTATTCAGATAACAAGAGAGATGGTGACACAAGAAACATTGCAAGTTCATTGATGCTGAAATTGAAGTCTTTCCAATTCATATGTTCTTTGGTGACATGGCTTAAGATATTAACAAAAATTAATGTTGTTAGTAAAATCTTACAGAAGCCTGATGTTGTTCTCCCAGAAGCAGTCAAAATGATTGAGCAGGCCAAGAATAACTTAGCAACAATGCGTACAGACTCTGCATTTGACAGTATGTTGTTAGAAGCTACATCAATTGCTGAAGAAATAGAATGTGAAACTGTATTTACAAGCATTGGACGACCACGGCCCAGAAAAAGATTTTTCAGTTATGAGCATGCCGATGAGAAAATTACAGATCCACAGAACAACTTTAAAGTAAATTTATATTTTCATTTGTTTGACGTGGCAATTACAAAACTAAATGAACGGTTTGAACTGTTAAGTGCACACAATGACAGCTTTGCATTTTTACAAAATATAGACAAATGGAAAAAATTAGAGGCAGGCCAGAAAAGAGCAGTGTGTCTGAAATTGCAACAGAAACTGACTTCTGAAAGTGGAGCTGCTGATATAGATGGAGAAGATCTATTTCATGAGCTAGAACTCTTACCAATTGTTTTCAATAATGACACAACTCCACTGGATGTTTTCAATTATATATACTCAAATAATTTGACATCAGTATTTCCGAACTTGTCCATATCACTACGTATATATTTAACAGTACCAGTGACTGTTGCAGAAGGTGAAAGATCATTTTCAAAATTAAAATTAATAAAAATTATTTAAGATCAACTATGTCTCAAGAAAGATTGTCAAACCTTGCCATGATCAGTATTGAAAAAGAAGTAGCAATAGATACCAGTGACCTTATAAAGGATTTTGCTCATAGAAAGGATCAAAAATTAGATTTTTTGGGACATTAGCAAACAAGCAAAAAAAAAACAATGTTGTGGTGTTGTATACTTAATAAGTGCATTGTTAATAAATGAGCAACCTGAAAAGCTTCCTGTTTTCTTTATAATATTTAAGTGTCGCATTAGCTCCCTTAAAAAAGGAAGGTAGACAGCTCTGTGAAACGGGGGCGCCAGAGGGATCTTCGAACCATGGCTCCACAAATCCTTAAGACGGCCCTGGATACCAACTCCCTGGCAGCTGATATGCAGTCTCCCCAGGTTTTTGCACATGCACACTGTCGAGGGAATGTTAGTATTGTGTGCAAAAGAACAACAGTTGGTAAATGAAACTCATTACAAATAAAACTAAATGTGGCAGCTTTTAATATAATGCGTTTATAATTATTTAACATCCCCTTTGTGAGACTTTAGCTATACCAATTGGGGTTTTAGCCGCAGCTAATTGAAACACAAGTCGTAAAAGGCAAAGAATTCAAAATCTCAGGGGGCTAAAGTGACCCAAGGGAACTCTTTAAGTATGGCAATTTTCAAAATATATGAAGCTCTAGAATTATACACAGAAAACAAAATGAGATGAGTACTGATCAGGAATATATGTTAAGCAAATTGGTATCCGTTTGTGTGTTCATGACAAACAGAAGCAGCAGCAGCAGCATAAAATCAAACTTAACTGAAAGACAGTGGCTCCAACAGAGATTATACCTTGGGTGTAATCAGAGGGAGCAAGTGTGAAATGTCTATCTATAACTGTCAATACAGGAAAGCAAAATGCTAAGACAGCTTGTCAAGGAATCATTGTCCATTAAGAGTGCTCACCTCCAGCATAAGAATGAGACAGCAAACTCTATGGTGAGATTTCCACAATTTTCACAGGATCCTGATGCTGGTTTTCCAGTTCGCGTGGAGACAGCCTCCACAGACAGCAGCAGCCCTCCTTTCCATCCTCATCACCCTCTACATCTAGTAAAATGACAAGACCAGAAACAGAGGGGCATGATGAGGATGCTTGTCTCTACCTCTGCAAATATAATTCATTTAACAGTAAGTACGGCTCACAACTGTAATGACACAACAACAACAATGGCTAAGGTTGCCTGTGAGTGACCTGCCTGATTCAGAACGAGTGTTGGTATCAGTTTTCCAAAATATATCTATATGAATGAGAAACTCTGTTCCTGAAAGACTACTTTTGCCCAATGTATGCGTTCCTCACAATAAGTACATTGCCTTGCTCTGCATGGTTCTGCCATGGGAAACAGAACTGACACTTCCTGGCCAAGCAGGCTGTGTGACTATCCCAAAGTTGATTTCCCCCTCCCTTACCTTTCCCTTTAAGAATCGGTTTTGTAGCACAGCAGGGTTCCTAGTCCTGATTCTAGATAATTAAGGAGCAACTGTGGTAAAGAGCAGCATGTTCTGCCTGCTTCCTGAGTAGCCAGATATAACATTAGCTAATCATGCCCAAGGTACCTCGAGTCTAGATACAGTTATTACAAAGTACTCTTATGTGAGGCTTTCTTTGAAATGGTTCAGAAATTGCATTTGGTCCAGATTTGGCTTCCAGGGCTTTTACTAGAGCTGGAACATTCAAGCATATTATTCTAAAGCTATAAAAACTGTATTGGCTACCAGTTAACTTTTCAGTTAATTCAAAATGGTAGCTTTGAGCCAATGCCACATTACCTTAAGGGCTATGTGTATGTATAGTGGGACACTTAGAAATCATTTTCTGGTTCTGGCTGAAGATTATGAATGTGGGTGTTGGAAACAGGGCCAGCTATTGGGTTGCTAATTCAAGATACAGTGGTGGGAATTTGAAAGGGCATCTGGCTGGGCTAATATTGCCTTTTCTGCCTTTGGCTTTTATTTTTCCTAGTATAGCGTTAAAAATACCCCATTATCTCAACTGCTGCTGTTGTTCCAATTATGATTGCAGTGGCTGTGCATGTACTGGGTATTGCATGTGATGAATATCCAGCTACAATGTTTGGGATAAGAGAATAAATGCATGGAAGAACTGATTGATACATTTTGTTAAAGAAAGTTGACAATCACTCCTCCAAACTCATTTTATTTCATTTCATTTTGACCCATTATTAAAAACAAACAAACCCAAACATGCCAACACAGAGATTACCTGTGTCTCCTACACATGGTCTCAATTCAAAATTCCCTACACAGCTAGTGTTTGCAAAAGTTTAACAAGTGATACGCTTGCACATCTCAACTATCACATCTAGCCCAAGAATAAAGAAAGAGGGTATCATTTTTTATTAAATAAACACTTGCAGTACAGATGTTTGCTGCTTCAAGGGAAGACACATAAGATATTTAAATCTCAGTCTAATCAGTTTGAAAAATGCTGCTCTTTCCTTTGTCATGTAAAAACGGTGGTAACTCCTGAAGAGGTAGTTTAATTGATGCCTTTGTACTCCCTGGCTCACAGTTCTGCTGAAGCAATGCATTCCCCCCACACACACACACTGTTTACCTTTTGTTGTTGTTGCTCCCTTTTTATCTATCCTCCTCTGATTGTTTCCCTTTAATCACTTCTCCTGCACCTTGTATCTTTCACTTCCATGCCCATGCTCCATGCCCACTGTTGCTTGAGGAAAACAAAGCTGTGGCAAGCCACTTTCTTTTCTGAATAATCAGTGGAGCTTGGGGGCATAAATAAAGTCAACAGGATTACCTTGGAACTAAGAGGTTTGAGGATTAGAGTTGTATTTTATGGTAAACGCTGAGGCTGTATGATTTTTCTGTCAGCCAACTGTCAAGAATAAAATTCACTCACTGTCAGGTGAAATGCTATGCCAAACCTTGTCTCCATGGCCTGTATGTATCTGTAATTTCTCTTAGACTGTCCTAGTGTAATGCTTTTTGCACTCCAGCAGATCTGACTCATTGCAAGCCAAAAAAGAAATCTATCTTATATGGGATGTCTCTGCACCATTGTACCTCAGAATAATCTTTAGATTTGCTGAAATGTACATGTCTTAAATGAAATGTACACGTCTTACATGTACTCATCTTAAAGTGTCCTGTTTGTATTTTTATTATATTATTATTATATTATAATTAATACAGCTTTGTATTTTTTAAAATAGTCTGGCTTTCAGTAATCATTTCAAAGAAACATTCCCATTTAAAACCCAGTAAAATAATGGAACAACATCTGTACAGTGAATAAAACAATAGAACAACAGGAATAAATAGAAATGAATCTCCCAAGGGATAGCTGTGATCGTCTGTTTTAACAAAACCTACAAATGAGGCTTTGAGGTAGATTAAACTCCAGATAGTTTTTGGTATACGTGTCAATGGACTAGAACCCATTTCTTCATGCACCTGAAGAAGTGGACTAAAATTCATATTAACTTACACTAAATAGACCTGGAAATCTTTGCCACAATATTTGGTGTTGTTTTTAGTAAATATTCTGAAATAATAAAAATACAGTCGAACAATGCTGCACTAGTTGTCACACACACACAAATCTAAAACAAAAACCAAGAGAAAGAGACAGAAAACATCAGAGGCAACGGCTTTCCAGCATCATAAGGACTAGCAGGGTTTATATGCTGTGAACAGCTTACTTAAATTTACAAAGTTTTCTTAAAGTCTTGCAAAGTTAAGACCCAAGGGACAATAGATCACAATTCAGTCAGAAGTGTAGGGCCGTGGAGGAGAAGGTCCTAATTATGATACTCTCAGAATTCTCTCGCACTGGATAAACAAGAAGGTGTTCTGTTTCTGATTGTCAAGTATGACCAGGCTAATATAGATGGACATAGAATCTCTACTCAAGCATTCAATCCCAAGTATACTTGCCACTTGAGGAGGCAGAATAGTGAAGCCCTCCTCTCCTCCATCATCAGTTCCACCACAATGGATCTGAGGAGAGAGTCTCCATCCACTAACCCTGAGGCTATCCAAAGCATGTATGTCTGTGGATGCCTGTTTTCCCAATATAACAACTCATATGGAACCAGCAACACAACTTACCTATGTATATTGAATAATGGACATTCTCCATTCATGGTGCTACCTTCCAGATCCAGGTGATGAAACCAGAGACAGAGAGGCAAAGCTAGGATCCTCTCCTTTCTTGAAAGTTGAATGTACAGGCACCTTGGATTTAATCGTAGTATGAGAGAAAATATAATGCTTTAAATAGAAAGTTTATTAAAAGTTTATTAAAAGAGCACAAGATGCTAAATGGCCTTCATTCAGACTTTTTCACTATAAAAAGGGGGCATTTAAAAGACATTAAGTTTCTTGAACAACAAACAAACAGAAGCACTAATAATCAAATGCATGTTTAACTAAATGCTGAAACAGAATTGGTCAAGTTTTTGAGTTTTTAAACATGACTGTCTCAGACCACTAACTATCTGACCTTTCATTCTATTGTTTTTATTATCTCCATTACTGTGTCTCATATTTCTATCTCAAAAGGACAAATTGCCATATTGACAGGTTCATGAACCTTTTAGCTGTTTGTCCCATCCTAAATGAGAAAACATTGCTTGCATGTGTGTAATATATTCATATACTTTGGAAACATTTCATATCAAATACAGGAAAACTTTGGATGCTAAAACAGTATACATGATGGTCAATATGAAAATCATTAAGTGTTAAAGGTATACTTTTAAAAAAACAGTCTGGCCTGCTGTCTTGAACTACTAACTGACTTACATAATAACATTCTGGAGAACAACCTGTAGGGCGTGGTATGCATGTGTATACAATCTCAAAAATATAGCTTCAAAAGAGAAGTGATGATAGCAGATACATGGGTATTTTACTTATCACATTTCCAAATAAAGCCATAATTTGGTATCCACTCAAACATCTTATCTAAAGCTAAGTTTTCAATCAAAACTTGCAAAATACTGAATATTCTCACTTCATTGTTTAGTAGATAAAAATTATTTTTGTTAGTTTTACTAGATATACACCACTAACCTGTGCTGGGAGAAATTTGAGACGGTTTAATGTCTTACTTCTCAGTCTGTTGCTAGCTAAGCTGAAGACTTTATAATTGCTGGTAAGGTTACCCAGCTGATGTAGCATGCAAGTGAAATCCATTTGTGGCTGTAGCCTTGACCAAAACTTATTAATTGTAAAAAGTCTATTTCTTCATTCAAACCCATTGGGGATAAGGTGTTTAGCCTTGATCCAATCTATTTCTTTTTTAGAAGGATTTTTTCATTATTTTTCATTTCTATTGCCCAAAATTTAAGGTCTTTTTCTGAATGTTTGCATTCTAAAGTGGTTTACTAAAGGAGTAATCCTTTTATGTTTGATGTTGTAATGTGTTCCCCTATCCGTTTTTTTATCTGGAAGTCTTTCCTACCAGTTTAGGGCAAACAGCTGATGACATATACAAAGTTTGCAGTTTGTAATTGCATTAAAATGTTTCCTATTTTTATGTCTGTAAAATCAGTCATTTTAGTGGTATGTTTACAATAAATACAATGCCCACATGGGTGATGACCAGTAGGTGGCTTTTTGGTCTTGAGAATGTTATCTTTTATCTGATTTTTTTCTTCTTTGAATTCACTCCTAATTAAAAAGTCAGCTAGGTTTTTTTGTTCTTTTAAAAGTGATTAAAGGTTTTTCTGAGCACCCAGGTATGTTATTAAGGATGTGCCAATGTGTTCTAATGCTATTTTGTTTTGTTGGTGATATGATTATATGTCAAAAACCACTTTGTTATTCAATGATTATCTATTTTTCTGTTTTGTGCCACATCAAAAATATAAGTATCTACCACTGCCCCCTGGTATTTTGCTGGCAAAATTCCTAAACTTAAATTACTATACTTCTTTTTTGCTCACCCAATGAAGGATTGTTGAAATTAAACAATTGAAATAAGTCTCTATCTACAATTAATGATGCTTTTCCTCAACTGACTAATGCATTCAGAAATAATTTAAATAAGTTTTATTTCATTCAGATCAAAGTTTCTTTGACTAAGGGCAAATTGAAGTTTTGAGTTTTAAGTGATCCTTGCTGATTAATGCCATCTCATTACTGACAGACATTGTAAATTTGGCAGAAAATGAGATTCAACATAACAAATGTGTTTGAAATCTAAACTGTCTCTTTGGTGCAAGTTTTTTTGAAATAAAGGAACAACTGTTCCCAAGAGTATGCAAAATCAATACAAGGTCAGGATAAAGATTTTGTTAAATTTCTAGTATATTGGTGTGGAGGGAGAAATATTTCTGGCTCAGGATTGACAAACCTTAGAGAAATGCTTGAGGCTGTATTATCTTTGTGAGTGGGGAATTTCAAAAAAAGTGCAAATCAAAGTCAGTTTGTCAAATAGTATGGGCACCTTAAAAAAACCAAATATTTTGTGTTCAAAATGAACCTTGTTATGAAATAAAAATTAATCTGAAAACATTCTAAAATGTGATAAAAACTAACCACCAAATTTGGTGCCTCTAGGATTTTAAATGAGAAAACATTTTGTTATTCTGTTTAACTTTTTCTTACCCAAAAAGATTTTTAAAATGAAACAAACTGCTAGCTGGAAATGAAACTTTGAAACAAAACTCTTTGTTTTGTGCCCATCCCTAGAAATATAAATTCCTATAACACTGCCCCCTGGTATTTTGCTGGCAATTTTCCTAAACTTAAATTACTGTACTTTTTAATCTCACCCAATGAAGGATTGTTGAAATTCCATGAACAATTGAAATAAGTCTCTATCTACAATTAATGACTGTTTTCTAAAAACATGAGGGGCTTAAAGTATAAATTTAAACTTGCATACACCAAGTTTGACATTTAAAAGAGACTCTGTTTTTGAAAAATGGGGATTTTAAAAGACTATTTTTTTAAAACTGCTCCCATTATGAATAAACGGGTCTATTTATTCATACTATTCTTTTTTAATAAACTTTTTTTGGATAAACTCTTCTATCAGTTTGGGGAAAAAAACCTTTCAAAGGGGAAAAACTTTTGACTTTCTTAAAACTTTCTCTTCTTTTAAATATAAATATTGAAAGCTGGGAAAGGAGATCTGAACTTTTTGACGCTGTCAGGCATGACCAAATTAAATGACTCCCAGGAATAGAGCTGTTCCCTTCTTATAGACATTTAAAAGTCTAAAGTTCTAAACTAAAAATTTACCCCAGTAAATGTCTTTTTTTCTCCTCGTTTAACCTTTAAACTGCAGGAGAGTTTATCGTTTATAGCTATATCCCAAAGTTCATTATACCAATCTTCCATCTTGAATTCTAGTTTTGACTTCCAATTTTTGCTATAATTAATCTAGCAGCTGTCATAAAATTTGCTATTAGTTCCTTTGTTGTAACAACATAATCTTTACTTGTTAACAATGATAATAATGCTATCTCTGGATTACAATCTATATCCATCTTAATCATATTACTTAGCTCTAAAAACACTTTTTTCCAGAACCTTTGGACTATTTCACATTCCCACCAAAGATGCAAGTAAGTACCAAGCTCTTTTTCACATTTCCAACATATCTTAGAGTAAGCAGGATTCATTCTATTTAGTCTTACTGGGGTTAAATACCATCTGGAAACCAATTTAAAGTAGTTTTCTTTTATCCTGACTGACAATGATCTCAAAATTCTCATATTCCAAATTTTTTTCCAGTCTTCTTTCTCTATCTGTACATTAAGGTCTTGGTTCCAAACTTCTCTCAAGGTGTTTAACTCCTTCATTTCTGATAATTCCCCTAGTATTTTATATATTTTACGTGTTATTCCTTTCTCTGAATTTTCCTGTTCAGACTCAAGCGATAGTAGGAAATGTTCAAATTTTGTGCATTCTCTAATTTGATTATTTCTCTTTCCCCAGTCCTTTATCCATTTTCCTAGTTGAATATAATTTAACCATGTTAAATCACTGGGTTGCAAAATATTTTTATATCCTGAATTGTTTTAATCTTGAGCATCCAATCCTTTAGTCTAGCTATTTTCTTAATTTTAAATAACTCCAAATAATGCTTCAAGTTGTCTGGAAAGCTTTCCAAGTCAGTAACTAAAGCCAGTGGGGATCCCTTCGGAGACAAGATTTTCCTATATGTTCTCCATGTAGCAATTAAACTATTCAATAGGGGGTTGTCAATCTTTACTTTGTTTTTAACTTCCGTGAATAAAAATGTGTTTATTTCCCCCTTTATATCCAAAGACTCTTGTTCCCACCATATTAACTTCTGTGGTTTAAAAAGAATTTCCCCAAAGAACTAAGTTGATTGGCTATATAATAATTTTTATATTGGGTATACCTATTCCTCCTTCTTTCTGAGATCTATACCATAGACTTTTATTTATTCTTGATTTTTTCCCTGCATTACAATACCTATTTATCATGTCTTGGAGAGTTTTAATTTCCTTTTCTAAAAACTGAACCGGTAACATTTTAAAAATAAAGTTAATTTTTGGAAGTATTTTCATTTTTATCAATGCAATTCTGCCAAACCACGATAATTTTAGTTTAGAGTAGGATATTAATTTGTTTTTCATCTCCTCTTCTAATTTCAAATATTTCTTTCTTTAGTTTTAGTAAATTCTTTATGGAGTTCTAATCCTAGATATTTAATGCTTTTTCCCGGTTTAAGTCCAGATTTTTCAATCATCTTTAAGTCATGTTTTCCATAATTGAAGAATAAACTCTCTGATTTTTGCCAGTTTACACATAATCCTGTTATTTCTCCAAATTCTTCTAAATGAGTTTTTACTCTTTGAATATTCTCTATTGGGTTTACAATAGTCAAAAGAGCATCGTCCGCGAATAAACTAATTTTAGTTGCCCCATCTTTCCCTATACCTTTAATAAATTTGTCTCCCTTATGGCATTTGCCAGGAGCTCTATAACAATACAAAAAGGACTGGAGAAAGAGGACATCCTTGTCTAGTTCCTCGGCCTAAGGTGATTTGTTCAGTCAATCCATCATTAACTATTATTGAGGAAGTGCCCGTTGAATATAGTTGATTTATTACTCCCAAAAAGGATTTCCCAAATCCCATTTTTTTTAACAATATTTTTAATGTGGGCCATTGAACACAATCAAAAGCTTTATAAAGATCTAGAGATAACATCCCAGCTTTAGTGGTACTCTTACTCATTTCATAAAGAACATTCAAATTCCTTCTAATAATATTTGCCATTTGTCTACCTTTGATAAAACCACATTGATCCTCTTTAATATATTTAGCTATAAATTTATTCATTCTTTTAGCCAAAATTGCTGTGAAAATCTTAGCATCTTGATTTAATAAGGATATTGGTCTGTATGACCCAATATCCATTAAATTTTTATTAGGTTTTGGAATTAAAATAGTTAAAGAATGGGTCCAAGATCTCGGAATTTGTTCTCCATTCAAAATTTCATTATATAGCTTCTTTAATTTAGGTATTAATACTGCTTTAAAAAGTTTGTAAAATTCAGGTCCCAGAGCGTCCACTCCGGGCGTTTTATTATTCTTTAATTTGTCTATTACCTCGCTTATCTCTTGATCTGTAATAGGCTTTTCCATTTCCAGCATATCTTCCTGTTCCAAGACCCTCTTTAAATTCTTAGTGATATACCTTTCTATATCCTCCTTAGGTTTATTTTTTTGTAGTATATAACAACTGATAAAACTCTTGTATAGCTGACAACTTTTCCTTCATTTGTGTGCATGTCTTACCTGAGGAGTCTTTTATAATCCCTATTGTATTCTTGTCTTGTCTTTTCTGTGCTAATCTGGCTAAAAGTTTTGAGTTCTTGTTGCTGTATTCAAAAAAATTTCTTTTTAGGTACAGAAGATTCCTTTGTGTTTGTTGTAAATCTAGATCTTCTAACTCTTTTTCCTTGCTTCAATCAACCTCAATATCTTATTATCCTTAGTAAGAAAAAAATTGGGATTCTAAATCTGCTATTAGTTTTTCTAATTTTCTTTTATTGAGTTCTTCCTGTTTTTTAGTTTTAATATTTTCTTTTATGATAAGGCCTCTAGCTACCGCTTTCAGAGTGTCCCATATGATTGGCGTTTGGCTACCTGCCTTTTCGTTTATATCCCAAGTTTCAAACCAATCTTTTTGACCTTTTCCAGCACTTCTGGATATTGAAATATTTTTAAATTCATTCTCCACCTTTTAGCTTCTCTATAATTTTTATTTGTTGCTAAATCAATCGAAAAAGCATGATCAGATGTTTTTATGATCTCAATTTCGGTATTATTTATCTTGGGTATTAGGCTTTGTGAAACAAACACAAAATCTATCCTAGAATAGGTTTTGTGCACTGGTGAGTAGAAGGTGTATTTTATTTCATCTCCTTTCAGTTCTCTCCAGACATCCTTCAATCCTGTTGTATTTATAAACTTTGCTAGAGTTGTATGTCTTGTCCTCCACTCTTCCTTTTTACATACCGATTTATCTTTAATTTTATCTAAGACCATATTGAAATCCCCTGCCATTATTAAATACCCCTTTTTAACCAATTCAATCTGATCCCAAAGGAGATTGTAAAAGCGGCCTTGGTTAACGTTTGGTGCATACAGATTAACCAAAGTATAATGATCTTTCCCCATTAGAACTTGCAATATTATATATCTACCTTCTGAATCTTTTACCACATTTTCAACAACACATTCACAATTCCTTGAGATTATAATGGCAACCCCTCTTGCTTTAGATGTGCCAAAGCTTTTTTCATAAATATCAACATTTGGAATTTTTAATTCATTAATACCATCTCTTATTTGATGAGTCTCTTGCAAAAAGGCAATATCTATTTTGTGCCTTTTGATCATCGCTTCGATTCTATTTCTCTTGAAAATGACCCCAGACCTTTCACATTCAACGTTGCTAATTTTATAAACTTTCCCATAACCTATTTCTTTTGGTTTCAATATTCTAGAATGGTCCCGTTGTGCATACAAAAGTAAAAACACCATCAATTAATAAAAATAAACTAAAATAAATCTAATCCTCCACCCTAAAAACTATTCTTTTCTCCCACCCCACCAGCTATCATACTGTTTAGCATGTGCATCAAGGGGATGGGAGGGAGGAAGTTGTCCACAGACATTAGCCAGCCTAGATCTCCTAACTCTTAAGTAGCGTGTTACTGAAAATTCTATAAGTTGTTCTACCCCCTCTAAACCACCCTCTCACCGGGCCCCCTCAAAACAAGCAAACAAACAAACAAAAACAAAAAAGGGAAGGGTGGAGAGGAGGGGAAAAGGGAAGAAAAGGGATAATGAAAAGAAAAAGAAAAAGAAACATCCCAAAAACAAAAATTAAAATTGGAAAAAAAAAAAAAAAAAAAAAAAAAAGGGGGAGGGGGAAAGGGAAATGGAAGGGAAAAGGGGGAGAAGAGTAAAAGAAGAAAAACAAAGGGGATGATAGGAGGTGAGAGAGGGGGAAAGAGGGAGGAGTAAGTTAAATGAGTTTCAAATATTCTTCATCTTCATCGAAGATTCCTGGAGTCGGAGTAGAAAGAGAGAAATTCACTGTCCTGATGTTGCCACTGAAGTTCCCGGGGAGAACAGGCAGAACCTGAGTCATCCTGTATGTTCCATGCTTCAAGAAGATGTTGGCCTTCTTCTAGAGAGTAGATAGTGTGTTGAACAGAGCCTTTCCAAACTTTCAAAAATAGGGGTGACCCCAAGAATAGCTAGTTGTTCTTCCTTAATATGATTGTAACTGGTCTCATCGATTTATGCAGTTCCTTTAGAAAAATCTTGAAAAACTTGCACAGTTGCACCTCCTCTCTTCAGAATATTAGGATTGGCTCTAATTGAAGACATAAGACGCTCTTTATTTACATAAGAAGCAAATCTTACTATCACTGGTTTTGGGGCCCCATCTCTTGACTTGCCCAGATAGTGAACTCTCTCTAAATCGTCGTCCTCTAGTTGTTTGGGCAGAAAGGAGTTAAACCAGGTTAAAACTTCCTGTTTTAATGATGCCCCCTTGTTTGGAATAACAAAATTAATCAGTTTGACGTTCTGCCTTCGAGAATAATCTTCAATATAAGTCAGTTTCTTATTTATTTTCAGTAAAGCCTGCTTCTGAGAGTTAATTTGAGTTTCGTTTTCAGTTACACGTATCTCCAGATTTTTAAATTCTCCTGCCAAATTATCAAGCCGCTGGCCATTTAACTTTATTTCATGTGATAAATCTTGTTTAGTGCCTTGGAGATCCTTTGAAAGACCATCCATTCTGCGGATCACATCCTGTTGATTAACACTCATGATGCTAGCTAGCTCCGTCCTCATTAAACGCAGTTCCTTCATGAAGTCTTGATCTGCGGGAGGAGGGGTAGTCTCCCTCTTTCCTTTCTCAGATCCTGACGCCATTTTTACCCCTCCGACCTGAGGGCTGCTCGATCTGTAGAGCAGGGCGATTGTGTGCTGTATCAGATAATTTCCTAGTCCAACCTATAGGCTGGAGTTTCTTTTTGCTCTCTTAGCCGGCATATAATTAGACAAAAGGCAGGTATCAAGCAGTCTAACTAATCATCTGGTGACTTTCCAAACAGCCGGGATTCAGTTTTCTAAGCAGCCAGCGGCCAGCAGAATCAAAGCAGTCAAAACCGAAAGTAGCTCCTTTAGCTTATAAATCAAGCTTATCTAGTCTAGAAAAACACATATATTGCTTCTCCTGACACCCGAGTAATTTATTGATGCATTACTCACGGCACCACAGCATTTAAACAGTAGTTTTAAAGCTCTTTTTGGATCGCGGAACAGAGCTCTAAGATCAGGCTGCCGGCATGTCTTGGTGGGCGGGACTTCCAATATATTTATTCTATATAAATATAATTTATTTATATAATGGATAATTTAGAATGTATGTAATAAATTCTATTTTTATAGAATACATTCTATATTGTATATAAATAGAATAAAGAATCTCACTCACTGAAGCTTTGTGTATTTGTATTTGTTTTGTTTTTACTTTTTGCTTTTGGGGTGGGATGGTCTTGTTTGGTAATTAAGGAAAAAAAAAAACCTCTCCAAAGACACTCTTGTGCCATCAAGTCACTTCTGTTGGGGGTTGACTATATGGGTTACTGACTTCCAAAATGTCCAATCATTAACAGCTTTGCTCAGATCTTGTAAGACAACAACTCATGTTAGGATGTTCTCTTTTCCTACTGCCCCCTTCCTAGTAACATTGTCTGTTTCAATAAGTTTTGCTCTGATTTTGCAAATGACCACCTGTCATCTACTGAATCAAACCACCTCATGTAAGACCCTCCTGTCTTCCTACATGCCCCCCCTTCCAAACAATATTGTCTTTTCCAATAAGGTATCTTCAGATTTTGCAAGATAATCACTGTGGCACCCTCTGATGAATCATCCCATCTTATGGGAAGTGGGTTTTTTTGTGCTTCTCTACCCCACTTTTCCCAGCTCTGTAGTCTATTCTTGTCACTTCTATACTTCACTTAAATGTGCGTAGTAAGATAGGCCCAGTCGCATCATTTTTACTCTAGTGGGAGTTAAGGCTTGACTTGATTGAGCACCCACTTTTCTGCTTTTCTGGCTGACTTTCACATCTGTATGGCTGTCCTCCAACAGCACATTTCAAATGAGTTGATTTCTGTCCCCGTCTTTCTTCGCTTTCTTTTACATGGTATGGATGGTTGTGATCTTGGTTTCCAGTGACATTATTTGTGAACTCCAACCTCTTCCTTTTTAGTTTCAAAAGGCAAGGGGACATCTTTTTGGAAGCATATACATATGTCCATTGAGCTTTTCATGTGGTGGCTTTTCTTCCTCAGCTGATCTAACTCAAGGAAAACATTTGGAAATTGTCAGATAGCTTTCTGGCCTGCATTCTGCAGAACATGCACAGCAACATTAACTTACCCAAATAAAAGAGTGTGTATAGATGCCCTGAACACATCTGATCTCACCTGATCTTGGAAGCTAAGCAGGGTTGGGCCTGGCTAGTACTTGGATGGGTGACCACCAGGGAATACCAGGTACTGGAGTTGGCTGGAGTAGGAACTGGCATGCCACTCCAGTATTCCTGCCAAGAAAACTCCATGGGCATGGGGTCACGAAGAGTCAGTCACAACTGTAATGACACAACAATAACAATGAATGTTTCTCCTTTATATGTGTTGAACCTACTCACACCTTTGTTTCACTGCTTCATTGAGCCCAAACAGCCATTAAGAGGATTTCTGCACAGAAAGACTACAGCCACATGTCAGCTTTTCTACCACCTGTTTACCCTTAGCAATTACAGTGCATATTATGTGCTCATCTTCTGGAACTCTCTAGCACTGTTGGAATTTGTGTGAAGTGTATGTACAGTATATTTAAACTTGTCAAAAAAGCCTTGGTTCCAGGTCTTCCTGTGGATAACAAAAACCATGGATAAGAGAGAACTCGACTCCTCAAAAAAAAAAAAAGCTGTTTTTGACAGTAGCTTGCTTTGCAGCTGCTGAATTATTTATTTAATTTTTTCCTCTGCCAACCATGGAAAACTGAGTGGTTAATGAATCAGTGGATATGGGAGTCCTATTGTAAAAAATGTGAATTCTTTTCCAGCTATAATGCCAAGGTAGAGAACTCAGAGAAATAGTGTAACAAGCACAGAAAGAAGTTGAAGAATTGCTTTGTCAGAGATGCCTTCTGAGTTAATATATAGGAAGAGACACATTATGAAAGAAACATACATTTTGCATCCATCAAAGGTTGAAAGAATTGAAGGTTGAACCAAATGTAAATTTGTATATTTGCTTATAGCAGGGGATACCTCATAAGCACAAGTTGCAAGAATGCATCTGAAATGTAAAGGACTTGGGACAGAAAAATATTTAAGGGAAAGAAAATTGATAGTAAAAGCCAAAGACAGGCAGTTGAGAAAGAAAAAGGATTGAATTTGTAGTCAGGTGGTTACAACAACCTTGTGATGAAGAAAAGCTATGTGAAAATGAAAGAATGGCTGAGGAAAGGGCCAAAATAACACATAAATAATTCACTGCATGTGCTTTAAAAGAAGATCCCCAAATAATTCTGCCTACACTTCAGACATCTGCGTGAAGCCAGTGTATGGACCAAATCTGAATATATGAAGTTTCTTCCCAGGTTGTTTAAAAGTGAATTCACAGAAGCATAGATATCCCTCAGGTAGAGAGATCACTCAGTTTTGCATGATTTCTTCGGCAAATGCTTAGGACATGACAACCTTGTCTTGAAAGGTCTTTTATGGAGTTTAGTTCTGAAGTAAAGTGACGTGTTTGAAAAGTGGATTTTAGGAGCCAAATCAGACACTAGAGAGAAACTGTAAGATTTAATGATTCCAATGAGTAGCTTTTCCAGATGCTCAAGGAAATAAAACTCCTTGTGAAGGATAAAATTCCTCAATCTGTGCAAGAAGAGCTGAAACTGCTGACTAACTGATCTTGTATTGAGGGAGTTGAGATAAAAGGACTCTGAGGGAAGTTTAAGTCAACTTGCATTCATACCTGGTTCCTCAGAGAAGGTAAAGTAAAAAAGACAACTGGACAAAAATGGGAGTTTTGACACAGCCAAATCTGAGGGAGAATTTAACAAATCATGAACCATTATCAATAGAAACAGGATTTGAAACAGGTCTAAGAAGTTTTAATGTGTTAAAAGAAAAAAAATCTGCATGATGTACAAGTAAACTCGGGGGCCTCCCTCCATAGATTCATGCTTTTTCTGCCCAGGCTGGTGTCATTTTAACTCCTACACCACCAGTCATTTCTTTTAATTGGTTAAAACTTGTGGTTTTATGAACCAGCTTGCCCAATAGGCACTCCTGTGTCATAGAAAATTGCTCCCCATTCCTGTGTTGCCATGCTAGTTCTTAATGTATGCATGCTAATCTCTTTTCATCCATGGGAGAAGATGTGCGTAGGAAGAAGGCTCTTTGCTTGCCAGTAGAGGTGGGCACGAAACAGAAAACCGATGGTTCGTTTCATTCTGTTTCGGGCCCACCCTTGGTTCGGTTCGGTTTGGGTTCATATGATTTTTTTAAAAAAATTGTACAAGCCTGAACCAAGCTGAACTGGTTCAAGTCTGACTTACTGGTGGTGGCGGCAGCAGGGGCTTTTTGAGGTGCCGGCTTGGGGGCAGCGCCTAGATATTTGTTTGTGTGTTTGTTTGTTTTAGAGTGCCAACTGCACAGCTCCTGGTGCCAGGTCAGCGCTCATTTTACTTTTTGATTTTTTAAAATTTTATTTTAGAGTGCTGACCACACTGCCCCTGGGGCCGGGTTAGTGCTCTCTTTTTTGTATGTTTGTTTTAGAGCGCCGACTGTGCAGCTCCTGGGGCAGGTTGGCACTCATTTTTTGTGTTTTTTCTTTTGTTTTTGTTTTGTTTTAGAGTGCCAACCATGCAGCCCTGGGGCTGGGTCAGTGCTCTTTTTTATTTTTACATTGTTATTTTATTTTTAAAAGCCCCCAGCCAGGGACTTTTTGAGGTGCTGGAATGGGGCCAGCACCTTGGTTTTGTTGTTGTTGTTGTTGTTTTAGAGCACCGAGCGCGTGGCTGCTGGGGCCACGTCAGTGCTCATTTTACTAAATTATTATTTTGATTTTTTTGTTTTTGCTTTAGAACGCTGACCACATGGCTGCTGGGGCCGGGTCAGCATTCTCTCTCTCTCTCTCTCTCTCTCTCTCTCTCTCTCTCTCTCTCTCTCTCTCTCTCTCTCTCTTTTATTGCTTTTTGTTTGTTTGTTTATTTTAGAGCACTGACTGGGCAGCCCATGGGGCCAGGTCAGCACTTTAGAAAAAAAAATATTTTATTTTAAAAAGTCCCCAGCCAGGGGCTTTTTGAGGGGCTGGCTTGGAGCCAGCACCTCATTTTTTTTTTAAAGAGTGCCTACCGCATGGCTCCTAGGGCCGGGTTGGCGCTCATTTTTATTATTATTTTTTTAAGAGCGCTGAACAGGCAGCTCCTGGGTCCGGGTCCATGCTTGTTTAATGTTTTATTTTATTTTTATTTATTTATTTTTTGAGCACCAACCACGCAGCCCCTGGGTCTGGTTTGGTGCTTGTCGGCACTCTTCTTTTAAAATTTTTATTTTATTTTTAAAAGTCCCCATCCAGGGGCTTTTTGAGGCACTGGCTTGGGGCCAGAGCCTCTAGAGGTGGCAGCTTCTCCAGAATTCCAGGACCAAGATGACTTTCCAGCAGCAGCGGCAGTGGCGACAAGGTAGGAGGGGATAATGAAAAGCGACACAAACGAAATGGAAATTTCCATTTCATTTCATTTTGTTTTTCTTTGATGGGTTGGTTCATTATTTGTTTTGTTAGCTAACGAAATGAATAACAAATAACGAAATTAATTAAAAGTTTGTTTCATGCCCATCTCTACTTGCCAGTCCATTGCAAGCGAGACTTCACTTGCCTCCTGAAGAGGTTGTCCCCTGCCACCTCTTTTCCCTGCCCACCCTCCATTTGTCTGGGAGATGGGAATAACTCTGGAGCAAAGCGGAGACATTTTACTTCTTTATTCTTCATTTTCCCCTACCTCTCCTTTCTTTCTTTGCTTATTCATCCCCACTTTTCCTTCCCACGTAGCCTTTCTTGGAACAAAGTTTAAAGTATGTAGAAATACATGCAAGAAATACCAGTGGGACTGTTTGGAAAACTGGGCAGCTGACAGCAATCCCTAAATGTCACTCCCATCCTTGTGTGTGTGTGTGTGTGTGTGTGTGTGTGTGTGTGTGTGTGTGTGTGTGTGTGTGTGTGTGTGTGTGTGTGTGTGTGTGTGTGAGAGAGAGAGAGAGAGAGAGAGAGAGAGAGAGAGAGAGAGAGAGAGAGAGAGAGTTCAATCTTGAGGGAAGCAAATGGAAAAGGTTGAAGTGCAGTTTTGAGAGAGTGAAGAGCTGTCTTGCAGGGTAATCTGAGGTACTGTTTTTTTATGTAGAATCAATTCTCAAACCATTCTCAGTCATAGACACCACAGTTTGGAGGCAGATCCCATGCTAAAATCATGGGGGTGCATGAAGATCCCTATTGGGATCAATGTTTTTGCACTATTGCAAACTATATGTCTGTGAAGATTCTCAGTCATCCAGGTGAGGCTATCTGGAAGTTGAGTCATGGCAACTGGACTTCAGGAAAAGAAGTCCAGTTGCCATGACTCAACATCCAGATACACTGCGAGCCATATACCCTTCATTTCCCTGGTGTACTCCATGTGATTTGACAGTGTTTGGGGACAAATCTCATATTAAAATAATATGGCTTTGTGAGGGGATTCTTCTTGCTTCTTTCTCCTTCCTTACTACAAATCCAATGTCTCCCCCATTACACATCTTAAAAACACAGATTAAAAGCAAGTGTTTCCTCAGGAGGACTCACAGATCCACCCAAATACCATGTGCCTACCACATGATTCCACTTGGGAAAGAGCTTACTATGACACAAATATAAATATAAGCCTCAAGTCAAATTTCTCCAAAAAGAATATGTAATAATTGTGGGAAACAAAGATAGATATCAACATCCTGATACTTACAAAGGACAATTTCACAAAGCCATTCAATGAAATGGTTAAAGAACTCATGAAGGCGGTGTTAGAGAGTTCCAAGGAGAATAACATTAGAGTTAACTCACACAGTCATGAAAAAAACTGAAGAGCTGGTGGAAGAGACAGGAGTGTATAAGGTATAAAAAGCAGGGGGATTTTCAAGGAAATCCGACTCAACCAGAGAAGTATGAACTGCAGGACATGCTTTTGAAATGTGCAATGCATGGAAACTAGACGGTAGTGCAAATCCAGAGCATAACCCTTTAGTTTAAACAGAAGTGGAAGCTGTTATTTAATATGATTTCCTGACAAAAGTTCCTTTTGGAAAAAAATTAATCTTTTGGCCTAAGAATGCAAGATTAGAGCTCTGGAACAGCTAAGACACACAGCTTTCTTGTACGACATGAGAGCCATTTTTATTTGAAAGGGTTTTACTTGTGTTTTGGTTTTAATTATAAAAATATTGCTTCTGATACAGGAATCATGTTGAGATATAAGTGCTTTTCCTGTATTTCAGCTGCCATCTTGGGTGCTGGTATGTATAAAGTAGATGGTACTATACTACTTTATTTCATTACTTATTTGCTAGCATCTCTTGACATACTTCTGGAGGGACAGCACCAGCCACATAATAGACTTTTTCACTGTGGGTAATGTTCAAGAAACCAGTAATAATCTTGTGAGATTCATTAAGTACCACATCCAAGTGTCTGCAATGATGTGGATAGTAGAACTAAGATACTATGACTACATAGTATCACAAAAGCTCAGTGAACTGCATACCTGGCTGCACAGATGGGGTTTTATTCCTCACTTTGTCTCCTGAGATGTATTGCCCTGGGTACAGTCCCAAAGTGCCTCCCAGAAGAATGGAATGGTAAACTGCTTCTGAATACTCAATGCCTAGGAAAACCTTGACAAGAGTCACTGCAAGTCAGAATTGACTTGATGACACCGAGTTATTATTGTTCACTCACAGTCAATCCTATGATGAATGGTTTATGCATCATCAGGACCAACAAAACTGTGTTTCACCAAATGCATTCTTACTTTAAAAAAAAGACATTGTGAAATCTGCGTTCAGCTAGGGAACAGTTAAAGCTGTAGTATAAAAGGGAATACTTGGTGTTTGCTTGGGCTGGTATTAGAGATAATCTTATTTATTTATTTATTTCTTACACTTATATACCGCTACCTACTTCCCAACGAGAACTCAGGGCGGTTCACACAAAAGAAAACACAAAAGGCAAAGACAGCAACAGCGGCAGGGGCAGACTTACAGCATGTGGGCAGGGAGGAAAAAAAAAAAACCTCTAGTCATTTTTAAAGGCGTCCTTGAAAAGGAGAGTCTTCAAGCCCTTTCTAAAAGACGCCAGCGTTGGGGCCTGCCTCAGCTCGCTGGGTAGCTTGTTCCACATAGGCGGCACCGCCACCGAGAAAGCCCGCGCACGAGTGCTTGTTTTGCGGGCCACCCTCGGAGGGACCGTCTGCAGCGAGAGGTCCAGAGATGAACGGGTGGGTCGAGCCCGATCTAATTGTCGGTGAAGCCGCTCTGCCAAATAAACAGGGGCCAAGCCATGGAGGGTTTTGTAAGCCAAAACCAACACCTTGAACCTTATTCGGGAGGCAACGGGTAACCAGTGGAGGCGAGCCAGGATGGGAGTGATGCGGTCAAAACGACGCGCACCAACCACCAGCCTGGCCGCCGCATTCTGGACCTGCTGCAGTCTCCGAACAAGGTTCAAGGGGAGCCCCATGTAGAGGGCGTTGCAATAATCCAGCCTCGACATGACCAATGCCTGTACCACTGTCCTCAGGGAGCTCTCGTCAAGGTACGGGCGAATCTGAGCGATTAACCTTAGATGATAAAAGGCCGACCTGGTCACGGCTGACACCTGGAGCTCCAGGGTCAGACCAGGATCCAGGACGACGCCCAGATTCCTCACTCTTTGCGCCAGCTGGAGGGCGGACCCATCCAGACTGGGAAGAGGGCCACAGTACCCATCGGGGCCGCCCCCGAAGAACAAGACCTCCGTCTTTCCAGGGTTGAGCCGGAGTCTGTGGGTCCTGGTCCAGTCCAAAACTGCAGCCAGGCAGCGATCAAGGGTCTCGTGCACAGGTGGAAAAGGAGAGATAGAGCTGCGTGTCATCAGCGTACTGATGACAGCAGACTCCAAAACTCCGGATGATCTCGGCCAGCGGCTTCATAGATGTTAAAGAGCATTGGGGAGAGCGACGACCCTGAGGCACCCCACAAGAGAGTGTCCAGGGAGCCGACAACTCACCCCCAAGCTCACTCGCTGGGTACGGCCCTCAAGGAAGGAACGGAGCCAGCCAAAGGCCGAACCCCAATCCCCACCTCCGAGAGCAGCAGGATACCGTGGTTGACGGTATCAAAAGCAGCTGACAGGTCGAGGAGGACCAGCAGGGTAGAGCAACCCTGTCGGCCCCCTCAACAGATCATCGTGCAGAGCGACCAGGGCCGTCTCCATCCCATGACGCGCGCCTGAACCCAGATTGGAAGGGATCCAGGACATGGTTCTCCTCCAGGAACGACTGGAGACGCAGGGCGGCGACTCGCTCGACCACCTTGCCCAAAAAGGAACATTGGCTATGGGACGATAGTTGGACATGTCGTCCGCAGCCAAGCCAGATCTTTTAATAATGGGCTTCACCACCGTCTCCTTCAGCAGACTGGGAAAAATCCCGTCCCTGAAGGAGGCCGAGGCAATTAGCGAAGCCCATTTTGGCATGCTCCCCTGCGATCTTAATCAGCCAGGACGGGCAAGGGTCGAACGGAGAAGCCGCAGGCCTGCAGTGTCCCAGGGCCCTGGAGGCCTCCTCAGATGTTACAGACCCGAACTCAACAAACCGGGGCGACTGAGGCGGCCCAGTATCGGCCACACCGGGGGCTGGATCAGGGCAACCGGCGTCCAGCTCAGAACAGATGGCCTCTATCTTGGTTTTAAAATAGGCTGCGAATGACTCACTAGTGAAATCACTAGGAGGAGGCCCAGGCGGACCAGGATTGGTGAGGTCTCGAACCACCCGGAACAACTCCGCGTGGCTATTCGAGGCCTCACCAATTCTCAGGGCAACAAAGGATCTCCTAGCTGCCCTTATCGCTCGAGAGTAGCGACTGGTCGACGCCTTTACCGCAGCCCAATTCAAAGCCGTCCGAGCGTTCCGCCATCTGCTCTCTAGCCTTCTCCGTTCCTGCTTCATTGCCCGCAACTCCTCGGTAAACCAAGGAGAAGAGCGGGCTCGGCACCGGATCAGGCGCTTGGGGGCGATCCGATCGGCTGCCCCGGTCACTTCCTCAAACCACCTTTTGACCAGGGAGTCGACCGGAACGTCATCCAGACCGTCTGGTAGAACCCCCAGGGCCTCCGAAAACCGTGCAGGGTCCAGGAGCCCCGGGGCGGGCCCAGATGGAAGGGCCCTGCCCCCTGCGGGGGTGGGGTGGTGATTGCCAGGGAGAAGGTCAGCAGATAATGATCTGACCATGACACGGGACGGACCAACAGGTTGCCGACCCCCAGATCAAAGCCCGTCAATGAGGAGGCAAAAACCAGGTCCAGGGTATGTCCTCCCTTGTGAGTGGGACCGATGACAAATTGGGACAGGTTCATGGAGGCCATGGACTCCATGAACTCCAGAGCTGCTCCCGACAGTCCAGCCCCGGCATGCACGTTGAAATCCCCCAACACCAAAAGGCGGGGGGATCTCACAAGTGCCGCTGAGATGAACTCGGAGAGCTCTGGCAGGGAGCGTGCAGGGTCGCAGGGAGCTCGGTACACAAGCACAATCCCAAACCTGTCCCTCTGTCCCACCACAAGGTGAAGGCATTCAAGCCCCGGGCTCACCAACATCGCGGATCTGCTGACATGAAAAGAGTCCCTGTACACAATCTTGGAGAAGGAGTCTCTGCTCACATGTTTAAATGGCAGCTCCGCTCATTTATCCTAGTACAGGGATTCAGAGGATTGGTTGTTTTGGCAGCAGAGTACACAGGTATAGAAATAATGTGATTACCTTCTGTTTATCCCCATAGAGCCAACTAGTATTCTGGAAGTCATAATCCAGAACAACTCTGCTTATTCGCTGCCTAATAAAATGTCCTGTTACAAGTTGTGTCCTGAAGTCCATCTTCAGTTTTCATTTTCTGTGAAACTTATGGGGACATGCCAGCCTGTTAATTAAGGAAGACAAAAAAAATCAATGCAGTGCTCTTGATAATTTGATTGAACCATGTGCTGACTCAGGAACAGGTTGGCCTCAGAGTTGACTGTCCTGGACTGACCCAGCCCACTCTCCTTCAGGAGAACAAAGTAAAAGGCACCCCTGCTTATAATGACACAGCAAAAATGGATCCCAGACTCACAGAGATTACTCATCCCTTCCCAAGTTCAGTCTGAATTCCCTTCCCAATCCACTCTAGATCAGGCTGTCAGAAAAAATGTACATCATCATCATCATCATCATCATCATCATCATCATCATCATCATCATGGAACAGCAAAGTGCTGGATAAATGTCAAATGGCAAAGACATTGCTTTCCCCTTAAACACGAATTTTAATAGTGGGGCCACAACATGCGTCAGCCACACGACTCTCATTGTTTTCCACATGAACCATTCAAAAATAAGTTATGATTTACAAACTGAAATTTTCCAACTTAAGTTACAAATATATTTTATGGTTTGTGGCTGATTTACTTCACAGTTCTAACATCTGATACAGTCCTTTTTTCTTCTACAGCAAAGATTTTGCTTAATTAATAGCTTCTTGCTTGGAAGTTCAAGCATGCAAGCAAGGTCATAAACTTAGTCCTTTATACTCTGATATTGACAAATTGCTATCATTTTATTGGTTGATGTGATTAATATGATTAACAAAACTTAATTTCCAGCAAGGTCCTGATAAGTTTAGATTTCCGACATGAAAAACTGTCAGATGTTAGTAGATGTTACTATTTTCCCCACAAACTAGGCTTGATTTAATTTTAAATCCCATTGAAATCAGCTGATAAAGATGTAGGTGATAACCATCTAATTGTCACTTGAAATAAACCTAATGAACTATTTTGAGATAAAACAAACAATGCAACATACCCATGTTCAAATAACATAAAGGAACTCATAAATCAGTGACCTGAAGGGAACAAAAACAGTGAACAAGTTCCATGATCACATACCCCAATGCCTTTGAAAGAACTTCAGTAGGAATTTTGACAGCTGTTACTTAAGTGAATGAAGGAACTGAATGAAGGAATTCATTCATTCATTCATTCATTCATTCATTCATTCATCCATTCATTCATACTTAGGTGTAATGACACATACAGGGAGGTGAACTATAATGGCAATTAAATATGGTGCTCATGTCTAGCTTGTCATGCACTGACAACTCCACACATGCATGATTTCTGTATTCACTGCATCAGCAGTGAGAGAGGGGCAGGGCCAATTGTCCCATATAAAAACCCACCTGTGGTTTTGAGTTACTTTCCCTGAACAGAAGTACAGCTCATCATCTATGGCTTGTGAGCAGGGCATGGAGTGCCCTCCCAAAATTTGGGGATAAGGCTTTCCCATCCTGTGCTGTTTAGTTGCCCCTGCTTTCTATATAGAAAACTCCCGGCAGATGCCTAAATCTGGCTTTATGTGAATTATTTTCATTTCATTCTGTTTCTCAGTCCCTCACTGTCCAAACTCTTCCCAAGTACGGTAAGTGTTATTAAAGCATATGGCTGCAAAGGGTTGAGAAGCCAGCCAGCACCCATAAAGCATATTGATGCTATACATCAGTTGCAGAACATGTGTGTGGCTTTTCTGCAGCTAGCAAGGAGAGGAATGTTGACAGAGGTCCCTCAAGGATGTTCTCCTCTGTCTCTTTTGTTGTACGGATGATTCAGTCTTTTGTTGTTTTCTGAAGCTCATTTGCTAAGGCAGCTTCCTTCAGCATATATTATTTCGACAAGTCTTTTTACACTCCTTTGGGCTTCCCGTATTTGGTTCTCTATGAAGAATACAGCTTGTTTTAACCTGTCAGTGTAAAACTGGGATTCTCCCGAATCTGACACCATCTCATCACTAGAGTGATCATAACGTCTATGCTTTGTGTGCTGAGCAGGAGTTCCAGGCATCATCTGTCATCCAAGTTTACAACCAAGCACTGTACATAAAAGGAAAATACCCAATACGAATATGACTCCAAAAATGTTTTTAGTGCATAGTGGATGGCATATCATCCGTCAGATTTTGTACTTTACATACTTCCATAAAAGCTGTTAACAATGGTTGGAGCTATTGTAGACGTCAGTAAGTTATCTTAGAGTAGTTTCTAGAGACGTGAATTCATATTGAGAAATCATCAGAATTCACCTGCAAAATGCCACATCCCGATAGTTCAAATACAACCAAATACAAATTTCATAGTTCTGAATATCTCTAATAATAATTCGTAATATTTGAAGTCCCATTCGCTTCTGTAGATTAAATAGCATAGCAAAGGGCACACCGTGATTTGGCACTGAAGACTGCTCCTTTGGTGAGAGAAGAGTGGGACACTGTGGGTCAAGTGTTCTGTGTCTTGAGAGTACAACACAGGCCCTTAGTGGGGAGATAGCCATCCTTAGCCAGATGATCCCAATGTACCAAAGCTTCGTTGGAATGCTGTGAGGGCATAAGGAAGTGATAGTCTGGATGAATGGGGGATTCTATAGAGGAAGAACTCTGAGGTGGTGGGCCTTGCCAGCGAGCTCAAGTACTGCTCCATTGCAGGTTTGCCTTCCTGTGGAAGAAGAATGAGTATACACTAGCAGTCTTTTGGCATGCTGAATTAAACAGTGGGCAATGGATATTAAACAGCAGTAAGAAGGAGGCCAATGCCAGCCAAATTTCCATTATTGCTTTGAACAAATCTGAAGCTGATCTGGACCTAGTTTGGTTCTCTCCAGTTTGGCCTGGTTCAGTTAGGGTTTCAAGGGCTCCTTCTAATGAAAAGGATAGTACTGTTCTCTAAAACAGATAGATAGATAGATAGATAGATAGATAGATAGATAGATAGATAGATAGATAGATAGATAGATAGATAGATAGATAGATAGATAGATAGATAGATAGATAGATAGATATAGAGTGAGTGAGTGAGTGAGTGAGTGAGTGAGTCATAGGGGAATGAGGAGGGAAATGGGAAAAGAGAAAGAGGAGAAAGACTGATTCTCTATGCACTCTCATTGTGTCCAGATTTTATTATTGCTTCAAAATGAAAATGGAATGGAAGACAGCCATGTTGGCAGGGAACTCTACTTAAAGCAATGCTGCTGAATCTGCCATGTAGGGAGATTTCTCCCCACCCCCACAAAACAGCTGTCAAAAGTTGAGAGAAACCTAAAAAGTCCAATGTAAGATATTCCAGCAGGCAAAGTGATGACAAGACTGAAGTGCACACTCTTGTATGGTGCATGCAATGTACAGTATAGATGATGATACTGTGAATCTAATTGACAGACATTCAGAAGTAAGTAGAGCAAGAAAACCTGAAAAATACAGCAAACAAGAATTTTTGGACTCATCATGGGCAATGGCTTTACACAAGAAACTTCTTTTATTACAATCACTACTCAGAGATGGCATTTAAAGGCTGGGAAGCTGATGTATGTCACCAAAATGTGATTTTCAGGATGGAAAGCCTCTGAACTGATTTGAGTTATGCCATGCAACCGAGGAACCTGTTGCAGGGTTATGCATTGCAGTTACACAAGGTCTTAATTTCCAAGAAGACATGGAGGTGATTGTGCTTTATTTCTAGTTTTCCAAAAATGGACACTAGAGGAAATATTTCAATATCACCCTTCCATTCATTACATACAATCAATCAAACATGTCAGGAATTTGCCACCCTAATCTAAAGAAAGAAAAAGCATACACATCACAAAGGATGGACTGAGATCTTTAAGAAGCCTCTGGGCTAAACAAAAAGTAGTTCATTACAAGGCACCAATTTCCCTCATGAAAAAAAGGACCCAAATATTCTACCTAAAATTCAGAAAATGTCCTGAGCTGCAGCAAATCCACAAGGCATCTTTCCCTGCCTAATGGGCTGGCTTGCTTCACCGCAGATGTAGCAGCAAAGCTTAATCAGAATAATGGTGGTGAGTGACTGCTTTCAGAGGCAACAGGCCTTATTTCCCTTCTAAACAGGAAACTATTCTGTATACACATAGAATATACACCTTATTGCACACACCAGGACTTTTCATAAAAGAGTGCAGAAAGTCCTAACATGGGCCTGAAAAGGAATCAAACGCTTGATGGAAAACAATCTGAGTGGCAGCTTCATGGGTACTGCCTGTCTGGTTTGTAAACCTGGCTCATGTCGCTGATAGCCAGTATTTATCATCCAAACTGGGAAATGGCAAAGAGTGACAATCCTGTTACATCAGCCTGATTTGCAATCATTAGATAAGGACTTTCAGGATCACCTGCCAGCTTTGGCAATTTTAATGTTCCAATCTGCAAGTGGGGGTGATGCAATAAAATAGCAGCAATTTAATGTTAGTAGCTTCAAAACAGCTGTCACAATGCAGCATTCATTTTTTCTCTTCGCCACATGCCCAGTAAGCAGGGTCCTAAGTGTTTCATATTTTAACATCTCAAGAAGGGGGTGGGTGGGGTGGAAAATATCCAGGCAGCTTTCCAAATCCACCAAAGGAGTACTATCTGTGACACCTTCCCTCATGTATTCCCAAACACAGCTTCCAATGCTCAGAGAAATAATGGCAGACATAAAATTAATGGAGCATTGATCATGGGCATGAAAACATTTGTACAAAAGAATGCACCACATACGGCTCACCAAATGCAGGAACAGTGCAGCATAAATAATGGTGCCCTTGATGAACAGTGATTCCCAATTATCTCCATGCTACAGTTTGTTAGTCTAGGAATTGCATTGCAGACATGATCCATTTGCTGTCATTTGTCCTCTTTTTTCCTCTTTGGGCTCTTCCCTCCCCCCTCAAATTTTAGATCTGACGCCACATTGTCTTGTATTTCCTTTTGTTGGTGAGCTTTGGTAAAGGGCCAAGCAGTAAAGATGTGCACAGCTTAAACTTTTGTTTCCTTTTTGGTCCAGTTTCTTTGGGGGGTGTTTGCATCTTTATATGGTGGGATGTGTGTGTGTGTGTGTGTGTGCCACCCCTTTTAATGATCATGAGGGAGTGAGAATCTTTTCCCCCATGCAGCAGGGGTGACAAAGAGGAAAGGAGGGGGAGATGAAAGTGGATGAAGTTGAACAGGAGAAGGGAACACTGAAAACAAAAGAACCTTGTTCAATATTTTCTCTTTCTGTTGTTTAAAAAACAGTTTGAAGTATACTGATAATGCTATTTATAGCAAAATTCAAAGAAACCAGCATTTTAGCTTGTTTTGGTCTCACCGAAATAAAGAGTGGAAAGAAAGGTTGAAGGGCTTGTGGCAGTTTCAGGAATGACATTCATTTTGGTATTTATGTTTCTCAAATACAACCTACTTCTGACTGGGACAGGGTACAGAGCACATTACACCCCTATTAAAGCAGCTCCACTGGCTGCCAATCAGCTATCAATTCAAGGTGCTGACCTTGACCTACAAAGCACTGTACAGCCTGGGTCTTTGCTACCTCAAAGATCAAATCTCACAGTAACAACCGACTCGGGTGCTAAGGTCATCAGGAGAGGCCCTTCCATCTCCACCCTCTCAGGTACATCTCGTGGGAATCCATGAAAGGGCCTTCTCGGTCAGACTCTGGAACTCCCTCCCACTAGAGGCCAGGACTGCCTCATCTATGTTGCCTTTCCAGAAACAGGCAAAGACCTTTCTCTTCAGGCAAGCTTTCCCTGAAGGATGGACTACCTATTATGTGTCTTTTATATGAATCAATAGGCTCACATAGACTTTGTGTTTATAACTACGGTACTTATAACCTTATGTGTTTACACCGACACCAGTTTATTCTTTCTCAGCATCCTCAGAAAGTAGAACTGGGGTACAATTTCATAGTTTTTCTCTCTCACACACATTGAACATATCCATAACAAAAAGTGCATGCTAAAATCAACCCACTAATCTTAAAGCTGCCATGATCTATCAGTGCCAACAGCTTTTTTATTATCATGACTGCTGCTCTGTGTGGTTTCATTCATTTATGGTTAATGTTTATATTCCGCCTTTCAGAAGAACAACCAAAGTGACTTCCAATAACACAAAATGAAGGCATTCCTTTGAAGAAAATTTGGGACTCCCATTCTCTCTCCCCTCCCCCGACATTAATTCCTTTTTCCAAGGGACTTAAACATAGTCTGAAATGCAGGTAAATTTTAAGAAAATGATGCTATTGTTATTATTGACAATGAAGCAATGTATACAAATTAACACAATACATTAAAAATGGAAGACTCCTTTCAAAGAGAGAGGAAACTCAAACTGTTTCAAGTTACAAAGCCTAGCAGGTCAGAAATGCATTTTGCTTGACACAGAAATAATGACAATGAAGGGGTCTGGCAAGGCTTCTTTAGGACAATGTTCCAAATGCAAATAGCCAGCCCTGTAAAGCCTCTCAATCCAACTGCCACCTTCTGCTTTTCAGATGGTGGAAGCTTGCACCAATTGGCCTCAGAAGATGACTGATACAGTTAAAATAAATATCTGGGTCTGAAGCCACAGAGGAGTTTAAACACTGAGACTACCATTTTGAACTGAATTTGGGAACATACTGGTTATCAGTACATGGATCACTATAAGTAAATTTTTCACACCTGTGGACAATCCCAGCTATTTTTTTAAATTTCTGTGTTCTGAATGAGGTAGGATTTCCAGATTGCTATGAGGGAAAATCCTACATGAAGATAATTGTAGTAAATTAACTAAGCAGTTACGGAGGCATAAATAACTATGACTAAAAGACCATCTTTGCCATTGGCATTTTAGCAGAAACTGATAGGAGGACCTTTATTTTCTGTCAACCAAAACTACTTGAGAAAAATTTAATAGGGCACTAAGGGCCTTTTTACATGACCCCTAAGATCCGCTGGCCACTTAAATTCGGACCAGAGATCTTAGGGGTTCCTCGCTCTTCATCTGTCCCCACCCCCCTCCGCACTTCCTGGTTGCTGGCTGCCTGAGGGAGGGAGAAAAAAGAAAGAAAAGAATGCCTTCTTACCTCTGTTTTGTTCCGGGCAGCATTCAGATCTCTTAAAGGGGCGGGGCGCAAAAAAAGAACAAACGGAATCCAGGAGAGCCCCGCACTCACTATCCTTACACCGGATCAAATATTTGTCACCTCCAAAAAGCAGGTACAAGAAAACTGCTGTTTGGTCTTGCTAAAGTGGGCGGGGTCGCACTTAATTGTCTGCAAAGTCCGGAGCTGGTGGGTAAACATTTTTAAGGTCCGGACCTTGCAGCCATTTGCGGCGGAGCTTAGGGGTCATGTATAAACGCCCTTAGTATAACCCTCCTCAAATATAGTAAATCACCTGGATGGAGGCAACGCCAACAAATTGCATGTCCATCTTGTTAGGACTCAGTTTCAGTTTCTGGAGATTCATCTGGTCCATTGCTGCTTCCAAACACTGAACACCACTTCTGATTCAAATGGAAAAGGCATACAAATTCAGATCCATTGGCCTCATTTGGTGGCTTCAAGTGAAAGCTGAACTGTGTGAGATATCTAATGAAACCTCAATGGACCCATAATTACGGCCATGAACAGCAACTATCTGAGTTAAGATGAAAGAGCAGTACCTTCAGAGAGGGAACATTTTAGGTATTCCACCCAATTTATGTGTTTTCTGACTGCTTGTAAAGCTCAAGGGCCACAGGCTGCCCATCTCTGTATTAAAGCCTAAGCTGTGACAGTTCATACACCAACTCTTGAAATCCTCTTCCACAGTCTGCTGGAGATAATGAAAATATATTTTGGGGGTGATTGACTGACACTGATGGCAAGTTAAATTGAAGTTTCCGTTATTCAAAAAAGAAGTCATTCCATATTGTGAAGTCTCCAAGCATAAAAAATGATCTGATAGACAGGTAGGCTGCAGCTGTCTGGGGAAACACATGACTTGTGTGCATAAAATGAGCTTGCATGAAGAATTCTAAAACTCTTGAGAGGTTCTGGCAGGTTAACCTTCATTTTTATTCTCCGTCCTGGATACCCAGTAACTGCCCGCTCAATGTGCATTCTTTAATTTTTGGCATATAATATCCCTGAAAAAAATGTTTTATTCCATATCATTTGGTCTGTTCCTAAAACAGATTATAAACTAAGCAAATTTAAGCCTAGAAAAGGTAGTTCAAATGCATGACAAAAATTCCCCCACAAATAATAGTGGGAAAGGTCAGCTGTTATCCAAGAACTGAATGGTAATTCATAGAATACTAGGTGAATGAACATTAAAAATACATATAGGCGGGGGCTATAAAGTTCAATTCAACAGGGGCCAAACTTGTTAACTGCACTATTCCAAATAACTAGAAAGTTAGCAGGCTAAATGTTCTGCTTGACAATGCCTCAGGAGATGAGGTGTCTGGAAAAATCATTCTCACACTGAAGGAGTTATTGTCTTCCATTCACCTCACTGTAGATGGATAATCTTGTAGCTGAGACAAAACAACATATATTACTGAGAATTTATATAGCACTTATACTAAACAAACAGGCTTTTATGAAGGGGAAAGGTTTATAGCTTTTAAGAGAGACCTGTGAAATGGATTTGTTATCTTTAGATTCTCGGCCAAACATAGGACCTAAATACACCTGCCAAAAGCACCGTAGTCATATCAATTCTTTCCATAACTCTTTTGTATCTATACATTTATTTTTGAGGTAATGTGGCATCTATTTTGGTGGGAAAGTTCCCACTGATTTTAAGGGTGCTGATTAGAGATGGGCACGAAATGGGAAAATGGTGTTTCGTTTCATTTTTCAGTTCATTTTTTTCAGTTTGTTTTGTTTCATTTTAAACAAATTTTTAAGTAAAACTTCATTTTGTTTTTTATTTCATTTTGTTTTTCATTTTTTCTTAAAACACTGTCTCTCTCATATGAATTTTTGGCAGAAAGAGAACGATGTAGGAAAGTGACTTTATCCCCAAAGAAGCAAGCGACCCAAAGAGGCAAATAGTGTGTTTTGGCCTCCAAGTCACCCAGAGCCAGGAAAGTGACTTATTTAAAAGTGAAATATTTAAAAAAATCAATCAGAGTTATCACAAAATTACATGTCTTAAGCACTGGGCATCACCTTTGTAGGGATCACCAGCCATATTTATTAAATATTTAATCATATTATTTGATTTGAAGTTGGCTTTAAATCATTTTCAAATCCTTTTATTTTACATCACACAGCAATGCCACCATTAACGAAAAATGGATCAACGAACCAAAAATTTCCAGTTTGTTTCATTTCATTTTTCTTTAAAAATCAGTTTGTTTTTTTTTGTTCTGAAACAAAACAAAAAATGAAAAACGAAACGAAACAAAAATTCATTTTGTGCCTATCTCTAGTCTGATTCCTTTCTTCCTGTTTAAAATAGCAGTGTGGCTACATCTGTGCTATGTGTCCTAGGGAAGGTGGCTGCCAGTATTGCCTCTCACATTATCTCTCATGGTCTAAACACACACACACACACACACACACACACACACACACACACACACACACACACACACACACACACACACACACACACACACACACATGCCGTCAAGCACTCCCTGACTTGGTTTCCACCTGTTCCTGTAATAGCAAGATACCTAGTGGACTTTGGAAAGGTGAAGCAGGGGCATCTTTCCAGCAAATGAGTTGCTGTTGTCACTGTTAGGAGACAGGCAGGAAGGAAGGCAGGCACACAGACCATGTCAGGTCAGACAGGCTTCCCACTTATCTCTTCCATGGGCAGTGTCTGAGGAGAGAGCGCAAGAGAACAGGCTTTTTTAAGCTGGCACTCCAAGACTCTATTCCTGCTGCTGCCAATCTTGGTCACAAAGATGCCTCCCACTCCAGGCATCCTGCTGTTGCTCCTGTTGTTGCTGCTGCTGCTGCAGCATGGGGAACGGATCCATAGGGACATGATGTACCTGTAGGGAATGTGTTAATACATTGGTACCATTTACAACTACCCTCCAAATGAGAGGGAAATAAAACAGAAATAAACTACTGGAAATTACTTGTTGATCTTGTAATGTGCTTGCAAATGTATGGAACAATTTTAAAAAACAGCCAAACAGGTATAACTGGGGTTCTCTTGGCAGGTTTGGTTAGACCCATAAAAGGCAAACTAATGTAATACTGTGACTATAATGCGCTGTTGTTGGTTGTTTTGTTTTGCCGGTGACCAGCCAGTTCCATGGTTGTTATCCAGATTGGCCTCTGGCATTGGGAGCAAATGTGTTCTGCTGCATTCAACAATGAAATGTTAGGATGCTGTCACTGTCACAGAGTTGTGAACAGTCAGCGGAAGAGCTGTTTATAAGTGTGCACCTTAACAGTTGGATAGCAGTGCTAAATAAAGATGCAAACACAATAGTGACTCCCTTCACCAAGAACTGTAGTTACAAAAATATGTACAACTCCAGCAAACACAACAGAATTGGCAGGCATATACCTCGTTAGTAAGAGGGATCCAGACTTTCCCAGGAATCATGTGTCCAATCTGGTAGAATAACGAGCTGCTTTTCTCCATCAACATCCCACACCACACTGAGCAACTGTCCTGCATTTATACATGTGTCTGATGCAATCAGTATTCAGCAAATTGAAGACTGAGCATGTGTGGAACTGTCACCTGATTTGACTTGCTGCCAAAATTTGATTGTCCAGGTGTGTGCCCACTCTGCTTTGTCATTCCTATCATGCATCACAACTTGCAATAAGACAATTCCATTTTGTAGAACCCTTACAGTCACCTAGAATAGAGGCTCCTTCATTAACATGTGGGGTGCTCTTTTGGTGTAGCAATTACCCAGTCAATAATTCACAGGATTAAAAAGCTGAAAGCCATTAAATAGTCTTCTAGGTATATATAATTCATAGTGCCCTAGTTTCATTATATACATATCGGAAATAGCTCTCATTTATAAAACTGAGCGCAAGTTGTTTCAAATCAGAAAAATCTGAACACATTTTAATTCAACTAAATTAATCAGATCAAGATTATATCTTTTTGTACTAACACTGTATGCCTGTGCAGTTACTACCTGGGGTTCCCCCCCTAATTAATTTGTAACTTGAAGTATAATAATCCTGGAAGTAAATGAAACCCTCCTATGTCTCATTGAAAGCAAATGCAGACCTTAAACCCTGTATTTGGTTGCCACAGTCTCAATGTATTTCATGTTTCTGTGCCTCTGGCTCTGCTCCAGTGTTCATGATTATGTGAGGTGTATGAAGACTCCAGGTTATTGGAGGTCACAGAATAGCACATTCTTGGTGTTCCGCCATTGTGGATTTCATTTTCCAGGGTCAATAATTTTATTTATCCTCAGTTTTAGCCCTTCATTTGAAATGTGCTATAATCACTACATAAAGCCATGCTGCTGAGAACTCTTACCATCCTGGATGCATTTTTATAAGCTCATTTCCCATCTTTCTGTTATATGTCTTCCTTTTTGTTACTATCTGATGGGGCAGATTTCCCATTAGAGATGCTCACTGTCTTCCTCGTGCGCTATGTGTCATATTCACCTTGTGCCTTTTTTTGGGAGACATTTGGGTATGATCCTTGCATCAATTGAGTGTTTCTCATTCTCTGGGAAGCCTCCACTCCAGCAAATGGGGAAACAAAAGTGGCAAGGCCAAATCACTGGCTGCATGATGGAGGAAGGACCAAAGAACACAAGCAGAACCAGGCACACTCTTCTGTTTTATTCTTCACCTTTTTTTCCAGCTGCCGGAGAAAACCCAATCAGCTTCCTAAAGCAGCCAGTAAGAAGCAAGTAAAGTACTTTTGAAAGTGCAGTGGGACCGTTACCTATGATTCTTTCTTAAAAAGCCAATATGGGGAGCCTGCTTTTCTACATCTTTCATCATTTTTCTTTCTCCTTCCCCTCATCGTTCCCTAGATGCATAGTTAGTGGTGCTGTGATCACAAGACTTTGATGATTTAATCAATGTCTTGGCAGCTGGAAAGGCAAAGAAGAATTATTTCTAAATCTAAATAGTATACTCTCCCTCACTTGCCAATGGCAGATTTAATATAAGAGATCCATGGGGGTAACGTTCCACCATGTTTATAGTTCTGGAATCCTTACTTCATTCATCAGTTTCCCTGGAAATGCACTGATACATCTGATTTGTGTCATTTTTATACATTTCTCTGAAGACATAGTATATCTCTCTTTCCTGTTATGTGATAAGTCCCAGGTATCACCTAGGAGCCCCTTCTGTGTAGAGAAGAAGAACAAGAAGCAGAAATAGGGGCACATGGATATGTTACTTTATGTGTCAGTATTCTTCTCTTCTCATTTGCCCTAAGTTATTGCTTCAGCCCCGGTTAGTTTGGATGGGAGACCTATTGGCCTATTTTTGTAGGCGCCAGGTGCTGGGCGCCTGAACTGGAACTGGCAAACCACTCCAGAATTCAGACTGTGAGTCTAGTGAAACAAGTCCAGATGCAAATTGCTTTTGTTTGCTGCTTCAGACTGTGAGTCTAGTGATGTGCCTTTTCTTCCTCTGATTTCTTTTTAAAAGTGATTTCTCCCTAATATAATGCATCTGAATGTGAATGTCCCTCATACAAATACTGATGTGTGCCTCTTTCCTACGAGTACCTATTTTTCAGCATATATTTTTTTCAGTTGTGAACAACAGCATCAAATTCTAATAAGTGCAGATTTCAGTGTGAACATGTATTCTAGTCCACATACAGATACTGATATAGGAGAGAGGCATGGAGACTGAATGGGAGATATAAATATTAAGAAAGGGAAAACATCTAGCCACTCCTATGGAAGAGATACAAAAAACAGCATTTACCTCTCCTGATGATCAACCAACCAACCAACCAACAAATACTGATGATGTACCTGTAGAGTTTGAGTTCCCGGGCACTGCTATTCAAAGCTAGAGATTGGAACCTTGAGCACTTCGAGTTTGAAGACTTGTGCATTGCTCTTGTAAACAAGTGTGTACTAGGTGCACATTTAGAATGCAAGTGCAGGAGTTGCCAGTTCCACTTTATCAGCGGGTATGGAAACAAGATGATGAATTCCTTATATAACTTCTATTGAGCTGGCTGGATACTTCTGCGAGTTAGGTATTTGGGCTGCAGAGCCACTGGCTAGGAGTTTGAATCCCCACTGTGCCCCCGGTGAGAACTTGGCCAAGCCCCACAATCCCAGTATGCCCACAGAAGAAGGGAATGGCAAACCTCTTTGGAGTGCTCTCTGCCTAAAAAATCCTGAATAGACTTGATGGCACCTGATTATTACTATTATTTCTATACCTTCTATAGTAAAACAGATTTAGCAGGACTCTTTTGTGACCATGATTATGATTCATTAGCAGAAATAGTGCCGATATATTTTTCAATAATTCATATCCTCCAGGAGTGGAATTTTGAAAGAATTCCATCACTGGCTGAACATTAGAACGAATGAAATCAGACTAATAAATCATCTATTCTCTTCTGACTGGTATATTATTTACTTCATCCTTTAGATATAGTACTAAGCAGTAAACTGAGGCTTTTTGGCAGAATTTTTATATTAGATCAATAACATTTTCCTTTTTAAAAAAATCAGGGTGTCTGAGAAGGGCAGCTCTGACCCCCATTCATTGGGGGAAGGGCGCATTTGCTGCCCCAGTCCCGGACTTTGGGCGCGAAAACTTCGCGCCCATCCGGGACTTTCTGCCCGGGGACGGGAGTCTATATGTAGGCTCCCGCCCCTCCCGGGCTTGTCTGTGTGAGATCCTCGGCCCTGCCCTCCCCCCATTTGATGGCACCTGATTATTACTATTATTTCTATACCTTCTATAGTAAAACAGATTTAGCAGGACTCTTTTGTGACCATGATTATGATTCATTAGCAGAAATAGTGCCGATATATTTTTCAATAAGGAGGAGAATGAGATTAGCTGGTCGCCTTTTGGGGTCAGATGGGAATTTTTGGTGGCTACTCAGATTGGCCGGGAGTAGCCATGCATTTTCGCCCATCCCATTCTCCTCATCTCGGGGATGGGCTTCTTTCCCATTGGTCACTAACTTGGCGGGTAGTGCAACTGGTAATCAATTTCAGGTAAAGCTCTGATTAGGTAACCCATTCGGCGATATACAGCCCTTGAATTCAGTCTATCACCATTGGCTATGTCAGCAGACAATTATTGTTCGAATATGAATTGAGGCATCTCGAGGGCTGTGCCGGGCTTCCTTCACCCATCCTATTGCGATGCCCAACAGGTGGGCGGCTGCTCACCTGGGCGAATTTACCTGTATATCGAGCTTGTTGGCTGAAGTATTGCATCCCATCTCGTTACCAGTTTGCACTATGGCTCAGGTCCCCTTCACAGGTCCTGACTAACCCAGTTAATAAGTTGATAAGTTATTAATAAAGTTGTGGCCCATTGTACCCAAAAGCTGAACTTGTCTCGCCTCTTTATTTCCAGGCTTGGGGGGCAAAGTACCTTTGATATTCTCAAGGGCGAACCATGAATGCAGACTTGATGGGAAGGAGGTTTGTAACAAGAACCCATATCCCTAAATAAGCAACATAAATGCTGGTGAGTAGGGCTGGGCATGGAAAAATCATGTTTCATTTCATTTCATTCCCCCCCCCCGTGATTTGTTTTGTTCAGTTAGAAACAATTTTTTAAAAGAAATCATACAAAATGAACCAGTAACCGACCAATTCATTATAAAATGAGTCCTCTTTTTGTAGAGGCACCAAATTTGGTGGGTACCTTCCTTTTGCTGCAAACATAACTCAGCCTTGGACTCTTCCATTTAACCCCTCCAAATTTGGAGAGATTTGAGGTTCAGGGGGTTGAGTTATGAAACTTTGAATGGGATGCCCCAGAAAAAAAAAAACATTTCTAATTGCAATGTTATGTGCTTGAAAATAGTGATCCCAGGCAGCTAGCAGTGTGGAAATTACAGTGGAGCTTCCTCAAGCTCTCCACTTGAAGCAGTTCCAATTGGGAGAGATATGGGGCACAGGGGGCCAAGTTATTCAATTCCAAAGGGGTACCCATAGGAAAAAAATCATTTGTAATTTAAAAGTACTGTATTTGAAAATAGTGATTATGTGCTTTTCAAATAGTGGTTATGTGCTTTTCAAGCACATAACTTTGCAATTAGAAATGTTTTTTTTCCCTGAGGGCACCTTATTTGTAGTTGAATAACTCAGCCCCCTGAACCCCAAATCTCTCCAAATTTGGAGGGCTTAAAGGGGAATGTTGAATGAAGGTATCCGCAAAATTTGTTGCCTCAATACCCAGGGGAGCCATTTTACATAGAAACAGATTGGTTTGTTTTAAACAAAAAATGCTGGTTCATTTCATTACTAATGAAACACTGCTTCCCCATTTTGCTTTATTTTGTTTCGTTAGCTAACGAAATGATGAATCAGTGTTTCATTTTTCATTTGGTGTCCATCCCTACTGGTGTGGTTAAAATGATGTTTTTGAGCATTTGGGTTTTTTTGGATGCCACACGAAACAATATGGATCCAAGATACTTGTCAATCATTGCAAGATGGATTTATACCAGAGAATACATTATTATGTAGCATACAATGTTGTTGTTGTTGTTGTTGACAGCAAAGCCAAAACAAACAACAAACACAAATAAAAAATCCATCTTTACTCATATTATTTCACAAGAGTGACAACTTAATTCCTTCTTTAAATTATCTGCTTGGCTTCAAACAAGCATCCAAATTGCTGTAGCAATAGAATAGATACAGTGGTATCCTTTGATTAAATCAACAAAGTCTCAGACAAGTAAAAATAGGACTTTCGGCACAAAATATAAAGTTTTCATTCTAATGGCTCTTTGTGTCTGTAGATGGCAGACAGGTAGCATTCTCCTTGATGTGAAAGATGCCTCTGTGGATGACAAATTGTTGTTTCCTTCCATATCCACAGTGTTTCTTTCTTCTGGGGCTACTACGCAGAAGACAGAACATATGTTTTTACAGTACAAATAAATAAATAAAGGATAGGAATATCTTCTGAAATATGTACTTTGCTAAATCAGTGAGAGAAAGAGAGGATGTGTGTGTGATTATTTTCAACAGCCAGAAAAGAAGTTACAGCAGGCCAGCCCAAAGTCCGGCCCGGGGGCCAAATCCGGTCCGCCAGGCCATTATGAGTGGCCTGTGGCTGGCTGGCCCCCCTCCCTCCCCCTCCTTTGCCCCATGTTTTTTTTTTAAAAAATCCTCCACCAACACTGACACCACCAGGAACATTGTGAAGCTCGGCTCTCGTGCACAGGGCGGCGGGCGGGCGGGCCGCCACCACTGGCATAGCTGGGAAGCTTGGGCGGCACCGCAGGGGAATGTGTGAGGTTGGGCGCACGTGCGGGGCAGTGATCAGGCGGGCCGCACCACCGGCACCACTGGGAAGCTTGGGCGGATAGGCGGTCTGCCACCCCCGGCACCACATGGGGAATGTGTGGGGGTGAGCAGGCCAGCGGGCCTCTGCAGCCGCCAAGGAAATTTGGGGTGGGCTGGCAGGCGAGCCGTCGCCACCGCTGGGGAGCTTGGGGGGGTGCAAGGTCGCACAGATCGCCTCTTCCAAGGGGCGACCTGTGGCCACGGCTCCCTGTGCTTCCTTTGGTCCCCACCTTCCTTCCTTCCTTCCGCCCTCCCTTGGTCCCCACCCCCCTCCCTCCCTTCCTTGTTCCCCACCTTCCTTCCTTCCTCTCTTGGTTTCCACCTTCCTCCCTCCCTCCCTTGGTCCCCACCTTCCTTCCTGCAGATGGGGTTGCAAGGGGTCAGTGGGTGGGACTTATGGGTCAGTGGGTGGGGCTTGCAGTGGGGTGGCAGGGTCGGGGAGCAACTGGCCCCTGACACATTCTCAGCCACCAAATCTGGCCCTCCTTACAAAAAGTTTGGGGACCCCTGAGTTACAGCGAAAGCTTGGCCACTAAATAACCAAGAATAAAAACAACTAGTTACTTTCAAGTTCCATAAGAAATAGCTGGGAGCTATCTTTGTGACACGTGCCTTGCCAACCCAACCCTATCCAACTAGGAGTTTAGCCTAGTATTTCCTGGACCTCATGAAAAATGGTGGAACCATTTGATACAAATCTAAATGAGGTTTGTGTTTGTGGGAAATATGGGATGAGTCACTCTTTTCCTTTTGCAGACAGATCAGTAGCATCCCATCACATGAAATGTCAGGATCAAAATAGGAGATGCCCGGGAGTGAGTCCTTGTGATCACACAGGGTGAAGCGTACAAGGACTGGGAAGGGATGGAACTGCTTCTTTTGTCCAGCTGATTGTTGAAATGGGTACAAGGCACTTCACTCCCTACCATTATCCAGAAGCAGTTAAAGGCATGGCCCTTGCAATCTCTGCACAAAGATGGCTGACTCTTGCTTGTGGTCTTTGGGGGCAGCCTTATTGCACAAACACAAGATTGGCAATTTTGCAACAGAGAAGGCCCTCTCTTTTATTCCTATGAAATGTGTGTGACAGGGCAGTAGGACTGAGGCACCCCCAAAAAAAAATCTTTGGGGCTGAGAAGACTCATACAGTGTGGTAAGGAGTAGTCCTCCAGATAACCTGGACGTAAACCCTGGAGTGTTTTAGAGGTCCTAACCAGCACTTTGAGTTGAGCCTAGAAACAGACCAGGATCCGATGAAGAATATTGGCAGACATCATAAGCCTTATATGCATGACAGCTGCACCAAAAGGATTTCAGCCAAAATGTGCAACTACAGAGTTGTATGCAGAATAACCTGCAGATTCCAGTTGATTTTACAAAAGATGTCGTATCTGAGAGTTGTATACAACAAATGACGTTGCCCAATTAAGTTAGCCACAGCTAATTGCAACTCATAGATGAGGTTATATTTGGGGTCCTTCAGAACAGGCTGATCAATATCTCATGCTGACAGTGTCAAGAAGGTGGAGGCCTGTTCTTTGTGGTGTTTCACTGTCACTTTTTAACACCTGCCTGGTAAATCTTACACAAAAGATAAAGGATGCTTCTGGCCTTTCTCATTAAGTCTTCTGTTCTTGGCTTCTTCATGCAGGCCTCAGTGCTATCAGCAAAGTATAGATTTTTGCCTTGAAAACTCAGAAACCAGACTACTAAATTAAACTCTTTCAAAAATGGGACTTTTCTTTGCCAGCTGCATGTGTGGCATTGGGCCTCTCTAATACAGACATTAGGAATACAGAATAGCACAATGAAGGTTTCTCAAAAACCATTTTATATTTAGAAAGAGGGTCTGAATATTTGAAATGACTACAGAGTCTCCTCCTGCCACCTTTACTCATTGTCACTCTGATTTTCTGAGTAAATCAAAGATGTCCATATCAAGCTTTGAAGAGAAACATACAATTGCTAAGAACTGGTACTCATATATTCTTGGCAAAACAACTAACAGTGTGCAGCAGCCCCTTCATTGAAGTCATATTAAACCTATATGTGGTGGTCAGAACATAAATCCAATTTTCCATGGAATAAATATATTTTGTTATTATTTTCTTTACTCTTCAAATTAGGAGTCTTTAAGTGAACACATTTTCTCAGAGGTTGCTGAAAATACAAGCATGCTAGAAAGCTTAATCAACATTAATATAATATAATATAATATAATATAATATAATATAATATAATATAATATAATATAATATAATATAATATTAATTTATTTATTTATTTATTTATTTATTTATTTATACAATTTATATGCCGACCACTGCCCAAAGGTCTCTGGGTGGCTTGCAATAGAAATGAACAATTAAAACAAAGCATTAAAATGTCAATTAAAACTATAAAAACATTTAAATATAAACACAAAAAATCATTTTCTTTTAAAATTTAAGACATGGTGATATACACTCATGTCCTCCAGAGCCAACATGCATGGTCGCAAGCTAAGATAGTACAGTATATATGTGTTTCTTTGTCTAAAGTGAACACATAGTTATACACCTATGTTCCAAATGAGACCCATTTTTCCAGGTGAGTCAAAATTAGGTGTCTCTCTCTGCCAGGTGGGGATCCTGAATGGAGCCTGGGATTTGGAACCCCAGAAAAATGAATGAAAAACAATCTCTACTTGTTCCCACTTTAGCTTTAAACATAAGAACATAAGAAGAGAGCCATGCTGGATCAGGCCAAAGGCCCATCTAGTCCAGCTTCCTGTATCTCACAGTGGCCCCACCAGATGCGTTTGGGAGAGCATGAGCCTTAGATGGAAGGAGATGAATACTTGCTCGGATTTATTTCATTTCCAGACATCACCTGGTGTGCTTTGAATAACTAGGGCCATGAATTTAAAAGTGAATTGCAAAATTCATTTAAATATTGGTAATGTGTTGATTTGTATTCATACAAATCAATAACCCAATGAATACAAATTGATTGGGGGTGTGATTTTTCATAGGGAAATTGTTGGAGGCCACAAGATTTTGGAGGAGGAGGAGGAGGAGGAGGAGGAGGAGGAGGAGGAGGAGGAGGACGACGACGACAACAACAACGACAACAACAACAAGAACAAGAACAAGAACAAGAACAAGAACAAGAACAAGACCTGATTTTTGCAGCTCAAGAGCAAGCTATCAGAACAAATAGAGTTAAGGCTAGAATAGAAAAATCAGCTGAGTCCCCCACATGTAGACTCTGTAAAGAGGCAGATGAAACTATCAACCATATATTGAGTTGTTGCAAGAAAATTGCTAAGACTGATTACAAACAGCATCATAATGTAGGTGATCAAATGGTCCACTGGAATTTGTGTCAGAACTATCATCTGCCTGTAGCAAAGAACTGATGGGATCATAAGCCTGAAAAAGTGATTGAAAATGATCATGCAAAATTATTTGGGGACTTCTGAATACAGACAGACAGGGTTTTGTAGCATAATACCCCGGATATTGTGATTGTGGAGAACAAAAAAGTATGGATCATTGATGTTGCTATACCAGGTGATAGTAGAGTCACTGAGAAACAACTTGAAAAAAATTATCTGATATCAGGATCTGAAAATTGAACTTCAGAGACTCTGGCATAAACCGGTACAGGTGGTCCCAGTGGTAATAGGCACGCTAGATGCGGTGCCTAAAGAGCAAATCAAGTATTTAGAAGAAATTGGAGTTGACAAAGTCACCATCAATCAGCTGCAGAAAGCCACCTTACTGAGATCTGCTTGCATAATTCGCCAATACACCACATAGTCCTAAACGCTTGGGAAGCATTCGACTAGTGATTGGTAATACAAAATCCAGAGTAGTTATCTTGTCGGATGTATGATGATGATGATGATGATGATGATGATGATGATGATGATGATGATGATGATGATGATGATGATGATGATGATAATAATAATAATAATAATAATAATAATAATAATAATAATAATAATAATAATAATAATAATAATAATAATAATAATAATAATTTATATTGTATTCTGCATCAGGCAGCCAAGGAATAGGCCAAGGAATACAAAGAAGAAGAAAATTCACAGAGAGTTGTGTAATTGTGGTAGTTTTTGATTGTGCATTTGTATGTGTTTTAAAGATATCATCATTATTCCTATTTTTCCATGTTGAATGATTTATAATGCCTTTGCTGGGTTTTGTCTTGTTTGCACATGGTTTATGAAAGTCATCAATAAAAATGATGGCATTTAAATTTGTAATGAATGAGAATAACTCCAATTATAATATAACACAGTAAAGAATTAGACCATAATTAAATATAATAAATGTAATAGCAAGGCTGTGAAAATAGCAGAATATCCAGTAATAACAAGTAATTAAAGATATTCAGCCCAAGCATTCAGTGCTTGCCACTGTTTGAATCAGCACCGTTAATCTACAACTCTATGCATTGTTGCTGGGAGTGCAGGTGAGTAAGTGTTGTAGGATTACATGGCACATGTTGTTTGCAGTTTTCCCTCTGTCATTTGGTGTGTTCTTTTTGTTCATTCCCTATATACAAAATATATCCTGAAGGGATGAAACAGTGGCTGAAATACAGCAGTACGTCCCAACTAGATTAGGCCAATTGAATGAGTCAACAGCCAGGTATGTTCCATCAATTCAATGAGCCTATTCCAGGCAGGACGTAGTACCGATTTCACCCAGCGAGTATTTAGAAAAAGGGAAAGAGATGCTGTCTGCTCCCTTCTTCTGTTCCCATTATTTTCAGAGAGAAAACCACTTTACCACCAACACATGCGCCCATCTTGCCCAAATCAGAACACTGCCTATTTGGTACTCACAGCAAACAAACAAGGGGGTGCCCCATACCACAGAGTTAAAAGGCAGACAGGACACTTCAGGAAGACATTTTTCTGTGGCACACTTGGGAGGTGTAACAAACAGTAAATGGAATAATAACACTGAAAGAAAATGGGTTTTATGTCTCAGGAAGATGTTCTTTTAGTGTCCCCAATAGAGACAGGGATGAACTGCCAAACTGGTAGTTTGTGCTGGCTCATTCTTAGACTGATCAGATCCTTGGTGGTTAACAACCCTGCCCCTTGTGGTAGGCACCCATTCAGCGGCACCACCATGCCTTCCCTATCCTGCCTCCTCTGTGGTGCTGTCCCTGAGTGGGCGCCTGCTAGACGAGATAGGGCTTAGAATCACTGAGCACCTATTCGACTGAAGCTTGAACCAGCATGAGCTGCCAATTTGGTGGTTCCTGTGCCTTTCTAGTCCCCAGTCATTAACTTGTCTTGCTCATGTGTGCTCTCACTGCCTAGCCAAAACCAGAGGGCTACATGTTCGGTAACTCTACATCTGGAACACAGAGAGACATCTACAGAAAAGAGGAGTGGGGGAAGCTTCTGCAAATAAAAACAGCATCGGACATTTAAAATAAGAGAGAACAGAAAATGGAAGCCAGGGAAAGATCATGCACAGCTTTATCTTGATCCGTCCAATCAAAGCCTGCATAAGAACAGTGATACGGTTGCTGCGCTAAGTGGTTGGGTGACTTCTCCAGCATAGGCCCAGCTTGCTAACCAAACCCGATTGTCCTTGTCATCTGAAAATGACTGTAATGAATGTATGGTTGTGTTTTCACTGCGGTTCAAGGAAATTGTATCAAAGACTTTATCTGTATCTCCTTTTTCAAGGCTATTTCATATTCTAATGCTGCAGGTCAAACAGCTGTGAATGTCAATGGCTCTGTTTGTTCTCTTTCTGCTAGATTGCTATGGTTGTGCCTCTGTTGTGAAACAATTTCCTGTCTTCTCACACAAGCTTCTGCTATTACTTCAAGCCATTAAAGAGGGACTAGCTATGTGGTTATATACAGTATAACCTTAATTTTCCTAAAGTGGGAATAATTCTTCTTGTCAACCACTCATTCCATGTCTCTTAGCTTTGCAGGTTCCTCACTCATATGCTCTTGTTACTTTAACCTTTAAAATGTTTCTTTTAAAACAAATTGTTTTCTATTTTTGCACCAAGCTATTTTCTAGCAAGTAAAATGTTTTAGAAGTATTACCATTTGACTAAAACAAGATGTGGCAAAGGGAAGGTGAAAGGAGATGTATGGATCAGGCATGGCATTTCTAGTGCTATGTTGGATGGACCATAGGAAAAAACATAGCTACACTTCGCATGTGTAAAAAAGACCTTTCCAAGACCTAGTCATGCACCAGTGGGAATATACATTAAAAGGCAGCTATGAACGATAGCTAGCCTGTGACACCTGTGGTACACAGTGGCTGAAATCCTGTGTGTAATTTATGCAGTGTAAGACTATTTATGTCATTGTCTATGGGATTTTTAAAATACATTAAAACATTTCTGATCTGTGTCCAGAAGATCTCAAGGCTTCTTTGGGTCCTTTTCATCCTGGATAAGCCACTGCAGGCTGAGGTGCAGGGGAAAATCTTTAATTTTGTAAAATCACCATCATGGGGATGGTTTTTGTAACAGTGGTACTTTTTAGAAATTAAATACTTCCCCCCATCCCACAGTTTCCCCAATCCATTGTGTTTATAGCTCACAAGAAAGGATTAATATTGTTTGCAATAGTTTCTGCCACTTAGTTTTGAAATAGGAGAGATACTGAGGAGAGTAACTAGACTAGATTGAAGCCAACGTGGCGAGGAACAGCCCTCAAGCTTGTTTTCAAAACATACAGTTATTCCAAGGTCAGGTGGTTGTTTTTTTTTTTTGAAGAAACAGCATTCTCAACACTGCTCTTACAGTTGTGTCTTTAAATTCAACATTTATTTATTTATTTGTTTATTTGTTTATTTGTTTGTTTGTTTGTTTGTTTGTTTCTATACCGCCCTAGTGCTACTCTGGGTGGTTTACAACATGGGATCACATGACAAAATAGCAAAGGAATACATTAAAAAAACAAAATACAAGAAGCATAATAAAACAATATACATAAATCAGCAACAATAACCTAAAATTAAGCTAAAATGAAGATAAAAATAGCAGGAGGTTGATAAAACAGGAGGAAAGAGAGAAAATAAGCAGTAAAATGAATGGTGACTTACTGGATGTTTGAGAAATCAGGAAAGGCTATTCTATACAACTATGGTTTTTTTAAAAATTGAAGCATGGGTGCCAGCCGAGTTTCAGGGGGTAGATGGTTCCATACCTGGGGAGCAACCACCAAGAAGGCCTACTGTTTGTTACAACTTTCCAGGCCTCCCTCAGGGTTGGGACTCCCAGGTGTCCTGTCTGGCTAGCACGGGTGATTCTGGCCAGTCTTCTTGGGAGGAGCCGCTCTAGAAAGCACATCGTCATAAGGTAGTTTCCTTTAACTTTTGTTTTTAAATCCACCACATATAAAGAGCACCAAAGGCATAATTTTTTCCACAAGAAGGCAATAGGCAGGAAGGCAATAGGCAGGAAGGCAAGTTCATGAAATAATGTGTGTATTGTATTTCAAAAACATTCACCCCTTCTTTGCCAAAAGCCGCTTCCTCAGAGAAAAAGGGTTTAGTGCTTGTTTGAAGGAAAGATTACCAGATACCAACGAGAAGCTTCGCATAGAGAGAGAGAGATAAAAGCATTCTACTCACAACACAACAAGTATTTACAAGCTTTAATGTCCAGCACTGATGGCACTGCCTTCACCATAGCAAAGGTGTTCCTCAAGTGGGAGATGAAGCGTTTCCTGCTTCCACAAAGTTCAGTGCGCACCCTTCATGATCTGCAGTTGCTGCCTCTTTCATTTTCCCTCCAAGGAAACTTTATCCTTATTAGGGTCCCTTTATCCCAAGGAATTCAATTTGATAAGGTGGAGCACTTATCAAGTTGTCTCGCCACGGTGTAGCCGAAACTGGAAATCTGAATGAATTGATTTCTTCTTTCAAGGTACCACTGTAATTTCCACATATCCTGAAGTGGCTATCTTCTTAAGCCATTTCACAATGTCAGAAATTTGCAGCAGCAGGAAGTAGACCAAATAGAGTCATTTGGGCTTAGCACTTGGATGTGGGCATTGCAACAAATGGCATACTGGGCCTCTTCCAACCACAAGCAATCCTGTTTTCACTTGTGCCAGCCTGTTCCAAAAGATACCATGTAGACAAGCTCTCACTCTCCTGCAGCCTCTTAAAACCACAAAGGAGCAGTCATGATAATCTCTCTCAGCATATTGGCAAAATTAAAGGTGGAAAATGATAGAGAGAGAAAGGGCAAAATGGTATGACATTTTAAAGACTAGGAGACTTATTTCAGTGAAATAACTGGAATAATTCATTGAAAGAAATCTATTAAAATGCCACAATATTTTCCTTTTTCCTCCTCCTCCTCCTTCCCTTTTAATTTTGCCAACATCTTACATTCAGAGAGCCAGATAATCGGAGTGCAAAAAAGTAGTTAAGCCCCAAGTCATTTTGCTATCATGTAAACTGATTAGTAAATTCATATGTTCCCAAAATTCTTAGAGAAACTTGTAAAGTATCTATGCTTTACAGACAATTCAGAAGAACAGCTTATTAAAGTCTTAACTCAGCAGTAAATGGTAGGGAAGGATTATCTAGAGCAGCAGAAAATTGGGATGATTAAACAGCCTAACCAATTACTGTTTTAGTAACAGCTATATTTTCATGCTCACATTGGCCACCAGCAGAAAACACCTGGAGTAAATTAAAGGAGATTTAAAAATCTGAATCATTAGATAAAAGTTTTCCTCCCCCACCCCACCGCATTTTTCATATTTGTTTCTCACTTGAATTCAAAGGCCTGAAATTGGGATTGTTAAATGTTCCTGCTTACTTTGATGATGAGCATAACTTGTGAAATCCTGGCCACAATAAAAAGAAGTAGAACAAATCATACATTCACTAGTTGGACTAAATGAATATTTCCCCATTGATACAGTTTAATTTATATGTTATCAACCTTGTACTCCTAGGCGGAGAATTTAAAACATACCTGGAAACAAAAGGTTTTTCTCCCCCATAGCAACACCAATGAGCTGGAGCCCAGGGCATGGGGAAGAGGGGGGAAGTTTAAAAAGCCTGGGCTTTTAAAACTTTCCCCCCTTCCCCATACCCCAGGCCCCAGCTGATTGGCACTGGGGTGGGGAAATAAAGGCTTTATTCCCTCGCCCCAGCAGTAATCAGCTGGAGCCCCGACATCGTGCACCACTCCCCATGCCCGGGGGGAGTCAGGAAAAGCGGTGCACGATGTTTAAAATGCCTTTAAGCAATGGAGCCAAGCACTTTGCCCCATTGCTTAAAGGCATTTTAAACATTGTGTGACGCTTGTCCCAACCCCCTCCCCCCATGTGGGGGAGCAGTGCGCAATGTTTAAAATTCCTTTAAGCAATGGAGGCAGCTTGGCTCCATTGCTTAAAGGCACTTTAAACTTTGCACACTGCCCCCCCCAGGCCCCACCTGACCTGCATCTGCATATCAACGATTTTCAATCAACATGGGTCAGGTGGGTCCCTAACTCCCACGATAGATGGGGGTTACTGAACTACATTACTATAAGGGTACAGGATGATAGCTGTAGTTTGGTGTTTCTGCTCTTGCTACTGCTGATACCCCATATAAATTGATAGACAATTATATAATAGGATACATCTTTCGGATATATCTCACCACTGGCATGAAGGGGAGCTGATTCCCACTGAGAAGTGCTTATTGTAGCATTTTCAGTACCACCAACCACTGTTTCCTGTGTTTCTGATTATGAAATGAAAAAATAAAATAAAAATAAACTTCTAATCAATGCCTAATAATAAATAGGAATGCTTGCATGCATTCCACTACGATGGGTTCCTATAAGCTAATTCTGTGATTAGCACTAACATGAATTATAACCTCATACAATTATTCCCCTCATACAAGGAGAGAGGTGTATTTGGTGTGTACGACAACTGAAAGTCGATATACCGGTAAACTGACATACCAGGGTTTTTTAGAAAACACACAAAAAATACCCCGACAGAAACACCGGCGAAAATAACACTTTGATGTGGATCCCATCCATGGGGACACATTAACCGGGTTTTCTACCACATGGCTACAACAAATTAAAATACACATTTTACTTTGATCCGGCACAAAGTTGACATGGGGTATCAGCCATATAAACAGGATAAATTCAAATGTTTTCCCTTCATGACACCTGTAGGCTGTGCCACATTATTCTTAAGGCTGACGCCCAGGAGTCCACAAGGATTAGGGACCCACCAGTTGATCAGGGACAGGCTGTCAGCTATAGTGGCATGAAAGACCGAACTGCCAGTTCAGTCCTATACAATAGGATAGATTTGGAGATGAAGGTTCATTCATATTATATTCTAAATGAGGAGAGGTTTGTGGGTTCTAACACACTAGCTCTACCAGTCCCCTCCCCGCTTCTTATGAATCTTCTCACCAGCATTTAGGAGTTGTGAAGCCCAGAGAATAACTTCGAAGATGCCGTGGGATACATGCAGAGGCATGATGAAAGAGGATTCATTTTCTCCACCACAATATAAATGGGGTAGCGAGCATGGAAAAAACAGCCTCATGAGATCTGTGGAGAGCCTGTCCTTCCTCTGTGGCAAGGAGAGATTTTTGGGGCAGCCAGGCCCCCATGATTATAAATTACAGGCCATCTGATTCTTATCCTTGTTTGAACCTTTGAATCAGAGATGTTCTTCCACTCATGAATTTTCCATGAAGTGTAGCAAATGTATGTCAGTAGCTTGAAAATTCTTATGTAAGAGACAACTTTCTGCTTGACAAATTTGCTTTCGAGATGAGGGCTATAAAAATGAAGATGGGGTTGCAGTGTCAGTGTGTGTCTCCTCTCTCCTTTCAGATTATTATAAACTACTGCCGCTGAATATTGTTTGATGGCATACACATTCACATATATATTATAAAGCACATTTAATGTAAAATACAAAAATACACATTTCTACTTTGAAATCCTCTTTTTAAATGTATTTTTAAACTTTGCTTTTGAGTTAAGAATTGGATCAGAACAGTAAAAAAGTGGGAAAGCTGATAATGAACTAAATTCCAATACATAGCATTGTTCAGAAAGGTTATTTCCAGATGGTGTGGTCCTAACTACAAGTGATGCCTTCTCTAGGGAGGATTCACTAGACAGACGTATCTTCTGCCTGCAGAAATTTCCTTTTGATGGCCAATCCACCTCTGTACTGGAAGTATCCATTTTAGCAAGCCAATCTCAGAAATCTGCCAGCAGAAGAGGAGTAGGGAAAGGCAAAGTGAGAGAGGAGCTGAGATGTGTGAAATCCAAACTTCCTCCAGCCTAGGGACAAGTACATTCAATCTTGCCTGATTTTGGAAGCTAAGCAGGATTGGGCCTGGTAATTCTCGGATGGGAGACCACCAGGGAATACCAGTTGCTGTAGGCGCCTGGAGTAGGAACTGGCAAACCACTCCAGTATTCCTGCCAAGAAAACTTCATGGACATGGAGTCACGAAGAGTCGGTCATGACTGTAATGATGCAACACACACACAAATTACTCCAAGCAATCCTAGACTAGTAGGGGCTTGGGTTGCACACAGTTTCAGCTGGCCTCCTGTCAGTTTAGCCAGTTGGCAACCATCATGCCTAATTAGAACTGCGGTTCTGGGAAGAGAGATACAATTTCCGGATATGTTGAAGCCATGGTAGAAAAAAGCTTTGGGAAAAAGAAAAATTACGGTGTGTGTGTGTGTGGGGGGGAACAGTGTTTTTTCTTCATTTTCCATGCAAAGTGTCTGGAAATTTTACACCTCTAGTTTTGGGCTCCATCTCCCCAATCCCCTGGGCAGCATGACACAGATAGTTCTGTGAACAGAAATACAGTTCATGTAGCTAATGTGTACCCAAAGAACAACCTGGCAATATGGTCCTGTTCCCCACACCTGAAGGTAGAAATAAACATTCAAAGAACGTTTTAACATTCACAGCATTATTCATCTCATGCTGTGTTAATGTGCACTCAGTCCTACAAAAGATGCCTACGCATTTCAGCCATTACTTACATAATGCTAGTGCAGTTCCCATGATCTCCTGATCCACGTTTTCCTGCTTTCTGCTTCACTGCTGTCATAGAAACCCCCGTGTAGCAAACACCTATCCACTGGAAAGAAATTGCTTCACATTATGACAAAGTAGTCTGCCCAAGAATTTGTGGAGGCTTTGACGGATGGAATATGGATGTGGCCTGATGGCCAAATGGGTGGGGTATAAATCTAATACATGAAATGAAATATCACACTTTTATCCTTTCTGGGAACCAGTGAAGGAACTGAGATGAGGAACTCCCCCCCTCCCGTTAGCTGAAACAAAGTGTTGGATATGCAAGATGCAGAGTTAGGGGAATTGGCATGCTTTTGTAATGAGATATTCTGGAATCTGAGGGAACATGGCTTTATGGATCTGGAATTAAAATAACATCTACTTCAAGTCTTAAACAAGTTAGACCAAAAATATGTTGATATAGAAGCACACTACAACAGTGAGTACTCAATATGTGGACATGAGTACTCAAATGTGCACACCAACGATGAACTGTCTGGTGTAGCTTCAGAATTCATGCAGCCCATGACCTCCATGAGTCTGACCCAGCATGTTGTATGCCCAACCCATAGATCTGGACATACCCTGGACTTGGTGTTTCCCTCCACCTCAGAGGATTCTTATCTGAGGGTGCGGGACATTGTGTCCACTCCCGTGTCATGGTCAGACCATCACCTGCTGTCTTTCTCTGTATCAACCACTGCCCCTCCCCGCGGGGACCTTTGGCCCTCTGTTTGGGCCCGCTCCCGGAGACTTCTGGATCCTGATCGATCCCGGGAAGTCCTTGGGGAGCCTCCTGGCGGCCTGGCTGACGATCTGGCCAACACCATGGTAGATCATTGGTTTGACGAAACCTCCCGGGCTGTCGAAAAGATCGCCCCTAGGCGCCTCATCCATTGCAGAGCTCGCTCCTCACCCTGGTACACCATGGAGCTGTGATCGATGAAGCAAGAACGGAAGAGGCTGGAGTGCAGCTGGAGGAGGAACCGGACAGCGACGAATAAGGCTGCAGGTATTGCCCAGACCAGGCACTACAGTTGGGCGATCAGGGAGGCTAAAACATCTTATTACTCCCTGAGAATTAGTGAGGCCTCGAACCGCCAAGCGGAATTGTTCTGTGTGGTTCGTGACCTCACTAATCCTGGTCTGGTAAGGCCTCCTCCTACTGATTTCAGTAGTGAGACTTTTGCAGACTTCTTTAGATCCAAAGTAGAGGCCATCCGGACCGGATTCGACTCCTGTTGCTCTAGTCTACTCTTGGCACCCCCTGACGCTGCACCCCCTCGGTCTCCTCGTATGATTGAATTTGGGCCTGTTTCCTCGCTTGAGGCCTCCAGGGCTATTGCCCATTGCCAGCCCGCGCCCACCCCTTCTGCCCCTTGCCCATCCTGGCTAATGAAAGCCATTGGTGGGAGCATGCCCGAATGGGCTTCTATCATCGCCACAGCCTCCTTCAGGGAAGGGTTATTTCCCTCTCGCCTGAAGGAGACTGTGGTAAAGCCCATTCTGAAAAAAACAGGCATGGCATTGTGCGAATTGGCCAGCTACCGCCCAATTGCAAATGTCCCCTTTATGGGCATGGTAATTTAGAGGGTGGCCAATCCGGCTTCAAAAGGACATATCTGGAGGGAGAATGGGCCCTTGACCCATTCCAGTCTGGGTTCAGGCCAGTTCGGGGGACTGAGACAGTCTTGGTCACTCTGCAAGATGACCTCCTCCGGGGGGCTGACAGGGGTTGCTCTACCCTGTTGGTCCTTCTGGACTTGTCAGCGGCCTTTGATACCATCAACCATGGTATCCTGCTGGGTCGGCTCTCCGAGATCGGGATCGGAGGCCCTGTCCTCAGTTGGTTCTGGTTCTTCTTGGAGGGCCATCCCCAGCAGGTACAGCATGGGGGGGGGAGTTGTTGGCTCCTTGGATACTTCCTCGCAGGGTTCGACAGGGCCAACCCTCTCCCCCCATGCTGTTCAACATCTATGGGATGGCCCTCCAAGCAGAGGTCAGAACCAGATTTGGAGTCTGCTGTCATCAGTACGCTGATGACATGCAGCTCTATCTCTCCTTTTCCACCGCTGCAGATGAGGCTGTCCAGACCCACGACCAGTGCCTGGGCGCAGTCATGGAATGGACCAGGGCCAACAGACTCAAACTCAACCCCAAGAAGACTGAGGTTATGTTCTTTTGGACTTCCCCATCTGGCTATGGAGGCCCTTTTCCTACCTTGGAGGGCGTTTCTCTCCGGCCTTCGGACAGTGTCCAGAATCTGGGCATAGTTCTGGACCCAGCGCTCACTATGGAAGCCCAGGTGGCCACTGTGTCCAGAACTGCCTTTTTCCATCTCCGCTGTATAGCCCAGATTTGTCCCTACCTAGATGGGGACTCCCTCAGGACAGTTGTGCAAGCGCTGGTGATCTCGAGACTAGACTATTGTAACGCGCTCTACATGGGGTTGCCCTTGACTCTCCTTTGGCGACTGCAGTGGGTACAGAGTGTGGTGGCCAGGCTGGTGGCGGGTGTGCGCCAGTTCGACCACATCACCCCAGTCCTGGCTTGTCTACATTGGTTGCCCATTGCGTCCCAAATCAGATTCAAGGTCTTGGTTTTATTTACAAAACCCTCCATGGCCTGGGACTTGACTACCTGGCAGAGCGGATCAACCAGCGGTCAACATTGGCCCAACCGACCAGGTTGTCGCGGGCGCACATGCTGCGGGTGGCCACAACCAGAGAGGCTCGGAAGACTTCCATTTGTACCCGAGCCTTCTCTGTGGCTGGCCCTACCCTGTGGAACCACCTTCCCAGTGAAGTGCACCTTGCAGAGTCCGTGACAGCCTTTCAGAAGGTATTAAAAACTCTACATTTCCGAGAGGCATTTGGTGACTAGTAATTTCCCCCCCTCTCTCTTTACCCGCCATCTGTTAACTGTTAATTGTCATTTTTTTCTTTGCCCTGTTAGATCATTCTTGTTTTTAAGTTGTTTTATTTGTTGTTTGATTTTGTTTATATTCCATGATGTAAACCACCCGGAGTTTCCCTGGGAAGACGGGCGGTATATAAGCTCAACAAATAAATAAATAAATAAATAAATAAATAAAATGGAAGACAGTGTCCTCATTTATCACAATCAGATAAGAATAGAGCTCCACCCAGAATGTATTTAGCTTTTAAAATGTGAAATGAGGCTTTTATCTAATCTTATATCCCCCATTTACTATAATCAATTTAGCAATTTGTATTAATATTACTGATAGAGCTATAAGAGAATTTTAAAAGAGAAGAATTTTGTTTCCAGTAGGAAATGAAGCACAATAATCTACTATAATATCTTTTCCAAGTTTAGGCAAACAATTGATTGCAATTTATATTTGTTTGTTTTCATTTCCTCTCACTGTTCCCTCTTATTTATTGTCCTCTCATTAGGAGCAATTTGAGAAATGCATTTTCCACTATATTCCAGACAACTGGAATATACCTGTCAGAATAAACATCTCCTTGAGAAGATACACTGAAATAAATAAATAAATAAATAAATAAATAAATAAAAATTGCCTTGTACCATCAGATAAAGTCTGAACTAATACATTTGCTTTTCTATAGTAGGAAATCAGTTGTCTCTTGGACTTCAAAAATAGCCATGCCCCTTCTTCCCTCTACACAAAGAATTAACTTGAGTAGGGCAATCAGGGGTTTATTCCAGGGTGATGGGGGGGGGAATCAGCCCTCAATGACATACTGAGAAAGTAGAGGAAAGATGGCAAGTTCACAAGACATCACAGGGACAACAGAGGGCAAGTCTATCGGGGGTCAACAGAATGGGAGGTGTCAGTAGCAGTGATGTCCAGAGGGACAGCTGGGTGAACTAGGCCTCCCAGTTGGACAGCATATCTACCTGAGCCTTGGCAGGCCAGGCCTCTGAGCTTTATAACACAGTAAATCAGCTTATTATATAGTATGTTACATGTTACATTACATTTGGGACTTTTTAAATATTATTTGCCCAGGTTCCAAAACTGCTAGTTATGGCTGTCCTCACCCGCACAGGCCAACTTCTATAATAATTTGACTCCCCACAAAAAATAGAGGACCCTCATTGGCCTTAACAATCCAAGCACTTCACATTTGAATTTGTAGCACAATTCAAGGTGCTGACCTTAACCTACAAAGCACAAAATGCCCTGGGTCCAAGCTACCTCAAAGATTGAATCTCGTGGTATGAACCAGCTCGGGTGATAAGGTCATCAGGAGAGGCCTTTCTCTCCATCCCACCAAGTTCACAGGTGTGCCTTATAAGAACACATGAAAGGGCCTTCCATGTTGCTGCTCCCAGACTTTGGAACTCCCTCCCACTGTAGGCCAGGATTGCCCCATCTCTGCTGTCTTTCCCAAAACAGGCAAAGATCTTCCTTTACAGGCAAGCTTTCCCTGAATGAGGGACTACCCACTATGTGACTTTTATATTGATTACCATACATGATTGAATTGACTGATTTCATAAGAACACCAGTGTTTCCCATGTTTACTTTCCACCCCTCGTAATGGATTTTTTTTTCTTTTTCCATGCTCTTTTCAGCTTTAATGTTACCTTTTAATGTTCTAAGATGCCTCTTCTAATCACCTGTTCTTAACATGAATATGTCTTAAATGTTCTCTGCTATATATTGTCCCTCATTATTGTAAGCCACCTTGAGTCCTTTTCCAAGGAGAAAGGTGGGGTAAAAAAATATTCAAAATAAATAAATTAATAAATGTGTGCTACAGCATTATATGAGCTGCCTAGATGCCCTAAGCACATCCGATCTCACCTGATTTCGGAAGCTAAGCAGGGTTGGCTCTGGTTAGTACTTGGATGGGAGACCACCAGGGAATACCAGGTGCTGTAGGTGCCTGGAGTAGGAACTGGCAAACCACTCCAGTATTCCTGCCAAGAAAACTCCATGGACATGGAGTCACGAAGAGTCGGTCACGACTGTAACAACACAACACACACACACACACACACACACACACACACACACACACACACACACACACACACACACACACACACACAGCATTATATGCATCACCTGCATATTTTTGTTAAGTTTGCACAAAAAAAACCAATTCGTGTTTTTTGTCTTGTCAAGAATTTCCCCTAATACCTCCTATTCTACTGGGATGAAGTCATTGTGTTGCTCCAGGACCTCACAGATGGAAACAAAGCAAGCACCAATTTACTTCTTTAACAACAATGGCTTCCAAATGTAGAATCCACCACAAATACTTTGGAATACAGCGGACCCTCGTATTATAAACGGTTTGTATAACATCAAATCTGTACAACATAAAAATTCTGGAAAAGGGGGAAAATTGCTTAATGGAATTGCCTATGGGGCGGATCCATACAACATAAAAATCATCATGATTAGGGATTACTCAGTTTTCAATGCATTCCTATGGGAAATTTGCATAAAGGAAAATTTACTTAACAGAATTTCATTTGGAACAAATTAATTCCTTTATACAAGGAATTAAATTTTTTTGCCTTTTGCCATTACAATTTTGTTTGTTATTTGATGCTATTGCTTTTAATATTGCTTCTTAATTTTGTGTAAACCGCCCAGAGTTCCTGTTGGGAAATGGGGCGGTATACAAGTATGAAAATAAATAAGATACATAAATAATAAATAAGGTACCACTGTACTTAACCCATATGTTCTGTTGCAGGAGACTTTTTTTAATGGGCTGCCAAGTCATTTGTAGCAACCCTGGTAGAGCTTTCAAGGTAAGTGAGGTATTCAAGATGTGGTTTTTACCAGTTCTGCTCCCCTAGTAAATTTCCATGGATTTTCAAACCCAAGCCACCAAATCCTAGTCTATCACTATATCTGAAAATATCAACCTGTTATTGCTGCAATACAAATGGCATTTGGGGTTCTATATCAGCTGCATATCTGGTTGTAGAGCCAGAGGTTGGGGGTTTAATTCCCCACTGGGCATCCCAGAAGAACCAGCCTGTGTGACTTTGGGCAAGCTGGAGTCACACAGTATTCCCAGAAGGAAAAAAACTAAACCAGTTCTGAGTATCCTATTCCCAGAAAACCCTGGAAAAGGTCACCATAAATCAGAACTGGATTGATGGCACACAATTATTATAAATCATGTCAAACTGAATCCCAGTAAGATGGAACTACAGTTGGTGAGAGCGTCAGGCTGTGGAAAATAGAGAACTACAGTCTCTGAATGGGCTGCATTTTCTCCGGGGGGGGGGGATATCCTTATCTTGGATCCATCACTGCCACTGGAAGACCATGCAGTCTCCATGGAGTATACTACTAACCTAAACTGACATGCCAACTGTTCCTATGGACAGGGAACCATTTGGAGTTCAACAAATGACAAGTGGTGTACACATATTTCTGAGCATGAGTAAATAAATAATGAATCAATAGAAGTATCAGGCTTAGATCTGGAAAGAGCTCTTCCTGCATTTCATGTCATTGTTGCTTTTGTTCTTCTGATGTGCCAAGGAGTGCAGATAGAAGCCCAAGAGGAATACTCTGGCCATATTTGCATGTGAGCAAAGCTGCTATCGAGAGTGTGAGGCCTGCCCTGGTCCCCATTCCCTCCACTTGTCATATTGTCGGTGGAGGAAGATTCTTCGGATACAGGTTGCTGCTTGAACTCAGATTTATTAAACAAAACAGTTGGAACAATAGAAGTATCTTCCGGGTCCTTGTTATCATTGGGTTCTGGCTGCATCACTCTCCATGCCCAGGCTGGTCCATGTTAATGCCCTCCCCTTGCACAATTTGAGCAACAGTTTCAAAGTCCCCAAGAGCAAATTCCCTGGGCATGTACTTCTCTATCCGTGACACCCACTGGGTAGTTCCCAAAGGCATGGGGTGGGATCCAGGCATCTAGGTGGCCGAGGGGGTTCTTCTATGCACTCCCATGGGTAAAGAGACATCTACAACTTTCTTTTGCCTGCTGCTCCAACCTCTTGCGAACTTCTGCCCACTTTCATTCTGCCCTCTGCACCATCTGCCTCCAAAACGGAGCCTTCCACACCTTCCTGCTTTTCCACTCCCTTTCAGCTGCTTCACGAGGTAGTCAGAATGTGACCCATTCTCCGGTCCACAGCTCCTCTTTGACTACTTCGTACAGTTCTTCCTCTCTAGCTCCCTCACTCGGTATGTTTCCCACCACCACCTCCGTCTTTAACTACTCCTTTCTTAATTATTCCATTCCCCCCATTGGTGGGTTTGATTGGGGAGGAGGGTGCACCTTCTTTCATGCCTTCCTCACAGATTGGTTTTCCTTTATCTTTCAGCAGATATTTTTAATGAGTAAAATGAGTAATTATAAGTAGGAATCTGCCTGGAGTTTTGTCTGAGTTTTGGTAGATGACAATGACTTTTACCCCTTCTCACATTCCAGGCCACAGCCCTTCGTTTTTTCATATGTTCATGTATTTTCACTATGTGGACAAATAAAAACATGTACAGATAATTTGAAATGTTACAGTACAAATCAAATTGCAGAGCCTATAAATTGGCTCAAATCAAATTAGTTGTAATTTGCCATACATGTAGACCAAACTAAAGCTAATGGTATTTGCATAACCCTAATATGAGCATAATTTGGTTGCTATGGTTACATTCCTTCAGTAATATATTTGAGTTATCTCTTAAGCATATACTATATGATAGATAAAGATTGCCATTAGAGATGGGGACAAATAATAAAAAAGAATCACGATATTCAGTGAATATTGCTGATTTGTTAAATATTCATCCCTTCATTTTCATGAGGTCCGGACACCCTGATGACTATGAAGGGATGGTATTTACCTGTTTTTATTCAAAGCTAGCCTCCCTCTGCTGCCACTGGTGCCTAGACCTCAACTGTGTCCTCTGACAGCAGCCTCCATTACTGTGCTGCTGTCACTTTTACAGGCCAGGCACTGGAGCTCACAGTGAAGGTAGGGATTGGCCTGGGGCAGGACATGGTGGTGGTGGTCTTCCTTTTATAAAGACAGCTACAGGGTGTCTAAAACCCCCCAATAAAGAGACAAAACCAATTCACGGAGGAGATTCATGGTTCATAATTTGACTACCTTGATGAACCATGAACCATGATGACCTGCCATTTTGATAATTTGTCCACATCTCTAATTGCCATGTAGGTAAAACCCATGAACGAATTCCATTTTGAATCTATCTATCTCTATGAAGGTGCAATTACAAAGCAGGACAAATGTGTAATGACCCACTGTGACATTTCACCTAGATATTTGAGTTTCCCCGGGTGAGTTTGCTTTAGTGGCTCACACAAGAATCAGCAGAAAGACCAGAGGAAACTGTGAAGCTTCACATATGAGCAACTAACTTGTTAAGGTGGTTGTACTGAAGCTGCCTAGATGGTAAGGTAAAAGTAGAACTACCTTAACAAGCTGCAAACAAATGCTGGCTGTCAATTTCCTTCTGTTTGCTGATTTCCTCTTCACTTCTGTAATCCCTGTAAATATTGGTTTAACCTAAAATAGGGGGAAATCTTTATTGTCATTGCCCCCTTGCAGGAACAATGAAATTTCATGGTTGCTATATTCAACTCATATAAAACATTCCACATAGATTTAAAAACAGCTACAACATATAAAATATAACATATAAAATAAGTTGACTTCAAAGTCCAAAATTTCCATTTAAGGCCAATATTTCTCTTTAAAAAAGCTATTTTTGAGACGTTTGTTCTTGCCCTCAGTACTCTATATCTCTGTCATGTTGGCAGCAACTCAAAGAGGTGATGACCAGGATGTGATGGATCTCTTAATATATCTCATGCTTTACAGTGGCAACTGGTAGTATAAATTTGTTCTAGTGTGGGGAGTGAACAGCCCACAATACTCTCCAGAATTCTTTTGATTCTGTGCAACATTGTCCTATCCTGATGGGTACAACTTCTATACCATACACATAACCCGTAAGTAAGCACACTCTCAATTGCACAATGATAGAAGGCCAGCAGCAGATTTTGTGGATGATGGGTTTTCCTTAAAGTTCTCAAGGTGGAACTAAGGCTGTGAGAAACATATTTTTGAACCAGAAAGAGTGGGAGAACTGAAGAGGCCAGTGCTGCTGTTGCTGCTTGGTTGAGGCATAATTCCTATATGTTGGTGTTAGAAGGGGTGGATTTACAGCCCTTAACTGATCACCAGTGCTTGTGGCTGGGTGGGAATCATTGAACTTTGATCTTTTGCAGGATGTAGTTTTCAGTACTGGAAGCCAGACTTTGTTGATTTTTAGACTTTCTTCTTTTTTGTTGAAACTGTGCTTATGTTTGTGGATTTCAATGGCTTCCTCGTGTAGTCTGACATAGTGACTGATAGTTTTGTCTAGTACCTCTATGTCCTGGAAGAGGATTTCATGTCTAGTTTGTTTCATCTACTGCTCATTTTTGGGTTGTTTTAGTCTGCAGTGTCTTTCATGTTCTTTGATTAGAATCTGTTGTATTTTTGTGGTGGGTGGTTGCTTTATTCAAAACTTTGTCCATGCGCTTTGTGGTCCTTTGTTTGTTGGGGCTGTATATACCTGGCAACAACTACAAGGTATCAGCTTCACGGTATACTTTTGATCCTGCAGTGGAGGATGCATCTTTAATGTAGTGGGTTCCTTTTGTCCTTGCTGACCATAGAATCTGTTGTATTTTTGTGGTGGGTCTAAATACTGTTTGTAGGTTGTGTTTATTCAAAACTTTGTCCATGAGGTCCATGACTCCTTTTATGTATTGCAGAAATACTTTGTTTGTTGGGGGCTGTTTTTCTTCTTCATGTTGTTGTTGTTGTTGTTGTTGTTGTTGTTGTTGTTGTTTTGATGGCTCTTTTTATTTCATTCATGGAACAGCCATTTGTCTGTAGAGCCCAATTCAGGTGGCTGAGTTCAGTGCTGAAGAATACAGCTGAAGAATACAGCTTCACGGTTTGTGCAGTCTACAACATTTTGATTATGCCTCTTTTCTGTCATTGATGGTGGATGGATCTTTAATGTAGGTACTGGTCTGGGTGGGTGGGCTTTCTGTAGACCTTGTGCCCTAATTGGAGGTCTGGTTTGCATATGATCATGACATCTAATAATGGGAGTTTCCCCTCTATTTCTTTTTCCATGGTGAATTGTATATTTGGGTGGATATTGTTGAGATAGTTTAGAAATTCTTCCAGTTTATCTTCACTGTGGCTCCAAATTATGAATGTGTCATCCACATATTGGAACCAGACTATGGGTGCAAAGGGTGCCACATCCAGAGCTTATTTTTTGAAATGTTCCTTGGAGAAGTTTGCTATTACTGGGTTGAAGGTGCTCCCCATGGCAAATCCATCTGTCTGTTCATAGAAGTCATTATCCCACTAAAAGTAACTGGTCATTAGGAAATGTTGGAATAGGGCCTTAATGTCTTCTGGGAAGATATTCTGGATAAGTGCTAAAATGTCCTTTATTGGTACCTTGGTGAAAAGAGATACTATATCAAAGCTGATCAGTCTGTCCTTAGGGTTGAGTTTTAGGGTGCTGATCTTGTCTATGAAATATCCTGATTCCTTGATGTGGGATGAAGTCTGTTCAATGTGGGCCTGTAGGAGGAAAACAAACAAACATGCTGGTCAGGAGTTCCTCCCTCCACCAAAAATCGACAAAGACTCAACTCCACTCTGGCCATTGTTAGCACCATTTGCTCCTTGACATATGAATTTGCAAAGCACCTACCCACCCTCCTACAAGCCCAAAGAATAAGGGAATGGTAAACTTATTCCGTGTATTCTTGACCTGGAAAATCCTGAAAAGAATTGCTATGAATTAGAATTGATTTGATGGCACATTATTATTTGACAAGAAAAAGAACAACATGGCGGTGGGGAAGGTAACAGATTTTAAATATTCCTTTTTGAAGCATCTTGTCAGGTTGAGATAGCCTAAACCAGGCATGTACAAATTTCGGCCCTCCAGATGTCTTGGACTACAACTCCCACAGTCATTTGCCATTGGAAATACAGGCTTGGAATTCTGGGAGTTGTGGTCCAAAACATCAGGAGGATCAAAGTTTGGACATGCCTGGCCTAAACTGACAAGGACCAAGAGTTTAGTGTGAATTATTTATATTACTAGTGGCAGTTGCTGTCAGGCAGTTGTAACATATCTCTAGCTGTTCTTCTTGAATGCCCTGCCCACCCCACATTCCAGAGTGCTGCACCCCATAAAGTAGCCTGCTGGCTTTAAAGATGAGGGAAGACTCTTTCCCATTACAATGTACAGAAGTAGGGTTTAGTTGCTGTGCCAGTCAGTTTCTGTTTATGGAATGCAGAAGGGTACCATGTGGTCTGTTGCCTCAGGCTAGAAAATGTTTGCTCTGCCTGCTCAGAAGAATGTTTCATCCCATCCAACAGGACTCACTCACTAAGAAGTCTGTTCAGGACAGTAGCCTTAGAGGCAGAAGCAAGCATATGCCAAGTGTAGCAATGAGGGTGGCTCAAAATTTCGAGTAAACCAATATTTCCACTTTGATTTGGCCAGTGTTTACATGGCCCATTGAGCAAAGGAGATTGTCCAAAACCTATGATCATCTGCAAGATGAATAATGACAATAATGCCATTCATATCCAATCTCCCTCAAAATCCAAATGGCTTTTCTAATTCCTTTCCAAACAATTACAAAAGACAGCATGTTGTCCTGCAGGTTTAACAAATGCCACAGGCCGCTTTGCTCCTTTTTGATAGGGAAGGAAAACATGTGTAGATGTGCTGTGCCAAAATTCTAGCTGGAAACCCAAAGAAGCAGCCTTGTATACCATTGACAGAAAAGAAGAAAGAGATGCTTGCCAAGCCCCAGGGGAGGGAGAGAGTGAGAGAATGCTTTGCAAATGTTGTTTTGTATGTCTGTGGGCAGAGATAGCTCACATTACCTGGAAGATTATATGAATGGTATAGGCCAGTGGTGGTTTACTTGAAAGGACAAGAATGCACAACACTTGTCTTCGTATCTAGCAACACACTTTCCACAGACACTGAAAAATAGATTTATTTATTTATTTATTTATTTATTTATTTATTTATTTATTTATTTATTTATTTATTTATTTATTTATATACAGTGGTCCCCTGCCCTTTCGTGGTTCATATACTGCAGTCCCACTATATTGCAGGACCACAGTGTATGAAAAAGGCCCCCTCTGGGGTAAGGGGGGAAAGTCCCTCAGAGGCCTCAGAAATGATTTTTGGTGATCCGGAAGTCACTTCCAGTTTTCCGGAAGTGACTTCTGGTTCGCAGGGAGGCCCTTTTGGGGCCTCCAGAAGGCCCAGGAAGGTCCTCACAGGCCCATTTGGGGCAGCGCTAGGCTGGGGGTAAGTACAAGAGCCCTCAACTAGAACCCCCAGGCCTGACCTGACCTGCATCCACATATCGTGGATTTTCAATTATCATGGATTGGCTTGGGTCCCTAACCCCAGCGATAGGTGGGGGATTACTATACCATGCCATGTAGAAACGAGGCCACTCTGGGCGGTTTGTGGTTCCAAGAGTGGACCATTACAGAAACAGTTGACATCATGGATATTTGTGCCACAGAAAACTACAGGAGATTGCATTATCATGGAATTTTCCAGTTACATGCATTAGGGGCTGTGTATAGGCCAGGACAGAGGCCCTTATTAGTAGGAGGGTATCAGTAAGTGATCCAATTTGTGCCCCAGTAAGGATGCAGATATTGGGGCCCAACCCACCCGGTGTGCTTTTCATGACATTCTGACCTGCTCTTCATCCAGGTCTATAATAACTCTGTCCTTCAGAAATGCATGAAGGGTTCATGTGAATGGGAAAGCACAGACTTGGAATAGGAAGAGGTTATGCATATCAGTTTCAAGGATGCTGCCGGCGTTAAATTCTCAGAAAGACAAAGACATGGGGATTTTAACTGTGCCCACAAGCATTCATCAGGTGATGGTGCAGGTGGTGGTGCAAAGGCCACAAGGTAATAATATCTGCACCACCATACCAATGAATAAAAAGAAGAAACAAGGTGAGGGGAGAGGGCAGATGTTTGACCAAGCTACCCAAAGCCTGCATAAGAATAAGTCAGACATTGTGCACAGCCATGGACATGCTCAGTCCTAGAAATGTAAATGCTAAAACCAAATCTGAGCTAGTGATGCTAGCATAAAAGACTGAGTATGCAGAAGGCTGGCAAAGGGTTGAAAGAGGGGAATCCATGCAAGAAGAGATATCTGTGCAGTGATATCAGAGTTTTCCCTAGCCCCTCCCTGACTCGAATATCCAGGTGAGGTTTTGGATTTTATTTGGAGGTACAGCTTCCCCTCTCCTTGTCCTTTGATGTCAGTTGAACCATCCTGGGTATACTGTGCATTAATGCTCAATTTCCTTTTCACCACTTGGAACCACAGCATGTCTCTCCCCAACCCTCCTCCCCAAATCAATCCACAAATGCCAAACTGCACACAAGAGATGCATGGGGACATGTGCTCCACCCTGTGGGCCACCAGAAGCTACTTCCTTTGTCCCAGCCATCACTCCAAAATTAAACAGATACCATGATTCAGTCCACACTTGCCTATTCGTCTGAAGACCATGCACAATCTTAGTTACTACCACAAACTGCAGTAACTCAGAGTAGGCATATGTGAAGATAGGTTACTTAGAATCTGCATTTTAGTGCTTGAAATCAATGCATGGTTGGTAATAATTCCAGAAGGTTAATTAGGCTCCTGGACTAAATCTTGGCTTCAGTAAGAAACATACTAAATTATCCACAATAATTATTGATATTGAATGCTGGACTAGCAAGGGGAATAGAAACTTATTGCAGAGAAGAAATAAGGTCTTTTAAGTCCCAAGCTGGACATGGGCTCTATAATATCTGATTGGTTATTGACAGTAGAGGTTGAGAAGATAGATTGACCACAGAGAAATAAATCTCTGCTGCTGCAGTACAAGAATGAAAATTCAGTGTGGCTGGTTAAATGGGCTCACAGCTATGCCCCAAGGATGCTCCAAGTATCTAGGCAACTGTATTGATCCACTATATACAGTACATATACAACAGTTACATCTGTGATGAAAGATACAGATTTATGAACTTCAAAGAGGAATTTTTCCTCCTTGTTTTCTATCCGACTTTTTGACTGAAGAATAACATTGAAGGAAACTTACAAACGTCACTGAAGATCGTTAAAGTAGACTAAAAAAAGTTTAACACAAATTCACTACTCAAATAGATATCATAGCAAACAATCCATTACAACAAATAGAATACTCAGTAGACAAATTGTACAACTGCTTCAAAGTCAACCAGCTGTTGAATCATGGCAACTGGACTTCTTTTCTTGTGAGATTGAAATGTTTCATTACTAGAGGTGGGCATGAAACAGAAAACTGATGGTTTCGTTGGTTGTTTCAGGCCGACCCTCGGTTTGATTTGTTTTGGGTTCGTTTGAATTTTAAAAAAAATGTACGGACCCGAACCAAGCCGAACTGGTTCGACTTACCTTATCTTGGTGGTGATCCTGGCAGCGGCGGCGGCGATCCCAGTGGTGGCAGGGGCCGCCCAGAATGCCCTGGCAGCGGCTGCACCGGACATCTAGAGGCCTCGACGGGCAGTGGGTGGCCTCACTGCTGCCTCTGGAGCCTTGGCCGTGGCCATGCTGGGCATTGAACACCCCACAGAAGCGTCGGAAGACTTTTAATCTCCTTCAGAAACAACAACGTTCAATCATCTGTTTACAGGAAACCCACATATTGAGAAAGCATGAACAATATTTAATCCAAAACAAATTGGGGAATTTATTTTCCACATCAAACAAAGAAAAGAAGCAAAATGGGGTGGCACTATACATTAAACCATAGCTCTTCCCAACCCTTCTGGAAAAAGATGAATCAGGCAGATGGATCCTTGTCCAGGCAAATATCCAATCTAAAGAAACAATTATTGTTGGTATATACGCCCCCAATGATAATCATGGAAGACAAACCTTTTTTGAAGAACTGGCCCAGAAACTGCTGCAATACCCATCAGTTAATAATATTGGGAGATTTCAAGGCTGTACATATTCCATCTGTAGACAGGAAAACATCAAAAGGGAAAAAAATCCAAGACCTCATCTTCCACACTGCCCAAATCGTTCCTGGACATGTCTGACATTTTAGAACTTCAAGATATTTGGAGAAGGAAAAATCCACTAAAAGACGGTTTCACCTTTTATTCAAGACAATATGCCTCTTTCTCCCGTATAGATATGTGCTGGGCCACATCCGATCTTCTACTAAATACAAGGGATATAGAAACCTTGCCCCAACAATATCTGATCATAATGCCATTGTATGGACACTGAAATCTTCGGGTAAGCCCAGACACTGGAAAATCAACTCAGCCTTGTGGACGGATAAAGAATTTATTTTAGAGGCAGCCAAAGACTTGAACCTATATTTTGAAATGAACCTGAACAAGGGTACACCACTGAAAACGGTGTGGGATGCCTCAAAGCCCTACTTTAGAGTGTTTGTCATTCAATGGCAAGACGGAACAAAGAGAGGAAAAAGCAATTTGAATCAATTATTTAAATGGACTTAATTTATTTGGACAAATTTATTCTTTATTAAACCTGATTTTGACTTATAGCTTTTGGCCAAACTGAATTTTATGGAAAATGCAAACAAACCAGGCAGATGGTTAGCCTAGGATAAAAAAGGTACAATCTCAAAAACTTATATTATCACTCAAAGATAAAACTGGGGAAAACCAGACAGAGCAGTTACAAATCCAAAAATTATAGAGGCATACTATTATTCAAGTCGGAGACGATCGACAAAGATGCCATCTTTCATTACCTTTTTTCCCAAAACTTACTTTTATTTGGAAATAACAGAGGCTATCAATCACCAAAAATGAACAAGGCCCCTGGACCCGACTCAATACCGAATTTTAAAAAAATTCTCAGAGATAGTCTCTGGAAATATGAAAAAATCTTTTTACATCCATTTTAGAAGGCGAAGACATACCAGATTCCTGGAAATTATCACATACAACACTGATTCCTAAAGAAGGGAAATCTAAAGATTTGATACAGAACTTTATTTTTCTAAATTTTCTTTGCAACCATTTTGGCTAATAGATGGCGGACGATCCTACCCCCTTTGATATCATATGATCAGACTGGCTTTCTTCCGAAAAGGCACCTTCAATCCAACATCAGAACTTTTCTCAATTTTGGGATACTACGAATCCCACCCCGAGAAGCAAGTTTTTCGCATTCATTGATGCTGAGAAAGCTTTTGATAACGTATCCTGGTCTTTACTTAAAACTCAGTTAGATTATCTACAGTGTGGCCATAGAATGCTGCAGCAATTGAATAAATCTATTCCAAAAATACCAGGATTGTAAATTCTTAAGACAAAGTCAACATATATAAAGGTACCAGGCAAGGATGCCCCCTCTCTCCCCTCTTGTTTATACTAACTCTGGAGGTACTCCTTCATGTTATAAGAAAAACTCCTGGTATCCAAGGCCTACAAAGCAAAGGAGAAGTTTATAAGGTACAAGCTTTTGCAGATGATTTGTTTTTATGGAGAACCCCAGACCTTTTAGAACTCTTGAAGACTTTGGAGGCATACTCTAAAATTTCTGGACTAAAGGTAAACAGAGAAAAACATTGTTGCTTACTAAAAACATGACTTCATCCATGATTGAAAACTGGTAAATCAATCGGGTTTCCAACATGCTAGTAAGGTAAAATATCTGGGTATTACAGTATCTAATCTTTGTAACTCTTTACTTAAAGATAACTATGTTAATGTTATAAAAACAATCAAAGCTGATTTCGAAACTTGGTCAAGACTCCAGTTATCCTTAATGGGCAGAATTGCTGCAGTTAAAATGAATGTTCTACCTAAACTGCTTTTTTTTTCAATCCTTGCCTATATTACCTAACTTTAAGATCATTACGGATCTGGAAAAAAGAGGACTTTTTATATGGCAAAAGAAAAAAACAAGTTAAAAATGTCTATCTACAGGATAGAACCAAAACTGGTGGCTTTGCCCTTCCTAATTTAGTATTATACCAAGGCTGCTGCCAACCTGGATTAAAGACTGGATTCTGATGACAAATAAAATAATATTGCAGCTTGAGAGTTATGGCCTAGACAAGGGCTGGCATTATTACATGTTAAGGGTAATATACCTACTTTCATTGGATAAGGAACACCTTTTAAAATATGGTTATCGATTAAAAACAATTCTACTCTAAAGCACCATTGTGGCTATCTCCGCTGGGAGCGATTTTTAGCTCCCATATAAGTGAAACTCCAAATGCTATAACTTATAGACACCTTCTGAATGTTGACCTTTCATTGAAACCATTAGGAAATTAGTATCAGAAGGCTATAATTTAGACTGGTGGAAGTATCAAAAATATATTCATTTCAAAGATCTCACCAAAGAGGGGGATTTACTCTGATACTCCACTTGACAAAATACTTTCCTCTGGCGACTCCAAGCTTCTTAGTAAATTTTATAATATATTGTTAAATGAAAAAAGATTGATACACTGGTCAAAGATACTATGATAAGATGGGCAGAAAACTTTGGTTACTCTATTCATCTAAACAAATGGGACTCTCTGTGGAACACAGTTAAAATCTTTAAATCTATTTCTTTTAAGGAAAATTGTTATAAGATGTTCTATAGATGGCATCTCGCACCCCACCGATTATCCAAGATGTATAATTGCTCACCTAAATGTTGGAAATGTAAATATGATTGTGGTACTTTTTACCATATGTGGTGGACATGTAAAGAGGCAAAGGCATATTGGAAAATGGTAAAACTATTTTTAGAAAGATGTCTGAAAACTAAGATAGAGCTTAGACCAGAACTTTTCTTATTAAATATAGTAGATATAAATATTTCATATGATCAGAGATATGTACTTCACCATGTAATTGTTGCTGCAAGGATACTGTATGCGAAATTGTGGAAAAAAACCAAACGTGCCAACAGAGAAGAATTTCCACAAAAGATAAGAGAATGTAAGACAGTGGCTGATTTTATGATGAGATTTCTGGAAAAGATGGCAAGAAGTAACAAACCTATTAGTACTGTGATAATATTTGGCAATCTATCAATATGTTATATCACTATTTTTACTTTGCTTGACATATTCAATGTAAAATTTAAAATTGTATCCCCTCCCCTTTGCTTCTTTTCCCTTTTTCCCCATACCACCTCCCTTTCTTCCCCCCCTTAAAAACCCAATAAAATTATTTTAAAAAAAATAGAAGCTACTATTAGGCCACAATATGAAAGAGAACATGCTTTTCTATAGGCCAAGGTGCCAGACAGAGGTGCATTTTATCCCTTTATCTGTTCAGTATGTACCCAGAGCATATTAGGCACTAGATTCACTGGAAGGAGGAGTAGAAATTGGTGGGAGAAACATCAGTAATTTAAGATATGCAGATGACACCATCTTACTGGCAGAGAGCAGCAATGAATTGAAATGACTTTCAGTGAAAATAAAAGACAAAACTGCCTACACAAGACTTGCAATTGAATATTAAGGAAACCAAAAACATGACTACAGATGAATGAAACAACCTTTATGTTGACAATGAAGAAACTGAAATTTTGTATACCAAATGGAGATCGAAGTCAAGAAATCAGAAGGAGACTAAAACTCAGAAGGCCAGCAATGAAATAAATTAGAAAGATCATCAAGTGAAAGATGTTTCTGAAAGATCATGCGCTGTAGAGGAAGAGCAAGATCATCCACGTGTCTGTGTTCTTAACAACTATAAATGGGTGTGAAAACTGTTTAGTAAAGAAAGGTGACAGGAAACAACTCATTTGTGAGAAATATGGCACCGGAAGAGAGCTTTGTAGATATTATGGGCTGCCAGAAAGATGATCATAGGGGTCCTAGAGTAAATCAATCCTGAACTACCCCTGGAGGCAAAAATGTTGAAACTGAGGCTTTCATACTTTAAGCACACCATGAGAAGACAATATTCTCTGAGGGAAAAAATAATGCTGGTAAAGGTTAAAGGCAGCAGGAACAAAGGAAAGGCCAAATATGAAGTGGATTGACGCCCTAAATGAAGCCACGAGCTTGAGTTTACAACAGCTGAGTAGGGCTGTTGAGGGCAGGCCATGTTGTATGTCTCTTATTCATAAGGTTGCTATAAGTTGGTGGCAACTTGACAGCACCTAACAACAATACAGGAGAGTGCCATAAAATTGAACATACAGTGTTACCTTGTATAAAGGAATTAATTCGTTCCAAATGAAATTATGTTAAGCAAATTTTCCTTTATACAAATTTGCCATAGGAATGCATTGAAAGCAGAGTAATCCCATTTTTATGTTGTATGGATTTTCCCCATAGGCGATTATATTAAGTAAATTTCTCCTATCTCTGGAATTGTTTATGTTGTACAAATTTTATGTTATACAAGCTGTTTGTTATACAAGGGTCCACTGTATATATTTAGTTTGCGAGAAAAGCCTAATGCCTGGGACTGTAGCCTCTATGGGCCATTTCTTATTTTATCTTCCTGTGGCCTGGTTGTAGTAAATCAGCTTGCCTTTATTTGAGTGGAGATTGCACTTATCTGGAGGGCTTTTGGAAAGGAGCACTGTTTCAAATGAAGGGCTAGAATGGAAAAACAAGATCTGTGCAGAGGGAAGCATTATCTGAACTTTCCTTTCTGCTGTAAAAGATATCAGGTTTATGGCGACAGTGGAGACAGAACAGGGACACAAAATCAGCACAGCATGAAATAGCTTGTAGATGTGTGTGTGTGTGTGTGTGTGTGTGTGTGTGTGTGTGTGTGTGTGTGTGTGTGTGTGAGAGAGAGAGAGAGAGAGAGAGAGAGAGAGAGAGAGAGAGAGAGAGAGAGAGAGAGTGAGAGTACAGTATATCACAGAAGTGAGTACACCCCCTCACATTTCGTAACTATTTTAGTATATCTTTTCATGTGACCACACTGAAGAAATGACACTTGGCTACAATGTAAAGCAGTGCAAAAGTGTAATTTGTGAAGGCATCCTGAAACAGAATAATAGGCATCCTGAAACGGAAGGTGGTGGTGTGCAAGGTCTCTCACATCCACCAGCTCTGTGATGTCGTCATGGAGGAGTAGAAGAGGACTCCAGTGGCAATCTGTGAAGCTCTAGTGAAGCTCTGTGCCCAAGAGGGTTAAGGCAGAGATGGAAAAGAATGGTGGCTACACAAAGTATTGACACATTGTGTCCAAGTTGGACTTGTCATTTAGGGGGTGTACTCACTTTTGTTGCCAGCAGTTTGGACATTAATGGCTTTGTGCTGCATTGTTTTGAGGGGGCAGCACATTAACACTGTTATACAAGCTGTATACTCACTGCTTGTACAACAGTGAGTATACAGTGAGTATATAACAATCTATAGAAAGGATATACTAAAATGTTCACAAAATATGAGGGGGTGTAATCACTTCTGTAATCATAAATACCTTAATTTTCCATGTCCCCTTTCTTCATGTGTTGCACTCAGTGATACAAATATAAATGTACTACTAATTTTACTGATCTTTAGAATATCAGGAAAAAATGAATTAAGAAGGCCTTTGGAAACATCATAGGTTAAATTCTGAGACCTGTATTCTTTTACAATTATTTTTTATTTTATTATTTTACTGGGCTTTTTATTATTATGCTTATAAACTTTGACTCACCTAAACCATTGGGTGACAATCCTTGGTTGACTTCCTCTTTTGGTTTTGGTTTTTGTGTGGCATTATCTATGTATTTTCTTTTTTCTTGTACTTTGTATGTTTTTCTCAGTTCTGTAAACTGACCCAAGTATTTTATGAAGTCAGGCAGTCTAGGAGCAAAATGTATATATGAATGGATGGATGGATGGATGGATGGATATTTGCATAGGAAAGAAAGAAAGCAGGAACACACTCCCATCCATATCACTGGCATGAGTCCATTTATCAGCTAGGTACTAAGCAAGATCTAGGCACGTAAAGCTGCAGAGTTGCAGAGATTAAACTTGCTGTGGGAAACCTAGATCACACCAGATCATCGGATTATCCGGAGACACCAACGGGTGCAGAATGCGGTGACCAGACTGGTGGTGGGTGCTCATAGATACGATCACATCCCCCCAATTCTGGCTCGCCTGCATTGGCTGCCCGTGGCCCTCCAGATAAAGTTCAAGGTCCTGGTTTTGGTTTTAAAAGCCCTCCATGACTTGGGCCCTGAATACCTGTCAGAACGTATCTCCCAGAGGTCAGCTGAGGCCAGGCCCACTCAAATGTCACAGGTGCACTCACTCAGGGGGGGGGGCACAGAGATCGGTTACATGTAACCGCACTTTCTCTGTGGTGGCCCCCTCGCTATGGAACCACCTCCTGAGTGAGCTGCGCCTTGCAGAGTCCCTGCCTGCCTTCAGAAAGGCTTCGAAAACCTAGTTTTTCAGGGAGGCAACCATTAACTTTATTTAATTTTTCCCTCCTTCCCCTGACTGCTGCCCATTGAGCCATCTAGTTAGGGTTTTCCCTGTTTTTTGTACTCTATTGCCATTTTTTTTAAACTTGTAAACTGCCCAGAGTTCCAGATTGGAAGATGGGTGGTATAAAAATGAAGCAAATAAATAATAAATAAATTGCATATACATACTTGACGCAGACATAGTTGTGCCTCTGTACAGCTTGCCCCTTGACGTCAGCTGAATCCCTGGAAGGTAAAGATGGAGTTAGTGTGTGTTTTGTGGAGTTGTGTCTCTATTTACTCAATAATTGTCATCACCATGTAATGACTGCTGTTTGAACATGCACATTTGGTGTATGCGCCTCGAGTATGTACAAAAAGCCATATGATGAATTTTTTCCTGAAGCACACTTTCAATGGCTTCAGTTTGGAACTAATTTTTACTACCTGTAAGCTTTATTTCTGCAAAATGGTATGCTTTAAAGCCCAAAAACTTTCCTACACATTTGCCAGTTAAAGTGGTCACCTAAAGTTTTCTGTGAGGAGATTGGAGCCTTAGGGAAGCCTGTTCCAATGTGCTGTATTAAAAAGGGCTGTACAGTAGGGATGGGCACAAAATGAAAAACAAAATGCTTTTTCGTCATGTCGTTACATAACGAAATGAAATGAAAGAGCACAAGAAAGCAGCATTTAGTTACAGACGAAATGAAATGGTGGGTTTTTTGTTGTTGAATTGAATCATTTCATTCCATCTGTGGGCTTGAGGGAGGGAAAAACATTTTCCCCTCCCCCCAAGCCCCACCTGCCAGCTGATCGGCACTAGGATGGGTGGAAAAAAACTTTCCCCACCTTATCGCAGATCAGCTGGCAGGCAGGGCTTGGGGGAATGGAAAAAGGCCAGAGCTTTTTTAAAAAACCCTTTTCCTGTTCCCCAAGCCCTGCCTGCCAGCTAATCAGCACTGGCCACTTGCCAACCCCCCTCCCCATGAACCATTTTGTTACTGGTTCATTTGGTATGATTTTTTTGAAAAAATTCATATCAAACAAAACAAAAATGTGGGGGGGGGATGAAAGAAAGCAAAATGAAACATAATTTTTCTGTTTTGTGCCCATCCCTACTGTATATTAGTTAATGTCATCATGTAAGTGTTGGAGACCTTTGCTGAGTGAGGCTTTGAACATTTATTGCAATGGCAAATACCTGGTTCTAAGACCCAGCAAGATAGTCCCCTAGTTCTGAATTCATCAGTAGCATAGGGATGGGGAAATATATTAGTTTCACCTTGTACCATATTTCAATGTGGATTTTTTTCTTAAATTCTGCTTTTAAAAATTATAGCAGAGTTCTTATTCATCCCTAGAAACAATTTGATCTGTTCTTTTTAGACAGAAAGGAAAGAGGCCATTTTAGGCATGTGTTTATATGAGACTATGACTGTTCAGACTTTGCATATATTGAACAAATATTTCAAAGTCATCCTTTGAAACCTGTAGGTTGAACAGAGAAAACTATAGTTCAACTAGAATTGGAAGGACCCCCTCCCTTTTTTTGTAAAACAAAAGGAGCAAATGCAAGTGCATGTTGCTATTTGAAATGGAAGCTCAGGTTATCATTTTGGCTTGCCACAAAGCATGCATTATCACAGTGGACTGAAAGCTTTTGCTTGGAATGCTTTTCCTTGGAAAAACAATGGCTTATAGACACTGCAGCCTGGTGTGTTTTGGCACACAATAACCATACGGGCTGGGTGGATAATGACACTCACTACAAGAGGAACAGTAAACAGAAAGTACAAATGAAGCAATAATTGACTTGGGTAGAAGATAGAGAAACCTATCCATTAACATAAACATGTGGTGCAGGAGCTTGCAACGAGGATGTGGAAAATGTCCTGCGAGGAAAGCCAAATTGATTGATCAGGGAATTTAGCAGTAGCATATGACAAGTTAAGCAGTGTGAAGCCACAGTTTTATTTCTTATCTATGCAGAGGGAAGTAGGACTTAGTGAATAACCAGCATGCCCACCATAAGCTTAAGAAGATAGTGTCTTGCATTTTCTTTTCCAAGTGAAGTCATTTACAAAAAACAAATCAGCCAGAGAAACTCAAAACATAACCAGCATATGGAGAATAAAGACCCTGCATATTTAAGAAAATCCCCATACCTACACTTCCTACACTATACTATCTTGCTGAAGTTACTAGGTCTACTTCATAGCAAGATTGCCACACATGTCAACATGAAAAGGATGACCCAAGAATGGGATTTCAGATAAAGGTCCTGAGGGTATTCTCAAATGTTTTTGGAAATGCCATGTGTGTGTTGTCTCATTACAGTCATGACCAACTCTTCGTGACCCCATGTCCATGGAGTTTTCTTGGCAGGAATACTGCAGTGGTTTGCCAGTTCCTACTCCAGGTGCCTATAACACCTGGTATTCCCTGGTGGTCCCCCATCTAAGTAGTACCCAGGGCCGACCCTGCTCAGCTTCCAAAATCAGGCGAGATCGGATATGCTTAGGGCAAATTAGCCTGTATAATTTTGGGGCTCCCCCTCCTTTGAGCAGCAGCCCTACAATGTTAGAGAAACTGAAGGTCAACACATACTTTGGACACACACAACACACCAAATTAATCACTGGATCTGAGCCATGCTTAGAGACTAGCAACCTTCATATGTACTCTCAGGCATAAGAAATTTACAGGACTCTCTTTTCTATAATAGAAATGGGCACATTCTTTTCTGGGTAGAAACTTGAGCTTGTATTTGAAGCAGTGCAGCAAGCAAAGAGCATACTATTGGCTTTAATTCATTGTTGCCGTACTAGAAATTCATGCACGGTTTAGCCAGCAACCCCAATGTATTTCCATAATGAATGGAATGCCAAATTATTAATAAAGCATGATTAGTTAATCTAAACTCAGTGAACAATTTCATAATTACTGTAGAAATAATTCCACGATTGCTAAATTCAAATGCAAATGCAATCAGCCTGGGAGTTACTTTAAACAGAACATATGGGGCTGGTAGTCAACATTGCCCACTTCCCTTCTTATTGGCACTGGCAAAGAAAACGGGACTGCACTTTTGTAACCCTCCTATCTCTCCACTAGAGAGACGGAATCTAGAAAATCCTGAGAAATGTTGCTGATCATAGCAAAACTCCTTTCTATTAATTCTTTGAATTTTTTCCTCCCCATTTATTTTTCACGGGGTAGGAATTCAATTTAGAATGTAACTTTTCCAAGAATCTCAGTAAAGGCTTAGTAGACTGGCAGGCCAGGAGTATGCTAAACTTCTATGAGGGGTAAGAAGAAATATATGAACACCGCTAGGGACATGCAACCTGTCTGCCCCTGCTCCACTTTTGAATTTCTTCACCAACCAATCAGAATCTGCCCTAAGCAGCCAGCCTCCCATCATTTCCCATGCTTGCAAGCAACATGGGGCATGCAGCCGCCACCATCTTGGTCACACCAGTGCAGAGTCCTGGGCTGCAGCTCTGGTCGTAAATGGGTGAGCTGGTAATTCACACACACACACATCTTCTACCGTGATGGAGATCAGCAAGAAGTCAAAGCACACCAGCTGCCAAAAGCAAAGACTGACCACTTGGTAAGCATAAGATGAAGTGGGAAGGAGAATGATTTACAGAAGTGGTGGTTTACCTCCACAGACCATGGCAGAAGGCCAGGGGACAGAGGAAAACCATAGGAAAGAGGAACATTTCTTTGTAGAGTGAAGTCAGAGGCAGAATGGATGGCAGGAAAAAGGATCTATTTATTATGAAAACATGTAGCCTTCATTTTTAATGGACTCTCTCTGTTCAGTGATGCCAATGCCAGAGCTGCACTTCTATGTTGTTGTTGTTGTTGTTGTTGTTGTTGTTGTTGTTGTTGTTGATCATGATGATGATCATGATGATGATCATGATGTTGATCCAGTCGTGACCAGCTCTTCCTGACCCCATTTCCATGAAGTTTTCTTGGCAGGAATACTGGAGTGGTTTGCCAGTTCCTACTCCAGTGCCTACAGCACCTGGTATTCCCTGGTGGTCGCTCATCCACGTACTAACCAGGGGCGACCCTGCTTAGCTTCCAAACTCACGCGAGATCAGATGTGCTCAGGGTATTACAATTTGAAAGTTCCATCAGTTTTAAATAATTCTACCAGTAGTGCTCAATGCCATCTGTATTTCTTGACAACATATGCATTCCTGATCATTTATTCTAAGGTAGGATATAAAATACACAATCTATGCCAAATGCCTTTCCAGTCCTGTTCTAGTCTGTAAATTCAGACTCCAATTTAAATTGCTATATTGGTGTAGGAACTGGCAAGCCATTCCAGTATTCCTGCCAAGAAAACTCCATGGACATGAAGTCACAAAGGATCGGTCACGAATGTAATGACACAACACACACACACACACACACACACACACACACACACACACACACACACACACACACACACACACACACACACACACACACACACACACACACACACACACACACTTGACAAAATAACAATGCAATCCATCTAGATACCACAGCACTCTGAAATGAATAAATAGGTGGAATCATAGGGCCTTTTTGCACGACCCCTAAGATCCGCTGGCCACTTAAATTTGGACCAGAGATCTTAGGGGTTCGTCGCTCTTCCTCTGTCCCCACCCCCCTCCGCACTTCCTGGTTGCTGGCTGCGTGAGGGAGGGAGAAAAAGAGAAAGAAAAGCATGCCACTCACCTCGTTCTGCCTCTCGTCTCTGTAAAAGTAGCTCTTAAAGGGGCAGGAGCCAAAAAGCAGCAAACAGAAGCGAGGAGAGCCCCGCAATCACTATTGTTGCACCGCATCAAAGATTTTTCACCTCCAAAGAGAAGGTACAAGAAAAGTGTGCTGGGTCATGCTAAAGTGGGCGGGGTCGCACTTAATTGTCTGCAAACTATAAACGCCCTTAGTTCTTAGGGGGACACATTTCAAGTAATGATAACTTTGTAACTAGTTAAACTCCAAGTTTGGGGAAATGTGGTACAAATTTGAAACAGTTGAACATCTGGTGTAGGATATATAAATAAAAAAGATACTGCCTTGTTAAATATCAAAGTGAATATGTGCAATGACAACACATATGAACCTATGCTAATTTTACATCCTGCACTGTCATCTGCTCTAGTCACAAAGCACTGCCTGCCTTTAATAAGTTGATGCAGTGCATTTAAGAACATTTGCAAAATGTATATTGTACTTTTGGCTGGTTTCTCTTCACTGCTATTAACTTTCCAAATGTTCATTTGTGTTAATAAATCTTAATTTGTAATCCATGAATGCTATTTTTGCATCAGTTTGAGGCTCACTTGTGTGGATCACATTCCAACAGTACAGTCATATATTCTCCTCTAATTCTTTAGTAATGTGAATTGCATTTACCACTACAATCATAATAATCTGAACAATTTAAAATTGATTGAGGCTGGTGTTCTAAAAGTGATTTAAAGAAAAATGATTTTGAACAGGTTCTTTGTTCCTCTGGCAGGCCCCTGTAACGGATATGTGGAGAAACCAATAAATATGAATAATTGATGCTGATAGAAAGGGGGTTTATTTGAGGAAAGGGTACAAACAATGGGGCTCTGACTGGCCCTGTGACGGGGGGCTGCTTTGTCCACCCTCTAGCATTGAGATAGTTTAACCACTGGTCACATGGTCCAATAGGATTCTGACACAACAGGGATTGACCCAGGCCAGTTGCTGACTGCTGGAACATGTAACCTGGTGGTCAGAAAATATTTAAGGAATGGCCATGAGGTAAAGAGCCTCTTTGCTCATGGGTATTGTTGCACCTTTATTAATCTTTTCCCTTTTTTCCTTCTGTTGATTACAGCGTTCGATTAAGTTCCGCTGCTGCTGTGTTTCTGAAACTAACAATTGGTTGCTTACTGTCCCTCAGCCTGCTATAGCATCATTAACGTTTAGCCTGCTTTGTTGCTTGCTAGTAAAACTCCCTTCTGCCCTGCAAAACACTCATACTCCATTTAATTTACTTACTTTACAGAAGTGACTTCTGGTTTGTTGCTGAGGCTTCTGATAGCCTTCCTGGTCCTGTCAGAGCCCCCAGAAGTGCTTTCAAGTGAACAGGAAGTGACTTCTGGATCACCAGAAAGCATTTATTGGACTCTGACAGGCCAGGAAGGCAATTGGAGGACCGTTCAGGGCAGTGCCTAACCCAAACAGCCCCCCCCAGTACTGACCCAACCCAGCATCCATGTATCATGGATTTTCAATTATCATGGGTCTGGTCGGGTCCCTAACCCCTGCGATAAGTGGGGGTTACTTTCCTCTACTGAGTTAATTGGATCCTCCAATATAAAAGCTTCATCATCTGCATAAGCCTGTAACTTGTATTCTTCTTGCTTTATTTTCAAACCTTGTATCTCGTTTTCATCACTTATTTGGGGGTTAGCACTTATAATGGCATTATAAATAGCAAAGGTGACAAAGGACAGCCCTGTCAAGCTCCTTTTTCAATTCTTATATCTTATGTGAGATTGGTATTAATTTTTATCTTAGCTCTTTGCTGTGCCAAAAGTGATATCAAGTTGGCTTTCAGGCTCCTGCCTGTACACCCCATGGACTTTGAGCTTCTGGGCTTTGCCTCTGAGGGCAAGTATTATATGGATAGAGCCTTACCATTAAGCTGCTCCATCTCTTGTGCAGCCTTCGAGACTTTTAGCACACTTTTTGAATGGTGCATGAAGGGGGAAAATCAGGTATATAGCAGGTTGTACATTATTTGGATGATTACTTGTTCTTGTGGAGATCAGAGTCTGGGAAGTGCCAGGAACTCATCATAAACTTTTTAGATTTAGCTCAGGACCTAGGTATACCCTTGGCCAAGGAAAAATCTGAGACCCCAGCCACCACCCTAACATTTTGGGGTATTGAATTGGATACATGTCAACAGGTCAGCCAACTGCCCACAGAAAAAATGGCTAACATGATGCACCGACTAACAGTTCTACTTGGCAGGTGCAAACCATCTTTGAGGGAGATTCAAGAAATTATTGGCCACCTCAATTTCACTTGCAGGATAAAAGCCCCAGGCAGAGCATTCTTGAGACAGCTCTGTGACATCACAAGCAGCCTTGAAAAGCCTCACCAGTGAAGGAGGTTGTCCATAGAGTTAAAAGAAGATCTACTAATCTGGCTAATTTTCCTTAAAAATATCAATGCTCTGTCCTTTTGGAGGTTGGAGCTCCATCTGTGATCTGATTTCCAAGTTCACATGGATGCAGCAGGAGCCCATGGCTTTGAAATTTTCTTTAAAGGCAGGTGGTACATGGGATAGTGGCCTTCCCATTGGGTTGACAATGATGTGACCAAAAACCTAACATTCTTGGAGCTTTCCCCCATTGTAGGAGCCCTGTGGATGTGGTCCATAAACTCCATACACATCTGGTGCAACAATCAAGCAGTTGCACATGTAGTCAACACCTTGTCTTCTAAATCCCCCAGAGTGATGAAACTAGTTAGAGTCTTCACACTACATTCCTTAAAGTATAATATTATCATCCATGCAAGGCACATGCCAGGGATGAGAAATGATATAGCTGATGCCCGCTCCTGTCAACAGATGGCACTGTTCAGGGAGTTGGCCCCAGATACTCAGGTACTTCCCAAACTGCTGCTGGGCAGCAGATCATCCTTAAGCACTGTAGTGACCCTCACCTGTGTCCTGTGCAAGCACTGGAGGATTTCCTGGGTCGCATTGGCAATGCTGTGGACCTTGAAGTACCCCTTGTTCAGGCACCAAGATGAGTGCCCCTTGACAAAGTAGCAGTTCTGGAGAGTCACCAGCTCCGCACTTGACAGGGTTGGGGCACATGGTTATATCTTCAGTACACACTCTTTCAGAATTGGGACAGCATCAACAGCTCCAGCAATGGGCTATGGACTCCCAGGAATACAGGCCGTGTGCTGATGGAAGTCACAAAAGTACTGGTTGTACGTCTGGCCATTGCTGACCTCTTAGTTTCCAGCTATGCTATTTTGGTTTGTCACTGCAGGAGCACTTCCGTACAGCTGTGCCAGAGTTGTTTTACTGGGCCACAGTTACATCTTCTGGGCAGCTGCGTATGCATGGCAGTCAAGCTGGGGCTGGAACCATGGACTGGGGGCATGGGCCGCACTGGAATGGAAAGGGATGTGAAGCATGTGCTAGATTCTTGGAATCTGCATACCATGCCCAAACAGCAAAGTACACTAACCTTATTGTTATCCACCTTGGGGGCAATGATGTGACACAATGGGCAGGCAAATCCCATATCCTGCAAGCTAAAGCCAACCTGCTGAGTTTCATGAAATTGTACCCTCACATTAGAATCGTGTGGTTGAACATGTTACCCTGTTTAGTCTGGAGGGGGACACTCGACCCCCAAGTGCATTGATAGGCTATGAAAGTGTGTTAATAGGGAAGTGGGCAATTTCATTTGCAGTGGTGGTGAGTCAGTAATCACCCACCTGACCATTAGGTTTGCCTGCCCTGACCTGTTCAGGACTGACAGAGTTCACTTGTCTGAGTTGGGCCTCAATATCTTCCTGTCAGACCTCCAAGTGCGCCTTTGCACTGAACTTGTTGGCTTGGCGGGGGAAAGGGTGCATACAAAGTAGCCCCCTTTCAGTGGCAGTCAGTGCAAGTGGCTAAAGGCCCTCAGGATAATAATAGGACAATATTTGCGACTGGAATGGCAGCCTTCTATGTTTATCAGAAAGAGAGGAAGATACTAGATATGACAGGTTTGTGATACAGACCTGAAGGTGATTTATGAGGGCTGCCCACAATGCCACCGTTGGGGGCCATGAGATTACCACCCAGTGCCCTGCTTATAATAATTTGCCACTTGCACTTATAGGTCCCCCTTGGAGGAGTTAACAGCAGCAAAATCTGGATCAATATCAATAAATCGTGGCTCAATTTAATCCCACATTAGAATCTTGCAAGACTGGAGGAGCCAGATAAGGATGCTCAAAGAGCATTAATGATGCATACCTATATTCATAAGGCTGTATGAGTTGTTGAATACCAAGAATCAGTGGGAATAGATGGTTTCTGAACTTTCCCAGAACCTTTGGTACCAGTTGCTTTCTGTACATTTGTGATTAAATGTATGTTCACAGGTTGTTACATGTAAGCACTTGTGATATCTAAGAGGTGCCTTTGTATTGGCACTTGACACCGCTCCAGCTATAGTAGCTCTTTCTAAAGAATGCAAAAACATGTTGTGGCAGTGATTTTTTTTTGGGGGGGGGTCTTCTCAAACAGATAGAAATTGTAAATTTGTGAAGAGCCTCGTGGCGCAGTGGTTAAATGCCTGTACTGCAGGTAAAACTGTGCTCACGACCTGGGTTCAATCCCTGGTAGCAAGCTCAAGGTTCACTCAGCCTTCCATCCTTCCAAGGTCGGTAAAATGAGTACCCAGCTTGCTGGGGGCAATGTGTAGCCTGCGCACTGTAATTAAAAAATTGTAAACCGCCCAGAGACTACTTGTAGTGGTATGGGGCGGTATATAAGCAGAACACTTTGGTTTGCTTTGCTAAATTGCTCCCCTCCCTAGTGTGTGGAAGAAACCCTGTTGTTAGTAACAACAGAAGAAAACTTATGTGTTGGTTCCATTCAAATAAATAAATAAACTGGGAACTTAGGTCCTTCCTCTGCTACTGACAACCTTCCAGCTGCAAGTTGGTAATTTAACTGGAACTGAGCAGAGCAAAGCAGATGGGGCCATACCATATTTAGACTGACTAAACAATACAGGGCCTTAACAGATGCAATTTCATAATATTTAGAAACTTGAATGAATCCACAAAGCTTTAATGCATCATATTCAATTAAAACAGAAGGAATATTATATTAAGCCAAAACAGAAGGAACAGAACAGAAACCAAAGCAACTTAATTTGAATCAGGCTTTATTAAAATCCAAAAGACATTCTTATTCAGTATTTATGCCTTCATTTTCTCCAGAGAATTTCTCTTCATAAACCCTGTCTCCACAATCACTGGAGCACAAGGGACCATCGTGGTTAGGAATGCAGGAGGGGCAACAGGACACTGTTTATATAATGTAATATTGCCACTTGTGGCTGACAGCAATTTCCCATGATTTCACTTCCTAGCTGAGGTAGCTTTTTTCATGATACCAGATCCTGGATTTGTAACATGCTTCTCACCAAGCTTATGGTCAGCTCCTAACCTCTAAATACATTTCCATGGACTTCTAACAAAATGGCAGATAGAAACACAATGCCAAGATGGTCACCACTGGATTCATTAAACACACCCCAACACACACAAACACCACAATTTAAAGTGACAGGATGGAATCTCTTCTTCTTGAACATATCCATCTACTTTTCTGTTTAAAGTAACTAAACTTTTGCTAAAAAGTAATTGAGAAGTCACTACATGTTGTGCTATTGATCCACTGATTTCCCTCACCCTCTACCAAAGGTACATTTTTTTAAGGTGGAAGCAGAATTGATTCATTGGAGTTGATTCCACACAAATAATTGTCATGATAGGATCAGGAAAAGTCTCTCTCATTGGCCCACCCCTCACTCATCAGTCCAATCATCCCTCTACCAGCCCAACTGCTCCTCTATCAACTTGAACCTCCCCACTAGGCAGATTGCATACCTCCCCCCCTTAATTGCCCCCTTCCAGCCCCATTTCCCCTTGTCAAACTGTCTGCTGCCCTGCCTGCCTGATTGATCCCCTGTCAGTTCAGTTGCCCCCTGCAGGTCAATTGCCTACCTGGTCAATTGACAATCAGTGCAAGCTGTGGTGGGAATGCACACACCAACACCAACATTTGGGATTCAGGCTTAAGTCGACATAACTTTACCCCAAATCCAAAATAAACTATTCCTCTGTCAAATTAGTCTCGCAGTGTGATCACAACCTCCAAGGTTGTTCTTATTTTAAAATAGGCCTGTTGTTCTTTTATTGCTTTTAATGTATTTTTAATATTTAATGTGTTTTTCATATTGTTTTTCCCTCCCAGTTTAAAGATTGATTTAATTCCTTTTAATATTGTAATAATACATTATTTTTAGTTTTTGATATATTTTTTTAAAAATACGGTAAGCTACTTTGGGTCCTTCTTAGGAACAAAAGGTGGGAAGTAAACAAACAAACAAACAAACAAACAAACAAACAAACAAACAGTAGGATTTCAGCCAAAGGATTCCATTCTTTATGCTGCATTAAATAAAGATGTTTCTTTATACAGAACAATGCAAAACACATGAACCTATTATATCTTTTGTGATGACAATATTGAAATGGCCGAAGTTCAAATCTAGGTGGTATTTCTTTGGCGCGGTGTCTTTGCCAATCATTCTTTCAGGAGCAATGCAGTTTCACTCTATTATGCTGACACCGAATGAGATTTTCTTCCTTTCCTGTCTCTCCTGTTTAATGCATTTCCACAACACAGCTACACAAGCAATTTTGCCTGACTTAGCTTGATGGACTGTTGAATGTAGTGAGAAAAGTAGAACCATTCCACTTTGATTTGCAACTTGTATTTCGGAATTGTAGAAAATGGCAGTCAGCTCAGTGTTTGGGTAGACATCTCTGTGGAGTAAGTGACCTTCAGCTAGTAATGGCCATTTACATCCTCAGCCCAATTTGGAATATGTTTAGTAACTAGACATTTTCTCAGCATGTTTATATGTGAGAAACTGGTTCCCTGAGATGTATCATCTATATATATTTTAGTGGTAGCACATGCACGTTTACCATATCATATTGTCTCTTGATAGTTGTATATTTTCAGTACCAGCTGTATTAAGGCAGCCCCACCCCCAGTCTCATGCAGTTACTGCTAGTAAAAGGTGGGGTTTATACCAATAGATGTGAAACACATGTATCTAGTGAATTTCATTTTGTTAGTCTGTACTCTGGATTTAGACAACCTAGCAGACTAACACATTTTATTTGATATAGTCTTTCCTCAGCTGCAGCCAACTTCTTCCAGTACCTGGAGTATAGCATCCCTCCATGTGTGTACACATTTATTTACATACTGTATAGCAGGGCTGTTCAACTTTAAACAGGCCAAGGTCTACTTTTTCTGGCCCAAAGTGCCTGAGGGCTACTACACTAAAACCTCTGCTTACGAATTTTATCTGTTTCGAGCACATGCTCATAAGTAAAAACTTTTGTAAGTAGAGCAGCAGTTTCCCATAGGAATGCATTGAAAACCAATTAATCTGTTCTGGGGGAAACAGATTTCAATGTGCCATGGCCCTTGAACTGCCCCACTCCCTTGCTGGGGCAGTGGTGGTCCTTGGGAAGGGGGAGGGAGGGGTAGAGAACTTATCCCCTCACTTTTTTATTGATGGCCGGCAGGCTACTTTTGAACCCTTTGCGGGCTACCAGTAGCCCGCGGTCTACCTGTTGGGCAGGCCTGCTGTATAGGGAGGAGAGAAGGATTCTTTGGAAAAGTCCCTGTTGTGAAAGATTGAAAGCAAAAGGAAAAGGGGATAGCAGAGAATGAGATGGTTGGATGGTGTTATAAATGCAACCAATATGGTTTTGACCAATCTCCGGGAGGCAGTAGAAGACAGGAGGGCCTGGTGTGCTCTGGTCCATGAGGTCACAAAAAGTTGGACACAACTGAATGACTGAACAACAACAAATAGGGAGGAGGTACAAGTGAACAATAAAGGTTCAGAATGCTGAGTCTTAAGGTGGGCTTTAAAGGTTTTTTAACAATCCATGTGAGACAACAGGTACAACTCTCCTCAAACATCCAATTTCAGAATCAAGACAGCTCAGGGGACTGACTTCAAACTGGGTCCCAGTTTGAAATCACTGTAGCTATCCACACCAATCAATTATCAATTACCACAGTGCATGAGTCCATAGGGGCAGAGTCATAATTGAGGAAAAGAGTAATCTTTCCTAAGATTGGTAATTTCCATCAGGGCCATTCTAATTTTTTAGAAAATCTAAAGTAGTATAGTGCCTACCTGGTAGAGCACTAATTTTGGCAAGTGTAAAACTGGAGGGGTGAGCAAGAAGGACCTAGCTGAGAGGAATTGATGTAATACTGTACCCCCTGAAACCTACCTCAACAACTCCTTTGGATTGGATCAGGTAATCCAGAAAGCAGAGAAAACTGATGAAGCTGAATTCAAGGAACTTAAACTACCCCCTGCTAGCTGAATGAAAAGAGATATTTTCCAGTGAAAAACAACACATTTTCCTGTCTTTAGCTTTGCCTTGTGTGGTTGCAGGTTTTTACTTCAATTTATCTGTGGCAATGGCAAATCCAACACTCAGGTCAGAATCCATGAGAACAACTCTTTTTAACAAGTATTCTGCACATCCTTAATTTGGGCACATATTAGGTTGGCCACTCTGCTACTGGCTACCAATCTGTTCCAGACAGTAGTCCAGCCACAACATAGAGCACCAATAGTATCCATACTGCCTATTAAAATTTTCCTCTTAAGGATGTGGAATTTAACAGTTCTAAATTTCTGGAATTTTTGAGCTTGAGTGACTAGGGAAAGCATTCAGGGCAGCAATTAAATTATTTTGTTCATTGAATTATAAGTTGCAGTGGGCAACTTGAAAAATAAAAGCTGTAGCCTTGAGGCAATGGATTTCTAATGAGCTTGCTCACTTCCTTGTCTTGCAGGGATTAAATGATGCTGTGCTTAATGTGGTAAACGACAATGTCAAGTTATCACTCTGGAAGACCACCATTTCATTTTAAACCGTCATCAGCAAAGCAAGCAACAAAGCCATATGATTCAAGAACCGATATAATGACTAATTAGTTCTCAAGTGCAAACAAAGCATTTTAAATTCACCCAACTAATTAGCTCTTTTATGATTCAATAAGGCACTGTGTTTATTAAGCAATAAAAATGTCTCTTTATTAGAAACTGATTACTGATTTCTGCAGGTCTCCAAAGCATAGGTACATGCTTTCTAACTGAGCAAATAAATAGCTTGATCACAAAAGCAAGATCCATAAAATATATGGGTAAATGTCTTAATATTGGATTACTAGCCTCCAACTGCTGCAAAATACGTACTCACAGCACTAATTTATGAAGACAGATTATATACTGTATCTTAGGGCCACAAGTGGTAGTAAGGGTCAGTCAATTTATTGATTATCTATCTAATTTTGTGCGGCCTCAACATTTTAGACAGGTGTATTTTACTGTACGGCAGCCTCCCCCTTCTCAACTCTTCAAAATTGAACCTGAAACCTTCTACATTTAATGGGTGCTCCCTGGCACTGAACCTTGAGTGGCTTCTCGGTTCTGTTCTGAGAATGTTGCTGACCATATCAAAAACTTTTTTTTTTGCATTTGATAACCCATTATGATTGGAGCTAGGGAAATCAATGTTTGTTTCATACTAGAATATCAATAAACTCATTTTAATGCAGTTATTTGGGGAAGAATGCAGCCACGCTTGGATATGTATACAACAAGCAGAAACTAGGGGAGCCCCCCTCCCCATAAATGGATAGTGGGGACCATAGCAGTCCAAAATATCAGAAAGAAAAAATGTTTTTCAAAAATGCTTATATAGGTAACATACACATCAAACAGATCTTATATATTTAAGAAAATATGTGTCTAGGGGTTAATTATTGCTCCTTCTTTGTTACAGTACAATAATTATAATGAATAAAAGTAGGATTGGAACAAATTAAATAAATCACACTTCATTGCCCTTTTATGGCACCCAGATTCTGCTATCTGATGCAGCTGCATAATTTTGCCTAATGGTAGCACTAGCTATGTTACTACATCTTATGGATGGGTGAGAACACAGCCTAGGCAATTACAAGAAAATGTTTTCTTATAATACATATTTCTGCCTACAAAAGATGATACAGAATGAAGTGACTGCTTCAATAAGGTCTTACTTTAGATAGTGATGATTCTTCCCGTTCTCTCTGCTTCATTGCTTTTCCATTTCAAATCAGGCAAGGGCATAGCCCTTTTCTGCACTCCTTCTATTTCTTAATTCTGTTTCCCATACACAGTTACTTATTATTTATGAGATTAATTCTAGTGTCAAGATACCAGAAGGTAGCTGCTACTGACCTGTGTATCTGTTAATAACATTTGCACCTGCTATTTCTGTATCACTGCGCAGCCAAAACCTGGGAGCTTTGTAACAAACGTTTTGTAAACTGAGAGCATAATGCCATATAGAGCTACACTTCTGATAACAATTCAGTTATTTACTCCAAATATTTGGTGGGGTTTTTTCAGTAATCAAATATTATGACAAACTGAGTTCCTATTTATTTATTTATTTATTTATTTATTTATTTATTTATTTATTTATTTATTTGTATACCACCCGACTCTGGGAACTCTGGGTGGTGAACAAAATAAAGCAAAGGAGCAACAAAATAAATCCATATTAAGAAACATATAAAAACACTAATAGACAAATTCCGATAAAATACAAAAGTGCAAAATAAAAAGTAAAATTTGTAAAAAATAAAAGTCTTTTTAACAAATAAGAAGTCTGAAATTCCTGGGGTCATATCTATCTATCTATCTATCTATCTATCTATCTATCTATCTATCTATCTATCTATCTATCTATCTATCTATCTATCTGGAAAAACTGACCATGGTTTGCATCCCTGTATCTCCCACATCATCATTAAAAAAACGGATAACTAGGGGGCACAAAAGGACTTTTTTTCATTTAAAAATATTCCAAGGTGGAAGTAGGCATCCAAAATCCAGGGATGGACGCCTGATCTTTGCAAGTGGCCCACCTCATACTGGCTGGGGAACTCAGGTAGCTGTAATCCAGAACATTGATGTTTCCAAGCTCTGAATACCCAAACAGGTAAGAGATCTGAGCAGAGGCCCTCCACTATGCAGTATGCTGTGGCAGGGGATCACTTGTTCTCCATTAACAGCAGACTCAAATAATCACTTAGCTGTTTTGGAAAAGAAAAGGGACCCAGAAAAAATGTAGATATTTTCCCATTTACCGTATATACTCGAGGATAAGTCGACCCGAGTATAAGTCGGGGCCCCTAATTTAAACCCCAAAAAACTGGGAAAATTTATTGACTCAAGTATAAGCCTAGGGTGGGAAATGCAGCAGGGCCTGGCTACTCCTCCTTTGTGAGCTGGGTGTGTGTGTGATGTTTAAAATGACTTTTAGCCACCGAGGCAAGTGCTTGAGTTGGTGGCTAAAAGTCATTTTAAGCATGGGGGGTCAGGAGAAGTGGTGCACAATGTTTAAAATGACTTTTAGCCACTGACCCAAACTTGTGTCAGTGGCTGAAAGTATTGACCCGAATATAAGCCGAGGAACCCTTTTTTCAGCCCAAAATCAAGGCTGAAAAACTAGGCTTATATACAGTAGATACAGTAATCGATTTGGTAAAGATGGCTGCATCTATACTAAAAGGGAGAATCAAGGCAAAAATCCTGATGAGGTAGTGTTGGAATAGGCTTTTGAACATAGTTGGCTCAGCAGAAAAATAAAGACACTAAAGCAGATGCTCACCATCACCATAGGTGTATTTCCAGTAATTCAACCCGACAGCATAAGAAAGAAGAGAATTCCCCTAAACACATTACACATGGGTTTTCACTATATACAAGCCTCAGCCAATCACAAAGCATTAAATCATTTACTTTAGCCTTAATACACGTGTTAGCCTTCCTTTTTTGTTAACCACAGTTACTCAGCATTTCACACACATGTTCAACATGGCTGTTGATTACCACAAGCCTTGTTTTGTTTCAGCTTGTAATTATACCTTGACAGGTAGCAATGCACAACAACAGTTTGTTGAAGGTCCTGTGTTGTCCTGTTAAACTTTAAATGAGAGCGGTAGCTGTTAAGATACTGCTAAATGGATAATTAGAAGCCTGCTCACACTGAATTAGTGAATGAGACAGAGGGCATGACTGCATTTTAATTAAGTCTTGAATAAATTTATTTACTCATAAATTTAATTATATTAGGTGTCGTAATAAAAGTGCAGTGCCTGCTCTGGAAAAGATGAATTATTTGCAAATAAGCATAGCTTGATTATTATCCCACCGTGTGCTGTGGGATAATAATCCCAGTGTGCTTGGCCTAGCAGATTCCTTTGGCTGGTAAGTCAGGGCTGCCCAGACTTGAGGAGCAAGGTTCCTGTGTTTGTGGACATCAGTAGCATGCAAAATGATAAGTAATAAACAGCTGGATATATTGATTAACCAGTGCAAAGACACAAGAAGACAGAAAACATAATATGCACTCTAGAGCTTTGATTCTGTCTCAGATGAAAAACACACCATAAATTTCACTAACAGGGGTGCAACCGTTCAACTGTAAAACTGCTACACCATTTGAATTGCCTCTTCACTTCCCTTGCCTCACCTGCCCAACTGTTATTGTGCGTCACTGCTATATATATCAGTACACAATATATATATATTGGAGTTAGACAAAAGAAGCAAGGTTACACCTTGCTTATGACCCAATGACCTAGCCTAGCGGTGGGCAAACTGAGACCCGTGGGCATCAGGAGACACACAAAGAAGGATTTAACATCTGCCCACAAGTATCCTTCTGATAATTGGGCAAAAGCTGAGAAGCAGTGGCTTTTGCATCAGTACACCAATATATTAAAAGGAGAAGGATCAAGAGGAAGAAAGACAGAATCAAGCCCCCTCTCTCTCCACATATACTTCCCATTAGTGTGGTGCACTATTCTGGGAGTTTACAGCATAATGAATTAAGAGCCCCACAACAATTGGGTTATAAATAAAGCCTAGAGACTATAAAGCATAATATAAGAGGCTAAATAACAGATAAGGTGGAACATGAGCCATAACACTGAATACAAAACTAGGCAGGGATCTAGCTTCTCAAATCCACCCAAGAAGCATATAGGCATTCATTGCTGTCACTCAGTTATAGTGGTGTAAAGTTTCATAAAGCTGCCTGGAGAGCTCAGTGGTGTAGCTATTTGGCTGCAGAGCTGGAGGTTGGGACCTTCCATTACCTCCTGTGAGTACAGCCATCCATCATGGGCCTGGGCAAACTTCACAGTCCCAGGGCATCCCTAGAAGAAGGGATGGTCAACCACTTCGTAGTGTTCTTTACCTGGAAAGCCTTGGAAAAAAGGTTCTTCATAAGTCAGAATTGACTTGAAGTCACATGATCATTAAAGTTTAGTAAATGAAGCTGGACAAGAAAGAAAAGAATATGGTAGAACAGACTGCCTTTCCTTTCAAGCTGCAGCTATGTGAAATAGTGTGTGGAGCAACTGCATGGGGATATATAGCATCTGGTGATTCCAGTATCCCTCCCTAATACCTCACTCTGTGAGGGACCAACAGCTTGCCTCATTATCAACCCTAAAATGCACCAATAGCCCATGGATCAGCCCATTTTCATCCATTTGTCCACCCATTTCACACATTCATCTGTTTTTGTCCAAGGACAATGCATGCCCCTATTAGGAATCAATCACTGATTGCCTTTGTGTAACAATAAAAAGCAGAAAGTGAAGGGATTAAGGAAACTGCTGTGCTCTGTTTGATCTAAACATTTGTGTACTGATTGCAAAGTGGTAGCAGAAAAATGCTGGCATATGATAGAGTCACATTATTCTGAAAGTAAATCCACATTGTTTTATGCTCATGGTATTACTGCAACAGAGTACACTGAGTCTTCCCAATAAAATGAGGACAAAGATGGCTCCCTGCTCCCTGCAACCGACAGGCAAAAATGTATAATAAATGCACATTCCTGTGTGTTAAGAAATCTCCATAGGCTTTATCTGTTGCACACCAGGTTGTGGGATTCAGTACGCAATAGATATCTGGTGCCGTAATGTAAGGCAATTTGCTTCTAAATGTTCCGCCATTTGCGTAGCTGTGCAACACGATTTCAGGCAGAGTATTCCTGGACTATGGAGGTAAATGCTTGGAAGGTCCCTGAAAGGCCTGAGCTAAACACAGATATTGTCCGGTATTCAACAGAGTTTTCATGTAGTTGAGAGGGCCAACAGTAGAAGAATTTCCACTCAGTGAAGTTCAAGGGAGATATGCCATTAAGTTTCCAATCATCCCAGAATTTGTAATGTTCAAATCTAAATTCCATCCAATATTCTGGCTACCTGAGACATTTGCCTTAAACGCTGTGATTACTGAATTTTATATTGCACAAAGGAATCCCCACCACTAAAGGCTAGTTGCTATGGATGGAAATTGGACTGTTCTCCTGAACCAAGTCATGGTATTTGATGTGATTCCATGTGTAGAGCAGCAGGGCATCATCTCTGCCCTTCTGAATGTTGAAATCTAATGAATATTATCTAATATAATGGCATTTTGGTTGAATCAAATCACTGAGTGCAGATGCACTACATGGGGTTATGGTGCAATCATTTGCTGCTCCCTGAAGGACACTGAGACTGTGCACTAATGAATGAGACATAAGCACCATTCACAAGCTTAATGTGTGACAATTAATCTTGTTCTAGTTCACCACCACCCCAGGCCCCACCCTGATGCTCCTATGAAAACGGCAGCCCTATTACATGGTCCAGATGTTTAAAAGTTGAGGCACATATCAACCAGCATGATTGAGCTACAAAAGCTGTTTGAATGTAATTGTTTCAGACAATGGCTGCTAGATACATATTTGGCAAATGTATTCTATAATTTATTAATGTGAGGAAGTCTTTGTTCAGCTTGAAACATTTAAGAATGCTAGTTTCATACTTTTGGGGAAGCACAACTGAATTGAACAGTTGGGGCCTGGTAAATTTGTGGGGTCCAGCAGAAATAATTCTAACAGATACTTTGATTACATCCAGAAACAGTGTAAATTACTAAGTGTTTTTTTATTTATTTTCTACACAATAAACACATATAAACACATACATTGCTCACTGCCTGTTGTGTTACATAGGTCAATCACAATTGTTTTCCCAATATTTCAGCCCATTGTAGTTCATGGCTCCTTTCTTATCTTAGAACATATTTTCATACATTCATATTTAATTTATCATTTATTCCATCAATATTCTATCTATCTTTATCCATATCTATTTTCATCTAATAAAAATATAGAAATAACAAAATAAAATATTGCAATAAGGTCTGATCTTAGCAGTAGAGATGGGCACGGAACGAACATTTTTTCGTTTCCGTTACCGTTTGTTGTTTCCGTTATGTAACGAAACGACAAACAAAAATTGTGATGTAAATGAAACAAAACGAACAGAACCACAAAAATTGTGGTCGTTACGTTTCGTTTCTGTTAATGGCGACGCGCAATGAACTGACCTGTTTTAAATGTTAAAAACGCCCTGGACATCCGTAAAAATGCAACAATAATTATTTATATTGTCTGATAATACCTACCAGGGGGTTGGGGTCCTTAAAATGTTTTTTTGTGTCTTCTCCCATCGCAATGTATTTTTCTTTTTCCTTTAAAATGGATGTTGCCACCAGCCACAAAACGGAGGCAAGCCATGTGATGTGGGATCATGTTCAACCAATAGCATGCCCAGGTTGCAGACTGGGCGGGCAGGCCTGGCAGCCACAGAGGGCATAAAAAGCTCTGGCAGCCCCCACCCTCCTTGCAGTCTCTGGTGGGAGTTAGGGTGGGATTGCTGTCTCTGTGACTCTAGCTTCAGTCCTGCAGCCTCCCTGTGTGCGTGTGTGCTGCGTACCTCTCGGTGAGTACCCTCCCCTGCCCCGCAGTGCAGTCACTCTGTCGCTGCCTTGCACCCTGGGCAATGCCCGCCGCTGCCTTTGCAGCCTCCCTGCGAACCTAGTCTATACTGTGTCTCTGCCAGCATCCATTTTTTTAGTGTTTTCCCTCTGGTCTGGGGCATTGGGGGACGCCCACGCACGGAAATGCTTTAAAAATTGCACAAAAAGCGGGTAGAAATGACAAATGAAAAAACGAAAAACGGTAACGAATTTTTTCAAAAAATTTCCGACAAATGGAAACGAACTGAAACAGACCTCTCAATGAGAAACGAAAAACCGAAACACCATTTTTCTGTTTCATGCCCATCTCTACTTGGCAGTATATTCAATCCTAGTATTTTTTAATTATTCAATAAGCTAAGCTACTTTAAAAATTGTAACGAATTTAATACAGTATATCCTTAACATATTTACCCATTCTTCTAAGAGTTACATAATTTCAAGGGGCTTCTATAACTAGAGTTAGTGCTTTGTGAGCAATTATAAAGGGGTTACATCTTGGTCTATAGATTTTTCTTTAAATATAAAAGCTAGCATATATTTATATTTCAGGCTGGCCTTCTTATTTCCATTATCCATTTCCCAAATCATGACAATCAATGAATGGCTTTAAACAATCAAAATACAGGAAACCAACTATTTGCTATGTGATTGCTTCATTAAGCCAATATATCTCTTTCTGAATTTCCTCTTTTTCTGCTAAATTCATTGTCTTCACGTGTTGTTTTTCCATTTTATTTACTGCTTTGCTGATTAAAAGTTCCAGGACCCCTCCCTCCTCTGCAACCACATCCAACAAGACAAATGTATTTATCTTCCTCCTCACTGGACCTGGGTTTGGCCTATCTACAATTCATCTTGCATTCTATCCTGCTCATTTTTCTGAGATCCAACACTGCCTTGTGCTTCCAGTTCAACCTTAGCGCTATCAGAAGGTTCCAAACCAACTCCAAACTGATTGCTAGTCACCTCCTCTTTTTTAAAATACTTTGGAGTTTTCTCAAAGGAGTCCTTCTGTTGCAACATGAGCCTGGCAATGGATGGGACTGACATGGGAACCATGGGCACCTTGTCCAACATAGAAGCAGGAGGACACGACAACTCAGGGTCACCTTCAGTTCACAACTGGTAGAATCGGACACCATGCTATGAAGCCTTGAAGCTGACCTGGAAGGCAGTACAATCTGAAATGTAAAACCCTCCAAAATTGCCTATAATCCACAAAGTTCTTCTACAAGTTGTTCTTGTGACCACATTTTCCAGCTCGGTTTCATACAATTATTTATTTATTTCATTTATTTATTTTGACACTTCTATACCGCCCGTCTTCTGGAGGAACTCCGGGCAGTTTACAAGGAAGCTCCTGCCAGTCAGTTTCCAAGAAAGAGGGTATAAAAGCAAGGAAATTGTTAGAAGAAGAAGAAGAAGAAGAAGAAGAAGAAGAAGAAGAAGAAGAAGAAGAAGAAGAAGAAGAAGAAGAAGAAGAAGAAGAAGAAGAAGAAGAAGAAGAAGAAGAAGAAGAAAGGGGGGAGAGATAAAATTCCACTTTCACTTTGCTGCTGGGTTTATTTTGAAAACATATTACCTCCATTCCAAGGTCAGATAAATCCTTTAGAAAAAACAACTTTCTAGACTTCTCACCAGTAATCCGTCCTTAAACAAAACAAACAGTCCTTAAACAAAGCAAAACTAGGTGGTGGTGGTGGTGGTGGTGGTGGTGGTGGTGGTGGTGGTGGTGGTGGTCTGTATATTGTCCCTCATTATTGTAAGCCACCTTGGGTCCTTTTCCAAGGAGAACGGTGGGGTAAAATATTCTAAGTAAGTAAGTAAGTAAGTAAGTAAGTAAGTAAGTAAGTAAGTAAGTAAGTAAGTAAGTAAGTAAGTAAGTAAGTAAATAAATAAATAAAGCATTTTTCCCTACCAGCCCAAAAAAGCAACAAGGGAAAAAATACAATCACTTCTACATGTGCTCCGTATTTCACATGTCCACCCTCCTTCACTGAAAGCCATTCCTTTAGATAGGGGGTTAGAGTTTATTTGAAGAAAGAGTTCCAAACATCACCAAGTTGAAACTTCACATGGAGAAATAAAGGGAAGAGAGCAGTTTTTACTCATGACAGTAAATTGCCAAAATATACAGCTATAAGTTGCCCAGTGCCAACAGCTCAGTCATCACCATCAACTTAATTAATGGTGTCTGGTTTTCCTCCAGTAGGAGATAAGGCATTTCCTGGACCAAACAAAATCCGCTGCTGCTTTTTCCATCATCAAAACAGGCACAGCATTTCTTCGTCTCCTCTCCAAGGAGACTTGCCTCTTATCTATGAGGCCCAATCTGGATTAATTCAACCTGTAGTGTTAAGCCATAGGATTTATCAAGTTGTCTCACCGCAGCATGACTGGAACTGGAACTCCCTAAATTTGCTTTAAATTACTAAGTGCTATAAGCACCATACAGATTATCTTGAGCCTCTGTTTTCACATTTTCAGATAGGATGATAACAAAGATTCTTCCTTGTGAAATAAAAAATGAGGATAGAACCATTATAGCACAATTTTTCATTTGTTTTAAAATGTGAGCCTAAATCCACTCACTAGTCATAACTAGAATAGATCCATTGAGTCAACAGCTGAATGGTAAGTCAAAATGTGCATAGGCCCCATGGATTCAATGTGACTGTGCTCATTAGGACTACCAGTTAGATTCTGGCATTGCTACTTAGGTGAAATGAGCATAGATATGTATATTATGTACTGTTGATGGTGATGAGTGGAACACACTAGGAGGGTAAGGATACTTTCAGATAACACTGTCAATCTAACTCAATCATGGAATTTGGTGGGGGTCCAGACAATGATGTGTCCCCTTAAACCCTCCTATCACTCATTTACATGTTTGTTTGTTTTTACCAGAGAAAGAAATGATCAAAATGGAAACACAAATGAATGCAAAAGGTCTTTGGGCTGTAGTAAAATGAGCCCATGATATGATTGGGAAAAGTGAGTCTCACCCTAAAGTACTGTATTGTGATGAGCCTCCATCACTTCAACCGTGACCTCTCCCTTCAAGTACCCATGTTCTCTGTTGCCCACCCCTTTAAAAATGATGGCCCCTCTTTTTGCTACAAATCAGAAGACATTAGCAGCATTTGTTTGCTGCCTACCCAAATAGACTTAACACACTTGGGCCTGAATGAGACTGTGGGCACCTACAATATTTCATTGCTGCTTTCCACATGTGGTGAGCTACATGTCTGTATCTCCTGCTCATTTTTCAGCTCCGTAGACAAGTAAGAATCATTTGTTTCCAAAGTTCTTGCCCTCATGTGCAGCCTATTTATGAACAAAGTCTCTCTTCTATAGACAAAAGGAACAACAGAGGAAGAGAACACAAACTATATCCAACGAGTTGGAGATCTGCCCACCCTGAGCTAGATGTCTTCATTCCATATACATACGATAAGAACCCTACTTGTTTAATGCAATGAAGCCATCTCAGTCCAATGAGAATAAACCAGGAGTTTACTCAAACGAGCTTGACAAGCTTGTTCCCTGTGGCCTGTGAGATAACCTGTAATGTACAGTTCCCATGGTTATTGATGTTGTTCCTGTCCGTGGATGATGCCAATATCTATGCTTCGGAAAGTAGCACTTCCCCATTATGATCATCATCATCATTCCCTCAGCTGTCCAGTTGAGGGTTTCTTTTCCTCCTCTCTTCTGTAAACATTGCTTCTCTTTGCAGCAATCCAGCATGGAAAATATCTGAATAATTCAGTATTTTGCTTGCTGTATAAAGCTTTAGGGTAGCTAAATACTGCAGATAAAAGCAGCAGGAATATCAGATGGATTAAGAGATGCATTAGAGAGAGGAAGAGATGGAGAGAGAGAGAGAGAGAGAGAGAGAGAGAGAGAGAGAGAGAGAGAGAGAGAGAGAAGCCATCATACTTAACAAGTAAACAACTCTATTGCATTATTCCTTTTGCTTGTAGACAATCATTCTTTTGAATCAATGAGGGGATAAGGTTGTTAGTTAAATACTTTATGAAGTCTGATAAATGAGGAATCAATCTAGTTTTGTCCGATAACTTTTTTGACATCACTAGGCCAACCAGTGAAATTTGTTCATTTCATCTATTTTTGTTTTTATTTCTTAATGATAACAATTAACTAGAAATGACAAATATATCTTATATTCTTTTGTGAAAATAGCAGCAGGGTCTGTTTGGGAATATTTAATCTTTATGATTTCCTGAATAAACTGTCTATACTTTTCTCACAGCAGAAGCACAAGTGTCAAATTAATTAGATTTTCGCTTGTTTAGAAAAGGCTGTTGATAGCTCCCTTATGCTTATGCCCTTTCTCTAGATGTAGCTGGCTGCTACATTTAATAAGAATATCAAAGTGCCACCTTGTGAATATTAACTATTATACAGCTGACGCTTTATGCAGGAGACAATCAAAATGTGATTCTAAAGGGTAAATGCTGACTAAATAGACATATTGAGTTTGACTGAAGCCCAGCAGTAAGCTCCAACTGAAGCAGGTCCAAGGAATCATTGGGAATCCTATGAATTAATTCCTATGCAAGTTCCATCAGTCATGACTTCCTACTGGATTCCACCCCTTGTGGTTCTTGATAAACATGGTTACAGAGAGTAAGATATCATTTATAGCTGTGCTTAGAAATGTTTATTTTGTGTGACCTTTCTAATTAATATTTCATCTCTCTAGATACCTTGCAAAACAAATCCTCAGCATTAAAATATCCATTACAGGGTCAAGAAGACCCTCACAGCTGTACCATTTTAATCCTTTCTTTCTCAAAAGTAAAGGCTCAGTCCTTACTGAAACTCAGGTTTGTAGATTTCAGTTTTAACTTACCATCCCACTGTTTTCAGCAGCCTGGAGTTTGTACTAAAAAGAGACCTGTTTGTTTCAGCAAAATAAATTGAAGATGTAAACCTGGGTATGTGGATTGGAACTGCAGTGAAGGCACTGTGTTAAATATCTGCATCTGCAATCTAGAGTCATTATTATCCACTCTAGACTCAGTCTCCTGCACTTACCATTAAGTAAATTTTGAAAGTGATATGAGTCCTTTGTCTTTACAATAGCATGCAGTTGAGCTCTTAAGAATGTACACTGTAACCTGAATGTGCCAAAATACCTTGCTGAGCTGATACTAGGTTACCTGAAGCTGCACTGAATTGGAGCCATTTCCAGATTAAAGATGGCTGGACAATTGCTTGACATTCTGCTGATCTTTTTGTAGTTTTATTTACAATCTTGCATGTTGTCTGTAATTTTGAAAAACTGGGAGGGCTTTTCTGGATGGAGTAACTCTACAATTTAAAGTGCTAAACAGTTATTCTTATCCGCCTTGGGTCCTTTTCAAGGAGAAAGGCGGGGTAAAAATACTCTAAAATAAATAATAAATAATTCTTTCCAACTTTCCAACAAGAACTCCACCTCTCTGCATTCCATTCCTCTTTTTATTCATAAGTTAGAAGTTGTTTGCTGGTGATCTGTTAGTCTAGTTGCTAGTATGTGTGCAATAATTAAAGCAATATATGTAACTCTGTAGTTCCAGAAACAGCAGTGTACCTTTATTTAAGGATAAAGAACACCCATTCAAAGATGAAAATGTGCACATATTAGAGAAGATAGGTGGTTCAAGAAAAGAGTTAGAGAAGTCATTCATGGTGTGTAGAAGATCCCTCTCTCAACCAGGGTGGGGAACTTAGACACAGGGTGCTTTTACATGACCCCTAAAATCCGAGGCAAAGGGCTCCCGGATTCGGAGCTTAAAATTGTTTTTCCACCAGCTCCAGATTTTTTAAAAAATTAAGTACAACCACGCCCACCTAAGTGCGTCCCAGCACATTTTCCAAGTACCTGGTCTCCAAAGGTGAAAAAATTCTGATGCGGATGTAAAGCAGTGAGTGCCGGGCTCTCCTCGCCTTGTATTTGTTTGTTTCTTTTGCCCCCGGCCCTTTAAGAGACTGGAAGAGATTGGAATGCTTCCCAGGGCAGCTCCCGACGGCAGAGCCTGCATTTTTTCTCCCTTTTTTTCTCCCTCCCCTCACGCAGACAGGAGCAAGGGAGTGCCGAGGGGTGGGAACACAGGAAGAGCGACAAACCTTCAAGATCTCTGGTCCGAATTTAAGTTGCCAGAGGATCTTAGGGGTCATGTAAAAGCACCCACAGTCTGTCTCCCATTTATTATACTACCCTTTCATGGATCCCCAGACAAATCAGTCACTTCACACCTTCACCAGGAAGGCTACTGCAAATTACCCATACTTAATGGATGTTGGCATAGATGTAACTTACACACATACCAGGGTGAGGTGAAACCAAGGTGAACTATAAATTGGAGGTCTCCTGCCAACCTTCCTCAGAATGAAAAACTACTTGGATGAGGAGTGAAACATTTTAATTCAAACACATTAATTCTATAAGAAAAAGGTCCAATTGTCATGGCTCAACTCCTGGATAAACTCAGCTGGATGGTTGAAAATCTCCACCATCCTCTGTCCTCCTATCCTCTCCTGACCTTGCCCCTTGCCCTTTTCTATCTCATCCTCTTTCACTCCCTTGCCATCATCCTCCCCTTCCCCTTGCATGCCCACCATCTTGCCCACTCCCACCTACATGCTCATCCCCACCATTCAAGCACCTGTCCCTTTAGTCCTTATTAATATATTTACTATATTTGTTCATGTATAAGTGTAGGAATGAAAAGACTACACATCTGGTCTGGGTGAACAGAATGCAATCAGCTCATGCCATCCCTGCTAGACCGGCTGAGGCTCTTTATTAGGAGTGGTAAACAAGACAACACACAAGTGGGAGGGGTGGATGATCATTGACAATAGGAGAGAGGAAGACAGAGGAAGGACAGTCTTCGGTCACATATGAATTCCATGGGAGAGCTTATATAAGGGTGACAGGCAGCTGTTTGTCCTGCAACCCCTTCTCACAGGCATCCTGGCTGACCTGAGGGGAGATACGGACCAAGCTGGCTTCCTGAGTATATGGGCTTTAGCTATGGAATTCATTTCCTTCCATCTGGGGCCTCCCCACTCAGATAGAGAGGTTTAATTATTCCCAAAGGCCCTACACATGTAGGCAGCTGGGGCCATGATTCTCCCCAGGGGGATTTCTCTACCTATAAAACTTTTTTAACTAAAACCATATATTCCCCAGATGTCATCCACATCAATTGATAGAAGGGGTTCAGGGTTTCCACAAAAATATTTCCTAATTCCATCAAAGATGCTTGGGGGGGGGAGCTAAAACCTTGGCTAAGTAAAATGTGTGGTCTACGGTCCACCAGTAACCCTTCCCCTATTTATTCTGGTCTTTGGCCCTGATCATATGTTGAAGACTCATGATGGAGCAGTTTTCTGTCACATAACTTTTCCTCACAATCAGGAGTAAGGAATGAATGAATGAAAGAATGAATGAATGAATGAATGAATGAATGAATGAATGATAAAAATCTTAACAATAAGTAAATTGTTACCAATGGGGGAAATGCTTTTATACATAAAGATGATTTTCTTTTTCAGTTATTTTTTACACTGATTGAGATGTCACAGCAAATGCTGTCATAGAGTGACCTTATGGAAACATCCTGTGAGGTTTAAAATAAAATCGATAAAAGTCATTAATCAAGCTAGTTCACCAAGGCTCACTTGAAGACTGTTCTGTGAAGTCATATTCATCACCCTGCGTTCTTTGATAGCCACAGCTGTGAAGATCTCTTGCACAGATGTGCCATAGATGATAACAGATGTTGTCATAGTGTGACCTTCTTTTGCTGAGAAATCTAAACATGCTAATTAGACCTTTTGAAAGTAAGTAGGGGAAATATATGTACCCTTGCAAAGTTTAGATTGCCCTTTGCAGCCCTCACTATGTGCATTTCTGGCTATGAAAGGGTGAGGATACATTTTTCCCTCTGGCTTTCATTTTAACACAGTTCTCAGACTCTAGAATTCACAACCGGTGTCAAATGTGCAATGAGTGAGGTGCAGAGATAAAGGTTTCACATATTGTGCTGGATATATGTTTCTTTCACTGACAATATGATTTAACATATCACCAAATGAAATTGACAGAGTGGACCTTTTCATTAAGTTCTGTGAAACAGCTGATATTAATGAATTTTGCAGGATATGAGTTTGAACTGACACCTTTAACTGGCATTTACAAATGTCTTCCATAGGAAATATAAATCATGTGGGTGAAGTTATAGTTCTCAGCAGAAAAATACCAGATATTTAAAATGTTGGTTTAATTAATGCTGTAAGCATGATCTTTCAAACTTCATAGCATTGATCAGTACATCAGCATTACAATAGTGAAGAATGGTTAGGGTTAACAAACAGATATTTTAAAGGAAGAACTGCTAAATATATGTTCTGTTAATTGACCATATTACTATGTCATTCATATGGTTATTTGTCTTACAAATGTGGTTTTGTAGAACAGCTTTATAATAGTATTTGAAGAGAGTTAGACATTCTTCAAAAGGAACATTGCAATAGTGAAATATTTCTCTTCAATATCCTGCAATCCCTACATTTGAAATATTTTTTCTTGACTAATATTCTCTTGACTTACTCTGCCCATTTGTGTTGTCATTGACTCACCTGCTTTGACATCATTTGAGGTGGTGTGGCATTCATAGCCTTCTCTGTGTAGTGAAATCTGTGCATTGGCTGTATTGAAAGTGGCCCAGACTTTTTGACTTGTGTTTGTCTGAGAGTCAAATTGGCTTAACAAATTTTCTGGTTCAGTATAATTGCACACAGTACATATGATATGGATTTTATGCACTTTTGACCTTGTTCATTTCATTAACACAAATGGGATTTTGAAGGGCTTAAATTTTTATTTGGATCAACTCCTAGTTGGTTCACCTGATCAGAGACATCACATGAATCACGTGAGTATAAAATACCAGCAGAGAACAGATTGTTATACTAAAATTTATATCAGGGATGTCTTATTGTCCTCCTTGTCCTTCATTAATGGATGACTTCCAGCTCCTACAGCCAGATGATGTGATCAAGACCCTTGAGGAAGTGAGGGCCACCACATGTGTGTTGGATCCTTGCCCCTCATGGATCATAAAAGCTTCCAGAGAATGTATGGCAGACTGGTTAGGAAGAGTAGTGAATGCCTCCTTACAACAGGGCAGGAATCAGGCATGCTTAAACTGTTAAAAAAGCCCTCCTTACATCCAATGATTCTGAACAATTACCAACTGATACCAAATATCCCATTCTCAGGGAAAGTCTTAGAGTGGGTTGTAGCCTCAACAGCTCCAGAGGTTTCTGGATGAGATAAATTACCTGGATCCATTTCAATAGGGCTTCAGGCCTGGCTAGGGACTGAGACAGCACTGGCTGCATTGTTAGATGGCTTACTCAGGGAAATGGAAAGGGGATCTGCGTCTCTTTTGGTTTTGCTAGACCTCTAAGCTGCTTTTGACACTATAGACCATGGCATCCTCCTGACTTGTCTCTCTGAAACATGGCATCCTCCTTACTTGTCTCTCTGAAATTCAAATTGGGGGTACTACATTAAAATGGCTCCAGTCCTTCCTGCAGGATAGAACACAGAAAGTGGTGTTAGGTGATTCATGTTCGACATCACCGCTGCTGACCTGTGGAGTTTCCCAGGGTTCTGTTCTGTCTCTTATGTTATTTAACATATATATGAAAAAACTGGGGGAGATTATCAGGTCTTTTGAGATTAGGCGCCACCAGTATGCTGATGATACCCAGCTCTGCCTCTCATCATTTCCAGTCTCTAAGGGAGCTACTATCTCATCTTTACATGAATGTTTAGCTGCAGTAATGGACTGGATGAGGATGAACAAAATGAAACTAAACCCAGACAAGACAGAGGTGACCCTGGTCAGTCGAAAGGGTGTGCTCTTGGTCTCATCCTTGATATTGGATGCCCAGGTCACTGCTGTAGCCAGGAGTGCATTTGCACAATTAAGGCCAGTATGCAAGTTATGCCTGTTTCTTGAGAAACTAGCTCTGGTCACTGTGACACATGCCCTAGTGCCATCATGGCTAGACAACTGTAATGTGCTGTATGTGGGACTACCAATGAAAAGTCCCAGGAAACTTCAATGGGTCCAAAATGCATGACCTGTACAACCTGGGTCCTAGTTACCTCAAAGATTGAATCTCATAGTATGTACCAACTTGGGTGTTAATCTTCACAGAGATATAGATAGATAGATAGATAGATAGATAGATAGATAGATAGATAGATAGATAGATAGATAGATAGATAGATAGATAGATAGATAGATAGATAGATAGATGATAGCCACACCCACCCACACACCCCTACACATATATACACTTCATGATTTTAGTCATACACTCAGGTCAAAAAGAGATATATTTGAATGGCAGCAGTGGTGTAAATACCTATGCATGCAACACCCATGTACCTAGACCCAACAACATGGCAGAGAAGCTTCCTCTGACTCTCCTCTACAATCACTCCAGGTTGGGTGAGGATTGGATTTCCCCAAGACAGTTGCTAAAGGGAACTTTGGGTGCGGACAATTTGGGGCTTTATTAATCCGATGTCTGAATTCCAGTCTTCACTAAACACTGTGGGGTTGTAGCAGACAGTCAGAGGACCTTTCCTGCATATTTGGTGCATTGAGGAGCACTTTCCAGGGGGGCTCTTTGGGGGAGGTGCATAATTCAGACATACAGAATCCAAACCTCACCAAACAGGTAGGGCTGGTAGCGGACAATCATGGGAAGCTTGTCTAAAATATTGGTATCTCTAGGTGCCTTGAAGGCTATTTTATAGGGTTTTAAAATAAAAAAAAATTGAATGTACAAATGGATTCAAAATATGGGCAGAAAGCAGAGGGAGAAGACCACCCCAAAACAACCACTAAGACAATAAGGGATGCTGTTTGGGGAAAATGTATACAATTGTATATCACTGCAATCTTATACACAGCTGCTCAGAATTATGCAGAAACACACATTGAAACTAAAGATCTCTCACCCTGTCACAGCAAGTGGAATAATGGTTTCAATGACATTAATTATTATTTCAATCCCCTTGAGCAATACTATAAGCATCCTTATTGATCTTTATACCAAATTAGAGATACTAAATTAAACTAAACATAGAAATACTAAATTAACGAAGAGAAAAGATGAACTTCTGTGGCTCACCAACACAATTCATCAAAAACGTGTTAATGTAAAAGAAGCATAATTTAGTAGTTCAGCTGTAAGTAAAGTGAGACATAGTTCAAGGACTTGTTTTACTCATCTGACAGGAAAAATGCCATTAAGTACTTCTCCTCCAGTAAGAAAATATAAATGCCAACATCTCATTTTCAGTTCCTTCTGAAAGTCTGTCTTTTCAATATGTGGGCGGCATTTTACTGAAGTGGCTGAAAGAACATTTTTTTGAGAGCTGACAGAAGATATATTATGTGCAGTAATTTTATTTTCATATGTGGCAGATTCTTCACCTACATTATTTAAAATGGCTGATATGGATTGCTCATTTATCCCATCCCTTTCCTGAGGCTTCTTTCCAATGTCACATCCAAAACCGTCTGCAGTGGCATGAATGGCAGAGGCCAAAAGCTAATGTACAGATGGAGAAACTGTAAGGCTGCAGTCCAGTCACTGAATATGAACCCCATAATCAGGATTAACGTTGTATAGATTTGTGTATTAGGAGTACAGTTAGATATTCCCTAGATTGCATGACGAATGGTCCTGCAGCTTGGGGGATTCTGGGGGGTTGTAGTCCAAATACACAAACCTGTACAGCTGTAACGAAGAATCCCTTGAGCCTGAAGCTCCAGTGACTGCAGTCCTCATGCCAGATTCCATGAAGGATCCTGGTAGCTCATGGGTGAAGCAGGGTGAGGTGCTTCCTTCTGCATAAAATATGGTCTGCATCTTCACCTCCGGGCCTTAAATTATCATTCAGCTTCCTATAGTTGGCTGACACAGAAAATCATAAAGAAATAAGGAAAACAGCATCTAGAAAAGAATAAAAGCTTCCTCTTTCTTCTCTTCCTGTCTCTCTCATGAGAGATGTGAATGGAGAGGGTGGTTGAGATGCTTAACATATCCTAATATGTCTTCTGTCACAAAGGTTGTAACAAGCAAGGCTGCACAGTATGTGTGAAGTTAGATATTGGCAGCAATTAGAATCCACAATGACTAAACCATCACCTGAAAATCTGAAGTAGAGGTGCATCCTTGTGACTTCATGGGTTTTTAAACACTTAAAGTACATTCCATACTGGCTATGATAGAGTCAGTAGACGCTGCAATCCAGCAACCTTTTGTAGGCCGCAGTCCTTCCATGTTTGATTTAAACCACACCAATCATCCCTCAGCTTAGAATCTGGCAGCACTAAATTGCTGCAAAATGTACACCTGTCCGGTTCTAGATTTCCCTCTGAGCCAAAACCAAGAACTGATTAAATACTATTCCCATTATTCCCAGCCATTGGCCAAGGTGGCTAGAGTTGATGGGCACTGGATTCCAACAATATTAGGAAGATTACACTTTCTCCTCCTCAAACATAATAGCTGTAGTAAAATTAGAGCAAGTTTGTGTTTACAGAACCCCCCGCCTATCGTGGGGGTTAGAAACCCGATCTGACTTGCGATGATGGAAAATCCATAATATGTGGATTCTGGGTCAGGTCAGGACTGACCCCAGATAGGCCCCCCAGTCCTGACCCGGCCTGACCTGACCTGACCTGCGATAATGGGAAAATCCATTATATATGGATGCTGGGTCAGGTCTGGACTGAGGGATCTCTCTGGGGCCTCCTATACTTATCTGAGGCCTGGCGCTGCCCCAAACATGCCCCCACCACGCTTCTGGGCCTGTTGGAGGCCCCAGAAGTGGTTTCCAGTGATCCGGAAGTCACTTCCAGTTTTCCGGTTCACTGGAAACCAGGCCTGGGAAGCCTCTTGGAGGTCCCAGAAGTGTTTTCTGGGTGATCTGGAAAGCACTTCTGGTTTTCCAGAAGTGACTTCCGGTTCACTGGAAACCACTTCTGGGGCCTCCAACAGGCACAGGAAGCCTGTTGGAGGCCTGCTCGGGGCAGCACCTGGGGTAATTGCAGGAGGCCGCAAATGGGCCCATGCAGCTTGCCCCAGAAGCCCTTTGTTTCATATACTGCGGTCCCACAATATAGTCCCATGAGATACCAGGACTGCAGTATATGAAATGCAAAATGGCGGGGGACAACTGTATAAAAGTTGTAATTAGAGTAGGTCCATTGAGTAGGGAGTAGGTGGGATTTGGTGAATTGGTCTTTTGTAAAAGTTTTGTTCATTCAATGAGCCTATTCCAGCTGCAACTTACTATTGGATTTCCAATGAGTTTTAGTAGCTGAATATTACAGTGGTATTATTCAACCTCCCTTCATTTTTCTCTCTCCTTCACCCATTTGCAGTTCTGTTGTTCTTTTCCTAGATTATATATTCCGTTTTAAATACTGCTGTATTATAGATTCGTGAATGGGTAAAAACTCTCTTGGGTAAAAACAGTTTACAAACCCAACTAATTAATTTAACCCCCAAATGGCATATATTCTAAGGACATTTGCTCGAGGAGCAAAATGTATGTTTTATACATTTTGCTTTACAGACTAAACATTTGTTTAAACAATGATTATGGAAATGTACAGTCTGTTTAGCCATGGGAGAACCCACCATTCTAATGAAGAGAAGTGAAACTCTGGCTATGTTTAAAAGGAATACCTACCCAACATTTATTTTACATTTGCTAACAGAGGGAAGGAGGTTGGGATGGAAGTGATGCATCACAGAAAGGGAAGGCATATTTGCATAACCTTTTCATATACTAATTCATATGTATAGGATGTAAACTAAGAGCTCTAACTATGTGGAGAACACCATGCCTGAGATAACCTGTGGGCTTCATCAGCCTGCTGTCCAGGAGCTAAGTGCTGATGAAAAAACTTCTGGGCTCTTCCTTTGTTTCTTCTTTATGCTTCTATATCTTCAAATTAGACCTGGAATTGGATCAACTTTTCATATAGAGGACTAGGAAAGGGCATGAAACAAAAAAAATTGTGTTTCATTTCATTTGGTTTGGTTTGGTTTCAAATGTTTTTTTTTTTCAAAAAAATGTTACAAAACACTTATGAATTGTTTCATAACTCTAGTAAATGGATTCTCTGGGTCCTAGAGGCACAAGATTTGGACCCAGGGGAGCCATTTAACAAAACTGTTCATTTAAAACAAAACAAAAAATGCTGTTTTATTCTGTTTTGTTATGAAGTGCTGCCTGGCATTCGTAAGCTTATGAAACAATGAAACAGCATTTTGTTATTCGTAAGGTGCCCATCCCTATAGAGGACTGTTGTCTATAAAAGGTGACACCTTTCCCTACAGCTGAATAAAAATAGTCTGTCATATTTATTGGGTCATGCAGTGGACTTTGAGTGGGACTGAAGAATGGAGCCCTTGGAATGCTCTGTACTACAATTCCCATCAACATTAGCCAGCAAAGCCAAAGGCAAAGAATATAGAGAGCAGTACTATAACTCTGGCGCCAAGTAATCCCCACCTTTAGCTTAGAGTTTGTCATTTCTATTTACTTCAAACCATTTTATGTTATTATTAAAGACCTCCTCAAGTATAATGGAAACATTTCAAGGTAAAACATAGTAAAATTTGCACATTCTCCTCTGTGTTAAACACACACACACATAACTTAGTTGGTATAATGTGACAGTTCACATTAGTAATGAAATCTGTTTATGCCTGGCGGGCTAACATTAATGCATTTTTTTAAAAAAATCTTCACATAAGCCAGTCTACTTTTTAACGACTCCAGCAATCCTATTCTTAGAGGGACTGTTAAACAACTTGGCTCAAGTTACTATGATTAGACCAAACAAGCCAGAATGCTAACAATAGAGTACATGAACACACACAAACACCACATAAGATATTAGCTGGAGTGGGGGGGGGATAACTGCTACCATGCAACAACTCAGAAAGTTGAAAGGCAAGAAATATATATTTATGAGATGTACATGAAATTGATGGGTTTGCATTTATTTTTATATGCCCTGATTTCAGCTTCTGTGTAAACAGATTTTAGGTTTTACTTTTATAATTATATAGCAATATGTTTGTATTTTTCATTAATTTTTCATAGCCTTCCATGAAGGAAACAGGAACAGCCTTTCATTTGCTTGGAAGTAAATCTTCTTGCACTCTAAGATTAAAAAGTACAGAAGAACTAAATATCAGCCTCTCCCCCCCTTTGTGGAAGTATTGTATGCCAAACCCATGCTGGGGATGTATTTTGTCCAGTTTTCAGGGAATGTAATGGAGGGTGGAGGAACAAAACTCCCATCATTTGTGAAGAAGGCCTTCCAGCTCTAGAGAAATCTAGGAGTTGAGTTATGGCAACTGGACTTCTTTTCTTGTGGGACTGAAATGTTTCATTAGTTATCCAAGTAACTCCTTTAGACTGAAGATTCCCCAAGAAAATAAGTCCAGTTGCCATGACTCAGCTCCCAGATAACCTCACCTGTATGACTAAGAATCCTCACAGATAACTCTGGAGAAGATTTTTTAGAAGGGTTTTGTAAGTATGTAAGACCAGAACATCCATCCCAACCAACTCCAGGAATTCATTAAAATGATAATGGACAATTGGTGGACAATTTCAACCCCCTTCCACCCCATTCTCACTTCCAATGCTTTAAAATGGGATTGGACTAGATCTTCATATGGAGGATTTTCCTGCTTATGAGATGGCCAGCACGGCTTACTATTGAGAGAAGGCAACATTTACTGTTACTTGCTGCTCAGGATTGGAAAGTTACGTTTTTTAGAATTTTTAATATGTATTGTTTTATTGTGTTTTATATTGTAAATCACCCAGAGTCTCCTCTGGGGAGATGGGCAGTGATAAATCTAAATAAATAAATAAATAAATAAATAAATAAATAAATAAATAAATAAATAAATAAAAGTGTTTGTTACCTCCCAAGCACACCCAATCTCACCTGATCTCCGAAGCTAACCAGGGTTGGCCTGAGCTAGTACTTGGATGGGCAACCACCAGGGAATACCAGGTGCTGTAGGCTCCTGGAGTAGGAACTGGTAAACCACTCCAATATCCCTGCCAAGAAAACTCCATGGACATGGGGTCACAAAGAGTAGATCACAACTGTAACAATGCAAAAACAACAGCAACCTCATGATGCAGCAATTTAAAGCATTTCTGTTTCCGTTTTGGTTATGTTAAGAAAAAAAGAAGGGAAAAAGCACTAGGCCCATTATGCTGAGCTCTGGCATTAAGCCTTCTAACTGTTCTCTCTTTGGATTCTTTCACCTGAGCTCAACAGTCCAGGTTATATTTGATTGTACTGAGAAGGTCTATTTTTACAGGCTCATGGATCTTCTCAACACTACTGGGAAAAGTTGAAGCCAACAGGAAAAGAGGAAGTTCAAATAAAAGATTGATTGACTCAATAAAAGAGCCCATGACTTTGAGTTTGAAAATGCTGAGCAGGGCTGTTGATGAGAGAACCAGCTGAAGATCACGAATTCATTGAAGGAGATAGACTGGGTTCAAATCCCTGCTTGTTCATGGAAATTAACTAGGGTATGTGTGTCAATGGTAAAATAAGGCCTTAAATGTCTCACATATCTCAGTTCAGCCAACATAGGCCAAATGTGACTTGACAGCACATACCTGTAAGTCACAAACAACTTGATGGCACATAACAGCAACAGTTTCACGTTTCTTGATCATTATTGACTGGAAATTCAGGTTTTGGGACTAGAGCTCCCAGAATCACCCAGCTACTTTTGACATTGTGGAAGTTGTACTCAAAGAAGTAACTTTGATCTCCTACTCTTCCATTCTTATGAAATGGAGGTGGATGGTTCTGTGGAAAAGCACCTTCAAGCACAGCCTGTCATTGTATGTTTGATGTTATACATTGAACTGTGATGCAATTCCAAATTATTCATCTGTGGTGCCAGTGCATTTGCTTTTTCCTCATCTCCTCACACACTGCTTTTCTGAAATGCTAATAGGATAGAGGGCAAGGAGACAAGTGAAAAGCATAGGAGAGTCCTTCCAACTGTGGAATCTTCCTTGAAAGCCTCCCCCGTTCCCCAATATAGGATATTGTCTCAGGCATATTCTTCTCGGGGTTGCTTAATGTCATTTGATGCTGGGTAAACATTAGAGATGGGCTCAAAATGGAAATACAGCGTTTTGTTTCATTTCATTTCAGTCTTCATTTTGTTTTGTTCATAATGGATTTTTAAAAATAATTTTCATCATGAAACAAAATGAAATGAAATGCTTCATAAGGCTATAAATAATAGTGAACTTTGCTTTTTTATTTAACAGGGAGCCCACTGTTAAATAAAACTGCCCACTGCCCGAAATCAAAGACCCTCAAACCTTCCAATCAATTGCTTTCGAGCAAAGAATCCTCTCTAAACAAGCTAGAAACCTAATAGCTAGCTCCTGCATGGAGAGATTGGAGAAATAAGCTCAACATTTGATCGGTGGTGCAGCAAGGGGAGGAAGGGAAATAGTTTTAAAAAATAATCTCCACAGTCCTACTTAATGAGAAAGGAAAACAATCAGAACTTGAATCAAATTGCAGACACAGCCAGCGAAGGGAACAGCTCAGCGCGTGGCTCGGATCAGGCAGATGAAGATCGGAGATAAGCTATCCCAACAGATGAGGTGCAGGAAGGAAGGAAAACAAATCAATCAGTTTAAAAATAAACCTGTTCTCAAGAACGCTAGATCAAGAGGCTAGGACAAATCATTTCATTTCTGAAACAAAAAAGAGTATTTTGTTTCATTTCTTGACAACACATCGCTTGTTGTTTCATTTCATTTCGTAAGGTTTCATAAACTTACAAAACAATGAAACAGCGTGTTGTTTTTCGAAAGGTTCCCATTCCTAGTAAACATGTTTCATGGACTTGCATGATGCCTTTGAAGTAGGAATTTGTACCGTCTATGGACAATAGTATGAGCACAGGCTAAATTGGGGCTCTTATGCATTTCTGAAGTGATTTGGGATGAAATAAAAAGTTCAGAGGTTCTCATGGGGTTCAGTAACACCCTGCACTGGCATGTTAATTCTGACATTTACAGGGTTCAAAGCGTTAAAATTAAAAAGATGACATATGAGTAAAAGTGGAGCAAAGGGTTAGGATTATCAGAATTTTATAAGGATGACAATGAGCTGGTGCCAGAGTAGTGTGCCAAGTGAAAGCAGTACTGTTACCAAAGATCTGTGAGTGAAGTCACCCATCTGTAGTAGCTGTTCCCCAAACTTTAGAGAAAATTAGCTGCTGTATGAAGTAATGGAGCCCAAGGCAGTATTGTCTGGGTCTTGCTTTCTTGCTATGCTCTTTTTTATTTTAATTCTTCTACTTGTTCTTACAAAAATAAAAGACTGATATCCGATTGTCTAAATGCAGAGGAGAAGAGCAGTCATGTAAGCATCACTCCAAACCCAGCAGGTTTCCCAGTGTGTGCTCATTCCTGCAAAGTGTTCTGCTTAGGGTTTATTGTTCAAATATCCCTAAACTATAAGTACTGTATTTACTAGCAATACATAGCTAGTAATTTCTTCTAATGTGAATAATTTCAGAACAGATCCACCAAGAGTGCAAAGAATGCCATGGGTCTCATTATTTATGTACCCACTATCATCTGTACATGGCGTGATGGCTCAGTGGACTAAGGCTTCCGAAAACTGTCGGCTGCAAAGTCGGCAGCTTGGCAGTTCGAATCCCGGGTGCCACGCAGTGGAGCGAGCTCCCACTGTTAACCCCAGCTCCTGAAAACCTAGCAGTTAGAAAGCACGTAAAAATGCAAGTAGATAAATAGGTACCGCCGTAAAAAGCAGGAAGGTAAAACAGTGTTTCCTTGCAGCCATGCCGGCCACATCGCCATGGACTTGCACAACACTGGCTCTTCGGCTTGAATACGGAGATGAACACCGCCCCTAGAGTCAGACATGACTAGCATGCATGTGCAGGGGCAACCTTTACCATTATCATCTGTACAGTATTTTTTTAAAAAAACTCCTTCGTGTAAGAAGACATGACTAGTGAGGTGTATAGGTGTTATAATGTTTAACATCTGGAATTTCTGTAATAGCCATCCTGAAAATACTTCCCTTTTTTCTCATTATGCTCAATATGTGGTTTCAAATTTTTTTATAAAATAACATATTCAATAGCCATACAGAGATATTTGTAACGATACTCTGTAATAACGTTTGGAATTGTAATTTTTTAAAAACTCTTATATGGTGTGTTGGGGAGATCACAGTGTTCTGCTTATATACCACCCCATATCACTTAAAGCTCTCTCTGGGTGGTTTACAAGTTAATTACGCGGGCTACATATTGTCAACCCCACCACCCACAGCAAGCTGGGTATTCATTTTACTGACCTCAGAAGGATAGAAGGCTGAGTCAACCTTAAACCAGCTGCATGGGATTGAATCTGGGTTGTGAGCAGTTTTGGTTGCCTTACAGCAGTTTAACCACTGTGCCATGAGGTTCATTTTCTGTCAGAAACAGCCTTAGTGAAAAAAAAAAAACCACTATATTTTTGTGAAAATATATATTTTGTCCCCCCCCCCACACACACTTGTATTTTACACAACATGGATACTTCTTATACAACATACAAGGCATTTTGTGCAAAAACATATTTTGTGTGTGCATGGGTGTGCACGAACACACACACACACACACACACACACACACACACACACACACACACACACACACACACACACACACACACAAATCTGGGAATTTTTCAGAATTGTTCACAAAAAGTCTTAAAATACAGGAAAATGTACAAAAACTTTTACAGACTCAGCGAGAAGGGAGGAAATGTTTGAAATGTTTTGTTCTCACCTGCAAGAATAAAATAAAGATTCACATCCACAGTAGGGACAGGTTTGGATTAAATAGAATGCAGTATTTGGGGTGCACATGCCTTTCATCACTGGTTTCCAGACTGTTGCAAAAACCTTTTGTGGCCATAAACAGAACCTCTGTTACTTCTTTTGGCTAAGCATTTCTCCACCAGTGGAGAGAGTCCTTCACCTGATGTGAACCCCTCTTAGACAGCTGTTGGGACAGCAGAATGTACTCTGCTCTTGTAAAATGTTTATAGGTTTGACCACATTTATAGATTTGGATGGGCATGCCATGTGGAATAGTAGTACAATTCTGGCCTGTCTGCAACAGTTTTTCTCAACTGCAGTCAGCTGACATTATGCTATGCACAGCTGCCTGGGTTTTTCAGGTGGCATCTCAGGCTGCAGGCTGAGAATGTGGGTTCCCAAAAATGCTAAGGAGTGTTATTGCCCCATTCGACTTTCCAGCATTCCACCTACCCGGAGGCATCCCTGGGTCTAATCATGGAGGGTTGTTGTCCAAGATTTCCTTCCTTAAACTGTTCCATAACAACAGCTTCATTTCGAACACAATCATGCATAAGTGGCTGGTTTGTTAAGAGTGATAGCGGGCAGTCTTGGTCTTCAAAGGGATTTTATTTCACAAACAGGATGCATATGTTCTGTAACCTCAACCACCCACGGGCAGCCCAGAGTGGGCTTACTTTCAAAGGGGAATGGTAGCCCACAGCTGCTTTGCTGATGCTAAATGTCTTTTCAGGTGCCTTGGACTTGCCCTTTTTTATTATTATTTATGTCATGTTGGTTTTGATTGACTAGTTTGCTTATTTACTATTTTAAGTTGTATATGTGCTTTATTGTGTTTGTTTATGTTGGTAAACTGCCCAGATTAGCTTTCTGCTAGATGGTCGCAGTATATACATCAAATAAATAAATAAATAAATAAATAATTTTGACTCCTGAGTCTCTCATTACTCTGGGTCTTCCGGTTTCTAGGAGGTTCTTAGTCTCATCAGAGGATTCATCTGGTTCAGGTGGATTTCAACAGAAGAAGATAACTCAATTATGCATATGTCTCACCAGCTTCTATTTCTTCCAAGTATCTTTTATTTGTAATTACTTCATTTTGTTTCTTTCAAATGATTACAAGATTGGAAGCATCCCTCATTACCCATTGCAGCGATATTGCTCTTTTCATGGTAAGCAAAGCTGAATTCATAAAGGGGAAAAAAAAACATTCATTGTCCTTGGCTTTTACTCATTTGTGATTCACCCTCTGAGTAAGGGCACATTAAACTGCAATGTAAGATTTACTTATGTAGAAGAAAGACCCATTCTAATTTGTGGGTTTTACCTCTCAGACCAGTCTAGGTGGCACTGTTTTCCCTACTATGGATCATGCTCAAGCTGCCAGTGTGTACCAAAAACCAGTGCAGAATAGAGGATAGAGTGACAGACTGCAACTCATAGCACTTAAGTTCATAGAATCATAGGAGAGTTGGACGAGATTTCAAGGGCCATCCAGTCCAACCTCCTGCCATGCAGGAACCCCCATCACAGGACTCTGAGTCCTGAGAGATGGCCATCCAGCCTCTGCTTAAAAACTTCCAAAGAAGGAGACTCCACTGCTGGACAGCTGTAACCACCAGGAAGTTCTTCCTGATGTTCAGATGGAATCTTTGTTCTAAACTCCGCTTGATTATGGAAACTCTTACAAGGGCGGCAATGGTAAAGCTTCTCCTCAGGTATCTCACATATGAGATATTACAGTTGCTATAAGACAGTGGTGGCGAACCTTTGGCACTCCAGATGTTTTGGACCAAAACGCCCAGGATTCCAAGCCTGTATTGCCAATGACAAAGGGCTGTGGGAGTTGTGGTCCAAAACATCTGGAGTGCTGAACGTTCACCATCACTGCTATAAGATATGACTTGATAGCACATTACAACAACCTTTTCTGAATCTCGCCAGGGATTTGAGATTTGTTGTGCCATATTTTGTTCCCATGATAATTTTCACCTTTTCCAGTCAAGTTGACAGAAAAGGAATCTCCCTTAAAAAGAATGTCAGAAGTGAAATTTTGGATAAGTTATTGCAGGTGAGGTTCAGGATTTTTATTCTTATCTTACTTAGCTGAATAGTGTATGTTCATTCCTTACGTTTCATTGTGCAATAATTTCTGAGGCAGTTGCAGAGTAGTGCACAGATATGTAATAGAAAGAAACTCAAAAGCAGCTCCTTTTGCTACCTTATGGTAAGCTAAAAAATATAACCACAAGCAATTCTAAAGGGCCGTGAGAATGAGACAGAAAAATGTATGCCTCTTCAATGTGGAAATAAAACTCGAGGGAAATTGGGGGCTAAATTATGGCACAGTACTAGTTCCTCCTTTGTACCTGGAGCTGGCCATAACATTGCCATCTGTCATGCCCACTTGCAGACAAAGCCGTACTGTAAGAATCTGCAGTAATGACAAATGTTTCTGTAATGACGCCTCAAAGGTTTAACATATGGAAGTTATGGTTCCGGTGCACAGTCCTGAAAAACCACAACAAGCCCTGAGCCAAAATTCCCTCAAAACAAACAAACAAACAAACAAAAAATCCTACACAGTTTTCTTGGATGTATCCTGTTATTTTCCTTTACTTGCTTCCCTATAAATAGATAGAAAGCCATATGGCAGAATACCTTACTGCTTCTCGTGGCTCTTTCCCAACCTCTAACCCACCAAATGCCCAATAATAATATTTAGTAGAATGCACTGTGGAAAAAGTAAAATGGCAGCCAAGCTGTAAGACCCTTTCCTTTGCTGACACAGGTTGTAGCAATGTGGAAACCCAAATGTTTGTGGGGGGAGGGAAGAACAATGCTTTGATGCAACCAATTGCTAATGTTGAGCCCCATCTCTGAGAGATAGTTAGATAGTTTCTCATTCCTCCAGAGAATTATGAAAGGCCATTTGGGGACATTTACAGGTTTGAGGATGTTAAGTGCATAAAAGCCCATTGAGCCAAATCCCAACTCCAGGCCATTGGGTTTCAACAAGTTATCTGTGAATCTATTGAATAGAAAATATGGATGGTCATCAGGTGCTGTTATGAAACTTCTGCTGGGGGACAGCAGTGGCAATTGACTGTGCTTTATACATCTAGATGATCAGTCACACTCATGAGTGAGCTCGGCCAAGTAATGCATTGCGGATATATATGGGGGGAAGGTGCCTTTAATTACACATTTCAGATCATGGCTTTTGCAGATAGACAGAATGAAAATGTTTCCACTTTCTTCTCATCTGCATCAGAATCCTTCCTTTTCTTTGATGAAGTGTGACATCAGATGAACTTGATCTTCACTCCTCTTGTTTTTGTATCTGGATGCTGCCAATGTTTCACGCATAAAGCGATGATTTATACTGTAAATTCTGGCATTAAGAGGAGGACTGAGAGGATATTTGACAATATGTGCTGTTCCATTCATCTGGATATAGAGCAGTAACTCAGCAAATACAGAAAGGTGGGGGTGTTGACCTTAATTTAATATAATATTTTCAATCCAAAAGAGACAGCCAATCAGATGCTTCAGTTTAAGTCATTCCACTTCTTCCTAAAAGTTCAATGAAATACCAGAAAACACTTTTTTTCCCAAGCAAATGTCCAGGCTGTACACCTCTGGGATTGATTTGAAATGGGATTTTGAAATAAATTTCCTTTCCTTTCCTTTGTGTGTGCGTGTTGTGTCGTTACAGTTGTGACCAACTCTTCGTGACTCCATGCCCATGGAGTTTTCTTGACAGGAATACTGGAATAGTTTGCCAGTTCCTACTCCAGGCACCTACAACACCTGGTATTCCCTGGTGGTCTCCCATCCAAGTACTAACCAGGGCCGACCCTGCTTAGCTTCTGAAATCAGGCGAGATCAGATGTGATTAGGGCATCTAGGCAGCTTCCTTTCCTTTAGTCTTCTGTCAAATTATGGATGTGCTGTTTCACTCTTCAGCATAAAAGAACATTGACCCTGAGGGAACATGGGAGAGAATTCTTTCCTAGCAAAGATGGCTACCTGTGCTGTGTCCCTTGCTGCATGGGTCAGAAGTATTCCACTTGTCTGTAAAAACCTTGGGGATTAACACAGGAGCAACACAGACATGCACTTGAATGCATGCGGTTAATCCAAAATACAGTTATTCCAAGCATTTTGATCACTTTGTGGCTCAACGCAAGATACCTAAGAGAGCCTGTTGAAAAATCGCCCTGACAATTGCTTTTCATTTGAGTGGAAGTAATTAACTGATGAAAAATGGCAGTCAGGTTCTTGAGTTTCCCCTGCTTTGTGCCTTTTTGTGAATAGTAGAGAGAACCAGAGGCTATCTTGTAGACCAGGGGTATCCAAACTTTTTGCAAGGAGGGCTGGATTTGGTGAAGTGAAAATATGTGGGGGTGACCATTCAGCCACATTTGGCCCCCAGGCCGGACTTTGGACAAGTCTCTGTAACATGCAAGGTGCCAGGACCCTGCCTGTCATGGAACCCGAATGTGAAGGGTTAAATGCTGGAGAACAGCAGGAGGAGCCTTGTAGTTCAACTCAGCAGGCAGCTGAGTCTGAGGACCCAGCTGAGGGCACATCTCCTCCTCCTATAAGGGCTAGGAGCAGGATCCTGCAAAGGAGAACTAACAGGAGAGCTAGGAAAAGGATCTTTAATGATAGGCGTAAAATTAGATCTGAAAGCCCTGAGTTCTAGCAGGAGCCTTGCCAGAGATATGGGTGTGCTCCCTGTTTTAGGATAAAGCTAGCAAGTTTACCCTGAACCCTCTGAGGGAGCAATGTGTCACTTACCTTGCCACCACGTTCCTGTGTGTTATCCTGACTTTGTTTCCTGACCTTGGACTGGCTTTCTGACTACGGCGTTCTCTGTTTCCTGACCTTGGACCGGCTTCCTGACTACGACGTTTCTCTGTTTCCCTTGAACTTGGCATTTGGCTCTGTAAATTATTCTGGATTGACTTGGACTGTACTTTGTACTTTATCTGGATTACAACTAAAGTTCCTGGCAAAGAACTGAACTTGGCTTGCTGTGTGTTCTGTGTGCGGGGCTTGACACAAGGAGGTGGGGAGGAAGCTGCAGCAACGGAACTTGGGGTGGGTAGGTTGTGCAGGTGGCTGGGGCGGATGGACAGAGGCAGGGAGGGCAGGCAAAACATAAAACTGCAAGCTAACACCTCCATCCTGTATAGGGAGGGACCAGTTGGCGGGGATGCGTGACAGGCTGAGCCAGAGGGGAGAAGAAGCTGTGGGCCGCTCAGAATTTGAAAACAGGCTGCATTTGGCCCCCAGGCCTGATTTGAACATGCCTGCTGTAGACTATTGTGACTGCTGACATTGGTTTCATCAGTATTCAGGCTATTCTTTGCTATGTAAAGTTTGGCATCCAGTTTTCCAACTGGCAACATGGACATGAGGTTGTGCAGCAATATCAGGCCATTTCCTGGTATTGAGAATCATGGATAGAGAAGCACAATAGTACGCATTTATAATTCTTCAGATGTTCTGAAGAATTAAATAATATGTTTCATATGAGTCATTTGCATGTTATGGTGATATACTCTGTGCCCGGGTCATAGAAAGCTGAACAGAGAAGTTTACATGCTACAGAATTTTAATCTCAATAATAATTGCTACCTAATTTTGTTGAAAGGCCATGTGCATAATTGTTAAGTATTCTATCAAGTAAGAAATTTGAACATAGCATGTGAGTGTTAAAGCAGACTGAAATAATGATGTCTTAAGTTGGCTATTCTGAAGGCTGTGGCAGAAAGAGAGAGAGAGAGAGAGAGAGAGAGAGAGAGAGAGAGAGAGAGAGAGAGAGAGATGAGGCTGAACTGGAAGCGGTTTCAGGATAACATCTGTGTTACTGAGCTTGGAATGTGGAAGTATAATAACATGGGCTGACTAATTTGCATAATGAGATTGGAGGGTTCATGGTGTGAAGAATATCCCATGCTGAGAATATGCTGTCTTAATATTTGCTACAGAAGAACCGACTGTAGGAATCCTTCAAGCTCTACATACCACATTAAAGTAAAAATCTCCTTCTGTAATACTTTCATTCCAGAAAGACAACTGTGCCGCATTCCAGACATATATCAGCAGTAGACAGAGTTTAATTATTAGCTTATGGCTGTGTATTTAATCACCGCGCCACCAGATGGAATTTGGGAGGAGGACTAAATGGTTGTTCTTTTTTTGTTCTGTTTTTTTTTCCCTCCTTGAAAAAGGCTGTAAGTGCTATTTCTGCTCTTTCTACCTTTCTTTCTTTCGTTTAAGTGCTTGGTGCCAATCTGACATGGAGAAGAAAATTGAGATAGCTGATTCAAACACCATCCCTTTCAACACTTAAATAATGATCTGATTTACTGCTGTAACTGAGAGCTGCCTTCCCCTCCACGAGCCCACAGCGAGACAGTGTCTGAAAACACTGTCAGTCACAATGTCTGAGTCTCTCGCACAGAAGCATCTCCTTTCTCGATGCCCGGCTCCCTTTGCATGTGTCTCATACTTAGCACTTTGCAGAACACTCTGTACTTTCCCTTCCATGTATGCATAAAATTTTCATGCCCCACAAAGGCCATTAAAAGCCCTTATTTAGCAACCCTTGAATAATGCATTATTTCTGTTTTATAAAGAAATGGCATTGGGGGGAAGCACATACACATGTCACCTCCAAGTCTTTGGGTTGTTTGACATAGCAAAGAGGTGCAGAGCCTTATGTTTTCCGCGTCAACACAACAATAAGACAAAGCAAAGAAGTGGTGAGCTGGGCATCTTTCATAGCAAACACTTACATTAATAATGACTGTAAAAGGCATGCTGGATTGATATCCAGGGATGTGTGGAATTTGGAACTGTTTTATCCTGCTGAATGCTATGGTAGAATAATTTGATCAGGAGGATAGATTTCTCTTCTCACCAGCCCAACTCTCAAGAAAAGCATCTAAATTCATTCCGTATTGTGGTTAAAAGCAAAAAGTGTTCTGCTTATATACCCTCCCCCATATGACTTCAAGTAGTCTCTAGGCAGTTTATAGCTTAATTACAGTATGCAGGCTACACATTCCTTCAAATACTCCCCCACCCCCATTTCTTTTCATTTGATGTTGAAATCTGATCCAGTTTCCACCCTAAAATGGCACTATGATCCATGGGTGCAACTATTTACTCAGAAGTAAAGCCCATTCCATTAACTGTACTTGTCCCCAAATGAGTGAAAACAAGAATGCTGCTTAGAAAGGGATGATCTTAAATGCCTTGAAGATGCTCATGAAATAACTGTATGTGTATGTATAGTATGGCATAGCACATTCAGTGAGGAGAATGGTCCAGAGTTATTTATAATTCCCATTTAATGTATCTATTTAACCAACACACAAATGACATCTTTATAATACATTTTCTGTGCATTCATTACCTTCCCAATGGCCTCCTGTATACCGGAGAAACATTGTTGAAGACCTTACTAGACAACAGCATGTGTTAATTAATGGAGCACAAATAATGCCCAGTTTCCTTTGTACATGTCATTAAAACCCATTCATGTCATTAGATTCTGCTGCTCTAAAATTTCATTCAGTTTTTAAGCTGCTCTCTGTATGCATTTTTAGACAATGAATTATAGCTCTTGGTCTGTGCAAATTAATCATTCAATCAGTCAATAACAATCTACAGAGAAAGGTGTATTCTGTTGAGAAAGGGAGGTACTAGAGATGGAAAAATGTGTTGGGTTCAAAATTCTTAACAAATATATCCATTTCTCCCCTCCTGGTACACATTGGACAATAAAACAAGCACAAAACCATGCCCTTGTTTAAAAATGTCAATGATAAGAAACAAGAAAATGTGCACAAGTGGAACTTCATACATTGCAACCAGTCAGCACCGCTTGGTTAATTAGCAGCTGTTTGCCCCTATTAAGGAAGCTATTTTAATTATACAAGTGTAAAGTGCCAGTTGGAATCTGGTCACTGCCTTTTCTGCAGGAGAAATGTGAGAAAGCCATGGAAAATGGGAGACCTGTAGGATCATTTTATGGTTATGTAAAATGAGATGGCCATTTCCAGGGATGCAAATTCATTATCCCCCCACTTCCTGTATGTATCTCTACTAGGGATGGGCACCATAAAAAAAAAACCAAAATGCTGTTTCATCATTCTGAAAGCTTACGAATAGAGATGGGCACGATTTAGCAGTATTCCCGTTTCCGTTTCTGTTACTCATGTCCGTTACTCTACGGAAACGGTAACAGGAATTACTCCACCAGACTTCGAGCTCAAACCGACGAATGAACAATTTTGGTCTGATTTGTCATGCTCGTTCCTTGCATCGTGAAATCGCGCGATGCCACGCGGCACAGAAAAAAGTTTTTAAAAGTTAAAAAACCCGGTTCCCTGCCAAAAAGCAGGTGGAAAAATGCCTGCCGTGCCTCAGGGCACCTACCAGAGGGGTTGTTTCTGGAGGTCCCCGGCCTCCCCCCCATCCCCCATCCTGGGCTGCTCTGGTGGGACTCGCCGCAGGCTCTCAGCCAGCAAAAAGCCCAGTCTCGCTGCCGGCCGCCACAATTAAAGCGCAAGCAAGCGGCACGGACGGCACAGGAAAAAACTTTTAAACTCTCCCCCCACCCATTCCCGGGCCAAAAAAGCAGGCGGAAAATGCCTGCTTGACTAAGGGCAGGGGCACCTACTGGAGGGGTGGTTTCTGGAGGGGGGGTCCCACCTCCCCCCCGTCCTGGGCAGCCGGACTCGCCATGCCATGCGGTGCGGGCGGGGGATCCAAAATGGGGCGGCGAACGCAATATTGTTTTTTAAATCGTGGTCCAAAAACACACAAGCACAACAGAAACACGCAAAAATTTATATACTGCCAGATTTTTCACAGTAGCAGTGGGTTTTTTCTTGCAACAAAATGTATCTCCTCTCCTCCTCTGTCCTCCATTGATTTTATTTTATTTTATTTTTTTACACCTGCGCAATGATGGGCTGGCCGAGTGGCCAGCCATGTGGGAGTGGACGACCATGCAAATTTTTGGAGCCATCCCACCAATCGCATGGCCACTTGGCCATGGAGACTTCTGGGATGTGCCAAAAAGCCCCCTAAAACCTGCCCTAGCCCCCTAACCCTAACCCTAATCCTTGACTCCTTACTTACCCATACGTCACAGACTGTCTTCTTAGTGGGTCAGAGAGGCACCCAGAGGTGCAACCCACTAGCCCACCGTAACCTTACCTGTCACTAGCCTAACCCTAGCCCTTGCACTAACCCACCTTAACCCTAAGCCAGATCTACTTGCATTGCACTACATGCAAGTACAATTCCCTTCTTTGTGAGACATGGTGGTGCGAGAGCCTTAGGCATCAACCTATGGCTCTGGGTTCACTGCCATCACTAGTCTCACTGTCTGCAACTGGTATGCATATCCTTATGGCTATGCATGCATTTTGCCGCAGCAGGTGAGGAGGGGAGACCCCCATGTTGAGGGGTCTCTTGGAGCCTGCTTCCCCTTCCTAGTGGGTGAAGATAGGAGGCACCCACGGGTGCCTCCAGGAGCCCACTTTCCCTTTATAGCGGGCCAGAGGAGGCACCCACCCACAGAAAAACCTCCAGTACCCTTCCCCCAAAAAAGAAAAACTAACAACAAGAAAAAAATGAAAAAAATTTTTGCGAATTTTCGTGAAAAACGGAAACGACCCAAAACAGAACCGGCCCGACTAACAACAACTCAAAAAAAAAATTTCAAGTTATGCCCATCTCTACTTATGAAACATTACAAAATGAAATGAAATGGGAAACATGTTTAGTTATGAAACAAAATGCTTCTTTTCCTCTTTGAACATGAAATGTTTTGTTAGTCTGCAAAATAGCTCCCTTACCCACCAAATTTGGTGCCTCTAGGACCCAGGAGAGCCTTTTTGTAGCATAACAAATCATTTCATTACTGTCTCATTTTGTTACGATTTTTGTGTACAAAAATGTTTTAAAACAAAATGCAAGGGAAAACTAAATGAAACATTTTTCCATTTTGTGCCCATCCCTAATCTCTACCAGTTCAGAGAGTAGTCACTGCTTTCCAAAGCTAGTTATTCTCTTACCCCTGGGCTCTGATTACCTCAGAGAGAGGTATTGCTTGTATGCTGTACAAAGCTATTACCAGCATTGTGGCCCAGAGGATTTAGCCTTAACAATGATTGGCTCTGAGAATAGCAAAGGGGTCTGGGCAGAAAAAAATAATTTCTGGTCATGTCCAGAATGTGTTTCCCCATTGCTATTTGGCAAATGAAACAGGGAAACAGGAGGGCCAGAGGAAGAAGGAAAGGGGGAAAAGAGGTGTAGGTTTGTGGAAAGGATAAAGCCTCTCAGGCAGGAGAGAGGGAGAAGCAGTAAAGGTATGCAGTAAAGGCAGTAGCTATCACCGCGGTCATACCTGCATTTTCTGCGCAGTTTCCCGTTGGCGAACTACGCAGTAAAAGATAGCGTGCTAACCAGGAAGAGAAGCAAATTCTGCTCCCAGCTGACCACGCCCCTCGAACAGCAGTTTCAGTGAAGTTTCCTAAACCACTGCCAGGGTCTGGATTTAGAAACATCACTTGGAATGCTTACTTGTTTGCTTCTGTTGCAATGACAGGAAACTGAAAATATGCAGTAAATTCGGTTTCTCCCCTTTCTACCCGGCTGAAAAGATGGAACCTTGGAAACTGTAGCCAGAAGGTAGGACAAAATGCATAGTACACAGGTTAGGACAGAACCAGAATAGGAAGGTACAATGCAGAGGAGAGGACACCAACTGCTCATTAAAAACCATGTGACCGCTCCTGAGAAATATACACAGGAAATTTAAATATGAAGGAAACCCGGGTATGACTGTGGCCTATGTTGCAATAGAGGCGCCGTTTCTCATCCAACTTCAGATGGTAAAAAGAATCAGGGCCTTCTCTGCAGGAAGGTGGCCTGTCAAAAAAAGGAGCAGCTGCAACAAGCCGAGGTGACATTCCATCAAAAGAATCTCCAGCTGTGAACAGTTATTATCATAAATCCTATTGACATCCCAGTGCTGAACTATGTTCCTTGTTAGGTGTCATCAAGTCATATCCAATTGACAGCAGCCCTGCTAAGATCTTCAATTTCTGTGAGATACCTAAGGAGTAGTTTTACCATTGCTGGCCCCCAGTGAGTTTTCGGTGGCTGAGCAGGGATTTGAAGCCAGATCTCCTGAGTCTTCATCTGTCACTCTAGCCAATACACCACACTGGCTTCCAATACAAATATCAGGAGCCCGAAGAGAAATGAAATTGAGGCAGCTGATATCCATGTATATCCAAATTGTATTGCCAGTGGTTTTTATGTTTTGGCAAAAAATCCAGAGTGAACCATACGGAGTGAGAGGATCTCCTTGGATATTATTAACTTAAACTTACGCAATGAATTTTTTTAAAAAAAATACATGATATATCAAAAGACAGCAATGACTTCTTACTTAGAATCAAATATTTAAATATTGCTACCCACCACATATTGTACATTCCAATGTCAAGAGAGCACTTTTTAAAAGAATTTCTGCCTTCTTTATCAAAGATGTGAATCTAACAAGGAACACCACATTCTGTTTGTAGTGGATTTCCATCTGACATTGTCAGACTTCAAAATGGCAATTAGAGGAAAGCTACATATTGTTAGCAAAATCAAAGCATCCTGCCAAGCCCATCAGTATGTCTCCTGTGACCATCTCCCAATCTTCAGAGAACCAGGGGTCTTGTGGTAGCACCCTCGTGATACCAGGTGCTCCATTACCTGTGTGTTTCTCAGGAAGATAGTCAACTTGGAGAGCAGTATAAGTGGCATTGCCTCAGATATTATTTCTGGCCCTGTGATCTGATTCATCTCGCTGGATGCAGGCATTCAGGGTGTCACCTGCCCTACTTAGTCAAAAAACTATAAACATTTCAGAAAAATTCAGTCTTTAATCTTGCTCAAGAAACTGGAACAACCAATGGCTGGCAGTTTAACTTTGACCATCAAAGCCTTTTGAACATGTCAGTGATTGGGATGGAAAAGCTTTCAAATCCAAGTGGATTTAAAAACAATTTCTGGATTTTCAGATTTGGGACATGAGCATCCCAAGGAAGGCAAAACAGGAGAGTATTTGATATTAGAGATGGGCACAAAATGAACTTTTTTCCGTTTCCATTATTTGTTATTGTTCTGTTACGTAACAAAACGACTAACGAAAATTGTGATGAAAATGGAACGAAATGAACAGAACCACAAAAATTGGATTTGTTATGTTTCATTTTCGTTAATGGCAACACACAATGAAATGAGCTGTTTTAAATGTTAAAAAACGCCCTGGGCATCCATAAAAACACAGCGATAATTATTTATACTGTCTGATAATACCTACCAGGGGGAGTTGGGGTCCTTAAAACATGCATTTATGTCTTTTCTCAGATCGCTGTATTTTTTTCCCTTAAGGGGAGTTAGAGGACATCGACCCAAAATGGATCCCAGATGCCTAATATTGATTTCTTGGGTATTAAAACACCCTGGACATCCATAAAAATGCAGCGATAATGTGATAATTATTTGAAATTATTACCTACCAGGGGGTTGGGGTCCTTAAACTGTTTGTTTTTGTCTTCTCCCATCACGATGTATTTTTCTTTTCCCTTTAAGGATGATAAAATAGATGTCTCCAGCCACAAAATGGAGGCAAGCCATGTGATGGGATCATGTTCAACCAATAGCATGGCAAGGTTGCAGACTGGGAAGGTCTGGCAGCCACAGAGGGCATAAAAAGCTCTGTCAGCCCCCATCGTCCTTGCAGTCTCCGGTGGGAGTTAGGGTGGGATTGCTGTCTCTGTGACTCTAGCTTCAGTCCTGCAGCCTCCCTGTGTGCGAGTGTGCATATCTTTTGGGGCGTACCCTCCCCTGCCCCACAGTGCAGTCACTCTGCGGCTGCCTTGTACCCTGGGCAACGCCCGCCGCTGCCTTTGCAGCCTCCCTGCGTACCTAGTCTATACTGTGTCTGTGCCAACATCATATTTTTCTTTAGTGTTTTCCCTCTGGTCCGGGGCGTTGGGGGATGCCCATGCACGGAAATGCTTTACAAATCGTGCAAAAAGTGGGTAGAAACAAAAACAAAAAACAAAAGACAAAAATGATTTTTTTCCAAAAATCCACAAAAAAAGGAAATGAACTGAAACGGACCTCTCAACGAAAAATGAAAAAACGAAACACCATTTTTTTTATTCATGCCCATCTCTATTTGATATCATTCATCCAATATAGAATACTCTTTTCTCTAGGTTCTGTAATTGTCACCATACATATTAGGAGCCTGTAAGAAACCAGGAAATTTGTGAAAAATTGCCAGTTTGATGCTTCGGAGAACCTGAACTTTCCTGAAGCAATGAATTTTGGGGCAATTTAATTAACATCCCATTTATTTTGCAGATGCATGCCTTATATGGAATCAAGACCCAGTCTCTCCTGCTTCTTTTCCTCTTTTCCTTTCTCTTTTCCCATCTATTTTTGTTTACATCTGCCAGAGGAAGAAAGTGCTCTCTTCAAAATGTCCATTGTTGTTCTTATTTTTGTGCACTTTTTGCTCCTTTTTGTAGCCTAAAACAGTATCACCTTAACAAAGTTGTCATTTCTTTGGTGCCAATGTGGCTGTTCCCACTTTAGTTCAAAAAATCTGTTCACACCTTTACTACAGTCTTGTCAGTCACAATTTGGATAGATTTGTTTACAAATTTATCTAATCCTGTCTCCCCCAGTGCCTACCTGAAGTCATAAATGGTTATTGCTGTGAGAGATTCAGACATTTCTTTGCAATCAAGCATGATAGAAAAAATATGATTTAAGACTGAAATCTATTATTTAGCAATTTAGGTCTTTTTTTCTTGTAAGAGGGGGTAATCCAAAGTTTTCGCCTTGCTGGGAGAATTAATGAGAATTGTTGTGCTTTTTGTTTTTTTATGATTTGGGATTTTTTGCAAGATATTTTGTGAACAAAACAATCTATTTTGGAGTAAAATACAATGTTTTAAGCTCAAATTAAACTAAATTAATTAAGATCAAATTAAGCTCAAATTAAGCTATATTGAATGGACAATTAAGATACATCAGCTTCACATCAGACCTGATCCCAATGGAGATGAAAATAACTCCAGCTGAGTTGTTGATGTGCCTCAACATAGCTGTCACCATTTGAGGATTTTCTGCAGGAGTGTAGCTATGGGCATTTTGATGATGATTGCATGTATCATACAGTTTTCACCATTTGAAATAAACCGAGGTTAGCTGCAATGGTATCAGCATGCTAGGACAGAATTAATTGGTTTCCATAATTCACAGTGGAGAAATCTGGTGACAATCCCACTAGGACACCTCTAGGGTTTTGAGTATTTTTCTGCATCCCCAGCTGCTTCTAATGCCTTTTCATATCCCTTGCCCATTATCATCTGGAAACCGCATTTGTAGGTATATCAGTGGATGGAGTGATTTATAGAATTTCCTGGAGGGCTTAACAGTTCTTCTCAAAATGCCAGCTCAGCAGGGTTAATGCTGTTTTGTATAGCTGTTTCCAGCATTTAGTGGAACATTGTAGACTCTCAAGCAACAATATTTCTGAATGCCCAGATACTTATAATACTCATCAGTAATATAGGTAATGTGAAAAATATTCTGAGGACATATTGAAAAACGTTAGTCATCTTTATGTCTGCATTTAAAAAAGCCATCTGCTCAGTTACCTCAGCAGTAAAGTAAAATGGAAAGGTGTGCAAAAAAGAATATATTATGGTTCAAACCAAGAGCAGATTCACACATTAGTGTCTATTAAATGAAGTTAAATTGGCGTGATCCCCTCATTGCTTAACAAAGTCAATTTTCAAATATCACTAAGCAAGACTGTAAAATAGAGAGCAGGGATGGGAATAATTCTTGCAAAAAATATTCATTCCCATGGGCACATCCTCTTGTGGAATCACTGCTCCATATCAGAGTTCCCATTTCCAGATAAGGCAAAAAGTGTTTTTTGTGTACCCTGCGTTTTCCACAATGCTTCTGTGGAAAATAAGGTGTATCTCCCTCTTGTGAGTCAAAGCGCATGCACGTGCGTGCGCGCACACACACACACACACACACACACACACACACACACACACACACACACACACACACACACACACACACACACACACACACACACAATCACTAATGGGTTGAAAATGATTTTAAGAAACAGTGCTTGTAATTTGTGAAATTCAGTACAACAAGACAGGAGATTGTAATTTCTCAGGAGTGTCCAACTTTACTAGTTGCACAAAAAGCATTCTTACAAGCGCAAGGACTCTTGAGATAACTGAAAGAAAATATTGTACCATCACAGATATCAAGAAGAACATATATCCATATTCCCTCTTCCGCAACATTTGAAAAAAAAAAAAAGTGAGGATTGACAGTATTTTCCCATGTATAAGATTATATTTTTGTCTAAAATTGTTAGACTAAAAATTGAGGGTCATCTTATACATGGAAGTCACCTGAGGAGAGAACTATGCAGTTGCAAAACTGTAATTTTGAGTTGGAAAAGTGGGGCTCGTCTTATACATGGGGGCATCTTAGTGAAGGAAAAATATGGTACATCCTGGATGAGAGCCACATTTTGGACAACTGAATATATCTATTTCAGTCCACTAATTGCTAGAAGACCCATTTCCTATGGCTACCTTCTACCTAATGAGGAGCATATTGTAAATGCACTTTACCAAATATTGGGGGCTGAATAAAAGTACAAGCACTTTGCACATTTGTTTCCCCAGAATGACACTGGTTGATAGTCGGGCCTTAATTTCCGAACAGCAGCAACAGCAGCAGTCATGAACAATGTACAAAATAATTGGGCCACCTATGCAAATGCAAATAGATTTCTGGGTCAAAGACACAAAAAATAATCAATCTGCAAAAACTTTCACATCAGAAAAGGATCATCATCATCATCATCATCATCATCATCATCATCATCATCATCATCATCATCATCATCATCATCTTTGAACTGCAGAGCTGGAAGGGATCCTATGGACCATCATGTCCAGGCTCTGTTAAGGAGGCAAAGTGTGGAACTGAACTCCCAGGAGGTCCCATTGATTAGTTATCCTACACTATTCTCCGGTAGTCACTTAAAATCAAACCCAACAGGAATTAACAACATGTGTTTCTGAACTGACATGGATCACCATCATAGACGGAAGCTCTTCTCCCTCTCACAAAATACCAGAACTAGGGGACATACACTCAAATTGAGGGCTGGGAAAGTAAGAACAGACAAAAGAAAATATTTTTCCACCCAGTGCATTGTTAATCTGTGGAACTCCCTGCCACAGGATGTGGTGATGGCATCTGGCCTGGATGCCTTCAAAAGGGGATTGGACAGATTCCTGGAGGAAAAGTCCATCACAGGTTACAAACCATGATGGAAATGTGTAATCTCCAGGCTTAAAACCAGGGTACTTTAAGGGCCAGGGGATTGCAGGGGAGTGGTATCAGGAGACAGATGTCTAGTCTCATGCGCTCCCAGGGGCATCTGGTGGGGCCACTGTGAGATACAGGAAGCTGGACTAGATGTGCCTTTGGCCTGCTCCAGCATGGCTCTTCTTATGTTCTTATGGTCTTATGACATGGATAGAATGTCACGGTTGAATTGTAGAGAGAGAGGTGGATCTGTTTTAAAGTTTAGTTTTGATAAAAATTTACCCAAAATAGAATTTTTTTCTGGATTTAGGACAGAAAGAAGTTGAGCATTTGAGGAATGGCATGCAGAAGGAACGGAAGCTGTCCGATGCAGCCACCCATTTCCCCTTTTAAAAAGATAACTTTCACTGAGCTGGAAAAGATTCAGATAATTACAGTACTCTAAAGGCCTTGATGTTCCCATTTGTTAGTTTCTATTATGTCTGCAACTGATAGTAATTGTCTTGGTACTTAGTGCACTTTGTTTATCATTAAGGCAAGACTGTTCTCCACAACAGGTGCTTTCCTGCTTCCTCTAATGAAAGCTTAGTTTGAAAAACCTTGAACTCAAGCTTTTAACATGAATGTACTGCCTCCCGCTTTTAAATTTTTAAGGACAAAAATTGTTACACTTATGGTTTTACAAAACAATAGTATTTATTCATAAAGCTGCTGTACTGAAAAACCCATAATGAAGGTTTTAATCCATATATGAAATAGTTATATTTCTCAATTTCTCACTTTAAAACCTAGTGAATATTGCCCATCGCTTATATAATTTTTATATCATGTATTTATTTGCTTCCTCTGGTAATATGGCAATTTATCTAATAGGGCAATGTTCCAAACACATTATGATCAGTTATGTATGGAATGGAGCTATGTGGCCTTTTTTTCACCCTCCAGATCCATGCTATGGACACACTGGCTGCAAGAAGTAGCCTTGAAACCAGTTGGATAACTGATTTATGTAAGCTCAGACAAACACACATATTGGGCTTTGTCTTGGTCAGAGGTGGCAAAAGGTAGACAACTCCTCAGCATCCATTGCCATTGGCTATGTTGGCTATGGCTGATGTGAGTTGAAGTCCAGTTACACCTACTATCTGCCCTAGGTGAACTTCATGTAACTCGTGATTTAAAATGTCATCCAGGAGGAAACAGGGTTATTCTGCTACTGGAAAGGCTTCTGTCAGTGGAACCAGAAGATAAATCACTTCCCCTCCAGGCCCCTCTTCCAAATGGCTGGGAATTTTTCTGAAGCTCCTTGCTTGCCAAATTATCAGGTAGCTAAAATTAAGAGGTGGCCATTTCCTCCATTTTCTAGGGTCTGCTTTAGACAAGGGCACGGAGCGGCGAAATTCTCATTTTCGTTTTCAGTTCTCGTTATCGTTACGTAACGGGTAACGGTAATGAGAATTACTCCACTCCAGCTCAAACCCGACCCAAAAAAGAAAAAATGGGTCTGATTTTTCATTGTTGTTCACGGCATTGCGGCGATCGCGCGATGCCAAGCAGCACAGAAAAAAGTTTTAAAAATTAAAAAAACCCGATTCCCAGCCAAAAAAGTAGGCGAAAATATGCCTGCCTCAGTGAGGGAACCTACCAGAGAGGGGTGGTTTCTGGGGGGGGTCCCCGGCCTTCCCCCACCTCTCCTGTCCTGGGCTGCTGGTACCAGGCTGGGGGGGCATCCTCGTTGTCTCCATTTGCCATGCGGTGGGTGGGGGGATCCAAAATGGCGACTGCAATATTTATTTTTAAATCGTGGTCCAAAAACCCACCAAAGCACCACAGAAACATTTGAAAATTAGGTATTTTAAATGCCTGATTTTTATAGTAGCAGCAGTGGGTTTTTCTTGCAATAAAACATCTCCATTGATTTTATTTTATTTTATTTTTATTTTTATTTTTTTACAACTGCGGAATGATGGGCTGGCCATGGGATGGGACCATGCAATTTTTAGGACCCATTCCACCAATCGCATGGCCAGGTTTTGACTGAGACTTCTGGATGTGCCAGAGGGCATAAAAAGCCCACTAACCCTAACCCTAACCCTAACCCTAACCCTAACCCTAACCCTAACCCTAACCCTAACCCTAACCCATACACCAGTACACTGTCCTTCTTAGTGGGTCAGAGGCACCCAGAGGTGCAGCCCACTAACCCACCCTAACCTTAACCGTAACCCTAAGCCTAGCCCTTACCCTAACCCCAACCCTAACCCAGATCCGTACGCAAGTACGCTTCCCTTCTTAGTGGGTCACAGAGGCACCCAGAGAGGTGCCTCCCAGCCAGAACCCACTATCCCTACCCCTAACCTGTATGCCAGTACGCCAGTATGCTTTCCTTCTTAGTGAGTCAGAGGCACCCAGAGAGGTGCCTCCCAGAGCCCACTTACCCCAACCCCAATCCCAACACAAATGACAAACGACAAACGGAAATGACAAATTTTTGAAAATTTCCACGACAAACGGAAATGACCCGAAACGGACCCGTCCCGACAAATGACAACTCGAAACGTCATTTCTCCTGGTCGTGCCCATCTCTAGTCTGCTTCTTTTACATAAGAATGTGGTGTTATGGTCAACTTCTGCTGTTTGTCCCTCTGTGTGTATGGTAGTGGTGGGGGAGGGGTAAGGCAGCAGCAGCTGACCACATTAGACAACAGCAGGGTAAAGATGTGAATGGAGCCTCTTTCACATGAGTGGCAAGCAACAACAGCCAACATACCTAGAGAGAAATAAGAAAAAAGCAACGAGAATCTATTGATAATATGAACGTAGGAGCAGGTATGGAGCAGTTTACTAGGTGGTGGTAGTGGCGTAGTGGTGATAGCCTGTGTAATTATTTGTAAGCTGCCTGGAGAGTTCTTTAAGTCCTATGGGGTGGTACACAAGCAGCATACTTTTGCTTTTTGAATCTTTAGAGATCACCCATTCCTATTAGAAATGTTTGCATTTTCCCTTTGCATAAGTGTGAATTTGGTATCTTCACAACAAACTGCATAAAATGAGCACAGGGATGGAAAGAAGGTTTTGCTGCTGGATGCAGAGCAGAAGATAGTGCTTCTCTACCCAATATTTCAGTGGCAGGAAATTTCTCTGATAAAAACTACAATAACAACAAACAAAACAAATTAAGTTTTCTGACTTTTGGGGAATGACTGAGAAAGCCCTCTTCCTCTCCTCTTGATAGGGCCAGGCTTGTGGTGACAGAGTAGAAGCCAGGGCACATTGCACATTGCCATGTGCAGGGACCACCAAATACATTAGAACAGGCATGTCCAAACTTCAGCCTTCCTGATGTTTTGGACCACAACACCCAGAATTCCAAGCCTGTATTTCCAGTGGCAAAGGACTGTGGGAGCTGTGGTCCAAAACATTTGGAGGGCCGAAGTTTGGACATGCCTGCATTAGAAGCTACACAAAAAGACCATTTGCAATTTATGCAAAGACAGGCCATGCATGCCTGTAGAACATCTCAAAGATACCCCCTGATGCTAAAGAGTGCAGCAACATATTTCATCTCTCAGGTGCCACTCCTATCTCATATCTTATCTTAGAATGGCCAATTGCATCACACTCCATGCCTGACAACAACTGGAAGGCAGGATAATGATGAAGAGAGCAGACGTTGTAGCTGGGTAGTTACCTTTTAGATCTGAGCAATGGTGTGTTTAGTGATTTATGCCAACTAGAGATGGGCACGGAACGAACATTTTTTCATTTCCGTTACCGTTTGTCATTTCCGTTATGTAACGAAACGACAAACGAAAATTTAGATGAAAATGCAATGAAACGAACAGAACCACGAAAATTGTGGTCGTTACGTTTCATTTCCATTAATGGCGATGCACAATGAAATGAGCTGTTTGAAATGTTTAAAAACGCCCCGGACATCCGTAAAAACGCAGCAATAATTATTTATATTGTCTGATAATACCTACCGGGGGGGTGGGGTCCTTTAAAACGTTTGTTTTTGTCTTCTCCCATCGCAATGTATTTTTCTTTTCCCTTTAAAATGGATGGTGCCACCAGCCACAAAATGGAGGCAAGCCATGTGATGTGGGTTCATGTTCAACCAATAGCATGCCCAGGTTGCAGACTGGGCTGGCAGGTCTGGCAGCCACAGAGGGCATAAAAAGCTCTGGCAGCCCCCGTCCCCCTTGCAGTCTCTGGTGGGAGTTAGGGTGGGATTGCTGTCTCTGCGACTCTAGCTTCAGTCCTGCAGCCTCCCTGTGTGTGTGCATGCTGCATACCTCTTGGTGAGTACCCTCCCCTGCCCCGCAGTGCAGTCACTCTGCGGCTACCTTGCACCCTGGGCAACGCCCGCCGCTGCCTTTGCAGCCTCCCTGCATACCTAGTCTATACTGTGTCTCTGCCAGCATCCATTTTTTTAGTGTTTTCCCTCTGGTCTGCGGCGTTGGGGGATGCCTGTGCACTGAAATGCTTTAAAAATTGCGCAAACAGCGGGTAGAAACAACAAATGAAAAAACAAAAAACTGTAAATAATTTTTTCAAAAAAATCCCGACAAACGGAAACGAACCAAAACAGACCTTTCAACGACAAACGAAAAACCAAAACGCCATTTTTCTGTTTCGTGCCCATCCCTAATGTCAACCTATTTGGACAGTCCCGGTATATAGTGGGTGGCAAGTGGGGGTGGGGGTGGGGCACAAGCCCCAAGGGTCAGCCTCCTCTGAAACAAGAGCCCCAAATGCCTTCCAACTGGTCCTCAGTCTGTAGTGCTCCTTCTACTTCTGTGGAATATTGCAATATTCAAAAAACAAAAACATCCAGTATCAGTCACTTGACATATGGGTTCTGAGGACAGCAGCATGTCAAGAACCATCCAACTGTAATCTAAAACAGAATGTGCAGTTTCGCTTGATGCACTTTGCCAAAATACAATCTTGGTATCCACACAAAAGCATTGCAAGGCTAAATCCTATGCGCGCTGAAGCATGCATTAATCTCCATGATTTCAGTGAGCTTTACAAGCACAGAAACGGTACAGGGCTGCAGCCAACATCACCACAGATGCAGGGCTTATTATCAGCACATGTGGCTAATAAACAAACAGAATGGAAGCTAAGTTTGATTATCCTGCTTCAACTAGATGCCAGCAAGTGGGGTTTTTTAAAGCTTCTTTAGCAATCATATGGATGTTGGCAATAAAACAAAAGAAGCCTTATGGTCTCCCCTGCCTTTAAATCTATATCTTACCCCAACTGCAAACTCAGATCAATAACAACTGTAGCTATGATATGTGTAAGGAAAAGCAGGATTGATATCACGCTGATTAGGCTGTTGAGCTTTTTTCCTGGATTCTAGCATTGTGTTCTTCTAGATGACAAAAACAATGCAGAAAATATTTTAAGGCGATATATATTAGCCCAGATAACTATGAAAATGCAAGCAACAAAACAAAAAATAACCCCCTCAAAATAAACCCCAAAGTTGTGTGTGTGTGTGTGTGTGTGTGTGTGTGTGTGTGTGTGTGTGTGTGTGTGTGTGTGTGTGTGTGTGCACCCCCAAAGTGTGTGTGTGTGTGTGTGTGTGTGTGTGTGTGCGTGCACACACACACACACACACACACACTTCACTATCAGATTATTACTAACAAAAGAAGTTATCAGGAAACCATGAGGAGTCTGAAATCCTCCCACACAACTTTCTTCAGATATCCACCACACAATCTGTGTGATGCTACCATGACCGTATTTGATTTCACAGAAAAATAAAATCAGGTTAATGTCTTTACCCTTCAAAATCAGTGAGAGATGGATGGTACTGAACTCCACAGTCACAAATGCTGGATTTCATTTACGATGCATATTGTGACACTCCCCCGATAAAACAAATGGATGATTTTTATCTTTCTTCTAAACAGAGATGCAGGGTGCAGCAATATTACAGAAAGGAAGCCAAGCTGTCTGACACCTTGCCATTAAAATTTGGGGGAGAGGCTTGGGAATAAGGTGTGCTGCATGATTTGATTTCTGTTTATTGACTCCTTAAGTCATGTTCTCTATCTGTAACGTGTGGACATAAAATAAACTTAAATTAAAAAGCCAATTGTCAGTGAAAATCAAGGGGAAGATGATAACTGTCATTGCAGGGTGTAATCCATCTTCATTAAAATCAATGGGAATCTTGCCACTTCAATAGGAGAGGGATTGCACACAGAATTTATAGAGTCCTTTAATGAAAAGAAATCCATTCACTAGACTAAGACGCCTTAAATCTTCTCATTGCTCTTCCCCTCATGTGTTTAACTGAGATAATGTAACAAGAAATGTGGTTTTAAATACTGAGCAGAGTTTTCCTCAGCATCTATTCTTTTTAAAAAAGGAAGAGCGAAAATGATAATAGGCACCTAAAGTAAAAGAAAATATATGACTTTTGCTTTTCCAGCAACATTGTCTGGCATCCAGACAGAGTACTGCGTGAAGTGATGAAGGGGGAAATGATTATAAGAATACTCTATGAATTGAGGCCGAGAAAAGGAGAATTAAGCTACAGATCATTCCAATTTATCTGGGAAGAAGTGCCATTTAAATACTTTGGCCCAAATCCTGTTGGGTAAATGTAAAGCACAAGAGCATTCTACCCATCCCCATCCCCCATAAACTTTCCTGCTTGTGATTGGTCACACACAAGTGGGGAAACAGTTCAGCTCATTTCTGTACTGACACATACAAAGCTGCAGTGTAGCAGCTTATTCAGCAGCACACAAGGAGCTGATAACTCTTGATCATATGACTGTTGCTTATTTTCTGACATTATTGCGGTGCAGGCTACTGGGAGGTGTTTTTCTGCCTGAAGCCAAAAGCCAACACAAGCCTGTCATTTTTCAGACATCAGTTCTAAAAACTGACTGGACCAGGGCTTGAAACTTACCTTGGTACTGGTATTACTTATTATTTCATTTCAAAAAGGTACCCCCCACACACACACCCTATATCACAAGACCTCTCGATAGTTTACAGAGATTAAAAAATATAAAATTTTTCAAATAATTTAAAATTAGAACATGTGCCATGTTTACTTATTTAATTATTTATTTAGAATATTTTAGCCCACCTTATATTTATTTATTTATTTTTACATTTATATACCACACCTATTTCCCAAAGGGAACTCTGGGCAGTTCACAGAAAAAGCACAAGAAATTTAAAAAAAAATTGTCCCCAGATTAAAACCATGACATCAGTTGGGGAATATAAAAAGGCACTTGGCAAGAGGCATAGGGCTATAGATAATAATGATTTTTAAAAAGTGGTACAAACCCTAGCAGTTGCCAACGGCATCCCTGAACAGCCAGGTTTTAATGGCTTTTTTGAAGGATGCTAATGAAGGAGCCCGGCGTATCTCGCTCGGTAATTTGTTCCAAAGCGCCGGGCCAGCCACCGAGAAGACCCGTTTATGAGTTGCTACCCTACGGGCCTCCCTAGGAGTGGCCACCTGGAGTTAGAGAGCCATGGAGGATCGGGTGTAACAGGCCAGCTCTGATCGTAGGGAGATACGCTCTGCCAGATAATCAGGACCCAGGCCATGGAGGGTTTTGTAAACCAAAACCAACACCTTGAACCTTATTCAGGAGGCAACGGGCAGCCAGTGCAGAGAAGCCAGAATGGGGGTAATGTGGTCAAACCTGCCCACACCAACCACCAACCTGGCTGCCACATTCTGTACCCGCTGCAGTCGCCGAACAAGGTTCAAGGGGAGCCCCATGTAGACTGTGTTACAATAATCTATCCTCAACATGACCAGCACCTGTACCACTGTCCTCAGGGAGTCCCCATCAAGGTACGGGTGAATCTGGGTGATTAGCCTAAGGTGGTAAAAGGCCAACCTGGTCACGGCTGCCACCTGGGAATCCAGAGACAGATCCGGATCCAGGATGATGACTCCTCACTCTTTCCACCGGCTGGAGGAGGGCCCACCCAGACTGGAAAGAGAGCCACTGTACCCATCCAGGCCACCCCGAAGAACAGAACCTCAGTCTTCCCAGGATTGAGCCTGAGCCTGTTAGTCCTGGTCCAGTCCAGTACTGCAGCCAGGCAGCGATCAAGGGACTGGATGGCCTCCACTGCAGAGGTAGAGATGGAGAGATAGAGCTGCATGTCATCAGCGTACTGATGACAGCAAGCTCCAAAACTCCAGATGACCTCAGCCAGTGGCCTCATATAGATGTTAAAGAGCATTGGGGAGAGAGCTGACCCCTGAGGCACCCCACAAGAGAGTGTCCAGGGGGATGACAAATCACCCCCCCCAAGCTCACACACTGAGTGCGGCTCTCAAGGAAGGAACAGACCCAGCCAAAGGCCAGACCCCCAATCCCCACCTCAGAGAGCCAGCCCAGGAGGATACCATGGTCGGTGGTATCAAAGGCCACTGACAGGTGGAGAAGGGCCAGCAGGGTAGAGCAACCCCTGTCAGCCCTCCTCAACAGGTCATCCTGCAGTGTGACAAGGGCTGTCTCAGTCCCATGACATGGCCTAAACCCAGACTGGAAATGATCAAAGACATGGTTCTCCTCCAGGAACACCTGGAGATGCAGGGCGGCAATCCGCTCGACCACCTTGCCCATGAAGGGAACATTGGCTATCAGATGATAGTTGGACAAATAATCTGCAGCCAAGCCGGATCTTTTAAGAATGGGCCGGATTACGGTCTCCTTCAAATGAACAGGTAGAACTCAGATGCCCATTCCGGCATGCTCCCTCCAGCAGTCTTAATCAGCCAAGAAGGGCAAGGGTCTAACGGAGAGGCCGCTGGCCTGCAATGTCCTAGGGGTCTTTCTCCTTGGAAAAAGACCCAAGGTGGCTTACAATAATGAGGGACAATATACAGCCCAGAACATTTAAGACAATTTAAGTTATGAACAGGGAATTACAAAGGGGATATGAGGCATGTTACTGTAGCATCAGCATTGCCCAGGGCTTAGTATGTAACAATTTGGAAACCTGCTTATAACTGAAGTAGCAATCTTCTGTTCCTCCAGTTCATGTAACTAGTTCTCAGTTTTTCCTCTCTTGAAACCAAGAAAACCCAGCTCCTGAGGATACACATTAGCTGCAATAGATTTCACGCCCACCAACGTGCCACACCTGGTTGCCTACAGCCCTAGCTACCGCTCTGGGTACCTAAGGCTTCTAGCGGGCAAAACAGCTCTCTCCTGGAATAACCTGCATTAACCATTTTTCACTGTTGGCCTTCATATCTTCTGCTGCTGTAGAAAGCTACTTTTATCTGAGTCTCTCCATTTAACCCAACTCTTTTTTCTGAATTGGGTTGGGATTGCTCCCAGTTGTCCTCAGCACCATCTGTCTTCCCTCTCACTCTTGGCTATAAAAGACACTAATATGCTTGTTGTCCTGCTGTTGTTTTTGGATAGTGTTTCCTGATTTTCTTCACCCGCTCAACTACATATTATTCTCTATTGATCACTTGCTTTCAAGTGAGTACACTGGTTAATTCTTGACAGTTTGATCAACCAGTTACAGCTATGGTTGTGTTGCTAGGGTTGAGCCTTTTGTGTCCGTCTACACAGAAGACCCAACATGTGAAAAAGCCTCTCTTTTAGTTAATTCATATCATTTTGCCGATGGTCAAAAGAGAGACTCGAAAACATCAATGATATATGTTGACCGAAGAGTAGTTAATGAAAGTTTCTTTTGTGTTACTCTTTCTGTGCCCTTTCACTCTTTGGCTGTCAAATCGACTAAGAAATTTTTCATCCAATAACACTATGAGGACTGTGTCTTGGGTTTAAGGATGGGCATTTTGTTGCTCAACAAAAAGCCTAAAATGTGTGTGTCTCTGTTTCATGTAATTCGTGTTCTATCAGTAGTTGTGTTCTATCAAAGAAAGCCTCTATAATACAAATGATTTGTGTTAATGAAAAAGGAGTATACAAATGTTTCATGTTTCTTTTTCGGTTCTCTCTTTTATGTCACTTTTTGGTACCTTTTCACCTTTTGTCCAGCTAGTTGCCTGAAAATGTCTTCCTCCAGTAGCCTATAGAACATATTTTCTTTATGTTGTTTGGTTCTTTCCTCCTTGGGTAAATTCTTCTATTGCCCGCTAGACTCAAAGAAGGGAAGTAAATGCACCAAATGGTACTATTCTAGTAGCTATGGCTTGGAGAAGCTGGCTGGATTGCTCAGTGGTTTTGATATCTGGCTGCACAGCTAAGAACTGGAAGTTCGATTCCCCACTGTGCCTCCTGTGAGTAGAGCCAGCCTGTGTGGCCTTGGGCAAGCTTCATAGTCCAAGAGCACCCACAGGAGAAGAGAATGGTAAACAACTTCTGAGTATTCTCTACATTGAAAGCCCTGAAAGGGTCACCATAAGTCAGAACTTACCTGACAGCACATGGCTTGGAGAAAGACTTTAGGTGTTGTTGTTTTATTGGTTTTTATGCTTGCTTGCTTTTATTTTTCTTGTCTTTGTGTTCTTTTTTTGGGGGAAGGTTATATGTGTGCTTCATTTTGTTTTGTTTTTTCTCCTATATGCATTTGTGGGGGGCATATTTTTCTAACTTGTTTGTATTTTTAAAATTGTTATTTGGTTAATTTGCTGTGTATTTATTTCATTCAATGGGTCTATTTTGATGGGATTTTTAGGAGAGAGGCATACTGTATCTTTAATAGTTGTGCAGAAGAGAAAATTTTAGCAGATGCCACTTGTATTAAAAGCTACACAATTTTCCTCTTTAGAGTAACTGTTAAAGCTGCAGGAACCAACTTGTATTTTCTTCTGATCACTTTGGGAATGATATATTTCAAGGTGTGAAGTTTTCAGTACCTATACCAGTAGTTCAACTGTCATAATTAATGTCCAAATAACCATACATAGAAAACAACACCATTCTACAGCTGGTTTATGATTCAGTAGTATCTGTAGTCTTCAGATGTAAATGAGCTCATATTCTCTTAAAGGATACTATACAAACAGACTAGTCATTGAAATCAATCCATTAATAAAAATAAAATTTGAATTGGATGCATTTTTAGAAAAAGTCTGATTGAAAAATATCATTATGAAAACAATGGGTTGAGATTTAAATACCTGAATGATCACAAATCAGCCTAGCACGAGGCCACTTTCACATGTGTTGAATATTACATATTATTTTAGTGATTATGCCATATATGTTGGCTAAAATCCAGTAGGGAGCTTTAACTGGAGTATGCAAGTAGAGTAGGCCCATTGGGTCCTTGTGGATTTGGCAAGCCAACACCTGTGCATTGAATCAATGGTCCTGTTCTTGTTTTGACATACTGCTCAATTTCAGCTGTTATTCTTCATAGTCCAGCAAGTTTAAGTTTGAGTTCTTCAAAGACTTTCTAGTGAGTGCCGTTTGGCCTTGATGATATATTACTGCTTTATTTACTGCTCATTTTAAAACTTCTCACCCTACATTTATTTAACACTTCACCAAATAAAGGACATATAGAACTACTTTTTAAGTCTGGGCTTCTCTATATCATCTTCTAATCTACAGTGAAGGCAGATACAAATAATTATTTCACCCTCTCTGCAATTTCCCTGTCTTTCTTTAATGTATCTTTTACACCTGTCATGTAACAATTCTCCCGTGTAGTTTTCCTGCATAGTGGCCTGCTACTGTTGTACTTAAAAGGAATTGTATTAATAGTTTTAATGTCTTTGCTATTTTCTACCTGACATTTTTTTGCCTTGCCACCCTGTTGAAGTATGTTAGGTGTTGCGTTACGGATTACGCAGACACAGAGCTTCAGGGTGCAATCATCTGGTCCTCAGGCAGCATTTCTGTGTTCCTCTCTCTGGGCTGTGTGCGTGCGTGTATGCTGTATGCTGTAGACTGTGTGGGAGTGTGTGTGGGAGTGTGTGGGAGCTCTCTCTGAGCTGCCTGGGACCAGAGGTCTGTATTTATTGATTAACAGTAAAAAAGTACACAATGGCAGAGGAAATACATTCCATGGGTGGGAGGGAAAATGCTCCCTAGCTAGTGAGGGATTATTGATAAGAACAGGAAGGGGCTCTTGGTCCTGAGCAGATGTATCCTGATATCCTGTTTTTCTGGCCTCCTGACCTATGCTTAGATCAGCATCATCTTAGCTGCACACAGGTGCCTGCTCAGCCCTGGGGATTTCTGGGAAATCCAGGTCTTCAGCTTCCTCTAGGTGCGCTTTGTGCTCTGCCCATTTCTTGGGTTTCAGCGCTATCAGGGTATGAAATCCCCACATCTCTCTTTCCTTTTAATTAAGAGAGCGCCGTCAAGAGCTGTAACTCTTTTTGCATACCAGTCAGGAGGCACAGGTGTAAAGCAACCAGAAATCAGGCACTCATCTGGTGCTCAACCCATGCAGGCTCTGAAAGCCGGCAACCTGAGGTCATTTGCCCCAGGAGCCTCATTGCTTGGCCCAAGAGGAAATTTACCTCCTTATCTAGGAGGGAGTGACATGTCTCTGGCAAGACAAGCCTCATATGTCTGGGCTGAGGTGTGAGAATTGTGGGGATGCTTGCCTCACTGCCCCACAATGTGAGGTGTCTTATGCCTATGCATGAGAGTTGCTGTGGTGACATTCCATGGCTATTTCCTCCCACCCCCATGTTCATTATGAGAGCACTAAGCTAGGGCATGGCAGAAATCATTGGCTGTGATGTGTTATCTAATGTGGGGATCCCTCTGGAATGTTGGCATGCATTTTTTCTCCCACCGAGGTACACAGCGCCCAATATTCATATAACTTTCAGAGATAGAAACTTGAGCTCATCATAACTTGCAATAATAAATGAACTGGCATAATAAAGCATGATTGCCTCCCAAAACCCAAAAGGTACATGGTACATAGGCATATCTAGCTTACAGATATAGATGCATTAACAATAATACTCGAGCAATAAGTGATAGTGTAAGCAATACATGAATACATGAATACATTTTGTGGCTAAGAGGTAATGCATGGCAAGAATTTGCAGGTATAGACAGTGAATATTTTCAAATACAAAGTGTAGATACATGAGAATACATAAGTAAGAATGATCTGTCTTTGCTAGGGGCTTACATTTTTGTGGGGGGAAAGGTGAAAACTACCTAACGATATTTCTCTCTGCTTCCAATGCTCTGGATGGTTGCTGGAACGTCCTTTTAAGAGTCTTTTTGCTAAAAGTTCGTGGATCTGGGAAATGTAATCTTCTACTGGTGGTGAGACAATTCTGCTTGGCATGAATGGTAACAACAGCTCCCAGATTACCCATAGTCCATAAGCCTTTGCAGTTGAGAAAAATGAGGAATGTATGAGGAATATGAAAATATTCCTTAAATGTTCTTCTGAGATCATTCTGGTAAGGCTTTGAACTGCCATGGGAGGGCATACCTGTGAGAATATTTCTCTTTCTCTCAGGGTACATATAGTTAAAATCAAGCCTTGCTTGAAGAGCCTGGAGAGGGGGGAGATTTCTCCCCTTTTCTTTCTAACTGTTTTGGTTTTTTGTTTTACATTTGAAATTCATACCCTGAGAGGAAGGTTTTTTCCCTGCTTGATTTTGGAGAGAAAGAACATGCATTAGTTATTTTTTATACATTTTTAAACCCTGTTGATTGCTTGTGCCAAAAAATGTAAGGCATATGGGACTTGTAATCTTTGCTTTCAGACCTGAAGGACTGCCTGTCTTCTCTGTCATCCTGTCCTTACAACAGACAGTCAATGATTAAGCTGATTCAAAGCTGACCTTTGTTTATACAAACCTCTGAAGACATTCCTAAAGGAATTGCTGGCAAACTGATAGCCATTCATTCTACCCTGTTAGCTTGCATGCTTTCTGTGTGTGAGTGGGGTGGATCAAACCTGTATAATTCCCTTTTACCCCATGAGAATAGTTGAAAGATGAGATCTTTGGGATATTTTCTTTCTAAATCACTTAAATCTCCAGAAATCTTCCTCACAATTCCTGACAGCTGACACCTGCTTGCTTTCCAGCCCCCTTCCACCCCCCCACTCCCCCTGAGCTGCTTCCAGTCCATAGACAGAGAGAGAGAGAGAAGGAGAGAGAGAAAAGCATCTTTGATTTCTAAATTTTCCTGTGGCTTGCTAAATAAAGAGTGAGGGGAATTCTGGCTGCTCACGATTTCTGGGAAAGGAAATTGCATTCTCCATGGCTTTGGAGTAAGGAAAATCTTAGGCAGGAAAAAGAAGGTACGGATCTTTGAAAAATGATTTTTCGCTTGGCCTTTCTCCTAAGCTTGTACTGACGGTGTCTTGCATTTGCCAAAGCATACGAAAGGCTGGCCTTTGCCCTAAGGGCCAACTTTGTCCTTTTGGAAAAGGGGTCTATCTTTGGGATTCCCTCTCTGGGCAAATCTGCTTTGGTCCATCCCAGAGTGGAACTCTGAATATGTTCTAAAGCTTGCTGCTTCTGAACCCTGAGGAGCTTTCTCTGGGAAATGGAATCCTGAGTCTTAAATGATTCCAGGGCTTGTGTTACTGAGCCGTGGACAAAACTGTGGCCTCTCTGCATTTGTCTGGGAAATCCTTCCCCATGACTTGGCTCTTTGCTGCAAGAAAGTGACTGTGTTAACTCTAATGCCTGCCTTTGGGGCATCTCCTTGCCTTTTAGAGGTACAGTTTCTGGCAGGACAAAATTTTCCCCCTCTCGCTTCTGGGGTTTGATGAAATCTTCCTGAGTGTCATTTTGCCCTGTGCTGAGACTATTCTTGATGGAAAATTTTGATTTTAACCCTTCCAGATGTTCTCTTGCTGACTTTCCTAAATCCCCTTGGGGTTCCCTTTTTTGCTCAACCAATTCCTGATTCTGGGACACTGTTCCTAACTGCAGGTCACTAGGTGGAAAAATTATTGGTAGGGGCATCTGGAAATCTGGGGGAAGGAGTGAAACGGGCATTTCCATGCGCCCCCATTGTTGCCCTGCTTTAGCCTGTAGATTTCCTCCTACTGCTGGTTTCCGACCCAGGGGCTCTTGTGACTCCCAAGACTATCTGGAGTTCTTGGCTGTCACAAGGCATTCTTTTGCTCCAAAAATTAACTGGCCCTCTGAATTCGTTTCGTTCTTCAACCGAGAAGAATGCTCCCATCTCACCTATTGGGATCCTCCTGGAGGATGTCTGGATGCGTCTTGAAGCCCTTTACGGGTGTAGGGAGATGAGGGTGAGCCGCATTCGTGCCTTCTGGCCTGGAGCTTGGTCCTTGTGCCTAGTGGTTCCTCTGCATCTGCCTTGCTGCATGAGATCGCATCTGCGTTGCCTTCTGGGAATCACATCTGCATTGCCTTGGGGGTATCACATCTGCCGTTGCCTTGGGGGAATCAAATCGGGGTCACCATCTCTTGTGTTACGGATTACTCGGACACAGAGCTTCGGGGTGCAATCATCTGGTCCTCAGGCAGCATTTCTGTGTCTCTCTCTTTGGGCTGCATGTGTTCATGTGTGCTGTGTGCTGTAGACTGGGAGTGTGTGTGGGAGTGTGTGTGACCTCTCTCTGAGCTGCCTGGGACCAGAGGTCTGTATTTATTGATTAACAGTAAACAAGTACACAATGGCAGAGGAAATACATTCCATGGGTGGGAGGGAAAGTGCTCCCTAGCTAGTGAGGGATTATCAATAAGAACAGGAAGGGGCTCTTGGTCCTGAGCAGATGTATTCTGATATCCTGTTTTTCCTGCCTCCTGACCTATGCTTAGATCAGCATCATCTTAGCTGCACACTGGGTGCCTGCTGAGCCCTGGGGATTTCTGGGAAATCCAGGTCTTCAGCTTCCTCTAGGTGCGCTTTGTGCTCTGCCCATTTCTTGGGGTTCAGCGCTATCGGGGTATGAAATTCCCCACAGTTAGGTTGCCATTGATTTTTAAAAGTCTGCACTTGAAAAAAAGCTCTGCACTTTATAACTAGTTTGATTCTAGGTGTTCTTGGACTGCACCTTCCGGAAGCCTTTACAAGCAGCTGTGCTAGCCAGGGTTTCTCAGAGTTACAGTCCATGAACCCCTGGGTTAGCAAAGTTGGCAATGCCTGTCAAGTGTTGAAATCAAGCATTATATAGTGCAGATCGGGTTTTTGTAAGTGCAGATTTTTAAAAATCAATGGCAACCAAACAATCTTCACTATCAGAAATCAGATGTGTGGGGTATGTAACATTACATGTTTTTATCTAGCAGTTCAAGCACAACAGAATTTGGAGTATTGGGTATTTCTTGAGACTCTCTTCATTGTAGCTGTTCATCTTCTCACACATCCAGCACACCCAGACAAGCTCTGTCCCTAAACCTTATCCCATTATCAACACTATTTCAGGCTTTCACATGCAATGCCAGAATATAGAGCAAAAGTCTATACAGGGCTCTCTAACTAGTTTTTGTGGGCAGGGGGATTTTTGGAATTCATGCAGTTATAGCCCCCAGAAGACTGTGAGAATCTCTCCCGTTTTAATCAAATAATCCAAGTCCTGACAAATCTTTTCAAGTTCTTAAGCTAATAAATTCCGTCTCCAGCAATCCTTTTCATTCTGTGGGGAAAGCGAGGGAAGTGGGTGGGTTATAAGCTCCATGGGAGCTTTAAATGTATCCAGCAGTTTTCTTGTGAGGCTTCCTGTTCAGAGCCTAGTGGGCAGAGCCCACTGCATTTATAATGCTTTACAACTCCTACACAGTTTAGTCCTGCCCTCTCATTTTAATTTTATTTTAAAAATAAAACCCAAGTGCATGTTACATAGTCAATATTTAAGCATTGTCTTACATATATAAAATGTGTCTAATGTGCTTCAGAGTGAGTTCTTGTTTTACCATTCCTGCAATAATAAAAGGCAACTCTTCACAATGAAAATATTTATGTAACAATGAAGAAGCATCACAAACAACACCTTCTAACAGTTCAGTAGGGTCCAACAGATAAAGCCCAACCAGATGAATCGACCAGAGATGGGCACGAACCAGAAAACCCATGGTTTGGGTTTGTCTGCTTCGGACTCACCCTTGGTTCGGTTCAGGTTTGTAGGAATTTTTTTAAAATTGTTAACTTTTAAAAGAAATTCTTACTTACTGGTGGTGGCGGCTCTGCTCTGGCAGCACCTTACAGGTTCCTGGCCCGTGCTACAGCTATAGTGCGGGCTGGGTTTTTTTTTCCCTCCCTCCCTCCCTGGCTTGCTTGATCGCTCATGCCCTCCTTTACCTTCCTCCTTCTCCTTCTGGCAGCGCTTTCCGGGTTCCTGACTGAGTTCCCCCCCTTTCCTCCGTCCCTCCCTGGCTTGCCCTCTTTTACCTTCCTCCTTCTTCTGGCAGTGCCTTCCGGGTTCCTGGCCAGTCCCTCCCCCTTTTCTCCCTCCCTCCGTAGCTCACCCTCCTTTGTCTTCCTCCTTCTCCTTCTGGTGGCACATTCCAGGTTCCTGGCTGGGTTTTTTTCCCTTTCCTCCCTCCCTCCCTGGCTCACCCTCCTTTACCTTCCTCCTTCTCCTTCTGGCGGCGCCTTCTGGGTTCCTGGCCCACGCTACAGCTATAGCGCGGGCTGGGGTTTTTTAAAAAAAATATTTTTAAAGCGCCGACCGCATGGCCCCTGGGGCCCGGTCGGTGCTGGTTTTTTTATTTTTTTTATTGGCAGCCAGGAACACCAAGACTCCAGCAGCACCAGGTAGGAAACTGCCATCATTAAGGAAACAAATGGAACTGAACCAATTTTGTTTGATTCTGTTCGTTTCGTTCTAAAATCACTCTGGGGATTGTTATTTGGTTTGTTATATAACGAACCGAATAATGATTAACAGAACGAACTAAAAGTTTATTTAGTGCCCATCTCTAGAATCAACAGTTTGCATTGGTGTGTTTTGCTCATTTACCAGGGAGATGCAACCCAAAACTCTCTTTGTCTGTAGACTTCCTTAGGGCTTTCCTCAAATCCTGTGCATGGAGTCCCACAACATGGATGTCACACCCACTCTCCTAACAGCTTCTTCAGCTCAGTAACTCTCACCCAAATTTCCTTCCTCCTCCAGGGACCTGCCTTCACTTTGCAGCCATCTCCAACTGGGAGGCAATTCATCTTCACTGGAGGTTCTTCCCCCTTTCCTCCTGTTCCTTCAGCTCTCTCTTCTCTGCTTCTTTTCTCTTTACCTCTCCTCCTCAAACTTCCACCTCTTTTATCACTTCCCTCCCTGATAACTTCTCCTTCCTCCAGTCCTGTCAGCAAGAAGCCTTCTGCTATTGGAAGCTTTTCTCTTGCCAAGCCTTTCCTCTACTTTCCTGCATCTTCTATGGGTACTCCCTCATTCAAGTTGTATCTGCAACCCTCTCAGTGAAGGTAAGGTAAGGTAATCTCCTATCCCTCAGTGGAGGATGATGTAAGGAGCTGCTTACTTGTGCCATCAGTTCGCCTTCCTCACAATGCTCTGCCTTCTGATTGAGATGTATTTATGATAAATATTGGCCAGTTTATTTTCTAGTAATGTATTTAATGGGGTTTTTTTTTGAAGAATTAGGATAGAAAAGGCTAGTACTGTGTGGAGATTTTGTTATATATATTATAACAGAACATGTATGAAACTTGGGGCCTTTTTACACGACCCCTAAGATCCGCTGGCCACTTAAACTCGGACCAGAGATCTTAGGGGTTTGTCGCTCTTCCTATGTCCCCACCCCCTCTGCACTTCCTGGCTGCTGGCTGCGTGAGGGGAGGGAGAAAAAGAGAAAGAAAAGCATGCCGCTCACCTCGTTCTGCCTCTTGTCTCTGTAAAAGTAGCTCTTAAAGGGTCGTGAGCCAAAAAATAACAAACAGAAGCAAGGAGAGCCCCTCACTCACTATCGTTACACCGGATCAAATTATTTTCACCTCCAAAGAGCAGGTACCTGAAAGCTGCGCAGGGACGCGCTAAAGTGGGCGGGGTCGCACTTAATTTCCTGTTAACTCCGGAGCTGGTGGGTAAACATTTTTAAGCTCCGGAGCTGGGAGCCATTTGCCCCGGAGTTTAGGGGTCGTGTATAAACGCCCTCAGAGTACAGAGATTGACTTCTGTATGACCTTCGGCACATGTTAAGGAAGAAGGGGAGCTCCTTGGGGTTGAAGGTTTCAGAGGGGGATGTTTTGCAGCATCCAATCCGAGCAGGCGGCAAGAGGACCAGCCCATGTGATCACAGGCTTTTCACGGGCTTGGATGAACCTTTAAGAAGGTTGCCCGCTGTTGCTTCTTCTTCACCACCACTTTTTTTGCAGCACCCCACCTGCCCACCAGCCCCTGTTGTAGTGAGAATGAGAGTAGCTTGTCGCTCCTGGGCTAGATGGGAATTTTTGATCGTTATACTGATTGGCTGTTGTATGACAGTGAGTTTTTGCCCATCCCATTCTCACTACTTGGCTAGGCAGTCATGTTCCCCAACAGTTGCAACTGGCATGTAGTGCAAGTCTTTGTGGTAGGTGAGTTCATTGGATGGTCCCATTAAAGGGAGTTGGGCAACCTTTGATGGAACTTTAACTAGTTAGGGACTCATAGTTTAGCAGCAATAAGTTAATAGGTTGTGGTAAATATATTGAAGGCTGCCTTTGGGAGTTAGTCCCACAGCGTATGGAAATCTGCTCATTAAAGATAACAGCACATTTCCAAGTAGGAACTCACCTAAAATTATAAGGGCCTGAAGGTCAAGGACAATAAAGCCAAAGTTTACTTGCACTACAGCACCACCCTTTTAATTTAATAAAAATGTGACCCAATTTTAAACCCAATATGACATGTTGCCTGTTTATTTCGGGTCTGGGGGTACAAAGGATGGTTATTCAGGTGTTTACCCACTAAATTAAGGAAGAGCTATTATTAGTCATATGATAAAGAGTATGTTTGTTTACTATATCAGAGAGAGAAAAGGATGTTTACTACTCATTCCAGGAGGAAACTTTGACAAACAAGATGGCATAACCAATGGACAGATCTGTGTGTTAGTGGAAAAATTCAAAAGGGTTATCTACCCAATGATTTGTGTATTTGTAACTTATAAAAGGGGGTGGGTCTAAAGTAAAGGTCTCTCTCTCTCATTCACTCTCTTTTCCTCTTTTATAGAGGAGTTATCTCTTGCTTTGTCTGTCTTGTCTTTGTGTCGCTGCCTAACTGGCTTATAGAATAAACAAGATAATTGTCTCTTTCACTTCAAAAGGTGCACCTCAGCCGGATTGAAAAATTAAACTCAACCATTTTATTGAGTTACATTTTGTACTACTCTGGGTTCTGATCACTCTGATTTATGCATTGCTAGCACACATCTCAGTTGGCACTTAAGCTGTAAAGTCTAGTTGCATGTTCATGCCTCTACTGTCGTCCCAGCTTTGAAGCCATTTTACAGTAATTCTTGCACCTAGAGCATCCTAGCCACTGCTTAGGATAAAGCCAGGAGACAGATTTCTTTTGTGATCAACATACATAACAACCCTCAAGGGCATTACTGATGGCAGCTCAGCACCACTGGCACTCCACATCCGTCAGCAGGATCCTCTGGCAGAATGTTACCAGAACCCATTTCAAATGACAGGTCTGGCCTTTTCTAATTTTACATCCTGGGTGATATACAGAGGACCTTTTTTATCCCTCCCACAATATCCCTGACTATAGCAACCCTACGATACATTGTGGGGAGTTTAAAGGCTGCCTAGAGCTGTACAATGGTTTTGGTAATTTTGAGATTCCTTCCCTGACTCATTGTGAGACATGACATCTATATATGCTCATAAACACAGCAACTCATCTCAGAAATCTTCTTATTAGTGTAGCATACATTACATTTCATAAAAATAAAAACAAAACAAAAAAGCAGGTAGCTACAGTGCTTACTGTTTAAAAATACACACCAACATGTTTCAGTGATTGGGGGGGAATCTATAAACACACATACATATAAGGCAAAAAGCATTAAAAGATGCTTTAAAATGATTTTTAAAAGTCTTCAGTACATTCAGGAAATTCATCCAGAAAAGTCAATTGAATCTCCATACAGAAAGAGAAAAAACCAAATGATGCCACCTAATGTCCAGATCCTGCCAGTTTGTGTTTTATTTTATTTTTAAGATTTCATAACTTGCCATAGCTGATTGTTGATGGTGCAGCAGGGCATACGGACATGTGAGCCAGCATATGATCAAACTGTGTCCCAGAAACTTGATAACCAGTCACAATTAGCTGTTGCAACGTATGCAAACCTTACACAAATGCCAATAATATTCTGTGATGTAGACAAGCAATGAGGAGGGAACTCAAGTGAGATTTGGCGAAATACCACAAAATTAAGAATGAAAGTTTGTACAGGACAGTGTCTTCATTTACAGCAGTGATTCCCATGCTGGAGTATGTGTTCCCTCACGGGTACAAACTGGGACAATTAGGGGTGGAAAAAACCCTGAATAATTGCATAAAAAGGCACACACGTCAACAGTGTAAGAGAAGCTACACTGTTAGAGCTTCAGTGAATCAAAAACTACTTCTCCCAATCCTCTCAGTGACAGGCAAGCACCTCCAACCCTCAAGAGTGAACCATGGAGCTAAACCCATTTAGGATTATGGGATATAGCTGTGAAGGGGGGGAGGGGAAGGTACTGTCTGCACAGTAATATCTTGCTCAGACTGATGAGATGGGGGGAAAGCCAATAGATACAAGAATATTAGAGTGGCAAACCTACTTGCTGGAAATGGAAGTTCCTAGTGTATTTTTATGGTATCCCAACTTCTATAAAATCTACACTTCAAAAAGGGGATCCAGTTTATGGAAACGGGTTGCCAAGGGATATACAAGTGATAAAAGGTTGGGAATTTAGCAATCCAAGACTACCACTGGAGCAATTATATCTGCCAGAGCTCAAAAACAGAAGAGGAGCCTGCCTAGCAGGGCATATTTGGATTATGAGCAATGCAGCTTAAATGGCGTGTTCAAAATATGAACTGGTTACACAGAAGATGCTAACAGCCCCGTTGGCTGAAAGCAGCATTTCAGAGATGAGTGGCTGAATCACTGCAGAACACTAAAGCAACTGATCGTGCTGCTGGGGAGGATATTTACAGGGCTGGGTTCGTGCACATCACAAGGAGTTAGCTTCACCATCTGAAAGCCTGAAGTCAAAATGGGGTGATATCTAAGATATGGGATGTTTCATTTTAAAACAGAAAATGAAAGAAAACTCAAATGCTTCATTTTCATTAACCATATCCTGGGTATCTCACACCATAGGGTACAACACTAGTCTTTTCACGATTTAGGAGTGATCAAGATGAACTCAAAAACATTGGTTCAGTACTTTTAGCAACTGCCACTATAGGCAAGTTCACAGATGTCACTCTTTGTTTTGCAAAAAGAGAGTGTTAACTGTGACTCTCCCTCCATTGTTTAGTTTTCTGTTTCTATTGACAGAAGTGAGTAAAGCAGAGAAAGCTGCTGGATGTTTGCACAAGTGTCATAGCATCTCTGATCTAGGCTGTTAGAAAAATATGTTTTGCTTTGCAATTTGAGAAAATGAGGACAGTTAGTGGCAAAATGTCATTTCCCAACAGTGACTCTGTTTGAAACCCACCCCCTAGAAGCCCTCCTCCTATGATTGATTATGTAATCATATAGCAAATGGGAACTTATTTCTCCTGTATTTATTATAGGAGATACTTATCACTATGTAATTGCACTTTGAATGTATATGAAAGGTTAAGATGATCATGTGTGAGAAAAAACTAGCTGTATTATTAAAGATAATGTTGATGAGCCCATTAAATATAAAATGCAACTTAAAAACTAGAATAAATCTAGACTTTGGAAAGTTAGTTTTAAAAAATATTTATAGTTATACATTAAAGGCATCTAAAGCAATTTTAGTTACATGCAAAGATATTTCATTAATGTCACACCTTCCAGAAGGAACTAAAGTATTTATTTCAGTTGCTCCTTAAGAAATCAGAATACAATTCACCACAGCCCCACGGGAAGGCAAATAATTACAAGGAAGCTGCTATATTTGTAACTAATTGTTTCAGGGCTGAAATTCTTTTCAGATATTTCCAGAGCCTGAAAGTAATCATTTTCTATTAACACTTTACAACAAAAATTGTACAAATGCAGGCTGACCTGCTATTGATCCAGAGCCTATAAATAAAACTGCCCCCTTGCCTATCCTGTATTAATGGATGAGTTTCAGCTCCTACAATCTGAGGGTGTGGTCAGGACTCTTGGGGAGATGAGGGCCACCACATGTCTGTTGGATCCTTGCCCTTCCTGGCTCATAAAAGCTGTCAGAGAGGATATAGCAGACTGGTTAGGAAGAGTAGTAAATGCCTCCTTGCAACAGGGCAGGATTCCGCCATGCCTACAAGAGGCAAAAGTAAAACCACTGTTAAAAAAACTCTTTGGATCCAACAAGACTGAACAATTACTGACTGGTATCTAACATCCCACTATTGAGAAACTACTACAGTGTGTTGTGGCCTTGCAGCTCCAGAGGTTTCTGGATGAGATAAACTACCAGTATCTGGATCCATTTCAATCTGGCTTCAGGCCTGATTATGGGACTGAAACTGCACTGGTTGCCTTGGTAGATGACCTACGCAGGGAAATGGATATGGGATCGGTGTACATTTTGGTTTTACTGGACCATTTAGCTGCTTTTGACACTACTGACCACAGCATCCTCCTGATTCGTCTCTTTGAAATGGAACTTGGGGACACTGTCTTACAGGGGCTTCAGTCCTTCCTGCGGGATATAATGCAGAAAATGGTGTTAGGGGACTCATGATCAACACCACAGCCACTGACGTGTGGGGTCCCTCAGGGTTCTGTTCTGTCTCCTATGTTATTTAACATTTATATGAAATGGGGGAAATTATCCGGGGGGTTGGGGTTAAGTATCGCCAGTATGTCAATGCCACCCAACTCTACTTCTTGTCATCTCTGGATTCCAGCAAAGCTGTTTCAACTCTACATCCGTGCTTAGCTTTGGTAATGAACTGGAAGAGGACAAACAAAATGAAACTAAACCCAGACAAGACAGAGATGCTTCTGGTCAGTTAAAAAGCAGATCAACTCGCTCTTCTCAAGCAGGTTATCTGAAGGTGCTGACACCGAGGGAAGCCAGTAAAACAGCCACTAGGAATCGGGCTTTTGGGGTAGTGGCTCCCCATTTATGCAAGCAACTCCCCTCAGAGTTCTGCCAGGGCCCTATGCTGCAGGTCTTCAAAAAACAGCTGAAGACCTGGCTATTTAGAGAAGCTTTCCCTGGTTATTAACCACCACTGATGCTGATCTGTTTCTGTTAATTCAAACCACCTGTCTTGTCTTTAGTTTGATTTTTATTGTTGTTTTCAATTTTTGATTTAATTATGGTTTTATAATTTTTGTTTTATGTATAGATAATCTATATGTTATTACTTACCAATATTTTGTAAAATGCCCAGAGCATTACTGGTACTAGATGGTATATAAATCACATAAATAAATGATAAATAAATAATGCTTTCTGTAGACAAGGATATCAAAAAGAGGGAGGCTACCCTAGCAATTCTGCTCATTCCTTCTCCATGTACATTTGGAAATATATAAAAAATATCTGATAGGGTTCCTTTCATTGCAGCAGAGAGAGAAATACTACTGGGAAGAAGAGAAAGAAAATAAGTAAACTGAAATAAATTTTAGCTAGCCTCTGTGACATTTATTGTGTATGTTGAAGTTTGTGCTCTGACTTTTGTATTCTCTAATCTCCTGCTCTGCACTGGGAAGATGGTTTTATAAGAAGTTTCCAGGGTTCCAGTTTTCCCACTCCGTGTTATAGTCAGACATATGGCAGCAGCTCAGGTTGAATTGTTACAGCCTGCTTGCTGAGTTCTGTAGGGTCTAATTTGCATATAAAAGTGATTATCTTCAACGATGTGATGGTGAAGAATGTTGTGACACAGAGGCTGCTTGCAGCATGGCTGTGGCAACCTCACTGCCATTGTTGTCAGAGTAAGCCGTAGCTTTTTGCCAGGTCTCCAGCCTGATTATTAGAGCTAAGAGGACCTTCTGGTGGAACAGATGCCCATCAGTGGCAAGAAAGGAAGGAAGAGAATGAAACTTTAACAAAGCTGGGATCAATGCAATTGCAAAAAATCGGAGGCAAATGTTACGGAGGCAATTTGCCTAGACATATGTTCAGCAAACACACAGCCCCTTTCTCCCTTTTCACTGAGCATAACTTTTTGTTTGCTCCCAAAAGCAAGCAAGAAGAAACCACTACCTCAGTCTATAGGAATTAGAATTCTCCCTCTGTGAAGTTCTTGCATTATTCTGGCAGCCATCTGCTTTAATTTCTGTTCTGCAAAAAACAGTTTGCACGGTCATAGCTGAAGCAACATCTGGCATCTGGAAAGGAAGGTAAAACTGGTCAGGTCTGTTCATTGTCAGTGCATGTCTGTTCCTGAGTTGCCACAAAGGCTATCACAAACAATGGACTGGGCTTCTTTTCCTTTCAGAATAGGGAGGAGTGAGAATGGCAGTTTCAACTGGTTTTTGACAAGCATTTCCCCAACTCTGCCAATATCCTGGGCTACAGCCCTAGATCTCTCTCTGTCCTGAAGAAGACCTGCTACTCCTCTGTGCTGACTTGAATGGCCATGTGGGAAGCACCTGGGGCGGACACCAGCACCATGAGAGCCAAGGTTATGGAAACTGCAATGAAGATGGATTAGGAAACTGAGAACCTTGAGACTGTTACCACCCATGGAACTCTCCAACTAAATGGAGAAAAAAGAAGGTGGAGATCTTTAGTTATCTTGGCTCCCATCTCCAAGGCAATGGTAGCATCCATGATGATGTGCAAGGAAGGTTAAATGTGTCCTGGTTGCGATGGCGAGAACTTAGTGACAGATGAATGCCAATCTGTCTCAAATCCAAGATTTACAAGGCAATTTGTCCGCTCTGTTACACTCTATGGCACAGAGCACTGGGCAGCAACAAAGAGCATAGAGAGCTGCCTCCATGCCATGGAAATGTGTGTGCCCCTTTGGATATTGAGTATCTCCCTACTTGAGCACATCACAAATAATACTGCCTCACAGCAACTAGGTGTGTATCAATAACAGAGAAGATGAGAGAAAATGGGTTTGCTGGTACAGACATGTCCTCAAAGCAGCACCTTCCACCATTTCCCAAACTAAATACCATCTGGAAATCAGTGGCTGGGGGTGAAGTGGATAACCAAAACAGAGATGGAAGGATGTTGTACCCTAAAGGCAGGGTTGACTGGGCAAAATGACTTTTCAGGATCTGAAACAAAGACCTGACCTTTTCAGGATCTGGAAACAAAGACCTCAGACCTCAGGTACTGGAACTAGAAAAAACAGTTCAGAATGTTTTCCTACATCATTCCCCCCCCCCCCACTGCTTACAGGAAATTGATGGTTGAATGGGAAGTTGCTTTTGTGTTGGCTGCTAGAACACTTGATCTAGGAATTTCTATAGAAGCTATTCTGAGCTATACTGAGTTCCTCAAGTAATGGAAGTATTTCCTATTTCTTGCCCATAGGTATCCTGAATGATTATTCCTTATTTGAAGTCATACATTCATCTTACTAACCTTAGCTACTAGAGATAGGCACAAAATGAAAAAAAAATGCTGTTTCATCGTTTCACAAGGTTACAAAATGTTTCAAAACAAAACAAAGCAGCAGACAGTGGTTCATCAAGAAATGAAACAAAATGCCATTTTTGCTTTGAAAACAAAATGATTCATTCTAGTGGCAAGAGGCCTCTTCCTTGATCCAGCCATCTTGAGATCAGGCGATTTATTTTTAAACTGATTGTTTCCCTTCTTTTCCCCTGGAGTTGAGCTGCTCTGGGCTGCACACATTTTTCGGACCTGTGCTGGATCGTCATTGCAGTTGATTTTACCTGTGCCTGCTTGATTGTTTGTTAGGTAGGAGGTTAGGTAGGAGGCTATTTTTGATGTTTTCCTTCCCTCCCTTCCTGCACCAATCAGCTATTGAGCTTATCTCTCTGATCTTGATCTAAGGTTCAACTAGCCATTATGTTTCCTGCTTGTTTACAGAGGGTTCTTCATTGAAAGCAAATTGTTTGGAATGTTTAAGGGGTGGGGGAGTCTTTGATTTAAAGCTATTTAAACTGGGACAGTGGGCTCCCTGTTAAATAAAAAAGGAAAGCCCCCCATTATTTATAGCTTTACAAATTATTAGGTTTCATTTTGTTTCATAATGAAAATTCTTTTAAAAATTGTTATTGATGAAACAAAACAAAATGAAGACTGAAACAAAACAAAACACTATATTTCCAATTTGTGCCCATCTCTCTTACCTACTCCAGCTCAATCAAGCATTATTTTGAAGGAAACACGCAGAAAAACATCAGAAAATTCCTTATGGATAAGAGCCAAACTAGGTGAGATGCTCAAATCATATTCAGAAGCATTATTTTTAAGGATGGAAGAACTCTCACAAATTCCATTACATCTTATTTGGCCAGAAGAAGAATATTGAGGCATCCTGTTCTCCCATTTGAGGATGAAGCAAGCAAGAATTTTCATCCATAGTTGCTCCCTCTACTGCTGAAAAATGTCTGTTTGTCATAGAGCCGTTTCACACGACCCCTAAGATCCGCTGGGCACTTAAATTTGGACCAGAGTTCTTAGGGGTTTGTCGCTGTTCCTGTGTTCCCACCCCCTCCGCACTCCTGGCTGCTGTCTGCGTGAGGGGAGGGAGAAAAGAAAGAAAGAAAAGAATGCCGCTCACCTCCGTTCTGCCCTTGGCACTGCATTCAGATTTCTTAAAGGGGCGGGGGACAAAAAAAAACAAACAGTAGTGAGGAGAGACCAGCACTCACTACGTTACATCTGAATCAGGAATTTTCACCCCCAGAGAGCAGGTACTTGAAAAGTGCGCTGGGATTCGCTTAGGTGGGCATGGTCGCACTTAATTTTTTGTAAAATCCGGAGCTGGTGGGGAAACAATTTTGAGCTCCGGATCTGGGAACCATTTGCCGCGGAGTTTAGGGGTTGTGTGAAAAGGCTCATAGTATGAGTTTTCCCTCTGTATTTTATATTCCATTTTGCATTGTTTATATTTGCCACCGGGAAATTTGGCATGTACATCTGGTAACCCAGACTAATGTCTCTAAGGAAATCATGTTGTGAAGAATAAAATGGTTAATCTCAAGAAAGACCCATTTCTCTTAATATCCAATTTCACCCCCCAGACCTTTTGTTGATCTTGCTTAGTACTGTATTATGCTTTTGAATAATGTTGTGTCCTGTAGAGCAGCCATTCCCAATGGGGGCCTTCACATATTGAAGGTGGCCACAGTCTGGAACAATTCTTCACACATACCCTACAAGGTTCATTATATAATATGTGTGTGTGTGTGTGTGTGTGTTGTTGTGTTGTTACAGTCATGACCGACCCTTTGTGACTCCATGTTCACAATCCTAATTTGGCCTATATTTATTTTATATTGTATTTGGCCATGTTAAAAAAAAGTTAAGAATGGCTGCTTTGGAGGGTATGTTTTCATACCCCAGATACTCTGGGACCACTAGTGAGCACAAGGGAGATGTTTTAGTTTATTTTTAACTTATTATTCAATTAATGAGTCAAAATACTAATAATTCGGATATTTTAGTATTTTAATAGAAATTATTATTATTATTATTATTATTATTATTATTATTATTATTATTATTATTATTATTATTATTATTATTATTATTATTAAAAAAGCATATAAATTAGTCTTTTTTGCCCTTGCTCTCCAACTTTACCCCTACCGCTTTGCAATGTAACATTCAGGCTGCTGTCAAATGTCCAACTTTACTGTCATTACTAGTCACATCACCCGCCACAGCTGCTATAAGCCACCATGGGGAGGGGGGAGTTATGGAGTTCCACTGCAATGTGTATGATGGCCTTTAGGCAACATAAGTTGGATACAAGCTAAATAATAGCTTAAAATTGCATGTACAGAAACACTGGACAATCTCACAAGGTGGAGCTATATGAATAGCCTTCAAGAACATCCTCTCAGATGTTGTTAATATCAATTTTTAAATTGAGGCACTTTTGGAAAAACCTTTGTGTTCATGTTGGTTGTATTGCAATATTGATTTTGATACGTGGATGACGTGTTTGGGGAAGTTGGTTTTTTAAGAATATTTTATTCTCTAAACCACCCAGAGGAGTAGGTCTTCACTAAAGATTCAGTTTGGAAACCAAATAAATAAATAAATAAATAAATAAATAAATAAATAAATAAATAAATAAATAGTATTGATGACACCTAGCTTACAGATAAGTAAGACCAGCTGCATCTTTGTTTTAGGCAATCTGCAGATTAATCATTTTAGTTTGTTAAATACTTTCAGAAAAAGCACAGCAACATGTATTTTTATCAGCCACCTGCCCTTCCTCTACATTTTTGCTGCTTTATTTTCTGTAAGCCCTAATCAATGTGTTGAGCTTGGCAGGATAAGATTGACAGGATAGCCTAGCGCTTTCATATTATACTTCAACATTTTCCTCCATGGTAATAATGTCTATATTAATATCCAACCAGATTTTTTTAAAAAAATGACAGTATGAAACATAAATGGATGAGTCTTTTCATGAAAAATAAATCTTTAAGAAAACACTTGCACAATTCTGTGATTTTTAAACCAGACCCCTATAAATACTGATTTCACTCACAGAGGATTGGGTCCTGAATGGATGGGTTCCTTCCTGAACTTCGGAAGTAACACCTTTCAGATACTGTATATACTCGAGTATATGTTGACCCAAATATAAGTCGAGGGTGGTTTTTTACCAAATAAATAAAACAAAATAAAACACACAACAGGTAAAACACCAACCCCAGTATAAATTGAGGGATTATATTTGGGTTGGCTTATATGCCTTGCCTGTACTCACCCTACCACTGAGGTGGCCTCCAGTGGGCCCGGCACGGCCTGAGCCTCCTGGCTGAGCACTCGGGAGGTGACAGAAGGGGCTTCTAAGGCTGCGGGGAGGCCGTCCAGCACCCAGTGCCCTGCAGCTACTGATGAACCCCCCGCAGAGGGGGCTTCCAAGGCCATGGGGAGGCCCCCCAGTGCTTGGTGCCCTGCAGCAACCAACCAACCCCCACAGAGGGAGCTTCCAAGTGCTAAAAAAAAAAAAAAAAAACAGCCACGCCTCCCTCTATGTGCCATATGGAGGGAGGAACCGGCAGGGTTTTTTTTTAAAAAAATTATCTCCTGAAGCAAGCACTGACGGTAAAAAAAGTGTAAAGAAACCCAATGCTTCTCTCCCCCCATTGAGCTACTGTATTCACCCAAGTATAAGTCAAAGGCTTTTATATCAGCCAAAAATAAGGGCTGAAAAACATATAGGGTAATTATGTCATTGCTCATGGATTGCATTTGCAGAGGGGAAAGAAGAGGCGCAATGGTACTACTATTGCAAAATAACACATTGACTAGTGTAGACATAACTGATCTTCATACAACAAGTAATGTTTGCTCATTACTTCTCAAAAATTGGTTTTAAAGGGTATTAAGAAGGATCGGAGATTTTAAGCTATTTTCTTTCTTTCTTTCTAGGTGAATGATTGAAAAATAATAACCAAAAGCAACTAGAAATAATGCTTAATTTGTGCTGGTTGGAAAGTTTAGTGTCTTAAATGTCTGGAAAGTCAATTCCTTGCTGTTCCTCCTGGGGAAAAAAGCCAGCCTGTGTAGCTTTGGACAAGCTGTATGAGCCCAGAGCACTCACAGAAGGTGGCAGTGATCAACCACTTCTGGCTGGCTGAATACTATACTGTATAAACTATGTATGGTAATGGTACCCATATGTCAGAATTCACTTGATAGCATTTAATTATTATTAAGGCTTAAATTAATGAGTCCTTAAAACAACCAGCTGTGAGTAATAAAAATAATGTGTGTGGTGGTGGTGATGTGCTGGTAGCCACGTGGGAGGACAACAATAAAAGAATTAGAAAAAAATCATCAAGTGTAAGGATCATCTCAATTAGTATTCTTTTGAAACTTTTCCAGATGGCCCCACAGCCTCACTCAACAAGGGGGATGGAAAATAAGGGAATCATAAAAAAATCCCCACATAACAATGCACATCTCATGATAATTGTTTCTCTCCCCTCCCCCTGAGATTTAATAGAGGAGAATATGACAAATCTGTCTGATCTACTGAGATTACACTAGATTACACTAGAGTGATGTGGTAGCAAATGCAGAGGAAAAGCTGGAGGGAAAATGATTGTCTTGAAATATCTAAGTCCTGACTTTCATCAGGAAAATCTTTTCTCTTTTACAGTCAATTTTCCTCAGTTACACATAAAAGGCACCAGCCTATTGTAAACAACAATGAAACACATTTTACAAGCTGCTTTTATAGTCTATTGGCATGCCACTTTGTAACTGAGAAAGCTAACTATTCATCATACAACTGTACATTACTCCTGCCTCCCTCAACCACTAACCCCAGTATGACACCATACTGAAAAATATTTATTCATGTTGCAATTTCATTTCCATGTCTCTGGAACTATGTATTTACGAAATTGTGGCATGTTACTTCTGTGCTGAGATGTCTAAGATTGCAATGTTATGGATCACATAGAAAAGGCCATGAGTTGCAAATATACATGTAAAAACAACTAGTCACCCCTCTCACCCTGATTTTATTTTTATAGGACCCAAACCAAAGGCACTAGACTGTGGCCATATTGGGCCATAACCACATTGGCCAAATTTAGAAGCTCTGGTCTTTCTCCACTCACCCATGGCGAAGACCTCCTCAAGATTTATGGATGGGCTCAAGGGATGGGCACGAAATGGAAAAGATGAGATTGGTTTCATTTCATTTCATTTCCCCGTGATTCATTTTGTTTGGTTAGAAATGATTTTTGTTAAAGTATGAAACGAACCAGCAATGAACCAATTTGTTACTCTATAAAATGCGTCCCCTGGGTCCTAGAGGCATCAAATTTGATAGGTACCTTCCTTTGATGCTCCTGTTTAAGACTTCCAAATTTGGAGAGATTTGGGGTTTAGGGAGCTAAGTTATTCAACTTCAAAGGGGGTGCCCACCAGAAAAAAAAACATTTAGAATTGTAATGTTATGTGCTTGAAAATAGTGGTCCCAGACAGCCAGTAGCATGGAATTACAGTAGAGCTTCCTCAAGCTCTCCACTTGAAGCACCCGCAATTTGTAGAAGTTTGGGGCACAGGAAATGGACTTATTGAGCTCCAAAGGGGCTGTGGAGAAATCTTAATTGAAGGAATGTACATTGGCGCACTGAGGGGAAACTGTCAATTAACCCTATACAGTGGACCCTCGTATAACAAAATCTGTACAACATAAAAATTCCAGAGATAGGGGAATTTTGCTTAACAGAATTGCCTACGGGATGAATCTGTGCAACATAAAATGGTCACAATTAGGGATTACTCAGTTTTTAATACATTCCTATGGGAAATTAAGTCCCAGAAAACAAAGTAGAGCAATGTCCTGTGTTCAAGATGAAGCACGATGCCAATTCTTTTCCAGAATATTGATGTTTTGCCCCTCCCTCCCTCCCTCCCTCTATTCTTCTGTCTGTGTCTGTGAGTGCTTGTGTGTGTGTCTCCTCTGCATATCTTTGTATATTTCCAATTATCCGAAATTAAACACAACTCTGGTTCCATTCGTTAATGTACAAAAGGGATTTTTCTGCAGATGCTGCTTGTTACTCCTATCTTTGATGCTCCTATGCATCAGGAATAGGGCTGGGCACAAAATGGAAAATTAGTGTTTTGTTTCGTTTCGTTTCGTAACTCATTGTGTTTCATTTCATTTTGTTACTAAATGATTTTCACTGAATTTTAGTAACAAAACAAAATAAATAATGAAACGAATTGGAAGCTGCAGCCACTCAGGTGAGGTTTTTTGACAGGTGGGGCTGTTCCCAGTGGGGACAGCTCCACTGTAAAAACAAAACAAAACAAAAAACACCTGGGTGGCAGCAGCTTCCCAATCCTTCTGACCTGTCACACCCAGCTGGGAGGTGGGCAGCAAGGCAGAGAGACGCAACTAGCATTCTTGGATTTCCCATTGCTGGCTCCTTTCTACCAGATGGGCCTTTTTGACAGATCAGGGTGGGTGGTGGTGGGTCCTGTTTGAATTTACCACTGCCTCCTTCTTTCTCTCATGCTCCCCCTCCTCCCGGGGGGGGGTTCTGGACAGGGAAGTCTGTGGGTAGTGGGGGCTTCCCCCACTTCCCATAGCACTCCCTGTCCAAAACACACACCCCACCGAGAGGAGGGGGTGGTACGGGAGAAAGAATCAATGAGGCAGCAAATTTACTGCTCTCTGGCTGCTCCATTCGTCCTAGCCGCCCACCTCCCTACTGGGATTTTTTTGGACAGCTTGAGCAGGGAAGAAACAAGCAGGGAGACAGCTGGCAGATCTCACTGTTGAAGCGAGATTTGGTGGCAGCACCCTGGTTCGGTTCCTCACTAACCAAAAATATTGTTTAGTTTCATTTTGGGACAACACACTGTCTGCCACTTGGTTTCATTTTGAAATGGTTTGAAACATTATGAAATGATGAAACATCATGCCGATTTTCATAAGGTGCCGACCCGTAATCGGGAACAGGCGTTCAAAAGAGAAACAAGCCAGAAGAAGGGACAAAATGCCAGCTCATATACAGGACTGGATCCCATATAGGGCAGAACATTTTAGCTGCCCGGAACATGAGGTGCTAAGTCTTAACTTCACGGTGCAGACACAGCTTCTTTGAGCCAGAAACAATGGCCCCATATAGAGATGGATACATGATATGTAGACCCCGTGGAAAAGATGTTACCTCATGAGCCTGGGATACTCCTTATACAGAAACACAGTGTCTAGGATTATTTCATCTCTCTGAAAACAGTTTCCATAGGTTTGGGCCCCACTATGTTATTCCTTAATGGAGAACCTTGCCCTCCTGCCCAGAATAAAGAGACAAGACATCAGTTGTGGGATTAAAATGGGCCACAATTTCATTGATATTCAATTCACTGAAATTAAACTAACTTCCTTAAAAGGGAGGCCTGAAAGTAGTGCAGGTGACTCAATTAAGAATACCTAATTGATTTTAGAAGGGTGCTGCCCACCTGCTCAGTGCCCTCCCAAATGTTGTGGTCTGGGCAGCCCTCCTCTCACACTTTGTCTTGTATGTAACTAAACCTATCATTCCTAATTCCCTAATCCATTTAAAATGTTGTGAGGGCTGCCAACCAAATTAAGGGTCAATCACACTTAAATCTGACCTCACCTCAATTTACCACTTGCCCTGCCTGCCAAGTGTGACCAGTTTAATAACCTCCCATTACCTTGAAGAGAATGGGATGGACGAAAATGCACTGTCACTCCAATCCAATTTGAGTAACAGTCAAAATTTCCCATCCAGCCCTTATGCAACCAGCTAATCTCATTCTTTACATGGGCGGGATGGCAAGAAGATGGCCAGAACTGGAAAGATGTTCAAGTAACCTATGTCCCTGCCAGGTGGCCCCATAGCTCCACATCTTGATGCCTGATCTGGGCAGGAGGAAGTAAAGAATTCCCTTACTGCACTTCCGGCTTTTCAGAACAGCCAATCTTCTTATTAGCATCTGGGGAAAGAAGGTAAAGGAACCAGTCAGAACATAGGAAACTTTAGGGGTGCCAATGGATCAAAAAGCTACTTCACCCTGGGAGGAGAGGCATTTTCCTCCCCTCAGTATTTGCTTAACATCTTAGTTCCTGAATACAGGAGGAGGCTTGGATGATCACACCTCTGTGTTGGATTAGGTACATATAATATTTCAATTTCCATTCTAATCATATTTTGATTTGTCAGCTTTGCTGCTATTTTATTGGAACTTTTAGGCCTGCATCTAAAAGTCAGGGGTCAAAGGAGTTTTAGGTGGTGCTAGATAATACTTCAAGCAGTCAATCATTTCACATGCCTTGATTTTATATATCACAGATTTAATTTAAAGAGTTAATTTAGTTTGCTTGGGATTGTATTACTTAAATGGCTTTTCTCCTTTACATGGGGAAATTCCTATATGGAACATCGAGTTTGATTCTGAAACTATCATTTTCTTCATGAAATGTTGCCAATTTTCTCTGTGAAGATGCTTCTGAATTAACAAAAATGTTTTTTAAGGTAGGGTTTTTGTTTTTGTTTTTGTTTTTTGTTTTTGTTTTTGTTTTTGTTTATTTATTTATTTTTGGTAACTACTTGCTGAGAAAGGGGCAGATAATAGGTAAGTACTCTACTTTTGTATTGATTTGTTTTTAATCTGCTTTTAATTCAATTCTGCTCTAACAATATAATCTGTTTAATTGTGTTTTAACATGCCTTTATCTTTACCATTTACATTTTAATCCACTATCTTGTTAATTAATCTTTCTCTTTGCTATCTTGATTCCCATATTATGGAGAACCTTTTCTCCTCAAAATGTGGAAATCAATAAAACAAAGAGCTGGATCTCATTTGCAAAACATTGCCTGTTATCTCTGGTTCTATAAGAATTTTAGTCTTCCTCCCTCCCACCCACCACCACCTTCAAAAGCTTAGCATCTAGGCCAGGGAATGGTTAAGAGAGGTGGCAGTTGGCACAGCAAGAATTCAGACAAATGACTGATCAACCGTGCTTGGTGGTGTATCTTATACCCTGGAAAGACTGATCTACAGATACTATAGACTGGAATCACATGATGCAATCTTCAGGGGAGATTTACCTCTTTAGAAACATCTGGGTTAGGGGTCTGTATATTTTAAAACCCCTTACATACAAAAGTCACATACTGTACAGTATTTATTTATTAATTATTTTATGTATTATTGCATTTATTGACTGCACTGACTTTCCCACAGGAACTCTGGCTGGTTCACAAGGCGAAAAGTATGTGCAAACAGTTGGCTACATATCAAACTGAAGCCAGGGGTAGCATCCACACCCTTATCGAGATACCTATGTGCACGGGTTTATTTATTTCTATTACGTTTTTTCTAAATATTTTGTTTTGAATCACTCATTCATTTCTTGATTTACTTCTGTCCAAGATATTTCACCTGTTCTCTACCTCTAGTACAAATGATACAATCAGTCCTGGAAAATTCGGTGTCATGTAATTTTGGCTACTTGGTGGAGCGCCACTGACCTGCTTTCTTGATCACCACCTATCAGATGGTAATACAGATGATTTATCTTCAATCAGACTGCATTTGGTGAGTTAGTTTTATCTAGATTCTTGCCACTTGAGAGTGGGTGCCTTGGAGGCATCAAAGGGACAGCCTAGTTTGAAGAACCTGTTTTGCTGACTGAAAGGAAACAACATCTGTGGCATCATAAGAGGCACAGCACTACATCCTGCAGGAGCAGGGCCTGCGGTTTATCAGCTTGGCTCGCATGAATAAGTATCACTTCAGTCAATGGGAATTCTTCTAAATGGTGTGGAGATAAATCAAGAAGCTAAAGAGGCATAAACATGCACAAAAGCAGCAGAGGGGTACAAGCAGCTTAGCATATACTTAAGTAAGAACACAAAGGAACAGAGCTTGGTTCTGGCAAAAATTTTCATGTTTAAGGCCTTGCAGATTTGTCTCCTGGATCTTAGCCTAAATTATGTCAAAAAGCTCAACAGAAGGAGTTGAACTAATGTTGAGTACTATACCTTGGCTTAACTTTGTTCTTTTGCAAATTTCACACCTGGGTGTAACCCTTGGGTCTATATCCAGGGCTGGATTCAATGTCTAGAGTTACACTGTTATTTGATTTTGACTTGGCTTTCCCAAATGGTGGTGTTTGATTATCTCTTTTCCATTAACCACAAAAAAACTATAGTCCAATACCCAGCACCTTGTAAAAAAAAATCCAGCTAGGATGAGGAAACAGTGCATCTTGAGCACTTATTCCCAGTCATATAGCAGGCTCATGTCTCAGTCGCCAGTAGCAAAGCACACACTTGGGTGTACCGATGTTAGAAGCTTCTAGATGTATATCACAAATGATAATTTTAGTGGGTACACCATGAACGATTCAGAAACTGAAATGTGCCTCAGAAGAGGATATCCAGAAGAATATTCAGCTCTGATCCAATAAGTGCTGCCATACTAAATGTGATTTCAAACCAAATGGCCTCAGCTGGCATCCAAGCAATATTTTACTTCAACTCAATCTTCTCTGTTTCCAACCTATCTCCCATTTCTAACCATCCTCTTTTCTGTTCTCTCTCTTCAAGTACATAACACCTGTGCTCCAAGAAGCCTCTAAGGAGATTGCAAAAATACAGCATTGTCACAGTCTTGACAGCTAGCAGGAGTAGCTATTTTGCAAAGTTAATGAATCTTAACTGCTCAGCCAGAGGCGTAGCTAGAGTTTGGAGTTCCCGGGGACAAAATCAGTTTTTGTGGTCTCCCCCCCGCGCACAACCATGTCTCACCCACCCAGCATGGCCCCTGCACTCTTGCTCGCTCACTCTCCAGGAGCTGAGGGCACGCACCAGTCTCCCCGGCGGAACAGGTGCTGCCTTCACTTTGCCCATGGCACTGGGCAGGCGGGTGGACAGAAAGAGAAGGAATGCCCTGGCTGCCATGCCCATGAAGGCCCCAGGCACTGAGGGCCAGCCTGCTCAGGCCACCCGCAGGCAGTTATCGCTGCACTTCTCTCCAACAAAATCAGACAGTAGGTCTGGTCTGACAGCACATGCTGCTGCCAGCCCCCGCGAAGGCCTGGATCCATGCCTGCTTGCCTGCCATTCCCTCCGCAACCCCCAGCTGAGGGACACACTCCCACCAGATAACACCTCTCCTCCTTTCCCCCAACTAAGCCTTAGCCGGGGGAAAGGAGGACTGCTAGCAGGAAGGTGCATGGCTTCCTCCTCCCCCTCCCCCTCCCCCTCCAGGCACCCCAAATTGCTGCACCCAGGGCAGTTGTACCCTTCTCCCCCCCCCAGATATGCCTGTGTGCTCAACAAACTTCAAGTTACCCCAAGAATAAGGTGAGGAAGTATTTCAACCCCACCCTGATGTCGGCACCTCATGTTCTCATGGGAGGCATGCAGCCTCCCATAGAACATGTGGAAATAGTAACTTCAGGGGGTTATAGAGACAAAAATGATAAATGACTTGTTCAGTGTAAGGTAAAAAAACAGCCAGGTGCTTTATCAGATGCATTCATCAACCTAAATAAACAAATTTTCTGGGGGGAAATTGTTTTAGCTGTATACTGCTCATCATTGCATAAACAGGATTCGGAGTACATTCCACTCAAAAGAAGCTAGCTAGCTTCACAGCAAGGGCTTGAAGTTTTTGTTTTGTCTTTATGGTAGGTTTTGAGTGTGTCTCCTCCAGCAGCTTTCTTTCTGAGATAAAATGCTTTTTCATCTTGAATAAAAAGCCAATATTGTATTGACATATGGAACTGCCCCAATGGGCTCTTAATCAAGTTTATTTGTCCATATAGTCAGATACTTTCATTCATGTCTTTATCATGGAATGCCATATTTATTTGATGCCATTAATTGTTGCTTAGTGTTCTCAGGTTCTGCTTTTAAAGCGGGACAGATGATACAATACAGACAAAAGGTCCTTAAAAAAACTAGCTCTTTAAGTCATGTTATTTTGTGAAAACCTCTCTTTCCTTCTTCCCATCCCCAGCTTCCTTAGATCATATCTCGTTCTGGTACAAGCAAGGCAGGAAACCTGAAGAAAAGGTGACAGTCGGACTTGATATAAAATCCAGAGACTGAGACAATGAGGTGAACTCCATCCTGAGAGATGCAGTTGTTGAGATTCACAGCCAAGCGTAAAATCCAAGGGATTAGCGCAGTCAAGCTAACACAGTAAGCCATGAGGTGTTTTTGTGTTGGAGGTTCTGAACCTTTAACCGTTGCATGGCAAGCTGCATGCTGATGAAGCCTTTTGCAGTGGGAAGAGTCAGTGATGGTAGAAGAACATGCCCTTTTGGAGTTGCTACATCGATGAGAAATGCATAAAGTAATGGTGCACTTCTGATTTGCATGCTGCTGAGTTTATTATGCAGTAAAAAAAGAAGTTTGGAGATGGGCAGCCATGAAAACAAAAGCAAGACTAGATTATTGGTGATACCTGCATAGGCTGCTAGAGAAATTTAAAAAATGTTGCTGAGCTTTCGAGGGCAAGCCCTCTCTTTCAAAGCAGGTTCAAAAGTCCAAGCATGGCAAGGGATGTATTTTGCCAGGAGGGAGTTCTTAAAAGTTTGCTTGGCAAGATGGACACTAGACATTTTTCTTGGAAGGCACAAAGCAGCATGGTCAGTTGAGGGTTGGATTTTCACAGCTGAGTTCAATCAAAGGGGGCATAGATTGAACACCTCCCTTCACTTATACCCACTACCTCTGGTGCCCAACCCATGCTCCCTTTGTTTGAACTGGGCTGTGAAATTCATCCCCCAACTGATGCTGATGCTTTGTGCCTTCTAAGAAGAATGCCTGGTGTCCATCTTGCCAAGTAAACTTTTAAGAACTCCCTACAGGCAAAATACATCCCTTGCCATGTTTGGACTTTTGAACCTGCTTTGAAAGAGAGGGCTTGCCCTCAAAAGCTCAAGAACACTTTTGTTATTTTTCTAGCAGTTTATGAAGGTTTCACCCATAGTCTAGTTTTGCTTGAGTTTATTATATTTGTTGAGTTACATAAATAACCTAGCTCTCCTCCACTAAGCTCAAGGTGATCTACATTGTGCCTTTCTCTTTCTATGTACTGTAATTTACTCTCATGACCACATTGTATGGATGACTATGTTGAAAGTGTCTGCCCTGAGGTCACCCAACAAATATGATGGTTCATGAAGAAGATGGGCCTGGATCTCCTTCACATTCATCATTGTAGCTCCCATACTTCTTCTCACAACCTCCTCAGAAACACAAACAAGGCTAATTCAAATGACTTCTTATGTGGGAAATATACAATTTAATCAGTCCTATACCTGTAGTGAAGCACTAAAACATAACAATGCCAGTCATCTCGGACTTGAGGTGACCACTTTATACCTTGTGGTAGGGCAGTGGAAGAAGCAGAGAAGTTCAAAAATCATCTTGACTAAATGTTCAAAGTTTTTATTTATTTATTTATTTATTTATTTATTTATTTATTTCTCACCTGCCTTTTTCCCTGAAAGGACCCAAGGCAGCTTACATAATAAAACAGTATTTAGGTCCAACCTTTTTCTTTAAGTTTGCTAACATGGAAAGAAACTTCCAAACTTTCCAGGAAATATTTTGGTAAATTCTGATTGCCTCTGTAAAAAACTAATGAAGAGATGAATAAAAAGGAAGATAGGGAAAGCAACAGTGATTTTAGTCAAACTTTATTAGATCAATGCAAATGCACTGCATCACTTCCAGGAAGATTTCTTTTCTTTTCTTTTCTTTTCTTTTCTTTTCTTTTCTTTTCTTTTCTTTTCCTTTTGTCCTTTCTTATAAGCAGTACAGTGGTACCCCGCCCTTTCGCAGTTCATATATTGCGGTCCCGCTATATCGCGGGACCACAGTATATGAAAAAAGGCCCCCTAGGGTAAGGGGGGAAAGTCCTGTTTCAAGCCTCCCATACCACAGGACTGGAGCTGCCCTGAATAGGCCTGTGAGGGCTTTCCTGGGACTTCTGGAGGCCCCAAAAGAGCCTCCCTGGGAACCGGAAGTGACTTCCAGATCACCGAAAATCATTTCTGATGCCCCCGAGAGCCTTTCTTGGCCTGACAGAGGCCTCAGAAATGATTTCCGGTTTACCGGAAGTCACTTCTGGTTTGCAGAGAGGCCCTTCTGGGGCCTCCAGAAGGTCTGGAAGGCTCTCACAGGCCTGTTTGGGGTAGGGCCTGGCTGGGGGTAAGTACAAGAGCCCCCAGCTTGGCCCCCCCAGGCCTGACTCGACCTGCATCTGCATATCACGGATTTTCAATTATCGCAGATCAGGTCAGGTCTCTAACCCCTGCAATAGGCGGGGGATCACTGTACAACATATCAATGATGGATTTGTAAAATCTAATAATATTTCAGTTTGACAGATGCAGAGGAGGTGCAGAGAAAGCATTTAATTTGGTAAAATTCTGAAGTGGCTGTCTCGCTAAATTGACAGCAGAAGACAGATCAAATAAGGTCACTTGAAGTGCATATGCCATTTGGATGCAAAGATCACATCTAATGGCATATCAGACCTTGACCACACTTGTAGTGATTCAGGTCTTTCCTGCATGCTTCAGTTGCTATGTGTAGACAGTGTCTGCAGTGCCATTTTCCTTCTCTCCTAAGTTCAATGTAAGGCCAAGGTGAAGTGGGAGCAATCAAATTATAGATAAGATTTTCCACCTTCATTCTGATAAGCTTTCTAGGAGAGTTTTATAATATAAATTGAATCGCAAACAAAAATGTATATAAATATGTGGAACAAGGTCTTTTTAAGCATGAAAACAAATTAATTATGTTTTCGAAGGCTTTTCTTACTCCTGTGCAATCACTTTCAGTGTATGGATGTATGGGAGTTTGAAGATGGAAGGAGGAAATCATTCATTAGAGAAATTTTCCACCATCACCCACTCCCGAAGTAATGTCAACAGGCAGTGTCAATTTTTGGCCATTAAATACTTACACCTCTGTTCCATTGCTCCCACAACTTGCACACAATTAAAGGATTATGTGGAAGTTTCAGAGAGGGTAGCCATGTTAGTCTTTTCAAGAATTTCAGGCAAAATCCAAAGAAAAACCAAAACAAAACAAAATAAAAGACACAAACATGTGGCACCTTAAAGACTAACTTTCATATTTTAATGTAACATTTCGTGCACATGTGCACTTCTTCAGACATATATAGCAGCAGAATGGGGTGTAAGATATAATATGAGCTGAGATATACATTTCATAGCAGACATTCATAGGTTGTGGCCTAGATATGATAGGCTGTAGCAAATAGAGGTGGGGTGTGTGTATAGGTGAGGGGAGGGAGGAGGAGGGGGGAGAAGAGGAGAGACAGTTAATCAGTAGAACAGGTGAGAACATTAAATGGTGAGCTGTATAATTTATGGTTTTATGGCTCACCCCAGCCATGTTATCTTAAAGTTTGGGTAGTAAATTCCTCAAGTGACAGAAACCAGATCAGGTCAGAGGGGTAGAAAAGACAGGGTGGGGGTGGGGGCAGAGAGAGAATGGAAATTTTTAAGTTAGAGTCCATGAAAAGAATGATAATGTAGAGTTTTTACCTTACAGTCCATGAGAAAGTGGCAATCTGGTAATATTACATTTGATAATGACTCAAGAACCCCTGACTAAATGTTCAATCCCTTATTGTGTGTGTCCATCATGGATATAAATCTTATTTCAGCTGTTTCCCTTTGTATTTTTGATCTGTAGTGATTCTGTTCCAAAACGGTGACCTTCAGGTCCTTCAAGGAGTGTCCAGGTAAACTGAAGTGATTTGAGACAGGTTTCTGTGTACAAAACAGAAATAGGAAGTTTTTAATTATGGGAAATCTCCCACTGCTGATCATAACATCATACTTACACAGCTGTAAGTTACAGAACCAGATTCCGAGCAATATGGACTTTATAAAATACGCACTGCTTTTTTTTAAAGCCTTTTAGTTGCTTTAGTTGATAACAGATTAAAAAGTACACCCATATCTCTAGAGAAAACAAGCCTCTGAAAATTCTAATATAAAATAAAGACAGGAAGGAGATGCAGATGGTGTTCAACAAAATTAAATAAGATCAATACAAGATCTTTACATCACAATTTGGTTCTGCTTGTTTGGAGAGTAGCTGGCCCCTTCTCCCTTGCCTCTCCTGGGCACCAGGTTGGATTAGGGCAGAGGAGAGGTTTCTCTAAAAGGTAATATCGTTTCTCCAATCCCCCTGGCTCTCTGAGAGCTGAAAGCACGGGCAATTTCATTTTGCCCCACGTGCAATGAAGTACAGTATTTTTCTAGCTGTGTTTTTTACGTAGCTTGATGGTGACACTGAACTCCTATTATTTGCTTTGCAAGCTCTTGACCTTTGTTTCAATGTCATCTTTAAAAAATTGGACTTTGTCAACATTCACCAAGTTTGAATATGAGAGGAAGCAAAACTGTCCATTTTGTCTGCACCTAAGGGATGAGATGACTTTGAACTTCAAGCTCAATGCAAAGTTAGCAAAACACCAAAAGGCCCCAAAGAAACAAAAATAGCAGGAGGGGTGCTGTGTGCCCATTCTTTCATGAGGCATCAGTGAACATGACATGATTTCTTACAGTCTGTTTTTTCAGCCATGAACTGGAAATGTTAACGGGCATGTCATGTGTATTGTGTAATCATGGAATCCAAATAACTCAATTTAAATGTTATGCATGTTTAATAATAAGGTTTAATAATGAGGAGGAATACTCCTAAATGGCTAAGTAAGGGAAGAACAATGGAAAAACAATTTTTATGCCACTTACTTTTTCAGTTTTTTTAAAAAAATCTGGTTAATTTCTAAATAATCCTACTGAAGATACTAGTGCCATGCTGAATATTTGAAAAGAAAATGACAACTTGTTCTCAGCTAAATGGCATTCAAAAAAGATGACTTGACTGCTTTGTTATTTTAATCTCATTTCTAATGCAAAATGGCAGCATCCATGTACACCTTACATTTTCATGGGGTGCAAGCCTGATGAGAAAAGTCAGGTTTGAGTCTGTGATTAATGAAATAATTAAGTAGCATTCAATTTAATTTTACACACAGACAGACATGATTGAATCAACATAAGCTCTTTTGGCATTCTATTTATATGGGTGTGGTGAAATCTGGCAGGTAACTCATAATATTTAAATGTTGAGAACTGAGTAACCAATGGAATAACCCAAGGGCGGGCCTAAAGCATATAAAAACATGTGCCTGTTGGGATCTGTCAGATACAGCCAGATAGGGATTGGTTAGGGTTCGGCTAGGGTTTGAAGAGAGAAACCATCTTGTAGAAGTGGTACAGTATAAGGACTGTGAAAGTATACAACAAATAAAGTTTAAAATATATCTAAGATGTTGTTCTAAGCTGGTTTAAAGAACATGTTCTCATTATTTATTCATCTTCCCATGTGTAATCAATAAACAAATCCTGTTTGAACATTAAACACTGTGGGTCAAACCCCATACTTAATGCATGAATATTTAAGGTAATGTTATTGGTGACAGTATTTAAAACCCAGGTTTGTTACAATGGGCTTGAAAGTTAAGTACATTGTTCTCCTGGTAGCTGGCCAACAGCTCCGACAACAACACAAACAAACAAAAAGCTGTCTCACCCAGGACTGTGGTGCACATTTACCCACAATGCTATTTGTTGCATTGAGTTCAACATGCAAGTTTCATTGAGTTTGACATGTCTTATGTAAGTCAGTACAGCATCTCAGCCTTTGATACCTACAAAAGAAATTGTTATTAACGATCCTGGAGAAGATAAGAGGCTTGTCATGGCAACCATAAAGAATTTAAAAACACTCATTTCAAATATCAATGAAAAAGCTATTCAGTTATCACATCCTATCTACCGTTTGATACGAAAGGGTAGCAAAAACAATCACAAAATTCCTTGCTCTTGTAACTTTAGGTTGTCTTTATTTGATGACACCTTGGAATGGAATTTATGTTGAAAATGTATATGAGTTTGTGCACAGTAGTTTAAAGCATTTCATAAAAAAACAGTCAGAATAAAATGGTTTTCTGCCTTTTGTGTGTGTCAGTAGCTGAAAATAATCACTTAATCTTGGTTAAAAACATTGATGGCCTATAGCTAAGCCTTCTTCCGTCTATACAAATGACACAATCAAACATGTTATGGAATACAAAAGGCCACAACTTTATTGGTAACAGCAGCAGTTATCTGGCTAGGCATTGGAGATGGATACAACCATCGAGGGTCCCGTTTGCCCACAATGACAACATTCCCAACAAGCAAACTCCCAGGTGGGATCCCAGATGCCATGTGGACATAGGCCACATCATGGCATCATACCCTGAGGGGGTGTACAGGCATCTCCCCGAGCTGGGACGCCTCGCCTTCCCGCCCCCTCACCACCGGTTTTCCTTTGAACTCCACCAGCAGGCTACTGCCTGCCTTCCGAAAGCCACTGAATCCATCCCAATGGCTGAAAAAATGCCAATTGTTGTGACAAACAAAAAATATACAGCAACTGAAGTCTAACATTAACAAACTGGGAGGGTGGGTTAGGTATTGCTACTTCAGTAGGACTGAGCTCCTTCTGGCCTGCCTCCTTCACAATGCACAGCCGTGATGTCATTCTGCCTCCATCCTTGCAGCCGGCAGTCCCGCCCTCCTGCTTTCCATGGGCCAATCACTCCAGCTGGCTACATCCGGGTCTCTTTCTTCCTTGTTGGTGGCTCCACGTGGCAGTCGCCATTACCGCCGCCGCCCTGATTCCAGAGCCGCCCCAGCATCAATGCAGGACCTTGGTAAGTCAGGGTCCCATCTTTAAAGAACATCTAGAACATAATAAACAGTGATTTGGCATTTGGTACTTTATGCATAGACTTGTGGTTGACATTTATATTGGTACAGTATGGTTAAACTTGACATAGTTTCTTCTTTTTGTATACATCTCCAACTAACATAACTTTCTAACTAACAGACATCCTCTGTAGCAGACAACTACAAACCTAAGTGACAAAACAGACCATCAACTGCCACTTTATATATCTATCTGACAGTTAATTTTCCCAGGTTCTGTTGGTTAATGCCAGATTCATATTGGTCAGTACACTCTATCATTTTATCATGCAGTCAACTGGGAAATGTGACACTTCAGAAAATGCTAGAAAGAAGAAGAATGCTCTATCATGCAAATATCACACTCTAGATTTACCCATGTAAAGGCATACATATACCTACCTACCTACCTACCTACTTACAGAGATATATGCTGTGCTGCATTATTACATTTTCCAGAATTTAAAGACCTAAAAGGTGTATTGCTTCTGGCCAAGAAACAAAGAGCTCTCTTGTTCTTTTTCTCTGGCTCACCATCTCTGTTACTTGCACAAAATGTCCAGTAATATTACTTACCTTTGTCAGTAGAAGGATAGAAATGACAAGCAATAGAAAATGAAAAAGTTTTTGAGTATCCAGTTATTATGCTACAAAGTAGACGAGTTGCAACTGTGCAGTTTTAGAGTGATTTATCTTTTTGTAGGCAATTTTGTCTCATTTCCCCCCATTTGAAGGGTTTCTTCTTGACAAAAAGATGTCTTTTGTATTCTTTTCAAAGATACTAAGTATTTATTTTGAGCTTGCACCAACAAAGTCCATTTGGACATATTTAATAAAGTCTTGAGCTTATAATTAGTGCATTGAGTTTATTCAGTGCTCTTCAAAATATCATATGTACATGCCTCTTTTCTTGGCAATCTTTCTTCAATTTACTGTGAGGTTTCTAAAGTAATATACTTTTATTTACCAACATCTCTGTGGTTTGTGTTGAATTTAAAAATAAGATCAGCCTAATGATTAGCTCCCTCCCCCCCCCCAATTTTGTGACCACTTTTCCCATAAAAGGGGTTCTCTCATCTGTGTTTAGTTGTTCTCTCTGCACATACCAGACAATGCTCTGGCAGCTTTGGACAATTCATTCTTGAGGTTATTTGGGGGGGGGGGTCTGAAGCCATAGCTTCACTGCCTGTTTTCTCTGCTGAATTCATTCCTTTCCACAGGGCTTGGGTGTCCAAGGAACTAGTACAGCAACTGAAAAAAAAATAGGAAATTCTATTCTTCCTGAACTCTCTGTAATTCCTGTAACTCAGGATCTGGCAGGCTGCCACCATAATGATAAACATCCTTATCTTACGAAGCTTGGAGGAATAAAGATGGGTAACATAAAATGTCTGGTCCACCAAGGTCCTGGAAAATCTGAGTATTAAAAAGCTAGAGTCCTGGAACACTAGAGTGCTGTAGTGTAAAGTTCATTTTCAATTCTTCCCCTCATTTACTTTCATTTAAATACTTTCATCCTTCAGGAATGTTCTGTACGGTGACCTTCCTCAGCTGGAGAGCTGGCTAATTGCTTTGCAATGACATTAGTAAACTATTGATCAAGCTTCAATGTTAAAAGAACTTTCATTTTCAGGGCTACTTTGCCCCTACACCACCCCTTAATAGTATGAGCACACTATATGTATAATGTTTCATATATTGACCCTGAACTCTGTTACACTATTCAAAAAGAAAAGGACTGAGGGGAACAATGGTTGGCAAATGGAGGAACAGAGCATGTGGTGTGAGGATGTACAAGCTCTAGATGATCACATTTAGCCTCCCTTTCAAGCTATATGTCTGGACAGACCTACGGTGCAATTATGTCATGGCAATCAATTCTGCTTTATAATGCTAATACATAGCATAAATAAACAGTACATCTTTTGGATTGAGAGGGTTGTAAATGCATGTATATTGCTTACTGTACAAGCAGATTTCAATAAACTTAATCAGCCAAACAATGGACTATTAATTTTCCCAGGCTAAAATGAACATGGTTTTAATGTACTAGAACAAATAAAATTTACAGGCGTAACAAGATGGGTGCCTCTTGGGAAAGGAAAGACAAAAAGAATTTGTGGTATTTAGCCAAGCTTATAAGCAATGTTACATTCAAGATATGCAATGGTAAGGCAATGACTGAACAAATACCTAGAGAGATTGCAGTCACCCAAAGAAAACAATAAAAAGGTAATTTTATCTGACAGTCAATATAAAGGAAAGGGGGGAAACCCTGTTCTAATGCTATAACCTATTAAACATGTTTTCATGTTTGAAAATGTGTTCTGAGGAAAGATCCTTGTTGATTCAGACTGTCACGATACATTGAGCTACCTCAACAAGGGTTTTCAAAGTGTTACATGGTTCTTTGTCTTCAGCCAAGGGTGAACCATGAGCATTTCCCTCCACACCCTTGGTTTGTTGTTGGCATAATAAACAGTCTCTAATGCCCTTTTGAAAGGGAGGCGAGTTCGAATTTGGCGCAGTTTCTGGGACAGCGAAAGAGCAACGAGGCGCTTGGGTTGATTTCAACAAGGAAAAGGGTTTTTTAATAGAAAGCTGCACAGCGGGAAATCAGCAGAGTAATCTCTGAAAGCTGAATTCCAAAGGACAATACATCGCAAGACATTCTTATACATTTTTCAGTCTCTCCTTCGCCCCCTCCCGTGCCTGATTCCGTCATCCACAGCCATGGCCAGTAAATCAGCATTTGGAATAAACATTGTAACAGTCATTACGACAATCAGGTGATTGATCCCTTTGTTGGCACCAGCGAAGGTCTAATTGCTGGCTTGCCTTTGAAGTGCGGGGCTGTGAATTTTTAGGGAGGTTCGGGCGAGACGCTGGGAAGCGCTGGAGAGCGCTCCGTCTTTGACAAGCAATTAATTCATTCTAGGATAAGGGGGAACTCTGTGGGTGTAGAGATTTTGTGGGGTACATCATACGGGCAGATGGTTAGTTTCAAGGGTAAGGGTATGTGTGTTAATTAAGTGTCTTAAAAGAATAATTGTCTTTCTATTCTAAACATAGCCAGGCGCTTTATCTGCGAGGTTCTGCTCGCTTGCCTGCTTGCAGCCGGAAATGACAGATGTGCTTTAAAGGCAGAAAGAACCAAAGAACCAAAACATGCCCATTTTGATTATACATTGTTCAATATAAATTGATTATAGGGATATCATAAAGGCATAATAATAAAAAGGTACAACTGTTCCCATCACTTTCACCCTGAGAGATAAAGTGTACACCCTCTCACAGCAAGTGCAAAAGAATAGGATGATTGTTGGGAAAGAAGCAGTCTGCCCACTGCCCACCATTCTTAAATACAGCAGCATTCTAGTTTTGAGCAACTCATACAATTTTTGTGATTGCACCAGCTGTGTGATTTTGGGCAATTTTGTGGACCGACGAACACCATTTTGAACACCATTTCATTCTTGCCAGTTCTATTGATAGTGTAGGAAAATCCTTGACATCAATAAAAAGAATCGTGCAATTCCTGATCACCACCTAGTGATTCTTAGGATTTTAAGAATGAAGATTTGATAGGCAGTCTGGGAGTTGAGTCATGGCAACTGGACTTCTTTTCTTGAGAGATTGAGCTGTTTCACTACTCATCCAAGCAGTTTTGTTAGTCAGCTTCATCAAACAGCTTCGTCAGTCACACAAAGCTTCTTGGATGAGTAGCAAAATTGTTCAGTCACACAAAGCTTCTTGGATGAGTAGCAAAATTGTTCAATCTCTTAAGAAAACAAGTCCAGTTGCCATGATTCAAGTTCCAGATAAACTCACCTGGATAACTGAGAATCTTCAAAGACATCTGATAAGCAGGCACTTCTTGGAAGAGTACCTGACATACTATTGTTGCTGTACAGAAGTGGGTTCATATAGTATACCAATGATGTGAAGTTGCTCTCTATGAGACTTCTATCATGACCATGCAATGCAAACCATCATTTTTATGAGATTTGTAGTAGCATAGTGAAAATCATCAGAGTGACATAAAGAAGTATATACGTCTATTACACTAATACTCATTTAATTCAAATAACCTAAACTTTAAAAATGCCAGCTTAATCTTTCTTCCTAAGTGTGTGTGTGTGTGTGTGTGTGTGTGTGTGTGTGTGTGTGTGTGTGTGTGTGTGTGTGTGTGTGTTACTTACAACACAAGAGTGCTTCAGAAAAAGTGACTAATATTGCAGACAAATGTAATTTTGGACATGAGGCATAATAGTCCAATATTCTGTTCCAAAAATAGCAGAATCAGTGTTGATTGGTAGCTTATAACAAATAAGACATTAGTACAAACAACACTCTTCTGCTCATTTCTATAGCCAGTTGCACTGAATGGTATGCCATTTCTGATACATGAAATAACAGATTGTCAGCCATCACTGCATTTGTTGGCACTAAAATCAATATTATGATTATGTGCAGTGTAAAGAGGTACTTCCTTTCAACTATTCTGAGGCTCTCATTTAATTTCATTGGGTTACCTCAGATTCTAGCTTTAAGAGAATGCCAGGCTTTCTCCACAGCATACATAACTTTATCTACTTCAGTCATGACACCCTCATTCACACTTCTTTGGAGTCAAAATGCCTTAAATGTTAGAGCCTTTCCACACAGGGAGGTTTCTCGTGGCATATTTTGCTTCCCATGTCCTGCAGATGACTCATTTCATTTCTGAAGTTCAATTTGCAAGACCCACATACAGTATTCCAGGCATGGATACTTAGATTTATAGCAAGACATTGCAATATTTATTGTTTTTCTTCTCCTTATCATCCACCCAACATGAAATTGACACGTGCATATTGGACCTCTGCTTTTATTGAGATGAAATTATCACTTTCCTGCTTGGTCACAGGCAGTAGAGACATCATTAGCATGAATACGGATTTGCATTGTGTTACACTTACTTATAAGGAAGCTTATTCACTATCTTATTAAAGGCTCATTTCTTCAAACCTGAGAGAGCTTTTTGCTATTTTTTGAGGTAGGGAGGCAGTAGCAGCCAGGATGATTTGTTGTGCTATCTGCAAACATGGCTGATAAACATGTGCACTCCTAACTCCAGATCATTTGTTTTCTCATTGCAACACAGTTCCTTTTAAGATCCCACTGTTTTCTTCTCACAAGGAAGAGAATAGCATGTTTATTTTTATTATCTGCTTTGTGTTCCATAACTAGTTGTTGATCTGTAAAATGACCTCTCCCCCTTGTCCTGTAACTGTGGGTCTTCTCTAGGAATCTTTGTCAAGAAACACTGCCTTTTAAAAATCCACGTCTACCAAAATTGTCTACCTGGGCTGTGACTACCTCCCATCCCCCAACCCATGGCATCAGGCGTATATAAATCTGCCATTTTGGGATAAGATGTGATAGTGCTCATGAAGTGCTATCTGCTCTATTAAACATTATGCAGTCACCCCCTGCCATTTTGCAGTTCAGGTACTGCGGTCCCACTACATCGCGGGATTGCAGTACCAGCACCTCAGGGCCCCGTGGGGAGTGGTGGGGGTGATCGGGTCGCTCTGCACTGCCCCAGCACTCCTCCGTGAAGCCTCGGGGCCGTGGGGGCCGTGGGGGTGATTGGGTCACTCCGCACCGCCCCCCGCTCCTCCGAGGAGCCTCGGGCCGCGTGGGGGGACAGGGGGCAATCGCATTGCTCCGCGCCACCCCCGCACTCCTCTGTGCTCCTCTGAGAAGCCTCGGGGCTGCACAGGTGGCAGCGGGGGGTCCGCAATCGCCATTGAAATGCAATGTTTTCCAATGGGGAAAATTTTCTCCTTTGAAATGCATTGGCAATGCATTTCAATGGAGATGGTCCCAGACGAGAAGTCTCGGGCAGCGCAGGGCGGGCAGCGGCGGGAGGTAACATCCCGCAACACCACCTGCGTGTGCCGCACCAAGACTTCTCGGACAGGCGCACAATCGCCCCCCCAGCCCCCCCACCTGCTTCCACATATCACGGATTTTCATGCATCGTGGGTGGGGTGGGTCCCTAACCCCCACGATTGGTGGGGGGTTACTGTATCACAGTTTATATGTAAGGGCAACATCCAACTAGAGCAGTTGAAAAGGCTGAAACCCTGTTGCTTAGTGTAGGAATCAGTGATTTGTTGAGTCACTTCCTGCATAGGTTCCATTGATTCAGAAGGACCCACTCTGTAGTAGTAGTAGTAGTAGTAGTAGTAGTAGTAGTAGTAGTAGTAGTAGTAGTAGTAGTAGTAGTAGTAGTAGTAGTAGTAGTAGTAGTAGTAGTAGTAGTAGTAGTGTAGCCTTTTAGGGGCTTACATCCTCTGCATTATACTTTACGGGAACATTGGCCGCTTGGGGTGAGTCAGGAATTCAATACGAAACCAGATTTTTAAGTAAAAAGGAGAAAGAGTTTATTTGGCAACAGTTTGGCATTCAGTGGAAATCAGTTCCAAAAGCTGAAGCAAGAATACATTCAAATCATACATGTTAAATACCATTCGTTCCTCCACCCCCCAATACATCATAATTGACCACGAGTCTAAGCTTTAGCCACTCAGGAGTGAGGACTGACATGCGCAGAAGCTGTTCTCTAGCATAGGCCTCTATTGTGTTGTTATCTTAACATGATTTGCAACATGGTCTAGCAAGTAAGACAAAGGCAGTCTATACTGACTCACTGGGAAACAGAATTGAAACAGTTCTGCAGAAACAGTGTGGAACACAAAGTCTATCTAGGTCACATTCCACTCATGGGAGCTAACTTGCTTAGGCTGCAGTTTGAATTCTACTGACACAGACATTTTATAAAGCATTCCTGGTTAGCATAAGAGACGCCATTTTAAGACCCTTCCCTACATCTTCCCCCTGTGATTCAAGGACACTCAGGAACTGAGTCGTCCCAAGGAAGTTTCTTGGAAATTGGGGCCTTTTCATAAGCTTGCATAAGAGTAATAATATTCGGGTTAGTCACATGAGTAGCTATTTTCTACACAGAAGTTCTGAATAAGTGCAGCATACAAGGAGCAGAAACACAGAGTAAATCAGGAAAGGCGGTGCCTTACCAAAGCAATAAAGAGACTCTTCAAGGTATCAGAGGTAAACCGTTCTAAATTTCCATAGCCAATTGGATTGACAGTCTTACCTGCTAGGGTCAATTTATTTAGCAGCAATAAATGAAACATGAATAAGTGAATCCCCATATTCACACAATAATAATTAGAGCTCATATATTCCTTTTGTCCCTTAGACATGTTCACATAATTAAGTGTATACCTTTCGTGAACAAAAAGGCATAACCTAGAGCAACCAAAAACTATTGGGTTTGATATGGCATTGAAAGTCAGTAGCAGGGCTAAGTCATGTAAGGCTAAGGCAGAATGGTGGTTTGTAATTGCAAACAAGGCATAAAACGCAGGGTAACAAAAGCAGGCAGGCTGGGCCTGACTGTGGGAAGAAAGGTAAGCTGTTTGAGTCAGGACAACCTTACCTACAGGGTCAATTTTAGGCAGGAGTTCGTGAGATTGAACTTGCCACAATGTCATCTGGAGCTAATGTTGTAGATCCATTTACACACACACAATACTCTGAGAGTCCTATGTGATCCCTTTATCCACTGGGCTTGTACACAAGAACCCTGCAAAAGGGGTTCTGCCCTTTTCCTGTGGGACAAAGGGGCATAGACTAAGAATTGCTGTATTTGAAATGGAATGAGAAGAAATTGATGGCTGGAGATAGAAATACCATGTAACTACAAATCCAGTGCATAATGTCTGGAGCTAACCATGGCTGAAAGGTGTTGAAGAAAATGTAAGCAAAGGAGTGGCATGCAGGCATCCAGGCTGTGTGGCATTGGAAGTTGAACACCTAATGCCATCGTCCCATGAGCTTAAATATGTAAGGTAGCCCACAGAGATTGTGCCTGTGTTTAGAATAACAAGCTTGGGCGTAACTGTCCAAGTTAAATGGAATGACATGGCTCTCCTAGTGATGTTACCTTGCTGAGAAATCATGTGATACAAGCTTAGGGCACCTTCATGACTGCTCTTGGCCACTGAGTAGTCAAGCAGGTAGCCACACATGAATAATAACAGTTCACCTGAAGTGTTGTGTCTATGCTCTGAGCCATGTCTATAAACAAATTCTTAGGTAGTGTCTGGAATTTGCTGAAGGGGATAACTTTGCAAGTTGTCAAAAGTTGTGTATACAGACCAGGTGAGGTGTTCTCTGTTGTCCAGTATGTACCCCTTTTAGGGTCTCTGCCAAGACCATGGACGTCAAATTATTGCTGGGTGAGAGCTAGCTACTGTAACATTCACGCAGTTGTCCCTTACCCAGCTGAAGTGTAGAATGTGGGCACTCTGAGAAACTTCCACCTGTTCACGCACACACAAGACCATCCTGAATACCAGGCAAGTCTCCCGGAAGAGTTCCAAGCTTGCTAACTTCCGTAGGAGAAAACATAAATATTTGTGAGCAGACCTGTAATTCTGATACCATGTCGAAGAACCACAATGAAAACCTGTTGGCCTATGTAACGAAGAGGAACAGTAGGTGTAAAAGAGCAGAGTTTGCACCACTTGTTTACCTTGTGTAGCAGAAACAATACAAGGAGAACATGTGTCTGATTGTGCTGCAAAAGAGGGGTATCAAAGCATAGAGGAATTAGTGGAGTAGTAACCACTCCTCCCCTAAGACCAGGGCATATCCAAGGACAATCTTTCCAGGTGTAATATAATTCATGAAGCCAAAGACAACAGTGACAGCTAAGAAAAACTAAACCCATCATGGCACCACCTCCTGAGGTATTGAAGCAGGAGCAGTAAAATGAAGGTGGCACACCTGCTGTTATGTTTGCAGAGGCAAGACAGGCAAGAAGCATCATAAACACAAGAGCTAATGAGCTACTGTGGTATGCTCGAAGGAGCATACTGTATTTTCAGGCATAATAGAGATATGAGCCAATGCAATGCTAGTAGTAGTAGTAGTAGTAGTAGTAGTAGTAGTAGTAGTAGTAGTAGTAGTAGTAGTAGTAGTAGTAGTAGTGTTGCTACTGTTGTTCTCATTGCATACCATGATGTTGCCTCTAACTTATGGCACCTGTGAATGAGTGATCTCCAAAATGCTCTGTCCTAAGCAGCCGTCAGGTCTTCTACATTCAAGCCTATCTTATCTAGAGAATCTTCCTTTTCCATGAAGTGTGCAAAGTATGAAAGGCCCAGGTTTGCTATTTTTGCCTCCAGAGATAGTTTATTTATTTATTTATATTTATTTTTAAGTATTTTTACTCCACCTTTCTCCTTGGAAAAGGACCCAAGGCAGCCAACAGTAAGGAGAGACTATACAGTCCATTACAATTAAGACACAGCAGTTTGAGAAACAGGGAATTCAAAGGCATCTGACAGCATATTAAGGCAACATTAAAGCAAACAATTGATTACATAGTGTCAATGTGATCACACAAGGAGAGATATAAACACAAAGTTATAAGTGGTTATAAACACATGGTCTATGTAGCCATGTGTGGTAGATTCATAAAAAGGCACAGTAAGCAGTCCATCATTCAGAGAAAGCTTGCCTGAAGAGAAAGGTCTTTGGCTGTTTCTGGAAAGACAACAGAGGTGAAGCAGTCCTGCCCTTCACTGGCAGGGAGTTCCAGAGCCTGGGCACAGCAGCTGAGAAGGATCTTTCATGTGTGCCTGTGATGTGCCCGTTACACACATTGGGTTTTCCTTCACTTGCTGCCACCACCAGATTAATCTGGACACTTGTATGTATTTGAGAGAGTCACACCAGGTAATATAGTTTTAAAACAAACATGAAACATTTATTGGTTTACAATTAGATGATCAGTATTATGATAGCTTTAGCCGATGTTATGGTACTGCATACATGAAATCTTATAATGATGTGCTTCCTTTCTAAACCAGACCCTTTTCAGTGGCAGGCTCTCCCACCTGACCAACTGACAATCTAACTGACTCTCAGCTCTCTTAACTGAACTCTTCTCAGCTCTAACCCAAACTGAACCGAACTTAACTGAACCCGTCCATCACCCGTCACATCCCAATATATAGCACTCTTAGCCACTCCCACCAGCTTGGTGATTGGCTATTCAAACAGACTCATGACTATTCATACTTGTTTTAACCCTTTTCGCCACAGTGCCCACAAGGTGTACCTGTGAGGGAGGCGGGATGGAGAGAAAGGCCTTCACCTGATGACCTTAACACCCGAGTCAGTTCATACCTTCTTTGAGGTAGCTAGGACCCAGTTTGTATAGTGCTTTGCAGGTGAATTGTGCCCAATAGCTGATTGGCAGCCTGTGGAGTTGCTTTAATAGGGTTGTAACGTGCTCTCTGTAAACCATCCCAGTCAGCAATCTGGCTGTTGAAATTTTGGACCCATTGGAGTTTCCTGAGGCTTTTCATCAGGAGTCCTACATCAAGCGCACTATAGTAGTCCAGTCAGGATGTCACAAGGGCATGAATCACTGTGGCCAGAGCAGGTTTGTCCAGGAATGGGCACCACTTGCATACTAGCTTTAATTGTGCAAATGCACTCCTGGCCACAGCTGTGACCTGGGCATCCAAACTCAATGATGAAGCCAAGAGCACCCCCAAGCTGCATAACTCTTTTTTCAGTTGGAGGGTGCTTTCATCAAGTGTAGGTTGCAACCCAATCCCTTGTTGTCCCTTTGGACCAACCAGCAGCACTTCTGTCTTGTCTGGGTTTAATTTCAATTTGTTCATCCTCATCCAGTTCATTATTGAAGATAAACACTTGTGCAAAGTCAAAATAGCAGCTCCCTTAGAATTTGGAGGTGACGAGAGGTATAGTTGGGTATCATCAGCATACTGGTGACACTTAACCCCCCAAACTCTGCATAATCTCCCCAAGTAGTTTCATATAGATGTTAAATAACATAGGAGACAGAACAGAACCCTGGGGGACTCCATAGGTCAGTGGCTGTGGTGTTGAACATGAATCGCCTAACACTACTTTCTGCATTCTTTCCTGCAGGAAAGACTAGAGCCACTTTAATGCAGTGCCCCCAAGTCCCATTTCAGAGAGACGAGTCAGGAGGATGCCATGGTCTATAGTGTCAGAGGCGGCTGAGAGGTCTATTAAAACCAAAAGAGACACAGGTCCCCTATCCATTTCCTGGCATAGGTTATCTACCAGTGCAACCAATGCTGTCTCTGTCTGGAGCCAGACTGAGCTGAATCCAGGTAGTTTATCATATCCAGAAACTTCTGAGGCTGCAAGACCACAACCCACTCTAGGACTTTCCCCAAGAATCAAATATTTGATACTGTTCGGCAATTGTTCTGTATCATTGGATCTAAGGAAGGCTTCTTAAACAGTGGTTTTACTATTGCCTCCTTTAAGCATGCCGGAATCCTGCCCTGTTGTAAGGAGGCGGCATTCACTACTCTTCCTAACCAGTCTGCTATACCTTCTCTGGCAGCTTTTATTATCCATGAGGGGCAAGGATCCTGCAGACCTGTGGTGGCCCTCATCTCCCCAAGGGTCCTGACCACATCATCTGGCAGTAGGAGATGAAAGTCATCCATTAATACAGGACAGTCAGGAGGGATTGTTTTATTTACTGCTCTGGATCAATAGCAGCATCCAAGGTAGCCTGGATTGGTTCAATTTTGCCTGCAGTGTTGTGCAAATTCTTCACAGCAAGTTACAGAGTGGTCTGTGTCATCCATGCACAGGTCTGTATGTAGCAGACTTTTGACTAGTCGAAAAAGCTCCACTGGGCAATTTTGTGCCAAAGCAATGGTGGTAGAGAAAAATGGTTTCTTTGCTGCCTCCACTGACTTGGAAACAGCCTTCCAAAGACCCTTCACTGTTTCTTTGTCTGTTTTAATCTGGGTTTTCTGCCAACACCTTTCACCTCTATAAGCTACTCGTTTCAATTTTGCCAGCTCCACATTGAACCAAGCAGCCAATTTGGGACTATTTTGAGGAAGGAGACATTTAGGAGCAATCCAGTCAATGTCTTTTCTCATTTCACCATTTCAGAGATCAACCACAGTTTCAATAGAATCATCCATCAGAGAGGTAGGAAGTCCCCAAGGGCTCTTAGTTACAAAACCATCTGTATTCATCAACCTTCTGGGACATATTGTTTTTGTCTGATTTCCCTCCCTGCCCAGACTCTGAGTTACAGTGAGCCTAAAGCACACCATATAGTGGTCTGTCCATGACAAAGGGACAACAGAAAGTTCCTTTACCCCAAGGTTCCCACTGTCCATAGCAGGGCACAACACCAGGTCTAAGGTTCAGTCTGCAGGATGGTTTGGGGCAACACCATTTGGGCCAGGCCCATTGTTGACGTGGAGGCCATGAAGTCATCAGACACCCCTGACAGAACTGTCCCAGCACGATGAATCAGGTCGACTCCAACACCACCACTGTTACCAGTTAGCTGAGGTAAATAAGCTGTTGTGCCACATAAAGGGCAATACACCAAGAGAATTCCTATTTTGTCACTGGCTCCAACTTTTAGGAACATACATTCAAAACCAAAGAATTGGGGAACATGGCATGGAGCTGCGATAGACTATTGCCACTCAACCACTCCGTCCCCCTGGTCTTGCCTGTTGATCCACAGAGAAACCTGGAGGGCAACGTTGAGTGACGTTGATTCCTCAAGCCTCATCCAGCCAAGTCTCTGTGATGCAAGTGAGATCAGCATGTTCTTGCAGGATCAGGTCTTGAATGACTGTTGATTTCCCATTCACTGATCTAGCATTTACCAGTAAAATTTTCATTCCAGGGCTCCTGTTATCAAGTGTTTTAGAGCAATTGAAATTTGTAGATACCTAGGGGTTTACCAATACCTTGCAGTCCTCCCTTCTTATGTAGTGTTGAGGAACCTTATGATGGCCATGTCTTCCCTTACCCAGAACAGTAACAATAGGTTTTCCCTTATAACCTTGCATAATCTTTTTTACCTCAGTACTCAAGCAATGCCTGTGGCACCAACTGCAGTGCAAAGTTCAGGCATTATTTACTCTGACACACTTGTTCTTTTTTCTAATGGTCCAGGGGTATCAGCAAAGTTCTTTCTCCAGCACCATGTTTCAAATGAATTGATTTTTCTCCTGTCAGCCTTTTTCACCCTTCAGCTTCCACATCCATACATGGTAGTCAGAAATACAAGAGTGCAGATTCACCAAAATCCTTACTGATTCAGTGGACTTACTCAAGTGTGATGTACTGCATTGATTCAGAACTGAATAGGACTTCTTGAATTTCTGACCTAACAAATTTCATTCCAAAAGTGCTGACTTAAGAAATCTTATTTGTTCAGTGGATCTGTTGTTGCTTTGAATAACACATTTAAAGAGCTACAAAATTTTGAGGTTTTGGAAGAGGTAGCCATGTTAGTCTATGCAAGAATCCAGGCAAAATCCAAGCAAGCAAGCAAACCAACAAACCAACAAACCAAAGACAAAAACAAGTAGCACCTTAAAGACTAACTATTATATTTTAATATAAACTGTCCACTTCTTTAGACATATGGCAACAGAATGAAATGTTAAATGGAATACTGTATCTTTTTTCATACCAAATATTCACTTTTCTCTTGGGTGTAGAGTAGATCACCATGCAGTGATTTGGCTTATGTTGTTTTGCATCTCTGTGGCACTAGACGTCCACTGTGCATGATTATAATTAGAGAGGGACACGAAGCAAGTTGTCCTAATTTGCCAAAAGTTGTGTGTGTGGAACTACAGGTACCATACATATGACTTTTGATGAATTTGGATGACTCACTTCATGCCCATCACAAATTGGTTTTAAACCCAGTGAAAAAAATTCTGGTCAGAAATGTATCAGGAAGCATGCTGCTAGCCTGGCTTATTGTTGAGCAAAGTTTCTTGAAGACCAGACTGTAAGCAACAAAAAGCTATCTTTTGTTATTGTTGTCGTGATGGCATTGGCTCATTTGAGTTTAATTCTCCATTTTATTGTGCCTTAAAAGCTTACCAGCTATTACTTCAGCATAACCATTTTATGGAAGAAAATTGCAATCCTTCATAACAAGAGCAATTTTTAGAATCCCACTGAGCCTCTCCCATTGGTTTCTCAATTGGTCATTTCTCCCTTTTCCCAAAAAAGTTTGGCATTTCCATACATTTAGAGGTCTACACATCTAGCTTTAACAGCTGCACCATTAGATTCCAAATGATGGTTGTAAAATTTTCAAAACTCTGCTTGGAAGCAGCCATTTGGTCTCACTCTGGGGATATATGAGCAATCATCTCTTTTCAAGCCAGAGAAGTTTTCCATTTAATATACCAAGTGCTACTCAAGAGCCTTCATACCCGAATCACTGTTTTCAAAGAACCAACAATTATTTTCTCCCTTTAAGTCAGTAGACATCGGCCATGTTCAAGGTCACCTGAGGGCACCTGAGCTGCAGTTTCATGAGCCAGGCTACAAGTGAGGTTGTCTTATCAGGCCCAGTTTGCTTATGCAACATGCCTGCAATGGCTGTCTCTCCTATTATTGCTAAACAGATGCAGCTATGTGGCAAAGGTCTCCCCATACAAACCAAGGCACCTGCCTCAGTCTTGGCCCAAGGGTTCATTTAGCTCTGCTACTTGACACAACTTCGTTGAGTTCTGTGTACCTCATCTATGTTGCCTCTCAACTGTAAGATGCAGGTTCTGTTGGCCAGGGCTCTTTTTACCTATACACCTCTCAGGATCTCTTTGCTAGCATGCTTTATCTGAAACACTGATTTTACTAAGCTCTTGTTTAAGCTTGCCTGATTTCTTCCTCCCATACCTTTGACGTGCTGGATTATTTGGAGCTCAATGACCCATGAATCGACATTTGACAACTTCCACATGCACGTAACATCTGTGTTGTTATTAAGGGTTTATTAATGTTTGAAAAATTTGGATATCTTCCAGTTACCTGTCTCATTACTTTGACAGGCATAGCATCTTTGTCTCACTATTAAGAATCCAGTACCGTTGCATGCACACTTAGAAGTCTTTTACTACAATAGGGCCCCAGTATCCATAGGGGGATGTGTTTCAACCTTCCTTCCCTGGGGCAGATGATCAAAAAAGCAGATTATAACAAATGCTTTTACATCAGTGAATGCTATGAATAGCATGATCTCTGTCTTTTCTTAGTTGGCAGTTCAGGAAACTTCATCTTTAAAATATACATTTTGGGGATTTTTCTCTTAATATTGTTAATATTTTCAGGCTATGGATAAGTGAATTCATCAGTACTGATCTAGTAGATAAGAGGGTCCTGTTGCACCTTTTATTTTTAAAATTTTTACATTTCTTCACGAATCCCCATCTATTTATATTGTTTCTTCTTTTCTGGAAGAGTGTTTTGCCTGCATGGCATGTAGTCTTCCTGCTAAGATGGTGGCTGGGTATGAGTGGGAATTCTATAAAGAGAAACACCCATAACAAAGACAAAAGCTTCCCTCAAGATCAATAGAACCATTGTATTTAAGGCAGCAAACAAACAAACAAAAAGGCCAATGATAAATTGTTTAGCTGGTTCAGACTAAATCAATATGCCCCGGCCCCCAGCCTGAATGAATCAGATAATTATTCAAAACCTCAAAATTCAGTACATATAAAGTTCAGAATGTAGTGGTCTGATGGCATAGTTTCCTGGCAGGAAGGAGATTATTTCTTCATTTCATTGATGATGCATAGCTCAATGTCCTAGTCAGTCTTAATTGAAATACATAAAATAAGATATACAGTGTATAAAAGCTATGGTCTGGGTAGAAAGTGAAAGAAAATACTAGCAGAATGGACTTTAAATTTAATATTCCTCCCCTATGTGTGTGTGCGCAAGCCGATCTTACTAGATGCTAGGAATTATAAAGCTGCAAAAGGAACTCTTTTCTGTCACTTGCTAAAAAAAAACACCTGAGCTCTCATGTCTATTTTTGACTATCCTGAAGGTCTCCCTAAACAGTGATTGAAGTCTAGGTCGAAAGTAATCAGCCCTGTTGGTCTGCTAAAGACATGGCCTACTGTTTTCAAGAGGCTGGAATTTACCGAAAGAGCTTTGATAGATGCACTGCATCAGAAAGATGTAATTGGCCCCGACTTTCTCTTCAGCTGACCGCATATCTTCCTGAAAAAGTAGTGAAATTTACTCTATGCTTCAGCTTGTGTAAACTGTGAATTTCTCTCTGCCCTACCCCCTCTCTGTCACTTTCTTTCCCAGAGAGAGACAGAGAGTGAGCCAGAGAGGCTAGTCACTGGCTTCTCTCCCCCCTCCCCCGCCCCATCTACAGGAAAGACTTACTGCAGAGATTTACTACAGTTGGCATTATATGGGAGCAGTAATAGAATGGGAAAGCTGGAGTTTTCCTATTCTTCTTTCATGAATTGGGGTAATGCACATATACAAACAATTTTTAGTATCAGACCCCCAAATAGAGTGCTCCATAGCTTGGCCCATCCATCTCCTTTTGCTGTCTGAGGCAGGGCAGCAAATGTGTCCCCTCCTCTCCAAAACCAAGGGGCAAAACTTTCCATTGGAGATAAGGAAGTCTGCAATGAAACTCTGTCCCAGAATGTAAAGCAATGGTCTGATGAGCTAGAGAGCACTGTATGTTATCACATGACCTTTTCTTGGAATGATACTAACAGTATGCCTTGGATGTATGGGTTACTTCAGCCTGAACTTTTGAGTATCTATTCTGTTCTGCTGTCTGGACTCCAGCCATGATTTTAGGGCTCCCTTTTTTTTTTTTGTTTCCCTAGGGTAAAATAGCATAGTTTCCCATCTGCTATGCAAAGATGTCCAGTCTAAGTCCTTTTCTTCCTAGGTTCCTCCTACCTGCAGGCCAACAGCAAGAGGGGTCACCATTCTTTTCTTCTTTCGCTGTTTTCTTTTTAACTCACAGATTCTGAGGACAATACATGTTATCTATAGATGATCTGTGGTCTGAGAAAACTGAACTGCTGGGATGATCCACCCACCAGCTTGGATAATGGATCACTGCATGTTGTCCTAGTGTTGGCTGATACCAGAAGCACAGTCCATTGGCATTTCCAGGACTTTGAGGCTTCAGAATACAGATCACTCCAAAAAGCCCAGACTTAGTTTTCCTCCTCCTCTTCTACTTTGCCTGCAGTAGAAGGAATGAAATTGAGCCCCTGAGGCATCAGTTCTACAGCTGATGCATTGATTGGTGTCCCAATGGAGTTATAGGACATGCCATACCCCTTATGTCATAAAGGCCACAGAAAAGTTGATGGAGGGTGGGTGCAAATCTAACCATTTGTTTTTAAAGAGTTTTCAGCACTGATATATATATATAGCACATGCATGCTAGTTGTGTCCTATTCTAGGGATGGTGCTCATCTCTGTATTCAAGCAGAAGAGCCAGCGTTGTGCAAGTCCGTGGCCATGTGGCTGGTCTGGTTGTATGGAAACACTATTTTACCTTCCCACTTTTTAGGGGGGCGTGGCATGCTCGGCTGAGAGGGAAGACGCGTCTCTGCTGAGCTCCCAGTGAGATGTGAAGAAAAGGATAAAGAAACTTCTTCTTTTTGATGATAAGGTTGGAAAAATAACAAAGCCCTGACAAGTTTATGACCTGGTCTGCTTGGGAAGAGGAGGAAGCGTCTTGAATACTGATAAGAGTTGGAGTAAGAGAAATATTTGCTTCTGTGTGCTGCTTGGAAGTGAAAGCAATGGCGGCTACAGACTCGGAGGCTGAATGTGCGATGGAGGTATTTAACCTTAAAGACTTTCAAAAAGAAATTAAAAAAGCAGTGGAAGAAGCAAAAAACAGCATTACTGAGGCAATTACAAATGTTGTTGAAGACAAACTTTCTAAGTTAGCCAATACAGTGGAACTTATGGCAGAGACTCTTAATAATACCTGGGAAATAGCACAGGCAAACGAACAGAAAATTAAAGCATTGCAAGAGCAGACCACGAAATTGGAAATGCACAATAAGTATGTTACTGACAAGTTAATGGACTTAGAAAATAGAGCCAGACAGTCGAATTTACGTTTAAAAAATGTTCCAGAGTCAGAAGATATGGACAAAGTTATTGAGTGGATGGCTAAGTTGTTGCCGGACCTGGGAATTTCCAAAGACTCCCTTGACCATATACATAGAGTTGGGAAGCAAAGAAATGAGGCAGCTTGGCCAAGAAATGTTGTCATGTACACAGAGAGAGCAAGTTTTCAAAGCACTGAAAGCTTTGGATAGACTTGATCAATTGGTGTATAAGGGCAAGAAAGTGATGGTTTATGATGACCTGTCTCAGGAAACAATTAAAAGAAAAAGAATATACGGGCATTTACTAAGGTACTGCAAGAGAAGGACATTAAATACAATTGGAGAATAGCACCATTTGCTTTGAGAATGCAGTATAAAGGAAAGACATTGATTGCCAAAGATCAACAGCAGATGGTGGTCTTATTTAACCATGTGGGATTGCAGTTGCCAAAGGATTTTAAGGAGACTCCTAACTCTGAGGAAGAAAATGAATTAAGAGAAGAGACTGAACAAGTTCAGGGGCAGAAGAAAAAGAAGAAAGAAAAACAGGTTGAGAAAAAAAATCCTGGGACCTTAGAGACAGGACTAAATATAAGAAGTGAAGAATTAAAGAAGAAAGAAGAAGGAAAATAGGAAGAAGGAGAACTGGGGCAGCTCAGCTGGGCTGTTTTTTCTTTTCTTTTTTCTTTCCTCAGGTTTAGGGGAACTTGCAAGTTCCCTTCCATCTTAACCCCCAAATATGGGAGTGAGTGTTGGTTGGATGAGTGATTGTGGAAAAGTTTTGGTGTGGTATGTTATGTTGTTGGGGGTGGGTAGGGGAGTGAGTGGGCGTGAATGGAGAGCAATGAATATGTTTAGGGTGTGTTGTGTGTGTGTGGATATGGATGGTTTGAAAGTAGTAAGAAGACAGAGGAGAGGAGCGGTTGGAGGAGTAAGTGTGAGAATGTATGGAAGCATATTGGGTTGTGCTCCAGGTGGAAGAGGTATGCCCAGCAATGTGGCATACACTTTTTCTCTTGTTCTTTTTGCCTGGACTTCTGTGTTGGGATGGAAGCGTAGGGTTCACAGTAGAGTTGATTGGGAAGGTGGTTGGGGTTGTGTTTATCTCCAGGCTGGTATGGTACAAATGGAGGGAAACAGAGAAATAAGATGGTTCGGAAAGATATAATGAAGAATGTGAACATTATATGTACAACTCTGAATGTTAGAGGTTTGGGTAATCAGGTGAAGCGAGTGAGAATTGGGAAGTATATTCAAGAACTGAAGGCTGATGTTGTTTTTCTGCAAGAATCATATAATGAGGGTGAGAGGGAGGTAAATTTTCCTGGCTTTGGGAAAGGGAAAAACATTTATGGCTCCCGGAACGTCAAAACATAGACGGGTGGGAATAGTAATTAACTCCAAGGTGGACTTTGCTGAGAATAAAGTGTTAAGAGATAAGAACAGAACGTTTATTTTTGTTCAAGGTTGCTTGGAGGGAGAGCCGGTAGCATTAGCATCAATTTACCTCCCAAACAAGCACCAGCTGGATTTTCTTTATAAGTGTTTACAGAAGCTTGAGAAATTCTCGCCTTATACAAAAGTTGTTGGGGGAGATTTTAATGTCAATCTGCAAGGGGGGAACAGTACCAAAAAGAATAAGGTTGTGAAGTTTAAAAAACAATGTGGGAAATTTGGATTATTGGAAATATGGATGGAGTTGTTCCCTTAGGATTATTCATACTCATTTTACTCTAGCCCACATGGAACATTTTCAAGATTGGATGGTATCTTAATATCGCAAGAGGCTAGGAATTGGGTGAAGGGGATGGATATTGGAATGATTAAAATTACTGACCATGCCCCCATGTCTGCTTATCTTCAAATAGGTCATATTAATAGGTCTTACTCTTGGAGGTTTAACCCTTGGTTGGTTGCAGACAAACAGAGTAAATTAAAAATTAAAACAGCAGTAGAAAGGTATTTTGAGGAGAATCAAGACCCAGATATCCCATTAACAATAAAATGGGACACAATGAAGGCTGTGATTAGGGGAGAATGCATTCAGAGTCTGGCAATTTTAAGAAAAAGAAAAGATGGGAGGATTAAGGAGGTAGAAGTTAGGTTATTGGAAGAAAAATTCAGGAAATCTAAGCAAAAGAAGGATAGGGAAAAATTAGACCAAAAAAGAGAAGAGTTGAAAGTTTTAGATATTAATAGAACCACATTAAAGATGTGGTATAGCAAACAAAAGTATTATGAATTTGAAGGAAAAGGAGGGAAAATATTGGCAAATAAAATTAGGAATTATCAGGTGAGAAAAAATATTAGGGCTATAAGGGGGGATTGGAAACAGATCCTAAGAAGATATTGGAGACCTTCTTAGGATTTTATAACAGACTGTATGCAAATAAAGGAATTAAGGAAGAAGAGGTTGATCAATTCTGTGAGGGATTGGAGCTCCCTAAAATAAGTGAAGAAAATAGAAGGGAACTAGATAAAGATATAACAGAGGAGGAAGTTAGGACAGCAATTGATTCTATGAATGTGCAATCGGCATCTGGACTGGATGGGTTTAATGCGGTGTATTATAAGCATTTTAAAGATATATTGGTGCCACATATGACTGTACTGTACCAAAGTATTTTGAATGGAGTTTCAACTCCACCTACCTGGTTGGAATCAAGGTTGGTATTGATTCCCAAACCAGGAAAAGATCAAACCCTGCCAGACTCCTATAGGCCAATATCTGTTACTAATATGGATTATAGAATATTTGCTAAAGTTATGGCAACAAGGTTAAAAAAATGTATTGCACAATTAGTGGGAGAAGATCAATATGGGTTTATACCCCAGAAGTACTTGGTGGATGCAGTTAGGAAGGTAATGGGTATGGTATATTTAGCAAAAAATAAGGATTTGCCTCTTACTCTCTTGTCATTGGATATTTATAAAGCATTTGACTCGGTGGATTGGAATTATTTGAAATACATATTTAAAAAATATAAATTTGGAGAAAAAATTCAAAATATAATTGAGGCAATATATACAGAGTCTAAAGCAATGATAGGAATTGGTGGGTCAGAAAGGGGGTGTGCCCAAGTGTTAAGTGGTACAAAGCAAGGTTGTCCACTTTCTCCCATGCTTTTTATCTTAGCATTAGAACCATTAGCAATTAAACTTAAAAAGAATAGTGAGATTAAAGGATTTGAAACACCAGGGAAAGGGAGAGCAGAAGCGGAGCTTCTTACAATGTATGCAGATGACATGATGGTGACAGTTAAGGACCTGGGGACTGCAAATGTGCTGTTAAAATAAATTTTGCAAGGATTTGAAAAAGTATCAGGATTAAAAGTTAAGTTTTCTAAATCATCAATGATGTGCTTAAATGTGAAACCTAAAACTCAGTTAGAAGCCTCTAAATCATTGGGTATTCCTATAGCAAATAAGAAGGTAAAGTATTTAGGGGTAATGATAACTAAATATGTGAAGAAAATATTTGAACATAATTATAAAAAAATTGGAGTAGTATTCAATCAAAGCTGAGAACATGGGAGAAAAGGAAGGACTCAATCAGCACAAGAATTGCTTTAGTTAAAATGTTTTTGCTACCCAGATTAACTTACCTTTTTTATGTGTTGCCTTGGCACATACCGGAACGGATTCTGAAGGGGTGGCAAAGGTCAATAGATAGATTTGTTTTTGCATCCAAGAAACCAAGGGCAGCTGGTAGATATAGGTACCATAGGATCCAAGATGGAGGATGGGGGATTCCCAATTCGATTTTATATTATGAAGCTTATCAGCTGAGACATCTTATGATTTGGTTGGAGGGAGAACAGGGGGAAGATTTGGGATGTATAGAGTGGGAGAATTTGGAAGCAGTAGGAGGGAAAATAAGAATCTTCGAAAGGAGGATAAAGAAAAGAAAAGAAAAATTATCAACTTTTACAGGGACCTCTTTTGGTATGGGAGAAGTAGAAAAAAAAGCTTTTCCCTGACCTCTCTCCACTTACAAAACTATGGTATTATGATAAATTTGCCCCATTAAGGAAGCTCATCCCAAAAGAGGTAGGGGATAAATTAAAGGAGATTTCAATCCAGAATATGGATAAAATCTGGGAAACAGAAATAATGATGGAACAGGAAAGTGGAATTTGGAATAAGATTAATTGGTTAAAAAAAAAAAAATCTCCTCCGCGTTGAAGGAGAAAGAAGTTAAAAACTGTGGTAAAAGAAATATTACCCCCTTCGAGGAATTAGTGAAAGGATACAGGATAGATAGGACCAAAATAGTTTCAAAATTGTATAAGGTTTTATTAAATATGGGGAAATCACTAAAGGAAAATTTAAAAGAATATTGGGAGCTAGATATTCAGGAACAAATTTTAGATGGAGATTGGGATAGAATTTTTCACCAACCGCTCTTTTTTACGACCTCTAGGATAATCCAGGAGCAGGGGTTGAAGCTGATACAGAAATGGTATTACACACCAATAAGGTTGTATCATATTACAAAGTTAGGAAGCAAAAATTGCTGGAGGAAGTTTGGAGTAATGGGAACCTACAGTCATATGTGGTGGGATTGTCCTCTGGTTAATAATTTTTGGAGACAGATTGGTAGAGAAATATCGAAAATTGTGGGAAGGAAAGTGGAAATATCTAAATTAATGATTCTCATTAGCCTGGGTAGCACAAAGTTAAAAACAAAAGAGGAATGTAAATGGGTAAACCTGATGGTAATTGCAGCCAGACAGGTCATAGCGAGTAATTGGAAAAATGCAGAAGAGCTAGGGGTGAATCAATGGAGGGAAAAATTAAATAATATTATAATTTTAGAATACCTAACTATGAAGATACGCAGAATGAAAGGGTTTAAGGTCAATGAGAAAGAGGAGGAATGGTTTGAGAAGCTAATGAATTATATGAGTATGTTTGACCAATTTGGGGTAATTAAAACGTTAAAAGCTAAGTAAACCTTGCAGATTGTTAATTGTTAATTTATATAGAGTTGTACATATTGTTAATTTGTTTTATTATCAATGTATATCCAATGTATCAGATGCCTGGGGGTCACTGTTTTTGTCTGGGGTGTTGGTGATCGGTTTTATAATAAAATTATCTTAAAAAAAACCTTCCCACTTTTTATGGTGGTACCTATTTATCTACTTGTATTTGCATGCTTTCCAACTGCTAGGTTGGCAGGCGCTGGGGTTAACAGTGGGAGCTGACTCTGCTGCATGGATATAGTCAATTGATTTTTGGTACGCTCATTTGAAAATCTTGTAGTGCTTTCTCAGTGTTTCTCAGTGTATGTCAGACAAAGAAGGGTCAATTGGGAAGTGTTCTCTCAGCTGCAATCGTAAAATATCTGGCTTCTGTCCCATGACCACTAAAAACCACTTCAAACTGCTTGAAGATGTGGTTAATAAAATTGTGTCCCCCACAACCAGTAGACTTTAAAGGGGGAATGTGACCATGCCCACTTAAGCGCGACCCAGCAAGTTTTACAAGTACCTGGTCTCGAGGTTGTACAAAGCTTATCTCAGTTCCGATGCAGATTTTAAACTGGTATTTGAGTCTGTGGGGACTCGGAAAATCCACATCAAAACCTTTTCATTCGGTTGTGTTGTGGTTCCTGCTCGTGGGGACACAAAGAACATGCAGTTCTTTAAACTGCACCCGTGGGGAGACAGGAACCGTGTTTCCAAGCATGTGGCCATTCCTGGGGGAAATCCACATTTTATTTTCATCTGGATTTTCTGGCTGTGGGATAGCAGCCTCTCTCTCTCTCTCTCTCTCTCTCTCTCTCTCCATGTGTGTGTGTGTGCCAGTTCCATAATTAATTGCTATTAATTGTGGAGATTTCCCAGACAGCCATAATGCAGAGGAAACACAGCAGTGAGCTCCATGAATTCACAGAATAATTCTGCAAGGGAAATAGGGAAAATATTGCCTCTCTTGCTACTTCTGTGTGAAAGACAGCCCTGCCTCTGTATTTGCAGGATAGATGACAGAACCTGGAAAGGTTCCTTCTTAGGACTACAATTCCAAGAATCCCAATGGCCATACTGGGCTGGGTCATTTTGGGAACTTTAGTCCAAAAAAGCAACTTTGGATATTGTGGGGAGGGGCCAGTGTAAGTCTGACAGAAAAAGGCACTTTAACAATGTTTGTCTCTTTCCCTTGTTACTAATATTGCCAATTATCCCTGCTTAAATGGGAGTTAAGTCCCAATGAACACTCTGGTGGTTCTTTCTTGAATATAAACATAAGCCAAATTGGGCTTTGTATCAGGGGATGAGACCCAACCATTGCTTTCAATAAGGGTAACTTAAAATTCAATTTATTTTTCTTCCTGAATATGAAGATCACATTAAATTGTAATATGAGCAGCTGCAAAGCAAAAGCTAGACTACCTCACCACAGAAGGGAGATGAAAACACAAGAGAAAATATTATTTAGATATCTGAATTTTTAAAGCATAAACCCTAACTTTTAGGTTCCTGATTCCCCACCCACCCACCTTTCTACTCCTTACTGTAGATGCATGTTCAACAACAATGTGCTATGCAACAACATTTCCCCTGGTACTTTTAGTCATTGATGGTGATTACTTTTTTCATGATAGGGCTGCTACTTGGAGGAGGTTAGAGGCCACACTGTAGACTTTAAAGGGAAAACTATACCTCAGACACTATGGAATGAGTTCCCAGGGGCCCGGCTGGACCTCTTATGTTGCTTTGCAAATGGGCAACAGTGTGGAGGATGGCCCCGGAGGACAGGAGAACATGTGGTGTGTCATTATCATCTCATCTCAGAGCAATGATTTGGTCCATTTAAATAATGAAACACAAGCCCAGGGTAATTGGTAGAGTATTATCTTTTATTGGGTTTAGCACCAGCAAGAGAGGAGAAAAGGGGAAAAAAATCAAGTTCTGCCTCTATTGGTTTGGCAAACCTCTTCTGTTAAAAATGTAGGAGAATGTGTAAATACCACCTGGAAAGTGGTAAAAATGTCAATACCACCACAGTGAACAGCTCTGAAACATAAAATGTTTCTTTGCTTCGTCCTATTTTACCATTTGTCCCCCCAAATAATCATAAGTACTGGATTCTTTGCAACCTTTGTTGGTTTTTTAAACGTTTTAAATAGCAGATGGCTTCATTAGAAGACTACTATACCTCATATATGCTCATAATGGCTTTAGGTTTATTACATAAAGTGGTCTGTGCAGCAGCCAACTGGTGGTTGGTGCGGGCAGTTCTGGCCCGTTTGCATTGGCTGCCCGTTGCATCCCGAAAAAGGTTCAAGGTACTGGTTTTGACTTACAAAACCCTCTATGACTTGGGACCTGAGTACCTGACAGAGCAAATCTTCCAGAGGTCAACTGAGGCCTGACCCACCAGAATGTCACAGGCGCTCACACTTTGGGTGGCCACTCCTAGATTGGACCAGAAATCAATCAGTCAAAACGGGGCATTCTCTGTGGCCACCCCAACACTTTGGGGAAAAATGCAGAGTAAGATTTGCTTTGCATAGTTGCTGCTGGTGTTCAAAAAAGCTCTTAAAACCTCAATTTTTAGAGAGGCATTTGGCGACCATTAAGGTTTTTTTTTTTAGGCCACCATCTTGTCTGATTATTTTATTATTTTTGTTTTTTATTATTATTACTGAATTATATGTTTGTTATTTGTTTTTTTTTAATTGATATCAATATGATTGTTGTAAACCGCCCAGAGTTCTGCCATGGAAGATGGGCGGTATAGAAATAAATAAATATATATATAAAAGATAAATAAGGATTTCCAGGCTCCAGAATATACTGAAAAAGACACAATCACAGGAAGAGCCAGTTGTAAGGTTCATCTGTTTCTTTGGCATGTTTTGTAATTTCACTTTGTCATGATTTCAGGCTTTGGTTTAGAAGTCAATGTGGGAAGTTAGAGAATTGTTGCTTATTGTTATCATGGAGGTGACTAGTCCAGTAAGCCAGTTTTAAGTACCAGGCACTAGTGGCTTGTGTTCTGAAAAGGTGGGGATCTCTTGTTACTGTTTCAGGGCTGAAGGACAACCCTGCTCAGATCACTGGCCACCACAATATAAAGGCTGCCCTTACCAGCCCTGTAATATGCAATGAAGTGAGCAAATCTAGGGTGTTAAGAAAGGACAGCTCTTCTTTGTTATTGTTGGTTGTTTTGTTTTTGCTAGAGACAGGTGGATGTTCTTGAGGTGGTAGCCTCCTGATCCAAAACAATTTGCTATATGCCTTTATTTTGTGGGTGTGGGGTTTTGTTATTTCTGCTGTGCGTCAGCAACCATGATTTCTTGAATCAGCCCTGCTTACTACAGACAAGGAGGAAGACCATTCCCAAATTTAGATCGAGGCACAAGAGGACTTAGCTGTGGGGAGGGATGCATAATTTATCAAAGCCAGAAGGCCCAGTTTTGCAAATGCTGTGTACAAAGCCAAAATGGCGCAGAAGTATTCTGAATAGAGATAGGCTCTTTGTGCTTTGTATATGACATGCAGCACCAGAAGTGCCATAGAGGGACATCTTCCACCCTTCATTCACTAGGCCACTCACTGGTCTTTGGGCAGTGCTGGGGGTCCTTCTTCTGTAGTGATGATCCAACTTGGGCAGGTGCCTGGCTGGCGCTTTCTGGTCTCTTCAGGTAAGCCAATGAGGATGTGGGATGGGGAGTCTCCCATGCAGCCAATGAGTAGTCAGCTGCCTTGGGTGGCAGGAAAGGGCCAGCTGGGCCCAGATTGGAATGCCACCACTGAAGGACACTAGTGGCATCCAAAGTCTGGTGAGTGGCCCAGTGGGCTGGGGGGCAGGGGGGACAGGTAGGTGCCATGCTTTGTGCTTCATAGAAAGCTATATGAAGAACAAAGCACCAGTGGCATAGCTAGGGGGTAAGGGGGGACATTTGTTCCCAGATACAACATCTGGGGGTACCAAATTGGGTGTGAAACAGCTCCAGGAGCTGCAGGAAGGTGTGTCACAGGTGACCTGACAGGGTCAGCATGGAGGGCTCCCTGGCCGCCACTGCCTTCTCTATGGCTCCTTAGTCCCTCCTCATCCCTTTGGGGGTGGGGCACAAAAACTGAATTTGTACCCAGGCACTGAAAATGCTAGCTACACCTCTGCAAAGCACCCATCTTTATTTCTAACTATAATAATTTTATCATAGTTATTTCATAATTCTGTTGGTTTTATAACTAACTATATAATTAACATTGGCTGCATGCAGCCAATCACTTATTTTCTTCTGGTTCTCTCTTAATCTCTTTCACACACACAGTTTCTGCCATGTTATTCTGTATTTTTATTATCATATTTCTTGTTCGGTTTTTTTATTCCTTCATATCATCAACCCGGTCTTGAGAAATAAAGGGTAACGTGTCAAACTAATAAAAACAACGGGATCTGTAATATTGGGATGTGCATATTTTTTTTTTTAGAAGGGACAATCCTCTATTTGAAGGATTGCTATAGAAAAATGCCCTTTATCTGAAAAGTTGTCTAGTCTTGGTTTGATTTAAAGATAAAGAACCATGAAGAAGACAATCAGAAACTTGAACCACAGTGAGCACCAGCAGATTCAACACACACATACATCACTGGTCACTGTCTTCCCCATTCAAGTGAGAGTCATTGTAATTAAATTACAATAGTTAGGTCTCATTGTTCATCTATACAAACACAGTATGCAAAGCAGTATCCTCTTTTAGCTTTCTTTTTGGAGATGCATTTCCCTCTATTTTCCCCCTAACTGACCACCTTAAGCTTTTATTAATGTTTCCATCCCATCGTCCTGTTTGCATGCTGTAGCTGTTATGCTCAGTCCTCATTAGGCTGTTTTGCAGGCTTGTCAAATGTTTATGTTTCCAAAAATATTATGCACTCTGTTCTTCCCTAGCCTGCCGACAATTTCCTTTGGGTACATGAACAATAAGTGTGGAATAAGGACAAATGTCCCAAAATAGGTTTGTTATTAATATACAGCAGAGGTGAGAATATTTGGAGGGCTAGGTGGGGGGCAGCCCCCACCACAGGTCACAATGCAGGCCACATTTTGCTCACACACACCACAAATAAATGTAAAGATCTGAGCAGCATGCTTCACCACTGAACTCAAAGTGATGCCACAAGTCGTTAGAGCACTTTCCACTACAACTTAACTGGAAATATTGTGTTTTGTGGGAAGTGGTGTATTCATGCCCAAAATGTAATCTCTGTATCTGTCACTAATGCCTTTGAAATTTGAAAAGTTGAAAGTAGCTGTGCTATATCATATTAAACATACAGAATGTTTGCCCTTATCATTTCACATTTCCTGTCAGCTCAGCTCAGTTGCTAACCTGAAATTAATTTGTTAATCTCCCCAGAAACATGTTTCTCCCTTGCAGCTAGATGACTAACTTACAAAACTTTCCAAGGTAACAACAAATGGCAAGCATGTAGTTTCTCATTATTTATTGTTGTGTAAGCAACCAGTTGCTTTTTCCTCTCTCAGCAGGAGTTCCTTCTCAAGGTGTTTCACTCCAATATTTATACCAGATTTCAGAATCATATCATAAACTTGGCAGTGCTGCAAGGCAATCAATGAAGATTAAGCATGATTTTACACATATGTTTTTATTAAAAGAAAAAGACACATTCAAAGGAAATGAAAAACCAGAGCCACGCAAACAGTGGCTCAGCAATAACACCTCTTCTTACAGGGTTATTATACATCCCCTAGCCCCTCGCTCTGTTGCCTACCTATGTTCATGGTATGGTGGCTAGTAAAACAGCAGCAACAGTTTTAGGAGCCAGTTCTCAGCAACAATGTAGTACAGTAGCAATGACTTGGGAGGTCATGGCTGAAGTCACCAGTGAGCCAGAAGGTTCATTGGGTGACTTTGGACCACACACTTTCCATAAATGAGACTTACTATAGAAGGTTGTTGTGAGGATAAACTGGGAAAAGAAAGCCATGTATCCCAGATTCAGCTACTTGAAAGAAAATGTAGGAGCTAAATGCAGCTAAATAATATATAGATACTAAGTGTAGGGGCATGGATAGAGTGATGGACTACGACTTGGGAGACCTGCATTCAATTCCCTGCTCAACCATTGAAACTTGATGGTGGGGGCAGGGGAACTAACAAACCCATTTCTTAAATGTCTCACCTTGAAAGCCCTGTTAAAGTATAGTTCTAACTTGGTAAGACATAATTAGAGATGAGGACAAATAAAAAAATGGTGATCATCATGATTCATCAAGCCTGATGAATTGATGAATCAATGAATGTCCAGTGATGAACTGATGAACCAATGAATTTATTAATATCTCCTTTAAGAAGCTCTAATCCCTCTTGGTATCTAGAGCTTCCTCTTCCTCTCTTCTACAAGCCCTGAAAGTTTGGTTACGATTGGGATACTGAAGTTTGTAACCCCAAAGAGGGCCTCAAGGAACGTGCCTCCCAGACACCTCGAGTGACTTGTAGAGAGGTTTCTCCCAACTCTCTCTACAATCCCTCCAAGTTGAGTGAAGATGAGGTTTCAGATATCTTGAGTTATATACCCACAAAGTGGGAGCCCCTAGAAATGTAACCTTCAGCAACTGGTTTGGGGAAAGCCCAATCTTCACCAAACTTGGATGGATAATAGAGGAGAGTTGGAGGAAGATTCCTTGCAAGTATGGAGTCTGTAGGTGCCTGAAAACTTTCCTGGGGAACCCTATTTAGAGGTACACAACTCAGACATCACAAATCCTAGCTCTACCAAATCTGGAGGGATTGCAGAACAGTGTCAGGGGGGTTTCATTTTTGGTGTCTCTGTGTGCCCATAACAATTTAACAAATAAAAAAATGTTAAAAAATCATCAATTCATATTTTTAATGTCAGGGGACTCCGAAGTGATAAATGCTGATGAATTTGGTAAATTTGTCAGAAATGGTAATTTGTTTTTCAAGTTGTCCTGATCTCTGCATTTAATATAACATAATTCTGAAATGAACCAAAGTTCTGTAATGGCTAACACAAATGTGACTTTTCATAATCCACAATCCCTTGTGCTTCAGGGCTACTGATTGCACAGCTCTGCACCCAAGAATTGCCTAAAGTGTATAGAAAAAGGTTGATGTTCCATTTATGTAATTGTCATGGCATTTTCTGCCAAAAATGTTAACATTGTTACAGCAGGAAAAAATGGATTGTGGTGATGGGACTACAAACAGAAGAGTGACGTTCTGTTTACAAGAATTCCAAAACTACTGAAGAAGCAATTAAGTGTATACTCTTTAGCACAGATATACTACTATATTGTCATGCAAGAGTGAAAGGGGTTTACTTTGGTCATTGTTACTTATGGCAGGCAAGAGGACATTATACAATGGGCTGAAAAACCTGCCATTATTCCAACTTGATGTTTTTCTCCCATTGGGAATGGCAAAACTAAAAAAATAAACACAATCCGGGTCTGTGTCACCTGAGGCAAACATGGATTCTCCCAGCAATAGTACAAATACTATTTTGTCATTTCGGTGCCACCTCTCAGTGTGGCATCTGGGGCACAGGCCCTCCGTCCCCCCTGCCCCGCCCCCCAGTTGTGGACCTGTGTTCACTGTGCTCTCTGGGGATCTCACAAGGCGTGAGGGCTATACTTTGCCCAAGCCTCCAATAAGGCAGCGGACATTCTGCCTCTAGAAGAGTTTCAATCTTTGTTGCATCTTAAGGAGTGCCAGGTTCTCTCTGGCATGTTTTGCAGTTAGTCTAGTTTAAAGGGTTATTCTATGAAATTCAAATGAGGGTGAGATCCTGTATTCTTACTGGGGGGAATTGTTGGAAGAGAAATGAAATAATGCCGTTTGCCTTTGCAACACCTGAACAAGTTAGCCAAGAATATCATGCTGTGAAAATCACAGATTACGGAGGTTCGTGGGATTTGTCCTGCTGATGTAGCTGTACCTTTGTGGCTTAATATGAGGGGCATGATTTCCCTTGACCTCTCTTTTCAATCTGACCCTTGCTGGTATTTTGATGTTTCACATTGTGCAAACAGAATTATTTAAAAGTGTCCCTGATTTGTCAGAAAGAAACCTCAAAATGGTCTGGTAAGGCAAAGAAGAAATAAATAATATGCATTTTGGACAAACTATCTGATTTTCCATAGTCAGCTGTACACATAGTCTGTGGATGGCCTCAAAAGTTGATTTTGTTTTAGTCATGAAATGCCTGAAAAAGGTTATTTCCTTTGCTACTATTGGCTGGAATCCAATTGAAATACTATGTTGGAATAACTGCATCGGTCTAAATTTCAGTTCTGTAGTGCCACATACGAAAAGTCAGTATGAGTGCTGCTAATTGTTGCATCCTGAGCTGTGTGACTGTCAAATGCCTATGGCAATTCATAGCTGAGATTTATGCCAATAGAATTGCACTGGTAGGCAAAAATAACAGGAACCTAGCCACTGTATTTTGATTCCCAGAGTTCAGGAAAACTCATGTGCCAAAAATAAAGGGCGTTTATACACGACCCCTAAACTCTGGGGCAAATGGCTCCCAGCTCCAGAGCTTTAAAATGTTTACCCACCAGCTCCGGAGTTTACAGGAAATTAGGTGCGACCATGCCCACTTTAGCACATCCCAGCGCACCTTTCAAGTACCTGCTCTTCCGTCCTGAAAATTCCTTGATGCAGTGTAAAGATAGTGAGTGCGGGGCTCTCCTCGCTTCTGTTTGTTGTTGTTTTGGCTCCCGCCCCTTTAAGAGCTACTTTACAGATACAGGAATCTTACCGGCAAGAGCGAGAGCCAGAACGAGAGCCAAAACGGAGGTGAGGCACAATCTTTTCTTCCTTTTTTTTCTCCCTCCCCTCACGCAGCCAGCAGCCAGGAAGTGTGGAGGGGTGGGGAAGCAGGAAGAGCGACAAGCCCCTAAGATCTCTGGTCTGAATTTAAGTGGCCAGCGGATCTTAGGCGTCATGTAAAAGCGCCCTAAGTTGTTTGATTTGATGTTCTCTCTCTCTCTCTCTCTCTCTCTCTCTCAAAACAAAATGGGGAAAATAGGGAAAATGAAACGAAACACCATTTTGGCATTTCATGCCATCTCCACTGTAATGACACTTTATATGTAAAGTGGGAAGGTAAAACAATGTTTCCTTGCAGCCATGGTGGTCATGTGGACTTTCACAACACTAGCTCCTTGGCTTGAATACTGAGATGAGCACCACCCCTAGAGTCAGACATGACTAGCACACATGAGCGTGGGGGAACTTTTACCTTTTTATATATTTCATATAAGTCAATACTTTTAAATTCTGCAGCACTCTGATATAAATGAAGAAAAGAAGAAGAAAGACAACAGGAGTGACATCATGAAAAGTGACAGATTGCCCACTCATGAAATGCTCCCTTTTGTGATTTCAGAATGCACACAGTTTGGCCAAATCTGCATGCATTTGAAGAATTTGGGCAATCTGCATGCATTTGAAGACTGCAAAACAAAGTCTTTTGTCTGTGGCAATGACCTTGTTCTAATTGCACAGGCAGAGCTGTGGGACAGGATTACAGCCATTGCATTGCAGTTTAGGGTGCCCAGTAGGACAAGAGTAGAAAAGCAACCAAAGCGAACCCTACATTGAGTTTCTCACACTTTCATACAAGACTCCCATCATTTGCTTTTCAGAAGACTTTCCTAGAGCTTCTGCGCTGAATTCTGCAGCAAGTAAGTGATTTATAGCTCTACTGATTTCACACCAACATCTTAATCTCCCCATTAGCCTTGCAGTGCTTAATTCTGATGTTGTAATGTGACATTTAAAATGTCTAAGAAAAGAGCACTCTCAAGAAATCTGCTTGGAAACAAATGCTGCATAGTCCAATTTTTCAAAGAGGAAATTTCAAACTGCCTCCTGTAAGACATGTCATTTATATGAAGTTTAATAAATATACTTAAACACCAACTTTTTAGAACCCAGAAGTTTTATAGTTACCAAGCAATAAGAGCACTGCATTAACCAAGGGAAGGAAGACATGATCGTTAATAGATAAAAACTTTGGATATATGAATTTGTTGCATAAGGAAGGTATGAATATTTTATAGGTTAACATAATACTTTACTTAATAAGGTTTAATGGGGAGTGCAGGCTAATCAAGAGGGGTAAAGACCACGCAAAAGAAGAAGTGGTTTTGCCCAACAGGATGGTAGATGTGAACTTACAATTAATGTAAGGACTACATCCTCCTTTAGAAAGTTTTCCATTCAGCAGTGTGGAAAGGGAAGATCAATGTCCAGAGCCCTGCTTTTTCTTTTTGCTAATTGCCCAGAATATAATGTTGTATTTCCATTATTTTGATGAAGTAGTGATATGAAGTCCCCTGACGACCTGAGTATACCTCATCATCTCCTCTGATTTCAGCAGGACTGGAGCCTGGTTAGTGCTTGGCTCAGGGCTGGTTTAAGACCTTTACAGGACCTAACTAAGTGCTGAAAAGATTATGGCACCCCTGGTGAATATAAAGCTCAGTTCTGGGGGGGGGCTGTATAACATTTACGTTATGTGGATGAAAATACAGTAATTTAATTGCATAGCATGTGGCAAATATCATATACAAATTCATACGTACAATAAAATAAGTGGCTTCTAGTCAAATCTTACACTGGCATACTTTGATTAATGTAGATAGATTGTGTCAGAATCTGTAAATTGAAAAGCTCAAACAAGAGGTAACACCCCTTTTGAGGAGTTGTTAACAAATGGCTGTTATTTCTTTGGCTTGCACATATAGTGTAGAGCAGTGGTCCCCAACCCCCGGGCCGCGGACCGGTGCCGGTCCGTGGACCGGTCGGCACCGGGCCGCCTAGGGAGGCCGGGGAGGCTCCTCCCCTTTTCTTCCGCCGCCCTCCTCCTCCTCCTCTTCTCTCTCGTGGGCAGCCGGTGGAGGAGGAAGGCTGGAGGAGCGCAGGAGGAGCAGCCGCCGCATTTGCCTTTGCCTCCCTCCTCTGCCCGCCGGCGGCGGCGGCCCATCCTCCTCCTCCTCTGCCCTCCTCCTCCTCACCCTCCACCACCACCACCACCACCAGCAGGAACCCCATTTGGCCCGCTTGCCCCTCCTCGCCTCCTCCCGGCCCCAACCCCCCTGCCCTGGGGGCCGGGCGCGCGGGGGGCCGGTGGGGAGGAGGGGGCCCCCTCGGTCGGAAGAGCAGGTGGGTGCCGCCCCTCCTCCTCCTCCTCCTCCTCCCTCGGGGCGCGCGCCCTTTGGCCCCTCCCTGCGGCCGAGCTCCAGGGCGGAGCCCCCCCGCTGCCATTGCCGCCGGACTGCACCTGTGTTGGGGACGGGCGGGGGCGTGCGGGCAGGCCGAATGTTTTCCCCGCCGCCGCTGCGCCTATCGTCATGGGCCGGCCCGGATGTTTTCCCCCCCCCGCACCGCCCCCCCGCCGCCCCCGCCATCCCCCACAATCGTCCCGCCCGCCGCCGCCACCGCGACCCCGTAATTGCCCCCGCCGGCCGCAATCAATCCCCAATCGCCCCGTCCCGGGAGCCGCCGCCGCCGCCGCCACCACCACCTTGCTGCCCCGCCTTGCGGCCCCGTAGTGCCCCCCGCCGCCGCGATCCCCCAATCGCCCCCATCCCGCCGCCGCTGCGCCCCATGCAATCGCCCCACCCCGCAAGAAAGAAAGAAAGAAAGAAAGAAAGAAAAGAAAGAAAGAAAGAAAGAAAGAAGGGAGGGAGGGAGGGAGGGAGGGAGGGAGGGAGGAGAAAGAAAGACTGTAGGGAGGGGGTAAAGAAAAAGGGAAAGAAAGAAAGAAGGGAGTGAGGGAGGGAGAAAGAAAGAAAGAAAGAAGGGAAGGAGGAAGGGAGGAAGAAAGAAAGAAAGAAAGAAAGAAAGAAAGAAAGAAAGAAAGAAAGAAAGAAAGAAAGAAGGGGAGAAGGAGGAAGGGAGAGAGCGAGAGAAAGAAAAAGAAAGGAAGGAAGAAGGAAGGAGGGAGGGAGAAAGAAGGAAAGAAAGAAAGAAAGAGAAAGAAAGGGGAAGGAGGAAGGGAGGAAGAAAGAAAGAAAGAAAGGGGGAGAAGGAGGAAGGGAGAGAGAGAAAGAAAAAGAAAGGAAGGAAGGAAGGAAGGAGGGAGGGAGGGAGAAAGAAAGAAAGAAAGAAAGGGGAAGGAGGAAGGGAGGAAGAAAGAATGAAAGAAAGGGGGAGAAAGAGGAAGGGAGAGAGAGAGAAAGAAAAAGAAAGAAAGGAAGGAAGGAGGGAGGGAGAAAGAAAGAAAGAAAGAAAGAAAGAAAGAAAGAAAGAAAGAAAGAAAGAAAGAAAGCCGCCAACCGGGTCCTCGCCACCGCGGGGCAGCCCCACACGAGGAGGAGGAGGAGGGGAGGGCGCGCGGCAGCCCCCTCGGCCCCCACCCGCCGCCTCCCCCGGGCTCTTCGCTGCCGCCGCCGCTGCCCCGCGCTTCCCCGGTGTCTCCGCTGGCGCCCGAAGGCAGCGCCTGCTCCTCCTCCTCCTCCTCCTCCGCGGGAAGGATCCGGCCCCGTCAGCGGCGGCGGTCCCCGAGCAAAGCCGGGCCTCCCCAGAAAGGAAGAGTCCCAACTGGCCGGTTTGCAAAGGTGAGAGGTCGTGGCGCGGTCGTGCGTGTGTGCGTCTCTCTCTCTCTCTCTCCCGGCCCGACCCTGCATTTGCATTCCTTTATCTCCCCCTTCCCCACCCCCGGGCCACGGAAAAATTATCAAAAATTTACCGGTCCGCAGGGATAAAAAGGTTGGGGAGCACTGGTGTAGAGGCCATGGGTTTACAAGACCAGCAGCCTTTTAATCCTTATCCCCCCCTCACCTGCAACCTCACAAAATACAAAGTAAAAATTTAAAATATATATGCCAAGCTATGATGATAAAGATGATAATTCATTTCACTCAAAACATGGGTTTTCCTTGCTAGATGAGTCTTTATACTTTTTGGGTTTTACTGATTCAAACTCAATTACATTAGGCATGGAGGTGGATTTTCTGGAATTCTTGAAGTAGGAAGGGAGAGAGCTGAGGGTGAGGGTGAGGTGGGGAGGAATGTGTTTTGTTCAGGAGGGTACACATTTGCACCATGGCCCATGTTAAATCCAGCATGGGAAAAAGTACTTGGTGTCCCTTTCTCTTGTAGATAAACTAAGCATGCAACTTATTTTGATTAATGGTTTATCCGGATTGCCTTGGCTCAAAAATCAGCATGAGATAGAGGTCATAAAGGAAAGAATCCAGTCTGAAGACTTACAAATCCACCTTGGTGGATTGCCAGCCAGTTGTTTTGGTATAAGGCAGCTTTCTATGCCCCTAATTGCTGTATTTATTTAAATATAGCATCACAGATAGGTAATTCAAATTGGAGATAGGGATGAACTGAAAAACAAATCACTTTTTCTGACAAATTTGGCTGATTCATCAAATTCATTGATTCATATTTTTCCAAAAACGAGTCACCTGCCAAATATGAACTGATTAATTTTAGCAATTTAATTTGTTAATTCATAGGGCTATAAAATGGCTCCAAGGCACCTAGTGACACCAAATTTGGAGGGATGCATCCCCTGATTCTCCTCTACAATATATTTAAGTTTGTTGAAGATTGGATTTCCCCAAACCAGTTGCTAAAGAGCACTTTCCAGGGGGTGTTGCACTTTGTTGGTGCATAACTCATATATCTGAAGACCAATCTTCACCAGATTTGGAGGGATTATAAAGGATATTCAGGGGAAGGCTTTCTATAAGGTTTGGTGAGAAAATCACACACTGTTTCATCATTTTTAATGTTACAAAACAAATAGCCTTTTTTCTGCTCAGAAACCGAACAGGGGAGCTGCCGGATCTCACTTCAGGCTGCACCAAGATCTGGCAGCTGGAGTAAAGATTTTTGAATTTCTCTGCTTTGCTCTCCAGTTCTTTCCACCGCCACCTAGCTGCTTTTGACAGCTGTCAAAAAACACCAGCTGGGTGTCAGTGATGAGGTTGAGAACTGGAGAGTGGAGCAGGGTTTTGAATTTGCTGTAGCCTGCTCTGATCTCCCATTGTTGCCAAAGCCACCCAGTTGGGTTTTTTGACAGGTTGTGCTGTGGGGAGGGGGCACAGCCCATTCTATCAAAAAATAGCAGCTGGGTGGTAGCCTGACCTGTCAACAAACACCAGCTGGGTTCCGGTGGTGACAATTGGTCAGCAGAGCAGGTGGCACTAAATTCAAAACCCTGCTCCACTATCCAGTTCTAGACCCCAAACCCACCGGCCAGCTGGTGTTTTTTGACAAGTCAGTCTGCACCCCCTTCCCCAAAACCTGACCTTTCAAAAACAGCAGCTGGGTGGCCTTGGCAACAAAGGGAGAGAGGAGCAGGCTGTGCCAAATTCAAAACCCTGCTCCGCTCTCCAGTTCTCAGCCCTGCCACTGCCACACAGCTGGTGTTTTTTGTCAGGTTGGGCTGGGGGGGGGCTCCCCACAGCCTGACTTGTCAAAAAACACAGCTGGTGCTAGTGCCGGCAATGGGAGAGTGGAACAGGAGGTGCCAAATTCAAAACCCTGATCCACTCTCCAGTTCTTGACCCCGAACCCACCAGCCAGCTGGTGTTTTTAGACAGGTTGGGCTACAGCCTCCCTCCACACAACCTGACCTCTCAAAAAATAGCAGCTGGTGTCCTTGGCAACAACGGGAGAGTGGAGCAGGAAGTGCCAAATTCAAAACCCTGCTCTGTTCTCCAGTTCTTGCCCCCACCACCCTCCTGGTGTTTTTTGACAGGTCGGGCTGGGGGGGACTCCCCACAGCCTGACCTGTCAAAAAACCCTGCTGTGTGCCAGTGGTGAAAATGAGAGACTGGAGCAGGTGGTGCCAAATTCAAAACCCTCCTCCGCTCTCTAGTTCTCAGCACCACCACCCAGCTGCTTTTGAGAGTTCGGGCTATGGGAGGGGGGCCATGGCTTTGGGCATGCCCCCCCTCTCCACAGCCTGAGCTGTCAAAACAACAACAACAACAACAACAACAACAACAACAACAACAACAACAACAACAACAACAACAACCCAGCTGTGTGGTAGCAGCTTCCAAATTGTTTTGTTTTGTTTTGTTTTCCTTATGAAAATTCTATTTAAACTTTTATTAATTACGAAATGAAATGAAACACAATGACCAATAAAAAAAAGGAAACAAAACACTATTCTTCTGTTTCGTGCCCATTTCTACTTAGTAGTGCAGCCATTGGTTGCCAAATGCTTACCTGAAGGGGAACGTCTTTGTCTGCTAGGAGAAGGGAAACAATGAGATAACAACTTAGTCTCTTGTGGTAGAATGTTCTAAAGTCACTGGGACCTTAGAAAACAAGCTGCTGAGTCTGTTGGGAATATAGGAAAATGCAGTCTTTCAGATACTGCAGGCAAGACCCAACATATATAGCATTTTACAGGTCATAACCAGCACTTGGAATGATGCCTGGAAATGGAGTGGTGGCCATTGAAGTCATTGTAGGAAGGGAGTTATATGTTCCATGTAAATGGCTTTGCTCAGCTATCTGGCTGCAGTGTTTTGGATCAGTTGAAGGCCTTGGACACTCTTCAGAGATAGCTCTATGCAGAACACATTACAACATTCCAATCAATATGTAATTCGGGGCTGGCTAGAAATATGTCACCACAGCCAAGCCCAGGAGTGGGAGAAGCTGGCACACTACCTTTAAATGCTCAAATGCTGCCACCAGGACCTTGGCATCCTGGTTCAGAGCTGAATCCAGGAATACACCTACATTGTAAACCTGAATTTTGACAGAGAGCATCCCAACTAACACTGGATGAATTTCTGTTCCACAACTTGCCTTTTGACTGATCAGGAGCATATCTGTCTTGGTTAGGTTAACATCTTCTGCAGGCTAGTGTCCAGGCATTGAAGAGGAATCCACCAATGCTCATTGATGCCTTCTCCATAGGAAGGCTTGGAGCCACTGTCTGATGGTGCTTCCAACTTTCATCCCAGATGGCCCAGAAATGATACTATACTCAAAGATGTTGGCTGAAATCCAGAAGTTATAACTCATTGAATTGGGTTGATATTTAGTGAGTCAACTTACTCATAAGTTTCCTTCAATTGTACTACTCTAGCTGCAGCTTACAGTTGGATTTCAACCAGTGAAACCAGCAAGAGATCCAGAAGAACCAACAGGGGCACATTCTCATATAGAGTTCCTAGTTTAGGTGATCCACCAAGGAGGCAAATTGGCTTCTGTCTCAATACAAGGATTATAAACAAGACTATAATGTCTACATGCAACTACCAATAACTGGGTTTATTTGTATCTTTTTTCATTTACTGTTTACTAGTAGATTGGATTGGATTATCCAAGAACCCCAGATTTTGGTGAATCCCACTGTGTCTTCGTTGTTTTCCTCAAGGGTAACCAGAAACAACCCAGGCACTTTTCCTGATGCACTGTAGTGAGCACTGTTCTTACTTTTGCCTAACAAATATTCATAACAATATTACTACCTCATCACAATGTAGCCTTCTGTAACTACATTTCCTTCAGTAAATTTCCAGAAAAGACACATTTTCTATATAATACTGAATCACAACAGAGTGTCGTTAATACATTAGCAATAACAGGAATGATACATTACACCACAGTTCTTCTAATTAACCTCCTTCCAATGTGGCTTGACATGGCACTTTAATATCTTTTCTAGAGGAGTTGCAAGGTGCTCTTTCCAAGCCACATTTCACAATAAATGGCCCATCACCCGCTTGCTGGAGTTCCAGCAATCATACTGCTTCATGTGAATGGGATGACAAACAACCCCAAATGAACAGAGGTGGAGCAGCTGCACATAGTCCATTTTGAGACTTCTGAGACTTCCTGGTGGCTGTCCTAGTCCATATGACACACACAACCCAATTCAAGTCCAGTTTCACAAGGGTGCTTTATTCTTCAAGAGTCATACATCTCATTAATGGAATGGCAATTTAATAGCATAAATGAACAAAATGCATATTATTCCTCATCTTGATTCTAGAGCTTACCTTCCAAAGACATTTTTCAGTTTTCCTTCTACATAATCTCCCCATAAGTCCTTCTTTCTCTCTATCTTCCTTCCATTTCCTTTCCCACTTTGCTAGGTTTCTACTTGCCATCTGCATCACCTGCAGCCAAAAGTACAAAAAGCATACTGAAACAGGGACATCCACCTGATTCTGCAGGGACTCAGAACAAAAAGGTATTCTGCTTATATACCGCCCTATAGCACTTCTAGCACCCTCTGGGCAGTTTACTATTTAATTATGCAGGCTACACATTGCCCCCCCCCCAGCAAGTTGGATACTCATTTTACCAACCTCAGAAGGATAGAAGGCTGACTCAACCATGAGCTGGCTACCTGGGATTGTACCCCAGGTCATGAGCACAGTTTTAGCTGCAGTACAGGCATTTAATCACTGTGGCAAGAGGCTCTTACAAAGAGAAACTCTTCACCCCAGGGCACAGCAACACCTCAACTGATGCTCTGGGTTCCATATAACATTCATAGGTTGAACCAGAAGGTCAGTAACGTGAACTGAAGAAAGGGAAAATTTCATAGCGTAAGCAGCTGGCATCAAGGAGAAAATTAGAGAAATCTACCCCATCTCCAATCAAGTACAAGAAATCTCTTGAACCTTCTAACTACTTGAGTCACCAGGGAGAGCTCAGATTACAGTTACTATATGTGTCTGTCAGGCAGCAAGTGCCAGGCTGTGTCATCTCAGTCGGTCCTTGTTCATAAAGCAGAAGGCCAGTGCTGTCCATGGGTCAACCTGCTAGTTCAGTCACCTTTACAAAAGAAAGCAGACAGAGAACAATGTCAAGCATCCATTCATCAAAGGTTCCAGAAAACTAAAAGGTAACATGAAATAGGAAATAAGTGAACTTCAGCTTTGCCTCCCACAAAAGCTCTGCACACACAAATATATAGTTCCCATGTAACCTCTCGCTGGTGCCTAGCTATTTTCGGTTAGCATCCAGAAAACCTTGAACTGTTGAGTGGTCATCTTAACCTCTCCTTAGGCAAATGGGCCCAACATCTATTATTCATTATTCTATTCAATAATCTATTATTCTTCTGATGCTTTTCTGATGCTTCTAGTAGACTGTCTTTCCAGAAGCTTCTGGAACAGCATTGACAACTGGGGCACGGAACACCCCTCCTCCATCAGCTTCTCCTGTATGCATTAAATCTTTTTCATCTTCTGAAGCTGGGCTGTAAAGATAAGGACTTTCTGACTGTTTGGGAAGCCCCATTGCATTCTGGAATATTCCTTTTTCCTTTTCTCCTCTCATTCATCTTAGTTTACTAAACTTCCCCAAAAATGTTATTGCTTTATTAAGATTGAGTATGCCAGCACAAATTCAAAGAAACAAAACAACACAAACCACAAAAATGTGGCACCTTAAAGACTATTATATTTTAATGTAAGCTTTCATGGATTACGTCCACTTCTTCAGAAATGCGGCAACAGAATGAAATGTTCAATGGAATATACAAAGGAGTATACGTTTCATACCAAATACTCAATGTTGGGTGTATGGTACATTTAAATAGAGTAGTTTGGCTGGTGTTGTTTTAGGGCTATGTTGTAAACATTCCACAGGGGACAGAAAGCAGATACCAGATCTGGGTGAGGGATCCTTGCACAGATTAACACAGTTACCATTTCCAAAGCTACAAGATTGTGTGTGTGTGTGTGTGTGTGTGTGTGTGTGTGTGTGTGTGTGTGTGTGTGTGTGTGTGTGTGTGTGTGTGTGTGTGTGTGTCTCTGTGTGTTCTGGAACAATCAATGTTGTACAGACTTTGAATGGACAGAACACACAAAACTGTGGTGTAGGGTAGTCTCAACTCCAGGTCATAGGTGTTTTTTTAATGGAGATTTGGAAATCCACAGGTAATACCACAGACAAGGAGACAGCGGGGTGTGTGTGTAGGGTGTGTGTCAACTTCAGTCATCTTGTACGGACTTCGTGTGCATATAAAGCAGTTCTCTTTTACATGTTTCTTCTAGCCCATTTCTTCTGAATCACAATGCTTCTCTAGGATCTCTTGCACTGTTTTGAAGAACAAACCACAGGAGCCAAATGTTATTTCTCACTTCTAAAATGGCTTTCTTATTTGAGACATCCTGATTTTTGAAAACCCTCACCTAGAAGACGACATGTATGCAACACAGCAAATGTTTTGGCATGAGGGGTGAAACTTTTCACTGATAGGGTTCAATCCCAGGTAGCAGGTTCATGGTTGAATCAGCCTTCCATCCTTCAAAGGTAGGTAAAATGAGTACCCAGCTTGCAATGTGTAGCCTGCAAACTGTAATTAAACTGTAAACCACACAGAGACTACTTGAAGTGGTATGGAGCAGTATATAAGCAGAACACTTTTTTCTTTTGCTTTGATGTCATTCTTACAGACAAGAATGCAAATTCCTTGCCTTTTCTCTCCTTTGTACTTTTTTTCTCTGGATTCCAATTTTTTTTTTGCAAGAAGGTGTTTCATTTTGCACAAAAGTATTTTATGTACAGCCAGTTGTAATGTATGCAAAATACAAGATGTGCATGCAAAATATCACTTTTTTGCAGAATGTTTATATATTATATTTTATTTTTGCTCATGCTGCTGCTGCTGGAATAAATACTGCTTTCCCCCATGCAGAAAAAAATCCCTCTATGTTTCAGTTATTTTTGTCAGGAAATCTTATTATGTTGAGACAATCTTTTGCACTGAGGATGAAAAAGAAGTGCAAATATTTGTTACATCCCTATTTGGCATATCGCTCAGTGAGTTAGGGATGGTTGGGAATGTTATTATACTTGATATCTACAGGATTCTAATTGGTTGAATGTGCCTGTTCTATGGCATTTGCTGTCTTCTCTGTTCTTATGAAGGCAATTAAATAGCAATTGTTTGCTACAGCAATACAATTCCATGTAGAATAACTGCACTCTGTGGGTTGATATGGTTTAAAACACTAGTCCAGATAGATAGACAGACAGACAGATGGACAGACGGACGGACGGACGGACGGACAGACAGACAGACAGAGATAGATAGATAGATAGATAGATAGATAGATAGATAGATAGATAGATAGATAGATAGATAGATAGATTGATGTGCTGAGAGAGAGACATTGCATCTGTTTTCTTTTCCCTTTTCTCAGACTAATGGTGACAAAGAGGACAAAAAAGTCACCTGTGTTTTTCAGTGATGCCACCTTTAATGACTGCCTCACTGCCTGAATCAGATCCATTCATCTGTACTAAACCATGAGTCATTGACTGTGCCCTTCTGTGCAGCTAGACAGGACACCATGATGCCTGCAGTTGATAAAAGGTGTTTTCTGTGAATAAGAGCTAAAAAAAGAAGTTCTGACAATCTTCTGCTTGCAGACTGTGTTTCAATGCCTCTATGTTTCTAAAGAGGAAATGAGATTCTTCATTTAACTCCAAGAAGTGTAGTGGGCCACAACGATGCAAAATCTGTGACAAGATTTCAAGAATTTAGGAGAGAAGAGACTTCACAGTTTGAGCTTTCTGTTATTTTGGGAACTGTCTTATATTGCTATTAGAGATGGGCACAACCAGAAAAAATTATGTTTCGAGTTGTCATTTGTTGGGACAAGCCCGTTTCGGCCCGTTTCCGTTTGTCGCGAAATTTTTCAAAAATTTGTCGTTTCCATTTGTCACCTGTCGTTTGTACAGTGGTTTAGGGAGCGTAACGTGTAGCCGCCGTTATAATTATGTTGGGGTTGTTGTTAGTGTGACAGGAAATCTCGTCAGCACTTCTGTCTCAGTAAGAACATTTGGGGGTTAGTGTGTCAGAGGAACCTCGTCGGTGCTTCTCTGACTCACTAAGAAGGAAAGCATACTGGCGTACTGCCGTACAGGTTACACTTAGGGAGGGAGGGAGTGGGTCTCTGAGTTGAAAACACCTCTCTGGATGCATCACTCTGACCCACTAAGAAGGGAAGTGTACTTGCATACGAATCTGGGTTAGGGTTGGGGTTAGGGTAAGGGCTAGGCTTAGGGTTACGGTTAAGGTTAGGGTGGGTTAGTGGGCTGCACCTCTGGGTGCCTCTGACCCACTAAGAAGGACAGTGTACTGGCGTATGGGTTAGGGTTAAGGTTAGGGTTAGGGTTAGGGTTAGGGTTAGGGTTGGTGGGCTTTTTATGCCCTCTCTGGCACATCCAGAAGTCTCAGCAAAACCTGGCCATGGTGATTGGTGGAATGGCTCCAAATATTTGCATGGTCCCATCCCATGGCCAGCCCATCATTGCGCGTGCACAGGTGTAAAAAATAAAAATAAAAATAAAATAAAATAAAATAAAATAAAATCAATACGAGGGTTTATTGCTATAAAAAAACCCACTGCTGCTACTATAAAAATTCAGGCATTTAAAATACCTAATTTTCACATGTTTCTGTGGTGCTTTGGTGGGTTTTTGGACCACGATTTCAAAAGAAAAATTGTGGTCGCCATTTTGGATCCCCCCCCCACCGCATGGCAAATGGAGACGACGAGGATGACCCCCCCAGCCTGGTGCAAGCAGCCCAGGACAGGAGAGGGGGGAAGGCCGGGGACCCCCCCAGAAACCACCCCTCAGTAGGTGCTCTCACTGAGGCAGGCATATTTTTGCCTGCTTTTATGGCTGGTAATCGGGGTTTTTTTATTTTTAAAACTTTTTTTCTGTGCTGCTTGGCATCGTGCGATCGCCGCAATGCCATGAACGACAACGAAAAATCAGACCCAATTTTTCTTTTTCGGTTCGGGTTCGAGCTGGAGCGGAGTAATTCTCGTTACCGTTACCCATTACGTAACGATAACGAGAACCGAAAATGGAAACAACAATTTCGTCTAGTCGTGCCCATGTCTAATTGCTATATAATTACCAGTGGTGTATGAATGCCACTTCTTGCTTTTCTTCAGACATGAAAAAATGACTTGTCCAGGAAAGCTCACATTAAAATATTGCAATAAGTCTATAAGGTGCCACAGTGTTTTTGTCTTTATTTTTTAATTTTTGTTTTGCTTTTGCCCATCCACCACAAAGTGTTCCACTCTAGAAATGACAAATTCAGTAGAAACAGAGTGGTATTAATGCTGAGGAAAGATACAGCACCGGCAGATAAGGCTTATAATGCAAGGTCTGATCAAATAATATCAAACAGACTCCATGGAATACCTATCAGCAACCACCACTCAGGTCTATGCTAATGCTGCTGCTGAAGAAGATGAAATTGAAAGTTTTTATGCAAGGATCCCAAAGAAAATTGATCAAACAGCAAAGCAAGACATACTTATAATCGTATATGACTGGAATGCACAAGCAGAAAACAAAGCAGAACCAAATATTGTTGGAAAATTTGGCTTAGGGAACAGAAACAAAGCAGAAGAATGACTTGGAGATTTCTGTGAAGCCAACAATTTGTATCACAAATATATGATCCAAGCAACCAAAAAGATGACACCAATCGATTCGCTGAATGTGGCAATGACTTGAAACAATTTTTAATGAAAGTGAAAGATTAAAGTGCCAAAGCAGTATTGCAGCTGAAAATTAAGAAGACAAAATCTTCAAAAAAGAATTACACAACTTTATTAATGTTCATAATGAAGAAATTAAAATAATCAGTTATTCTGTATACCATGGTTCAGCACTCAATCAAAATGGAGACTGCAGCCAAGAAATCACAGAGGCAGCAATGAAGTAATTAGAAAAGAATATCAAGTATAACGATGTGGTAATGGAGACCAAGAGTCAGATCATCCACATTATTGTATTCCTGATGGCTATGTATAGGAAAACTGAACAGTAAAGAAAGCTGACAGAAAACAAACTGATTCATTTGAAATATGCTGCTGGAGGAGAGCTTTGCACGAACCTTAACCTTCCAAAATATGATCATGTGGATCCTAGAGTAAATCAAACCTGAACTATTTCTGTAGGCAAAAATGTAAAACGGATACTTTCATACTTTGTGTACATCATGAGAAGGAAAGGTTTTCTGAAGAAGAAGAAAGATTATAGGAAAGTATGAATGCAGCAAGAATAGAGGAAGAACTGTACTTTCTTTCCATTGATTCAAAAATGTATGGATTTTGATAACGTATTTCTTAGAACATAAGAACATAAGAACATAAGAAGAGCCATGCTGGATCAGGCCAAAGGCCCATCTAGTCCAGCTTCCTGTATCTCACAGCGGCCCCACCAGATGCGTTTGGGAGCGTATGAGACTAGATATCTGTCTCCTGATACCACTCCCCTGCATCTGGCCCTTGAAGTACCCTGGTTTAAAGCCTAGAGATTACACATCTCCATCATGGTTTGTAACCCGTGATGGACTTTTCCTCTAGGAATCTGTCCAATCCCCTTTTGAAGGCATCCAGGCCAGATGCCATCACCACATCCTGTGGCAGGGAGTTCCATAGACTTACAACGCGCTGGGTGAAAAATTATTTTCTTTTGTCAGTTCTTACTCTCCCAGCACTCAATTTGAGTGTATGTCCCCTAGTTCTAGTATTTTGAGAGAGGGAGAAGAGCTTCCCTCTATCCACTTTACTCATACCCTGCATTATTTTGTATGTCTCAATCATATCCCCCCTCAAGCGCCTTTTTTCCAGACTAAAGAGGCCCAATTGTTTTAGCCTTTCTTCATAAGGGAGGTGCCCCAGCCCAGTAATCATTTTAGTCGCTCTCTTCTGCACCTTTTCCAGTTCCACTATGTCTTTCTTGAGATGCGGTGACCAGAATTGTACACAATACTCCAGGTGCGGCCTTACTATTGTTTTGTATAACGGCATTATAATGTTGGCTGTTTTATTTTCAATCCCCTTTTTGATAATCCCTAGCATGGAATTGGCCTTCTTCACTGCTGCCACACATTGGGGAGACACCTTCATGGAGCTGTCCACCAATACGCCAAGATCTCTTTCCTGATCCGTCACGGATAACTCAGAGCCCATGAGTTGATAGATGAAGTTTGGATTTTTTGCCCCAATATGGATTACTTTACATTTGGTTACTTTAAAACACATTTGCCATTTCTCAGTCTACTCCCCCAGTTTGGAGAGATCCTTCTGGAGCTCTTCACAATCTTCTCTGGTTTTTACCACACGGAAAAGTTTTGTGTCATCTGCAACCTTGGCCACCTCACTGTTTATCCCTGTCTCCAGGTCATTTATGAACAGATTGAAAAGCACCGGTCCCAGGACCGAGCCCTGGGGCACACCGCTTTTCACTTCTCTCCATTGTGAAAATTTCCCATTGACACCTACTCTTTGTTTCCGGGATCTCAACCAGTTCTCAATCCATAAGAGGACCTGCCCTCTTATCCCCTGACTATGCAATTTTCTCAGCAGCCTTTAGTGAGGGACTGTGTCAAAAGCCTTTTGAAAATCCAGATAGACTATATTCACCGGTTCACCCAAATCCACGTGCCTGTTGACCTTTTCAAAAATTCTAAAAAGGTTTGTAAGACAAGATTTACCCTTACAGAAGCCATGCTGATTTTCTCTCAGCAAGGTTTGTTCTTTTTATGTGTTTTAAGATTTTCTCTTGGATGAGGCCTTCCACCATCTTCCCTGGGACAGATGTAAGGCTAACCGGCCTGTAGTTTCCTGGGTCCCCCTCCTTCCTTTTTAAACATTGGTGTGACATCTGCTATCCTCCAGTCCTCCGGCACTGTGGCGTTTTAAGAGACAAGTTGCATATAACCGTTAAGAGATCTGCAATTTCATTTCTCAGTTCCCTAATAACCCTTGGGTGGATGCCATCTGGGCCCGGTGACTTGTTAATCCTCAATTTATCAATTAGTCCTAAAACCTCCTCTCTTTTAACCTGTATTTGATTTAATTCTTTAGTCAAGAGGGGCGGCTCAGGCAGCGGAATCCGCTCAAGGTCCTCTGTCGTGAAGACAGACGCAAAGAACTCGTTCAATTTCTCTGCAATGTCCAAGTCCTCCTTAACCTCCCCTTTTCCCCCCTCACCATCCAGAGGCCCAATTGGTTCTCTGGCAGGTTTTCTACTTCTAACATATTTAAAGAAGCTTTTATTATTACCCTTTATATTGTTAGCCATGCGTTCCTCATAGTCTTTCTTTGCCTCCCTTATCATCTTTTTACATTTCTTTTGCCAGAGCTTGTGTTCCTTTTTATTTTCCTCATTTGGGGAGGATTTCCATTTACAGAAGGACCTCTCCTTGTGCTTTAGAGCCTCTCTAACTCCACTCGTTAACCATGCCGGTGTCCTCTTGGACTTAAATGAGCTCTTCTTTCTTTGTGGTATGCACTTGTGCTGGGCCTCTATTATTGTTGTTTTAAACAGGCTCCATGCACTCTGAAGAGATTGGATTCTTCTAACCTCCCCCCCTTCAGTTTCTCTCTAACTAGTTTCCTCATATGAGGGAAGTTTGCCCTTCGAAAATCAAGGGTTTTTATGTCTGATTTGGTTGACACTCTTCCTCCGACATGCATGGCAAAGGTAATTGCAGCATGGTCACTGTTCCCCAGAGGCTCAGTGACATTCACATCCCTGACGAGGTCCTGAGTATCACACAATATTAGATCTAGAGTTGCCTGTTCTCTGGTGGGCTCCATGACAAGTTGCTCTAAGGCACAGTCATTCAGCAAGTCGAGAAACCCAGTTTCTTTTTCTTGCCCAGAGCTCGCATTGGCCCAGTCAATGTGGGGATAATTAAAGTCCCCCATAATTACTATCCTATCCCTCTTAGCCACCTCCATGATTTCTCTCCTCATTTCAAGGTCCCCCTCAAGTTTTTGATCTGGTGGACGATAGAATACTCCAACTATCACATCACTCTTTGGACCTGGTAGTTTAACCCACAGTGATTCTATGGTGGAGTCAGACCCTCTGTCAATCTCCATTCTGCTGGATTTTATGCCTTCTTTGACATAGATGGCCACTCCTCCTCCAACCCGCCCCTCTCTATCCCTTCTATAGAGTTTATAGCCTGGGATTGCTGTGTCCCACTGGTTCTCCACATTCCACCAGGTTTCTGTTATGGCTATTATATCAATGTTATCCCTAGCTGCCAGATGTTCAAGTTCTCCCATCTTTGCTCGGAGGCTTCGAGCATTGGCGTAGAAGCACTTGTACAGTGGGTCCCGCAACAGCTGCTGCCTTGTTCTTTCCCCCCCACAGCTTTTATTTTCAGTAGATGAACTGTCACATTCCGCTATTCTGCCAGTGTTAATACTTGCTATGTCATCTCTATGTGATTCTCTACCCTCTCCAACCTCATTCCCCGAGGATGAGGTGTTCCGAACCGGATGCCACACAGCTCCTGTCGGCTTTCCCCCAGTTATCAGTTTAAAAGCTGCTCTGCTGCCTTTTTGAGGTTGAGTGCCAGCATTCTGGTCCCATCATGATTCAAGTGCAACCCATCCCTTCTGAACAGGTTTGGCTTGTCCCAAAATGTTCTCCAGTTCCTGACAAATCTAAAGCCCTCCTCTCAACACCATTGCCTCATCCACGCATTGAGGCTTCTGAGTTCTGCCTGCCTGGTGGGACCTGCACGAGGAACAGTAGCACTTCTGAAAATGCTACCTTGGAAGCCCGGGACTTCAATCTTCTACCTAGCAACCTGAATTTGGCTTCCAAGACTGACCGCTTGGCCTTCCCGACATCATTGGTACCGACGTGTACCATGACCACTGGCTCCTTCCCAGTTCTCTCTAACAAGCTATCTATATTTCTGGTGATGTCTGCAACCTTTGCACCCGGCAGGCAAGTGACCATCCGGTTATCATGCTCCTCACAAATCCATCCCTCTGTATTTCTAATGATAGAATCCCCTAGCACAATGAGCTTCTCTCCTGCAGCCTGCTCATCAACATGTACCTGATCTTGTATCTCATCAATAGTGATGAGGGAGAGATCCTCCGGTGGAACCACTTCTTCCTCTATATGTGCCTCATGAGGTGTGCTGAGGGAAAGAGCTTCAAATTGATTGTGCAAGATGAGACTCTCTGAGCGATGCCTTGGCCTTCTACTCCTTTGAGTCACAATCCTCCGCCCATCCACCTCCTGAGTTGGGGGAGTGACTTCCTCCTCTGAAGTGTGCCCTGTCTCTTCTTGGACCTGGATAGTCTCTTCCACTCTGTCCAGGAACTGCTCAAGCTCCTTAATATGTTGCTGGTCCACTATGCGAGCCTCTAGCTGCTGGACCTTCTCTTCCAATAGCGCTACCAGCTTGCACTTGCAGCAGATGTAGTTCTGCACACGCTCTGTCAAGATAACAAACATGGCACAAGTACTGCAGGTAACTACAGCTGCTCCCTCCAACTCCATTATAACTATTACAATAAAATGTATTGAAGGTCTCAAAAATGTAAACTTGCACTTTTTTTTAATCTAGTAAGACTCTTTACTTCTTTTATTGTTTATTGAAAATCTAACAGTGTAGGGGCCGCTAAAGCACCTCTACTCCAACTGCAAGTACGTCAGGAAGTGTAGGACCTCCTGAGGAGTTGCTTGGCTTGGGAACTCAATTAAACCCAGAAATTTTTTTTATTTTTATTTTTTAGTTTGCACGCACCATAAGGCGCGTGCTGCTTGTAGCAGCTATTTAAAGCTAAAACTCCGCCCCTTGCTCCTGCAAAAAGAAGAAGTTAGCTCTGCCCTTTGGCTGTGTGCTCCTCTGACCAGCTCCTTCCTCTGTGCTGCTCTGCCAGAAAAGGACTGAGAGACTGCTGGTAGCAGCTATTTAAAGCTAAAACTCCACTCCTTGCTCCTGCAAAAAGAAGAAGTTAGCTCTGCCCTTTGGCCGTGTGCTCCTCTGACCAGCTCCTTCCTCTCTGCTGCTCTGCCAGAAAAGGACTGAGAGACTGCTGGTAGCAGCTATTTAAAGCTAAAACTCCGCCCCTTGCTCCTGCAAAAAGAAGAAGTTAGCTCTGCCCTTTGGCTGTGTGCTCCTCTGACCAGCTCCTTCCTCTGTGCTGCTCAGCCAGAAAAGAACTGAGAGACTGCTGGTAGCAGCTATTTAAAGCTAAAACTCCGCCCCTTGCTCCTGCAAAAAGAAGAAGTTAGCTCTGCCCTTTGGCCGTGTGCTCCTCTGACCACCCCCTTCCGCTCTGCTGCTCTGCCATTTAAAGGCATTCTCATTGATATTCCTACCCTAGCCAATGATGAGCATTCTTAAAAACAAGCAACCAACTTAACATTCTTATTTGTTTGTATCCTTATGCACATGCATGTGCACACACACAAAGAGACACACAGACACACAGACACACAGACACAGACAAACACATGCACAAAGACACACACACACACTCACACACACACATTTTGCAGAAGAAACTTTTTTCTTCAGACATTTAGTCCCACAATTTCTCCTCCACTGTATCTTAAGGCCTTAAAAGAAAGCAGGGTACAACACACCAGAGGTTACCATCATGAATTGATGGAAGAATAGGGGACTGTCATATATAGAGTATGGAAAATTGTTCGGATCTATTTTCTCCCTTTACATTTGCTTTTAAGACTTTCCTCCCCATTTCTCCCATTGGAGTCAACAACAGCCTTCTGTGCCTTTGTTGCCTTATTCCAATATTTCTGATTCTGATTAGATTCCATCTCTCGGTATCACTTGAAAAAGTACTGGAGAGCCTTCTGCTTTACTACAAAACAGTGACAGAGCAGCATTACAATCTATTTGCCAAGAAGTCCCCAAGGAATGCAGCACATACTATTTTGTGAGGAGAAAGACATCACAAGGCTTCAAGCACTTCAGATAAGTGCTTCTCAGAAACATACAAGGACTACAACACAGCTCTCCACAAGTACATGTATATGGAAGAGACACGAATGCAGTGGTACTTAAAGAAAGAAATGACAAAATTCTGTTGACCCATGGCAGATGTTGGAGTAAAAACTATTATTTATACCACCAGAACTTCATATATTTATGGAATTCTACTAAAGTTTTCCATCTAGATATATCAACTGAATTTGAATGGCACCTCTGTGTCATTCATAGAACATAAAATTTCCTTCATATTATGTCCAAGGATTTTGTTCATCTAGTTGGCTGAATAGCTCAGGAGCAGAAACACCTGTTTGTGGAGCCAGAGGTTGGAAGTTCAGTTCCCCACAGTGCCTTCCAAAAGAAAGGCCAATTTGGACAGCTTGGGTAAGCTGGCCAGTCCCAGAGCATCAGCAGAAAAAAGAGCTGATATGCCACATCAGAATAATGTGTACCTAGAAAAACCTAGGAGGGTCACTATAGGTTAGAATCAATGTGATTCCACATGACTAATTAAATCAGACTTTCCATTTGGACTGGCATCAGATCTCAAGGGTCTCAGGTAGAGATATTTTGCATTACCTGCTGCCTTTATACAGGGCAATCTATTTTTAAAACTGCATTTATGTATATAAAAGAAAAAAATAAATTATATAAATACAATATAGTTAAACATACTACCGTATTTATCTAGAAAAGAGAGACGTGTTGTGCAGCTCCACACATGCAATGGGGATGGAAAGTCTTCCTGTGGCAATGCCTTCTTCTGGAGGCGCTCTAGGAAAATACAGACTGGTCTTCTTCCAAGAGGCAAACGTGGCAACTGAACTCACAGGGCCATAGCCAGGTAATCAACACACTGTGCTTGCTATCCACACAGAACTGTTACTAACTTGGTCTGGATCCCACACTATGAATGAAATTCAACAGTAAGTTGCAACTCGAGTAGACCCTTTTAATCAGTAGATGTTGGGTGAGTCAACTTATTTGTAAATTCCATTGATTCAATGCACCTACTCAAGTTGTGATCAACTACTGGATTTCAGACAGTATATTTGTGTTACTGGATTTCTTTCTTTCTTTCTTTCTTTCTTTCTTTTTCTTTCTTTCTTTCTTTCTTTCTTTCTTTCTTTCTTTCTTTCTTTCTTTCTTTTTGGACTCTTTTTTCCTAAAACTTTTTTTAGTTTTTTTTTTTTTAAGAAAAGAAACATAGACTGAAGTTTTCATGTTTGGTCACCATGGAAGATTATTGTATAGATTGGTGGGAACTGTAGAGCTAAAGCAACTGGAGGCCATGTTTTTCATGTTCCAATCATTTATTAAAATATCTCGCTCTTACCTATTAGTATTAGACTAAGGCGGGAGAGACAAGTGTTCACACTCCTGCTTAGCTGTTAACCTTGTTGGCATGGCCTTGGTTCTTTCACTGATCTGTCTGTCAAACCTACATCACAGAATTGCTGGAAAGGTAAAAAGATGGGGCAGGGCCATATGTACATTGGATGCAGAACACACATATACAGTATACAAATGAACTGCAAGAATATTCAGAGGAAATAAAGCATCTCATGAGTTAACTTTTAATTGTAGTATGCAGTGTTCTGTGCCATAGATTCAACATTGCTTATTTTTCCCTCCAGAGAACTTAGCAAAGTTAATTTTATTCTTATATATTTATCTGTCAGTTATCTATGGATAGAAGAGTATTCAGAAGTTGCTTATGGATATTAAAAGGATGTAGTAATGGAATGCTATTACTGATATTGCATATAAACTGGGATATGAGACTTCAACAATTGGTACCAATTGCACAAAGACCAAATCTGGAATGTTATTGCCGCTATCTTTATGCCTTGATATATTGTGGTATTTTTTCACACTCTGACTACATCACTGTAGAGTTCTTTTGAAAGTTTCACCATCAAGTTAAATTCTTCTCTGTAGTTTGTATGAATAGCTCAGTGACAAATACACAGTGATTTTCAAAAAAAAAAGTGAAGATAAGCTAATAAAAATATCCTCTTTGAAATCCAGTGATTTGTCACAACTAGAGTAGCCCCACTGAATCAATGGAACTTATAAAGGAGTTATCTCACTTCCCTCAGGTGCCTCAGAGGAAGCAGCAAGACAGGGAATCCCAGAGCACTGCCTCTAAGGCTGCGGTCTCACCTGGTTTTGATCCTGATATTCTGAAGGTCCGGCTTTTCCTCTTCATCCCATCACGTGATTTATTATGTGGGTCAGGAGTTCCCACGTACAAATCTGGTTTTTTTTTTTTTAAAGTGCAGTTCAGCCCCCTTGGCCAGCAGGTGGCGCTAGCATTTTTTTTTTTTTAAATGGACCACTTTCTGGGGAAAATTAATCAAAGGACACACAAAGGAGCTTCCTGTTTCTCTGAACCTTGCTGGGGAATTTTAAAAAGCAGCGCCGATCAGCTGGTCAGTGCTCTGAGAAAAAAGAAAGAAAGAAACCTGGATCATCTGCGTGATCCCACGACCTCTGCCTCAGTAAAAGGTGGATTTTTAAGCAAGGCAGAAAATACCCTACCTCTCCGGTAAGTCAAAGAAACCTCGCTTAAAGGGGCATTACCGGGTTTTCTTTCTTCTTTTCCCCCAAAAAGCCCTGTGGCCATGGGGACAGCATTTTTGGGCATGATTTGTTTAGGAATTTAAACTGCTTTTAAAGGGACGTGGGACTGGGGCCTAAGTAGACACTTGTGTGTGTGTGTGAAGATAGGCAGGGAATCCAGGACAGCAGTGCAACACCTGTGGGCCAAAGCCACTGAGCTTTGTGCCCTTCTCTACTTCCACATTGCTTTAATAGTACTAGTTGGTTCTCATAAACCTCCTCCAGTCCAGGGATACAGCCTCTTTGAAAGCATAAAGTTAGGCCAAGGTGAAGGTACACATAAGCAATTTCCACCATCTCTAGGATGTGATTGGATTGGATTTGGGCAGTACCACTTCCACTGGCCTAGTGTCAGCTGAGCTGGCCCTAAGCTATTTTGGCTCTCTACGACTGAACCCAAGCTGCCTAGATGCCCTAAGCATATCCGATCTCGTCTGATTTCGAAAGCTAAGCAGGGCTAACCAGGGCCCTGGTTAGTACTTGGATGGGAGACCACCAGGGAATACCAGGTGCTGCAGGTGCCTGGAGCAGGAACTGGCAAGCCACTCCAGTATTCCTGCCAAGAAAACTCCATGGACATGTGGTCATAAAGAGTTGGTCATGACTGTAACGACACAACACACACACACACACACACACACACACACAGGACTGAACCCTGAGCTAAACCTCAGGCAGATTACTCTAATATTCAGAATTTTTTCCTTCTGTGTAGTTTAGTTTTTCAGTATACAAAAAGAGAAATCATAGTAATATGAGAACTATTTAGGATTTAGGAGGGAAAGGAGATTCCCCTTTTGCCTATTCTCTAGGGCAAACAGTATTTTCACAGAAGTAACTTTGAACATTTCACTGGCAAATTGAAGGCACAGGTCCAGAAGTAAAAAGAGAGTGATGGAAGCTGAAGAACTGGAAGGGGGAAAAAGCCTCTTCCAGCCACCTTTAAGCAGTGAGCCCTAATGAATGGATAAGTTAGCCAACTGAAAATAAACTAATAATTTTTCCAGAACTCAGTAAGTCATATTGCAAACCACAGCTGTATTAATACTATAAATCAGAGGGACACATCTCTCTCTGACTGTGAGGTAAAATAGACTTTCTCATTTTGATGGCTTAAAAAGAGGAGGATTTCCTTGCACAAATTTCTGGGTCAGTTCATACGGCTCTCAAAAAAGGCAGACTATCATAAAGAGAGAGACAGAGAGACAGGGAGAAGATAAAAATATGTTGAGTGAGTGTCATTTAAACAAGATAATATTCAGGAAGAAGTGACATGTGTGAAGAAATAGAAAGGCATGAATCACATACTAGTTTTTTTCTTCCACTGCTTCTTCAAATGTGTCAACCAACCCTCAGTCTATAATAATTAGGATAACATAAATACACTCAAATAGTCCTTTGAAACCTTAAAGACTGATTTATTATAGCACAAACCTCTGCACAGAAGGCTTTTTTTTTCTTTCTATGATGGAAATTTATTAAGCCACAGGCCTACTGCTCAAAAGGGAGTCCCTATGGGCCTATTTACACCACAGGTAGACAGAAAATTAACGCTAGTGGGTTTTAGCTGTTGAACTAGCCATGTCTGTGAGGTTTCCTTCCTCCATCCCCAAATCCATAGATGACACTAAATGCAGTTCAGCACATACTGGGTTATAGCATTTGGGACAATTCCCTGCTTTTCCATCAGGTCTACATTCAAGTCTGAAGACCCTCTGGTTAGCATCACTGGGAGGTTCCCAAGTCTTCTTGTCTATAGCAGAGTCCTTGGTGTCAACTAGCACTTGGAGTCCTATAGCAATGAGGGTTTATATTTCCACACCAAGGCCAGCAGTGAGAGTCACACGTTTCTGGCCTTGCTATCTCTCTGTCATCTGGTGCTGGTGGTGTTCTTGTCTCTGCCTCTTCTAGTATCATTGCCATAGATGGCAATGGGGTGATCTTTCTCCACCCAGTGTTTCAATTTCCTCAAGTAATGGAGCTGAGGAGGTGTTTGAGGGTTAAGGTGGCCCCCTGCCCCATTTTTTTGTACCTGAACCCCAGTCCAGTGCATTTTTTTTCCAAAAAAATTAAACATGATTTTTTCCTCAGAAGAAACATTCCAGGACATTTAGTGAGGGAAGAAAAATCTTCTCTTGATTATAATTGCAACTCCAAAATATCTAATGTTTGGTGTCCACTCTCCACCCGTCTTTATTTAAACATGTTTAATGTAGATATTGTGTCATTTATTGTTTTAAAAAGAAATTACATTGGTGTCTTCTGCCTCATGATGGTATATTCAAAAACGTCTCTGTGGTGTGGTGAATATTTTATCATGTATGCTCATTGTTCATGTAGAATGACATTGAATGAAGACAGTTCAGCTGCATGCTGAGCACCTGCAGCAATTCAAGTTTGTATGAATTTATTTATTTGACTGTTTCACTGTCTTCACCATATAGAGGTAGGCTGTAGGGGGAATGGCTTTGAACAAAAACCTTTCCAGAGATGATCTGTCACAGCTGAGCAATTCATAAATCCATGGTTTGCTCTAACAATGATCCACACAAACAAACATAAAGAAAAGCACTTAGGTTTGGTGTTATTATAGATGAACTACCAGATGAGAACTGATGCATAAAAAATCCTGCACCAAAGGTCATGCACTCCCTATCACAGAAATTTAGGGGAAAGCGAAATGAAAATTTACAAAGCACAAAAGACCTTTCATACCTGCAGAAAATCTGGACAGATTAATTCATTTTGGATTCAGTTAAAATGCTTTCAGAATATCAATAGCATTTCCAGTTACTCAAGTAACTTGGGTCTGTGTGACTACCTGACTGAATAGGAATATGAAGGGCTAGTAGTGACCCTAAAACCACAAGCCAAAAAAGATTGGACCTAGACTCTTACATTTCAATAGAAAAGGAGGAGGAACAGAAAGAGGAAGTGAAGTCTAAAGTATGGCTAAAGTAAAGTCTAAATTAAAGTCATTTATTGTTTAGCTGGTTCCTCCCAGGTTTTCTACAGTTGTAAACTGGTGACATCAGGTTCCTGGCTGAATGGTCAGATGGATGTTTTCCATCAGGTTCTTTGGTTGAGATTGAACCCAGCTTCATTCATTGTTCCTCTGCTTTAGAAGGAGGGTTTAGACCAGCCAGAACCTGAATGAGCTTGTGTTATTTGTGTGTTTTGATCATTATTATTTTATTATTTTGTTCTTATTGTTATAAAGTCTCAATTTAGGTCTGCAACTGTGAAAGGAAGGAAGGAAGGAAGGAAGGAAGGAAGAAAGAAAGAAAGAAAGAAAAAGAAATGGTATAGAGAAAAATGAGAACAAAATGAGATTAATAACAGCAAATAGAATTTAAAGTCATTAAGCCTTATTTTGATCAGTGAAGTTAATTATTTAGGAAAAATCACATATATATGAAGTAGTGCTGATAAGAAATGTTTCACATGTCCTCTAACTACAAACATGTATTGCCATTATCAAGAATATGGGTGGAAAAATATATATAGAATTTCTGAATGCTATTAGAATAGACAAAAGTTGGATATAGTGTTTTGGACTTTTGATCAAATGAACCCAGACTATCACAGAATTATTACGGAACCTTGCTTATGAGGAACAGGCAATTTGATTTGTATAAAGTTTCAGTGATTTGCAGATACTTTGGAGATCATTAGATGATGTCCATTGGTCAGGACAGATGGTTTTGGACCCAGGCAGAAGTTCTGCCATAGTTCACAGGAAAATGATCAAAATGAAACAGACAAAAACTCTGTATTAACTATGAAGCAAATGTTCCCAGCTCTTTGCGATGGAATATGTTATTATGACTCAGAGATGAAATTTTCTGCAGGCACCTCTACAGCTTGATAGCAAAGTCATAATCAACTCTAAATTACATTGTTAAAGAGTTCTACTTGGAAAACCTCTGAGAGGGAGAACCCATTGATTTCTATTAGAGTTTCTTGTAGCACCAGAATCTGTCTTGCACTTGATCTCAAAGGGCATTATAAAAATGATAACCATCCAAATGATTGTCACTCTCATTCAGATCAATTTCAGAACTTTCATTTCAGAATATCAGACCGAATTAAATCCAGTGAAAATACAGCATAGTATCCATTATTTCATTTCTGCAATAGCTCAGTGACAATGCTAACTATGTCTTTCTTTTATCAATGATTCTGTGGAAATTGTCCTAGTCCACGAAATAGAACTCTGATAATTTCTGATGATTATATTACTTCATCTGAAATATTTATCCTTATATACCGTTATTCTTGCTGTCTTTCAGTTCAACAAATAATTTGATGAAGATCTTTTCTAGGCTGTAGCAAAAAATGAAGATCACCCTTGGTTAGCATTTCAAACCCATCAAGCAGCAAGGAATCAATTGATAAGGGCACAGATGTAAGGACTGTTGTGTGGAGGCAATCCAGCCCATTATAGAGCTTAGCGAACAAACCTGAGATCAGGAACATCTAAATACTGTACATGCTGCCATCACTGAACAATATAGAGTATGTAGGGTGGAATGAAAAGAAGTATATGAGTTGGTGTAGTTGGGCAAAAAAGCTCCCAGCACAGAGGGAAGTCTCTCTACAGCTGCAATCCCCAAAATACATACTAGAGATGGGCACGACTAGGAAAAATGACGTTTTGATTTTTCGTTTGTCAGACCGGGTCCATTTCGTTCCGTTTCCATTTGTCGCGAAATTTTTCAAAAAAATTTCATTTTGACGTTTCGTTTGTCATTTGTCATTTCTACTGTGATTTAGTGTGATTTGACTTCCCAGAGCATGGGGGCGTCCCGCAATGACCCAGAGCAGGCAGAAAACACTTTAAACTGGTGATTAGAGATGGGCACGACTCAAAAAAATGGTGTTTCGTTTGTCATTTGGTCATTTAGGGGTCCGTTTTGGTTCATTTTCATTTTCGTGATGATTTTTGCAAAAAAATTCGTTTTTGTTTTGTTAGGTAACAAAACGAAAAAACAAAAATGAAAATGAAAAATTGCTGTTTCATTAGCATTCTTTTTAGTTCAATGCATCTGCTGCAACGAAAACGAAAAACACGGCAAATTTGGTTGTTTCATTTTTGTTTTCATTTTGTTTTAAAAAAATTCATTTCATTTTTGTTGCGTAACGAAATGAAAAAACGAAAATGAAAACAAAAAATCGCTCATTTCGTGCCCATCTCTACTGGTGATGATGCGGGCAGCTGTGTTTGATTTCCAAATTCCAAACAGGGCTCAGTGGCCACGTTCTCCCCCAAAGCAGGAGACCGAGTTCTGCCCAGGAGCCAGAGTCCACGCAGGGAAGCCACAAAGCCAGAGTGCCAGGGAAGGGATTGTTTCTGCCGCCTTTGGAGGCCAGAGTGACTTTCCAACCCTCCTTATTTGTAGGATAGGGTAGGGAACAGCCTGGTGCCTCCTTGTCCTCGGGATTTCCTGCCTCTTCGAGGCTGGAGTGAGGAAGATTGGGAGGCGGATTACAAGGGTGAACCAGCAGCAACCTATGCTGCTGCTGCTGCTGCTGCTCGGGAACAGCCTGGATACCAGGCCAGAGTTTTGCCTACCCAGGAGACTGGGTTCCGCCAACCCAGTGGAGACACACAGTCCATGCAGGGAAGCCACGAAGCCAGAGCACCAGGGAACTTGAGGGAGGGATTGTTTCAGCCGCCTACTTTGGAGGCCACTAGGCCAGAGTTTTGCCTACCCAGTGGAGGAGACACAGTCCACGCAGGAATACCACAAAGCCAGAGCGCCAGGGAACTTGAGGGAGGGATTGTTTCAGCTGCCTACTTTGGAGGCCACTAGGCCAGAGTTTTGCCTACCCAGTGGAGGAGACACAGACCACACAGGAAAGCCACGAAGCCAGAGCGCCAGGGAACATGAGGGAGGGATTCTTTCAGCTGCCTACTTTGGAGGCCACTAGGCCAGAGTTTTGCCTACCCAGTGGAGGAGACACAGTCCACGCAGGAAAGCCACGAAGCCAGAGCACCAGGGAACTTGAGTTAGGGATTATTTCAGCCGCCTGCTTTGGAAGCCACTAGGCCAGAGTTTTGCCTACCCAGTGGAGGAGACACAGACCACGCAGGACAGTCACGAAGCCAGAGCACCAGGGAATTTTTCTTGGGGAGGGATTCTTTCAGCTGCCTACTTTAGAGGCCACTAGGCCAGAGTTTTGCCTACCAATGGAGGAGACACAGTCCATGCAGGAAAGCCACGAAGCCAGAGCGCCAGGGAACTTGAGGGAGGGATTCTTTCAGCCGCCTTCTTTGGAGGCCAGAGTTTAGCTTACCCAAGAGACCGGGTTCCACCAACCCAGTGGAGACACAGTCCACGCACGCAGCAAAGCCACGAAGCCAGAGCGCCTGGGAAGTTTAGGGAGGGATTCTTTCAGCCGCCTTCTTTGGAGGCCAGAGTTTTGCATAACCAAGAAACATAGTTCCACCAACCCAGTGGAGACACAGTCCACGCACGCAGCAAAACCATGAAGCCAGAGTGCCAGGGAAGTTTAGGGAGGGATTCTTTCAGCCGCCTACTTTGGAGGCCAGAGTTTTGCATAACCAAGAGACATAGTTCCACCAACCCAGTGGAGACACAGTCCACGCACGCAGCAAAGCCACGAAGCCAGAGCTCCAGGGGCAGGGAAGTTCTCAGGGCCGTGGTCTGACAACCAGCAACATTTCATCATACACAGTACCAGTGAGTCTAGATGTCCTCTACTTCCTGCTGAACAGTAATGTAAAGGTGGCTCACGCGGGGAAGCCAGAGTTCCAGGAAGTTCTCTAGGGAAGGGATTTAAACATTTTAAAGCCTTTGGGAGGCCAGAGTTTTGCATACCCAGGAGACCAAGTACCACCAACCCAGTGGAGGCACAGTCCACGCACGCAGCAAAGCTACGAAGACAGAGCGCCAGGGAATTTTAGGGAGGGATTCTTTCAGCCACCTAGTTCGGAGGCCAGAGTTTTGCCTACTTAAGGGGACCAAGTTTCTCCATCCCAGAGGAGACACAGTCCATGCAGGGAAGCCAGGGGGTCAGGAAATTCCTATCCTCCTCATTTAGAGGATAGGGTACTAGAAATTGAAATAAAAGTAAAAATAGAAATAGAATAGAAATACAAATATAAATAGGATTAGGGTAATAGCAATAGAAATAGAAATGGAGAGGATAGGTTAGGATAGGATAATAGAGGATAGGGTACTAGGGAACAGCCTAGAAACCAGGCTTGAGGCTATACTTATGCCAACGCAGGAGGCAGAGTCTGCGCAGGGAAGCCACTAAGCCAAAGTGGCATCTTTTCCTCCATTTTTTCAGAATTAGAAAACTCCATGAAGTCTGGCTTGCAGGTAGGAAGGCATGCTTGCAGGGTACCCAACCAGGCTAGGGAAGGCACAAAGCCAGAAGGGAGGGATTGTTTCAGCCGTTGAGAGGCCAGAGTGATTTTCCTACCCTCCTCTTACAGAGGATAGGGTAGGGAAATGCCTGGAGACCAGGCGAGAGTTTAGCCTACGTAGGAGAGACCGAGTTTCTCTAACCCAGGAGACACAGTTCACACACAGAACCCATAGTGCCAGGAAGTTCCCAGGAAGGGATTTGAACTTTTTCAAACCTTTGGGAGGCCAGAGTTTTGCCTACCCAGGAGACAAGAGCTCCGCCAAACCACTGGAGACACAGTCCACGCACGCAGGAAATCCACAAAGCCAGAATGCCAGGGAGCTTGAGGGAGGGATTCTTTCAGCTGCCTACTTTGGAGCCCACTAGGCCAGAGTTTTGCCTACCCAGTGGAGGAGACACAGTCCACGCAGGACAGCCATGAAGCCAGAGCGCCAGGGAATTTTTCTTGGGGAGGGATTGTTTCAGCCACCTGCTTTGGAGGCCAGTTTTGCCTACCCAGGAGACAAGAGTTCTGCCAACCCAGTAAGGGATGGTTTCTTTCAGCGTTTTGGAGGCCATAGTGACTTATCCCACCTTCTTTGGAGGATAGGGTACATTGGCCAGCTGCTTATCTGGCAGGAAAAAACTGCTGCAGCGGATGCCATTGGGTGCCAACCTGTGTGAATGCCATGATGCCCCCTTTTGGAGGCCACAGTTTAGCCTACCCAGGAGACCGGGTTCCGCCCAGGAGGCAGAGTCCGTGCAGGGAAGCCACAAAGCCAGAGTGCCAGGAAAGGGATTGTTTCAGTCTTTGGAGGGCACAGTTTAGCCTACCCAGGAGACTGGGTTCCGCCAACCCAGGAGAAAGAGTCCACGCTGAGAAGCCGCAAAGCCAGAGTGCAAGGAAAGTTTTCTAGGGAGGGATTGTTTCTGCCGCCTCTGGAAGCCAGAGTGCTAGTAGGAAGGAATCTCCCCTCCTTGTTCAAGGGATTTCCAAACCTGGACTGTAACCGGTGGGAGTGCCCCCCCATGTTGGAGGGCAGAGCCCCCCAATTCTAATCTAAATAGTGGATGTGCCACCTGTTATACAGTAGTTGGTCTCCTCAAGTGATTTGCCGCCTCTTACCGCCCAAGAGGCACTGGAGGCGGGGGCAGCCGAGGTTGCTGCCTGGGCAAGTTGAGGAGACTGGACACATATCGGCTCGGAGGCTTAACTTGAAGCACTGAGCCACTGATAGGCTGAACCAGAAGCACCTGGAAGGCCTCCTCCTAGCCGTGGAGTCCCGGAAGCCTGACAGGCAGGCAGGTAGGCAGAGGGGCGGGCAGGCAGCCAGGCAGGCAGGGAAGCAGGAAGTCTGGCTTGCAGGTAGGAAGGCAGGCTTGCAGGGTACCCACCCAGGCTAGGGAAGGCACAAAGCCAAAGTGCCAGAAGGGAGGACTGTTTCTGCCTTGGGAGGCAGAGTTTCTCCATCCAAGGAGACCGAGTTTCATCAACACAGGAGACAGAGTGGATGCAGGAGAACAGGGCTATTTCTTTAAGGCTGTAAGGAGAGCTAGGCCCCTGCTAATAAGTCATTGAGGTAGGTTGTTGTAAAGTGCATCTCGACCACTTTGTAAGCAGAGTGGCTCCAAAACCCCAGGGAAGGGAGGAACGCATCGAGGAAGGCAGGTATTAGGGTGTACTACACTCAGACCAGCCATGGCCAACGAGGAAATATTGGGCCTACACTGACCCTAGAAAAAAATCTTCCTGGGCTGCTATAAAGACCAGGGAAGCCCTATAAAAACTGGGCTAAGTATGTAGCCCTTATTAGATCCATGCATGCAGCAGAATTACAGGCATTCAGGCAGACAAAGGTGTAAGGCAGGAAGGCAGGCGAATCATTCAGGCATTCAGGCGGGCAGTCATACAGACAGAGCAGACAGCCAGGCATAACTGTGTTGCAATGGTGTGGAATGTTAGGATGGGAGGCATACAGGCATTGGTTGGATGGGGTTAGGGAGGGTTAGGGGAAGTTGCACGGCTGCAACCACAACAGTGTTGTCTGGTTCAAAATTATAAACATTGAATGGTCCTCCCTGGTTTGGAGCCAGGCAAGGGCTAGAGAAATTGGGCCTACAGAGACCCTTCAAAATTAAACATTGAGTGGTCCTCCCTGGTTTGGAGCCAGGGAAGTCCTAGAAAAATTTGGGCAGTAATCTAACCCTTCAAATTGAGTGGGAATGCAGGAAAGCAGGCAGGCAGGCTGGCAGGAAGTCGGGCTTGCAGGGAGGAAGGCAAGTTGGGAGGGAGGCATAATTGCAGGCAGGCATAAGTGTTGCTCTGGTAGTGCATGTTAGAGTAAGGGAGGCCTGATTGGAATGAACCAGTGGAGGAACGACTGTGGACCTAGGTCTTGGACTGTTGGGGTAATCCCAATGTGGAAAGGTTGAAGCGGATGAAAGTCAACCTTTCCACGGTCTCCAGGTCCAGACGAGAGCGGCGCGGCCTCAGGACATCTCCCATGTGGGAGAAGACACGCTCACTCTGGACACTGGTGGGTGGGATGGACAAGAGGTCCAACGCCAGAGTCGAAAGAGCGGGCCAGATGTCTGCCTTTCTGGCCCAGTAATGGAGTGGGTCCAAGGTGATGGATTGGAGGCGCTCAGCCATGTACTCCCTCGCCATGGTCCAAGCGGGGTCTGGTTCTTCTTCCTCCCTTGCCTCCACTGAGGAGGAGACTGCCATGGCTAGGGCAGAGGCCAGGTAGTTGGCTGCAGGTAAGGAACCTGGTCTCTGGGTGTATGCTCCTGCAGTAGAGGAGGAAGAGGACCCTTGCGAGGATTCCTCTTCTGCATCGCTCTGGCTTCCATGCACCCTCAGGAACGCCTGGGCCTGATTTGACTCAGCCCTCTGGACTTGACGGCATAGCTCCGTCTTCCAAGAGTTCAGGTTGGCACTGCTCCCCGCTAGGGAAGCCTTGACGCGAGGGTCGCACAGGCATGCCATCTGGTACACCTTTTCCCTCCTCAGTGGGCTAAGGTGGGTATCCACGCCAGTCAACAGCCTGTCTGCCAAGGCCCTGCTCTTTGGGAGAAGATTGGCTTCTTCCTGGATACTGGCCACTAGGCGTTGGCGAAGGGCATGTATCAGGGGGAGTACATGGCCCAGGCTGGCGTTGTAGTTGCTGAGGACGTGGAGAGGGTGAGCCACTCGTAGCACCAATGTCCAACACCCTTCCCTCAGGCAGGACGGGAGTGTGGGACATGACGTATTCCACCACTTGCCTCTGCTCCACCAGGCGCTTGACCATTTCGTAGGTGGAGTTCCACCAGGTGGTCACGTCCTGGATCAGGACGTGCTTTGGTCAGCCCATCTCTGCTTGCTTCTCACACATCATCCTGGATGCCCTGACACTGTGTGAGATGTGCCCAACTATTTTCCTGCACTTGTCCAGCAAGGCCTTGGTCTCCAGTGTTCCCTCACACCAGGAGTCCTTCGGTGCACCCAGCCCAATGGCATCGCCCACCACTAGGTGCAATTTGTGTGCTGTGCACACGATGCCCTGGAACCCTGCCCTTTCAATCACGTTTATCATGTTATGTCCTGCGTCAGTGACCATGAATCCGCAATTGACCTGCCCCTCGGTTCCCAATCCCCACTCTCACAGTTCTCCATCATTTGTGCCTGGAGATGCACCACCCTGTACCCTCTTGGGGTGCTCCCTTGTGGATCCCCCTGCAGCTGTTCTTGGGATGCCCTAGTGTCAAGGATCTCCTTGGGTTGCCACCAATGAGCCATCAGAGAGAGGTATCCATGGCGCCCACCAGTCCAGAGGTCGGAAGTGAAGTGGATCCTCCTTCCTCTGGCCGCCTGCAGCAGGGACCGGACCATGTCCCTGACGGACTCATAAAGGGAGGGAATCACCCACCTGCTGAAGGTACACCGGGATGGAGGCTCGTACCATGGAGCCACATGATTAATCAGGTGCCTGAAGCCCGATGACTCTACAAAGGAGAGGGGCAACCCGTTCATGGCCACCATTTCACCCACCACGCGAGTGGTGGACTCCTGTGCCTTGGCCCTATTATGTTGGCAGACAAAATCCCACACATCGGCACCACTTCCTGCAGAGTGGCCTGCCTCTTCCCACTCTCAGTGGAGCTGTCTCTGGAGTCCTCCTTCCCCATGCCTGCTTCCCCCCTCTTCCTCCCTGTGCAACCAGGCCCTGACACTGTCCCAGGCAGAGTCCCAGGGTGCCTTCGCATGAGGTGGCTACGCAAGGCACTTGAGGAGAGGTGTTTGGGGTCATTCCTCCTGCGCACAACCACCCCACATTTCTTGCACACCGCAAGCCTCAAGTCTTCACGGCTGTTCTCAAAATGCTCCCAGAGAGACCCGTGAGGCTTATGGAAAGTACTGCCCCCTCTGGTACTGCCTGCCGCTGCTGTGCTGGTGGTGGTGTGGCTTGTACCCTGCTGGGACACTTGATTGCTGCTGTCACTGGTGGTACTCTGGTCCTGGGTGGAAGGAGGGGTGCTCCTTCCATCACTGCCTGAAGCCTGCCTTTCGTCTGTTCCTGCCAACAGGTCCTCAGAATCTGGCATATTCAGATGCACAGAGCTTTCTGATTCTGAGTACTCGTCTTCCTCCTGATAAATGGGGGGGGTGTCCATGTCAAAGCCTGGTGGTAATGGGGCTCTCATGCAGTCATCCATGCTTCCCTCAGTGACAGAAGATGGTCCGGTGGTGCTGGTTGTGCAGCTGCTGCTTGGAGAGGGAGTGGTACCAGCAATATCACTATCTGCACTGCTTCCTGTGCCTTCCTTCAGAAACGTGCCCCTATTTATTTTAGTGGGGGTCCCCTTGCCCTTCCCTCTGGCTCTGCCAACCCTCCTCATTTTTTTTATTTCTCAAAGATGTATAAAATTAGAAATATATTTTCTTATGATATATATTTTCTTATTATGTTTGTGTTAAGTAAACAAATAAACTTATCCTTTTGGCCCACAAGCTTACTCTCACACTGTGTTCTTTTGTACAAGCTTTCAGTGTTGCCCTGCTGGCCCTTGATATAATTTTCAAAATTCTAAATTCATCTTGATCCACTGAAATTGAGTGTGTGTGTGTTCAGTCAGTGTACACAACACAACAACAAGTGTAAACAAACAATGAGCTGGAGTAATGAGTAAATAATATTGTAAAAATATATATGTGTGTGTGTATATATATATACACACACACAATTTGGGGTGCAAGCAAAGAACCTGCTTCTTTGCTTGCACCCCAAATTGTGTGTGTGTGCAAGCAAACTGTTGTTAGGCTCTCCCTTTAATTGAACTGGAGTGGTGGAATTTGTACAATGACACTGAGGTAGGGTAGTGTTGCATTTCCCCCTCCCTAAAAAAAAAGCAGCAGCAGCAACTGAATTTGGTTGCCTTATTAATCTGTCCCCCAGTAAATGAACATGATTTGGTAGGGGTAGGGTGAATGCCCCCCCCACACACAGATTAGGCTGATATAAATGTAAGAGCCTTGCAGCAGCACCTGCAGCAACTGGGCTTCTGTTCTGGAAGGGTGGCTTGCCAGCCACACCCAAAAATAACCCTGAAAAGAGAGTAGGGGTACTTAGATGCCTCAAAAAGAAGATATTGGTGTAAATAAAATATATTAGTTTAGCCAAGTGTATACACAATCACACATCAACTAAGAAAAGAATAGGTGTAGTGCAGCTAAATGACTTAAGAAAGTGTCTCTTCAGTTTGGAAAACGTTGAAAACAAATGGTATTTGAACTAAATCCAGAAGTCCCCCCAACTTCCTTTTATTCCAATACAATCTGAAAAATCAGCAGAGAGATACTTGTGTTTGAGTTGAAATGAACAACAAACAAAGGCAGAAGGAGAAGATAAATAACTTAGCACTCAGCAAACTGTGCTCCAGTGCAGTCCACAGGGGAAAAACAAATAGTTTTCTAAATTACTGAAATGGAGTGTGTGTGTGTGTGTTCCATCAGTGCACACAACATAACAACAGGTGTAAACAAACAATGAGCCGGAGTAATGAGTAAATAATATTGTAAAATATATATGTATATTCTGTCCCCTTAGGATCAGAGCAGGTTGTTTTGTTGCACCCCAAATTGTTTGTGTGTGTGTGTGTGTGTGTGTGTGTGTGTGTGTGTGTGTGTGTGTGTGTGTGTGTGTGTGTGTGTGTGTGTAAGCAAACTGTTGTTAGGCTCTCCCTCTAATTGTACTGGAGTGGTGGAGTTTTGTACAATGAGACTGAGGTAGGGTAGTGTTGTATTTCCCCCTCCCCCCAAAAGAAGCAGCAGCAACTGAATTTGGTTGCCTTATTAATCAGCCCCCCAGTAAATGAACTTGATTTGGTAGGGGTAGGGTGAATGCCCCCCCACACACACAGATTAGGGTGATATAAATGTAATAGCCTTGCAGCAGCACCTGCATCAACTGGGCTGCTGTTTTGGAAAGGTGGCTTGCCAGCCACACCCCAAAAATAACCCTGAAAAGAGAGTATGGGTACTTAGATGCCTCAAAAAGAAGATACTGGTGTAAATAAAATATATTAGTTTAGCTGAGTGTATACACAACCACACATCAACTAAGAAAAGAATAGGTGTAGTGCAGATAAATGACTTAAGAAAGTGTCTCTAATGGAAAAAAATGAAAACAAATGGTATTTGTTTTTTGGACCACGATTTAAAAGAAAAATTGTGGTCGCCATTTTGGATTCCCCCCCCCCACCGCATGGCATAGCGAGACGACGAGGATCATGCCCCCCCCAGCCTGGTGCAAGCAGCCCTGGACAGGAGAAGAAGGGGGAAAGGCCAGGGAGCCCCCAGAAACCACCCCTCTGGTAGGTGGCAAAGCCTCAGGCAGGCATATTTTCGCATGCTTTTTCGGCCAGGAATCAGGTTTTTTAAAACTTTTAAAAACTTTTTTTCTGTGGTTCGCATCATGCGATGCCACAAACGGTAACGGAAAACCCGACCAAATTTTTCTTTTTTTGGTTCGGTTTCAGGCTGGGCCGGCTCAATTACCGTTACCGTTACGTAACGGAAACGGTATCCGATAACGGAAACGGATATTTCGTCGTTCCGTGCCCATGTCTAATACATACTGTCACATACTGTCATGCTCTTAAACGGTAGAACATTGTCACGCTTCACAGTTTAGACGCTTATCATGACAAGCATCCAACCAGCTGAGCTCATTCATATCAGCTTGAACAAATAGTTTCCATCTCCACTTGAAGCAAGTCTATTGCAAATATAATGGATCTTAACTGGCCGCAAACACCTCAAAATATTTTTCATTTCAACATGGGCTTCATGGTGAAAGATGGGGGAATATTGTAGATTTTCAATCCACTTCTTCTTCAGCTAGGAGACGACTGTGTCTAACGTTTGAGGGAATGTGGGACTAGATGACAGTCTCTGCAAATCAGGATGTCCTGACATTCTGAGCCCTGGCTCCACTATGCCACAGTCCTTCAGTCACAGGAGGATCTGACAAAAATATCCTGATATTTTTTTTCAACGAGAGAAAGTAACTGCTTGTTTTAATTACTTTACCTGCCACTCACATAATTGCTCAGGGGCATATTTGCTACCATTCATCATTCCCCAACTCCTTTCTGTGACTACTCTGGTAAACAAGCCCTTCTTGCCTTTTTGTTCTGTTCCTGATTTAGAGAACTTTAATATAATCTAGTATCCACCCACAGGTAAAAGCCCTGCTGTACCAGTTTCAAAAATGTATCACATATAGAATAAACCTGCCAGAATAAACATATCACACATGGGTTACTCCGTTAGCGGAACTGACATTAGGATTTCTATGTGTATAGCATCAGGATACAGAAATTTTAGTTTTTCAGATTTTGATAAGCTTCTACTCCTGTCATGCTTCACCATTGGTAAAGTTAAACAGAGGTTATGGTAGCTGGAATGCAACAACATGTCGAGTTCCACAATTTCTTTGTTTCTGAATTAACATTGCCCCAAATTCTTCAGCGTGGTTCCAATTGCACAACAGGAACACTCTCACTGTCTCCTGAAGACTTCCAGTAGTTAAAGACTTCCTTTTATTATTTTAGGGTATTCACAGCTTGCACACAATGAGAAGTTGTGTGCACCACAAAATTGAAAGACAAAGTCTTTAAACAGTGCCATTGTTGAGGAGGATTTTATTCGCATCAAGCAGGCAGAATCTGCCCAACAGGATTTTGGCCAATGCACTGCTGCTAATGTTTTGATGTAACCAATTGTGGTGTTTACCTGTGTGATGGATAATGTATGAGAGGTGTCTATACTGATTGGTGGGATGGTGGGCCAATAGGATAGTCTGGGGAGTGGCCTGAGAGGATTTAAGGCACAGCTGAACATTATCTTAGCCAGATAAGGGCTGAGTGAAAGACCTACACTTTCTGAAGAAAAGTCCAGAGAGGGCTCAACTGTATTGACTGATACAAAGTGTCGAAGTGTTGTATAGGTAATTTAAATACCTTTCTTGAGAGTTACTCAGTAAATGTTTTGACCTTTCTTCAGCTGGTAAAACTAAAGTTGTCAACATTTGCTTAACCCTTACAAAGTACAATAAACAATCGTTTATTCAAGCTTAGTTTTATTTATTTCACTTGTGGAATTCAAGGTTTTCTGCACTAGTATGTAGAACTCCACTGAACAATTCAAATTCTGTCTTCTCGGGTCTGCTTCCAAATCTCACCCTAGTTAATTTCATTTTTATAGCCTTTCCCCACATGCAGAGGGGAACACATGCAGAGGATCCCATTGGTCCTCTACCTCAGTGTTTTTCAACCTTTTTTGGGCAAAGGCACACTTGTTTCATGAAAAAAATCACGAGGCACACCACCATTAGAAAATGTTAAAAAAATTAACTCTGTGCATATATTGACACTATATAAAGTAATTCTCTTGAATAGGAATCAAATAAACACAAAGAAAGTATTTTATAATTACTTTATTATGAAATAGTAAGTAAACAGAAATATGAAAAATTATAAAATACTTTATTCAGTGCGCAACCTGGGCCTGTTTGGCTGAACACAAAGCTGATATTCTTCAGCTTTTCCAACGGCACACCAGGCAACATCTCGCGGCACACTAGTGTGCCGCGGAACAGTGGTTGAAAAACACTGCTCTACCTGACCAATGAGGTCTCTCTTAGGCTATTACTAGGCAGACTTCTCAACAGAAATCACATGACCATCACATTCACTAATTATGGATACCAGTATGAACCAGAAGGCATGAAATATATGTTTGTGTAAATTGTGTAAATTTAGCATAGTGGACTGGAATGTTACTGTTCCTTCAAAACAGTGGGATGAACAGCCAGCCTGATTTCTTTTTAGGACATTTATGTGCAGGATGAAATAATTACTGTGCTACAGATATAAAGGAAGCTTATACTGTATATTTCAAGACATTTTCTTTGTATGCAAATCCCTGACCCAGTATGAAACCTAAGCATATATTAATTCATTTATTTTGAGGCTAACACCAAAGAAATGCACATCTCACAAAAAGCCATAACCTAATTAAAAGGAAGAGGAACTAGCAGGGAATTTTTCATTGTCAGTGTGCTGGAACATCAGTACATTCTTGTTGAAGTTTGTTAATAATTCAGAAATTCTTAATCTGGAAAATTGGAGGCAGTTGCATGGTTTTGGCCAAGTCAACACGCACACATGCACACACACACACACACACACACACACACACACACACACACACACACACACACACACACACACACACACACACACACACACCTTTAAAGCATTTCGCACATGTCATCAACAGTTAGCCCCTGTATTCTGTTTGTACTGAATGGGACTGGGGATTGGTTTTAAAGAGAAACTACAGTTTAGCCTCTGTGTGTCATAGGCTAAGGAAAAAGATTGATATTAAGAGAACTATGGAAGAACAGTTAATGTAGTGCTTTGCTTCCATAATGATATGATCTAAACTAGATTCCCAGCCAGATCATCAGTTGCAGCAGCAGGCACTAGAAGGCCTCCCTGCGACCTCGGAAGGCATCCCCTTGTGGGCTCGACAGTGGCAGTGGCAGTGGCAGTGGCAGTGGCAGTGGCAGTGGCAGTGGCAGTGGCGGGTGCTACGAGGCCTCCCTGTGGGGGTTCTGTGGGGGCAATGGTGGCAGCAGACACCAAGAGGCCTCAGGTAGGGACCCCTCTTACAGATACACCCAATTGGGGGAGGAATGAAAAATGAAAGGAAATAAACCAAAATTTTCCAATTCATTTCGTTTCATTTTTCTTCAAAAATCAGTTTGTTTTTTGTTTCATTCTGAAATGAAATGAAAAACAAAAAAAAAAAAAAAAAACCAAAGACATCATTTCATGCCCATCTCTAATGGCTCTAAAATATTTGGACACCCTCACAAAGGGAAGGTGGCACCTTCCTTTGATCAGATAGTTGGCATCCAATGGTGCCTACAGAATGAAAATTCTTCTATGAGGTATATACAGCAGGCCTGCCCAACAGGTAGACCGGGGGCTACCAGTAGCCCATGAAGGGTTCAAAAGTAGCCCGCCAGCCATCAGTAAAACCTGGGGATAAGTTCTCCACCTCTACCTTCCCCACCCCAAGGACCACCACTGCCCCAGCAAAGCTCTGGGTCTGCTAGCCCACTGTCTCAGCCAAGTGGGGCGGTTCAAAGGTCATGGCACAGTCCCCTGCTTTTCCTATCAGCCAGATGATCAGCGTGCCACTGTCTTGTGACCAACTGAGTTGTTCATGCAGAGCAGAGGAAGGGGAGTGGAGGAGATAGCGAGGGGCAGGGTCATGGTCGTGCCCACCTCCTTTGCATGGTGATGTCCCCCTCTTCTCTCCCCCTGGAGAATTCCTTCCTCCCATCCTTCCATACATCTCCTTCTCCTCCTCCTCCCACCCCCCCACAGCTGACTCACAGAGACTGTGACCTGCTGCTCCTCCTGCTCCCCTTCTGAGCCATTCCCTCCTCCTTGTGCCGCCATGGGGATGTGATTGCCCCGCTGCTGGCTTGGCCCATCCCAGCTGCACAGAGAACATGGCAGAAGTAAGCGAGACCTATGGGTGGCGGCAGCAGTGGCAGCGAGGGGGCTGGAAGGGAGAAGGGTGAAAACAGGAGGAGAAATAGACTCAAGTCAGGCCCCGGGCGGGTTGGGAGGGAAAGTGCACCTTTTTAAAAAAGTCTTCCAGCAGCCCGGACAAATGGAAGGGGCGATCTGCACAAGCATGCACATGCCTCCCTTGCACCCGTCCACACCGCCTCGAGCGGGTGTAAGGGAAGCATGTGCATGGTCAGCCTTACCATAGGAATGCATTGAAATATGTTCCCTCCAGAAAGTATTAATTGATTTTCAATGCGTTCCTATGGGAAACTGTTGTTCTATTACAATATTTTTTTTACTTATGATCATATGCTCAGAACAGATACAATTCATAAGTAGAGGTTTTAGTGTAGTAGCCCTCAAGCACTTTCGTCTGGAAAAAGTAGACCTCGGCCTGTTCAAAGTTGGACAGCCCTGATATACAGTATACCTATAAGGTATACCTTGATGGAGATGTGTAATCTCTAGGCTTTAAACCAGGGTACTTCAAGGGCCAGATGCAGGGGAGTGGTATCAGGAGACAGATATCTAGTCTCATGCGCTCCCAAACGCATCTGGTGGGGGCGCTGTGAGATACAGGAAGCTGGACTAGATGGGCCTTTGGCCTGATCCAGCATGGCTCTTCTTATGTAAGGTAGTGCAACTGGTTCTTTGACCCAGAACTCTTCTAGGGGTGCACAAAATCTGCCACTAGAAGAGTTTGAATGCTCTACTTGGTGTTTGCCTCTGACAGCACATAAACATATCTGCCTCTATTCCTCATCTGGCTGCTTCTCCTCAGGCAGATGTAAACACAGAGCAGGGTCAGCACAGAACCAATATGGTCTTCAGTACTCAGACTTGGACATTCCTCCCTGTTCTTCTGCTTTCTTGCAGCACAAGTCATTTTCACATGTCACAAGCTGTAACAACCAGACAACAAAGCCTCGAGTGACCCAAATTGGTTATTAGGGCTCTGATCCTTCTTTTCCATGTGACAGAGCGGTTTAAGGCTCCTAGCCAGAATAGGTACATGAACAGGTTCTCCAGAAAGTAAATGATTTTAAAAGGAGGAACATTCACAATGGGAACATTTATCCAATTAAATCTTTTAAATTAAACATTTATCATATTAAATCTGTTTCAAAATGTAATACCCTTGGTCCTTTGGCAGATAATTCCCTGCCACTGCCTGGCTTCCCCACAGTTAGCCCTCATGGTTCTGATTCTTCAGAATGGATAATGAATCCTGTGCTCAAGGACCTCCATTTCATTTTTCTAAGCACTGATAAGAATTCTGAAGAAATTCAAATGCCATATGGCTCATGTTCAAGCAGCGATTATTTTTACCTGTGACCTTGAAGACCTTGCCATTCTTAAAAATCATTTTAAACTTTACAAATTAACAGAAAGATAGAGAGGCATTTTTTTACAGTGAATTGCTGTCTTCTACCTAATTTGAATTCCCCTAGCCAAAGGCTATCCACACTGACTCGGAACAATAAAGGGAATCCCCCCCCCCGGCAGTATGAAATTGCATAGGAAATATAATGCTTCAAAGATGAAAGGCACGATCATTTCCTCCTGTTCTGCCCTTTAATAAAGAAGAAATTGATACTCCAAAGAGCATGCTCCCTTACAAACTGCCAGCGCTGTATCAGTGCTCTGGTACCAAAGATGATGCTTTATTGCTCTGTGCTGAAGCAGTGATTACACTGACAGCTGAATAGTCCAAGAGGTCATGGCTTCTACAGGAAAAACAATTTATAGCTTGACTTGGCCTTCCACCTTAACCCAGACACAGAGTCTCTCTGTTTCTTAGCATTTAGGGTTCATAAAACAGACCACACCATGGCCTCTTGGTGGAAACCAATAAAAAGTTTAACCTTTACTTTCAAAGTAAAGTCCTAGTTTCCAATATTCTTATCAGAATCCAGCTGAGGAAACGAGCTGTCTGCCTCTGTGCATATAATAGTAGGGTGGGCCATGGAACTGAACAGAGACCAGACAGAGAGCACATGGGGAATTTTTCAGATTTGGTCCATTTATTTGCATTTAAAGGGTCGGGGAAAACGTTACGGGTAGGACTATTGCCCGAGAACTCTTAAAAAATGCAGAGTAAATTGTCACTGGGGGAGATTGACAAAGGACCCAAGCACACATTCAGAGAAAACAATTTCTAGTAGGAATGTTCTCTCAGATGGCAAAAAAAAAAAAAAAAAAACTGAAAACACGTTATAAGGGAAACCATATTTGTCATCTGAATTATTTCTGGGGTTCAAGCCAGCATGGCTTTTGCATATCTAATTCTGAAGTTACACACAACAAAGTAGATCACATTGCTTCAGAGAGGATATCATAAAGGCATGAAAAGGGTATTCCTCTGAACGTGTCTGTAATGATTCAAGACAGGTTCAATTAACTGGCAGGTTCTTTTGTGTAAACTCATATAAAATTATCAGATCCACAATGGTAAGAAATTGTTTCTTCCTCAAAAAGAAGCTGACATAGAAAGCACTTTTAGCTCCATGTTTTCCATGTAAGTTTGACAACAATTAACACAGATAGACATGTCAACTAGGAAGGATTGCTTAGGGCAAATAGAGAGGTTTGGCTTTATGAGAACAAAAATACAACTTATTTATTATTTTGCTTCTTTAAAACATTTTACCCTGCATTTCCCCTTAAATGACCCAAGGGAGCTTACTTCATTAAAAGGTAAATAAAAAACTAGCAATCATGAGTATACAAATACTTAAAATACTCAAACAAATACCATACAAACAACATAAGCAACACCAAAACATATTCAATGCAATAAAGTACAACAATTCATTTTAAAAAAACCACCCCGGCAGCAAGTCATGCCTTTAGATGCCAGGGAAGCTTTTATAGCATTTTAAAGAGGAGAAAAATCAATTCGCCTTCATCAATTTGTCACTAGAAATGAGTTAATTCATTGATTCAGCGATTCATCAGCTCTGACAAATCACAAATCGTGACAAACCACCATTTTTAAAAATTCATCCATATCTCCACTTGAGATAGCTTTGGCCTGAGCCATTTAGGGCTTTATAGGTCATAACCTACATCTTGAACTAAGACTATAATTTAATACAATGAGTTAAAAATGTTCAGACTCCTCTTCCACATATTGTTTTAATTGAAGGCCAAAGGTTAATGATTATAATTTGCTAAACCAAACATAGGACTTTAGCATCTTAATAATAAGCTTAAAAAGTTCAAGCCAGATTGATTCTTCTAATACAGTACTCCCTACTAGATATGGGCAGGAAATGAAAAACAAAATGCAATTTTGTCATTTTGTTATGAAACAAAATTAAACAGTAGGATGCATTTTGTTATGAAATGAAATGAAACACCATTTTTTCCTCTAGGAATGAAATGATTTGTCCTAGAGGAACCAAAATGACAGGGGAGCTTCCTGAAGCTTCCCTATAAGCTCCCCAAATTTGGAGAGGTTTGGGATTCAGGATGCTGAGTCATTAAACTCCAAATGGGCTCTCCCTAGGAGAAAATCATTTCTAATTGACTCGGGAAGCAGCTAATAGCCCCCTCCCATGGGTGGGGGAATTTCTTCAAGTGGGTGCTTTAATTACAAATGATTTTGCCCTGGGGGACCCCCTTTGGAGTTTAATAACATCCCCTGAACCCCAAACCTCTCCAGATATTTGGGGTGGCTTATAGGGAAGAGTCCAAAAAAGCTATCCTGGGATTTCCATGCTGATACATGGCTGCAATTCCTTTTTTAAAAAGTCTCAGCCATGTACTGGCATGCAAATCCCAGGGTAGCTTCTTTGGACATTTCCCTATAAGTCCTCCAAATGTGAAGAGGTTTGGGGTTCAGGGAGCTGAGTTATTAAACTCTAAAGGGGGTCCTCCAGGAGAAAATCATTTTGTAATTAAGAGAACCACTTGAGGAAGCTCCCCCCCGAGTGGGCTATTAGCTGCTTCCCGATTCAATTAGAAATGATTTTCTCCGAGGGGGGCCCCTTTGGTATTTAACAACTCAGCACCCTGAACCCCAAATCTCTCCAAATTTGGGGGGTATGTTTACAGGGAAGATTTTGAGGAAGCTTACCTGTGATTTTGGTTTGTCTAGGACCCGGGGGAGCCATTAATGAATCATGTCATTTCATTTTTTCCCAAAATTATTTAAAAATTCTTTACTAATGAAATGAAATGAAATGAAATGAAAGGAGAAACAAAACAAAAAAATTGCTATATTTTAGTTATTTATTTATTTATTTATTTATTGTTGAATTTATATCCCGCCCATCTTCCCAACGGGAACTCTGGGCGGCGAACATGGCTGATCAATTCAGCAAATACAGGCAGAAAATACATAACAAAGCAATAGGAGACAAGACCAACAGGTCAACAGGAGTTAAAATAAAACATATTAAAAAAGCAGAGGCGAAGGCGCACCCTTAAATTCTGAACTCGCCGCTGCTATAGAATTCAGCAAGTTATCGATGGCGGATTAAAAAAAAAAAGGGGGGGAGGGCTAAGCTAGGTCACCAAAGGCCTCGCGGAATAGGATAGTCTTCACCGCTTTACGAAAGGCCAGCAGGGACTCTGCAGAGCGCACTTCGCTAGGCAGGGAGTTCCATAAGGATGGGCCGGCCACCGAGAAAGCCGGTTCGGGTTAGGGACCGCCTGGCTTCTCGGGGGATGGAACCTGCAGCGAGTGCGCTCGCGACTGCCCTAACCGTCGGGCGATGTTGACCGCTGGGCGATCCGCTCCGCCAGGTAGTCCGGACCCAGGCCATGGAGGGTTTTATAAACTAAAACCAGGACCTTGAATCTGATCCGGGAGGCAACGGGTAGCCAATGCAGCCGGGCCAGCACCGGGTGATGCGGTCAAAGACGCGCACCCGCCACCAGTCTGGCCGCTGCATTTTGCACCCGCTGCAGTCGCCGGAGGAGAGTCAAGGGCAACCCCATGTAGAGAGCGTTGCAATAGTCCAGCCTCGAGATCACAGCGCCTGCACCACTGTTCTCAGGAGTCCCCATCTAGGTAAGGGGCGAATCTGGGCGATCTGGCGAAGATGAAAAAATGCGGTCCTGGCCACGGCCGCCACCTGGGCATCCAGGGACAAGGCCGGGTCCAGGATCACGCCCAGGTTCGAACCCTCTCCGCCAGTTGGAGGGAAACACCCTCCAGGCTGGGGAGGGGGCCCCGTACCCAGACGGGGAGCTCCCGAAGAACATCACCTCGGTCTTCTCAGGGTTGAGTTTGAGCCTGTTGGCCTTGGTCCAGGCCATGACCGCCTCAGACACTGGTCAAGGGACCGGACAGCTTCCACTGCAGAGGTGGAAAAACAGAGATAGAGCTGCGTGTCATCAGCATACTGATGACAACGCAGCCCAAATCTCCTGATGACCCCGCCAGCGGCCTTACATAGATGTTAAACAGCATGGGGAGAGAGACGGCCCTGCGGAACCCCCGCACGGGAGTGTCCACGGGGCCGACAACTCTCCGCCATGCTGCACATACTGAGACCGGCCCTGAAGGAAGGACCGGAGCCAACTGCGAACAGTGCCCCCGATCCCCACCTCCAGGAGCCGGTCCAGTAGGATACCGTGGTCGACGGTATCAAAGGCCGCTGACAGATCCAGGAGAACCAACAGGGTAGAGCAACCCCTGTCGGCCGCCCGGATAAGGTCATCCTGCAGCGCGACCAAAGCTGTTTCGAACCCGGCCAGGCCTGAAGCCGGACTGGCAAGGATCCAGGCACCGCTGTTCCTCCAAAAAGATTGAATCCGCACCGCGCCACCCCTCTCGATCACCTTGCCCATGAAGGGAACGTTGGCTATCGGGCGATAGTTAGCCAATTGGTCCGCAGCCAATCCCGGTTTTTTCAAAATGGGCTTGACCACCGTCTCCTTAAAACGAGAGGGAAATACCCCCCAAAGGAGGCGGTGGCGATGGCTGCAGCCCATTCGGGCATGCTCCCTCCGGCAGATTTGATTAGCCAAGATGGGCAAGGGTCGAAGGGGGTGGTCGCGGGAAAGCAATGGGCAATAGCCCTGGAGGCTTCAAAGGGGAAACAGGCCCAAACTCATCCATTTGAGGAGAACGAGGGGGTGAGGGGGCTGGGGATGGCGAGGGAGGGCTAGTGTCATTGGATACAAAGCCAGCACGGATGGCCTCTATTTTGGTTCTAAAAAAGACTGCAAAGTGCTCGCTACTGAAATCAGTAGGAGGAGGCCTGGCCAGACTAGGATTGGTGAGGTCCCGGACCACCCGGAAGAGTTCTGCCTGGCGGTTCGAGGCCTCACCAATTCTCAGGGAAAAGAAAGATCTTTTAGCCTCCCTGATCGCTCGCGAGTAGCGCCTAGTCTGGATCACAACGGCAGTCTTATTTATCGCCGTGCGGCTCTGTCTCCAGATGCTCTCAGTCTCCTCCGTTCCTGCTTCATCGCCTTTAACTCCCCCGTAAACCACGGGGAAGCGCGGGCTCTGCCCCGGAGGAGACGCTTGGGGGCGATTCGGTCGACAGCCCCGGCAGCTGACTCAAACCATTGGTTAGCCAGGCCTTCGGCCGAATCGTCAGCCAAACCACCAGAAAGCTCCCCGAAGGCTTCCCGGAACCGAGCCGGATCGAGAAGCCTTCGGGGGCGGGCCCAAACAAGGGGCCGTTGGTCCCCGCGGGGAGGGGCCGCCATTGCTAGGGAAAAGGACAACAGGTAGTGATCTGACCATGACACGGGTGTGGGAACAATGTCCCGCACCTCCAGATTAGAAATCCCGACATGGAGGTAAATACCAGATCCAGGGAATGCCCACTCCTGTGTGTAGGGCAAAAAAAAATGCTGGGATAGACTCATGGATGTCATGGTCTCCATGAATTCCCGAGCTATGCCGGCAGCTCACCACCAGCATGCACGTTAAAGTCCCCGGCGACCAGAAGCCGGGGGACTTCAACAGCGCTGCGGCGATGAACTCCGCGAGATCTGGGAGGGATTGTGCTGGGTTCGGGAGCACGGTATCCCAGCACAATGCCAAATCTATCCCGCTGTCCTATGAACAGGTGGAGGCATTCAAGCCCTGGGATCACCAATGTCGAGGCCCTGGTCACATGAAAATTCCCTATGTACAATGGCGACTCCACCCCCTTCTGACCCTCCAACCTGCCCACTCCCTGAACCAGGAACCCAGGAGGGCACAGCTGGGTGAGGGAAGCCCCACCCTCTGAGCCCACCCAGGTCTCCGTTATACAGACCAGGTCGGCCCTGCTGTCAGTGATGGTATCGTAGATGACAGCGGTCTTATTGTGGACCGACCTGGCATTGAGGAGGAGGCAGGACAGGTTGGAGGCTCTGGCGGAGTGGCTTCCGGACACGTGGTGGTGAATCACGGGATCAGAACGTGGGACAGGCACGAGATGCCGGACCCTAGTTCTTCTTATCCGACTAATCCCGTGATTCCTAGCGTATTTCCCCCACGGCCCAACACGGTTGGAATATGAGTCCCTGCGGACATGGTGACCTAGCCGGGAAGGAGGGGGAGGGAAAAAAAGAAAAGAAAGGAAAGAAAAGGGGGCTTACAAGTAACTCAGCAATGAACTCAGAAACAGACAAATTACAATATAGGAGTACAATGAGTTAACATAACAAGTAAGTCAGCTGCCAGAAAGGGTGTCATTCACTAGAGAGTGGGAGAGAGATAACCCAGGTGAAGCTAAACTAGGCTGATTATTGTCAAGGACACTTCCAGTGCTGAGAGCCAGGCAGCAACTAACAGCTTTCCTGAGCCAATGAACAAACAAAAAAAAAAACAAAATAAACCCACACAGTAAATCACAGTTAACAAATAAAGCAAATAAATAAAAAACAATAGAGTAAAAAAATGAATAAAAATGAATAAAACAAACAAAATAAGGGCACCATAGCCCGGGCTTAGATGGAAAGGGGGAAGAAATGGGGGTAGAACGGGCACTGATGGAAAATAGGGGAGCTAAGAGGGCCATGAAGGGCTGAAGACTGGGGGCTAGGCAAAAAAAAGATGTTAAAAGGGGGTGGATTGATGATGAACAGAAACGTCAAGTTCCCATAGGGAATCCCATCGCCCCCGACCCTAACTTCCCACAAGAGTCTCTCAAGGACTAGTCACAAAGACGAGTCCGTAAAGCATGGCCAGAGATAGAGAACCGCCATGTAGGACTCAAGTCCGGGGATGGGAAGGAGAAGCCAAGCCAAAGCCACTCAGCGGCTGCTCCGATAATGACCGACCTGCCACCCGAAACCGATGCCGACAGGGCGAAAAACTGGCGGCAAGGAGCAGCTGACGATCGCTCCCAGGAAAGCCAGCAGCACGCCGGCGGCCGAGTCACCGCCCGTTATGAAATGCCAAGATCGCCGAGACCGCCATTTTTTTCTCACCGCCCGAGATCCGGGACCGGTAGCCAGCCGATGCCGGCAGCCGACCCGGCCAGCAGACCACCGGCGGCCGACCTGCCGCCCGGGTTCTCCAGCTGGTCCGAAACAAAGGCAGGTCCGGACCATCCGCTTGGTAGCCGCGAGGCATGGCGGAAGGAAGGAACTGCCGGCCGAGCGAATGATGAAAGTTCAGCGTGCCGCTCAGAGCCCGCATCAGCACCCACCGCCGCAGCAGCATGCCCGTGTGGAGCAGAGGAGGGCTGTCCATGGCCAGATGAAATGGGACAGAACCTCAGCGGATGGCAAACGGCCATGGCTCCGAAGCGCAGCGGACCCGGAGGGAGCCAAATGGCGGCCGCGGATCGCAAGCCTCGGGTCCTCCAAGACAGCCGGGGGGCGAACCACAGCACACCCGGACCTCACAGAGGGTGAACCGAAGATCGATCTACGGGCCGGGCCGGAGCGGTGGATGTCTCAGTCTCTAAGTGGGCAGCGCAGAAGGAAAAGGGCGCTCAGAGGATTCGGCGAGACCAGATGTCAGCATCTCAAAATTAAAGGCTTCAGGTTGGTGTTCGGTCTCCTGCTTCAGCCATTCAGATGCCTCTTATAGCCCGATTAAGTCCCTTTAAATCCCTCATGAGCCCCCTGTGATAAGCCCAGGCTGAGCCCAGCAAAATTAAATAAGAAACATCGTACACGGCAGCGCTACACCGAAAAAGTACAAAGGTACCAGGGTGCGATGAAAACGGGAGCTGCTGCCGGCCGCCATCTTGTTGTTAGTATGTACTGCAGTCATTAGATCTTGGCCATGAAAACCTTTGAGAATAACATTAATTAATTACAAATCTCAGAATACCCAACCAGCATAGCCTTTTCCAAAATAACATCTCTGCAAATGTTTCTAGCAGCTCATGACAGCTAGCTATTATTCAGAAAAAGTGACACTTGCCTTGGTGTGACAATGGTCTTGCCTCCCCCCCCCCTCCAGCCTCTCCTGTGCCTGCTGTACCAGGTAGCACTCCTTTTCATTCATTGGCCTCTTGTAAAAGAAGGCCATTATAGCATTGCTGTGTGGGAATCATGATCCTGAAAACCTTGCGGCCAGTTTTGTACCCATCTCTACTCCTTACTATAAATGAAATAAATTCTCCAGGGTTGCAGGCTGAGGAGAGTCATTGCTTCTTTTAGCAATCCATTATTGAAAAGATAGTGAATTATACCTCTGTGAAATGCATTATCCTTTCATCTGGAGATGGCATATTTCTGTGCTATTTTCTCCCACTGTGTTGTGTGTGCTTTCCATATCTGATTGGTTTTAGAAAACTGTTTCTTGGTTAATTCACTGTGCATATATTATGTTTAAGGTGAGTATGTTGGTGTGTTTGGAAGACTGTGTCTCTTTGCTACTGTGGAAGGGTGTGGTCTCAGGCATAGACTTTGTGACTGTACCAGTGAGAAGTGTAGGTGCCTACATAGACACCAGGCTTTTGTTTTCGTGAGCTGAACAATGCACAGACATTTTGTACATTTCTCATTAAAAGGTCACATAAATTGAAGGCAGCTTGACAGAATATAACAACAGCAGCAGCAGCAGCAGCCTTTTTCAAGTAGAAAACACAAATGGGGAAACAAAAAACTGAAATAATTCAAAAGAGGCCATCCATTTATGTAAAATAAAAGACACAGTGCATGGAAAGTTAGAAAATAAAAAAAGCCTCCCTCCTAATGAACCTAGAAATTTCACCAAGCACATCCCTGTTTATAAGTGAGCTAATCCAATCTCTCCTGTACTTTGTCAAATGTAAAGACTTTGCTGCTCAGGAACTAGTAAATTTAGTAAATTTTTCATAAAATTCATCAACGCTGAGGGATTTTTATGTCACATTGCATATTAGTTAATCTGTGCTGTGGCCTCAGTTTGAAAACCAGATTGGGCAAGACCCAGCAACTAAACTGAAGAAAATTCACAACTTTAATATTTAAATATGCATATAGTTGTAATTTCTTAATGTTGTAGGCAGGTCAGAAATGCTGTATAGCATCTATAAAAAGCTAAAATGGAGTTATTATAGCAAACATGATAAAAAACATAACTTTGACCATTTGTCTAATACTGTACCAAAAGTAATGCCATCATTAGATCTGCAGACTCTTAGTTTCATGTTACTACAATGAAGAAGGGAAAATATTAACTCAACTTCTTACAAATAAATAGTTTTTAATCAAGCTCAAAGAGTTGTGTTCCTTCCTGTGAAGCCAGAGGCCAAAAGTTCAATTCTCAAAGGGCAAAAGTCAATTCATGTATCCTTGGACCAGTTGCACAGACCCAGGTATACTCAGAAGAAAGGAATCAAAGTGCATATCTAGAAAATCTTATGGAGGTCTGCCATAAGGTGGAATCAATTAATACCCATTAAGATACCTTCAATGCCCCCCAAGACTCACCCTTGAAAATGTAGACTTGATTCATTGAAAGCAAAATAAAATTACCCCATCACATTTGATGTTTTCCTCATCATGAACAGAGAGAGAAAGAATAAAATTTACTGTATCTATTCTAGCTCTTCAGAAATGCTAAAGCTCACATTTTTGCCACCGAATTTCTCTGTGCTCTGCTAGGTTTCAAAGTATCTATAACAAAGTGGTTTGAATTCTATAACAAATTGACAGAGAAGTGCCTGTCACAAATGAAAACTCGGTCATTAGACTGCCTATTATAACAAGTCTTGCATTCTGATATGTGAGAGGCTTTGGGCAAAGCCAGACTATCACTCTGGTCTCATTTAAATTTCTCATTTTTCAGCATGAGTTATCTTTCTTCCACTGCCCTACTGTAACTTTTTGTGAATTATCTTGCATGTACTGTATTTCTACCTTCTGAGAAATTCATTTAAAACAACAATTGAATCCAAGACTCAGTTTGCATTATCTCCCTCCAGTAAATTTTATTTTGGAGTAGTACACATGTGTGTGGCAATCTTATGGCATCTCCATTATCAGTAAGTTTAGCACCACCAGAAGATCGATCCTCATGATGTTAGGGTTGTTGGGACAGATGAAAGTCATACATGCTGCTTTCAGCCTATTAGAAAAAAGTTATTATATAAATGATTATATATCAAGTTCCATCTGCCAAACAGAGACCTTAATTTTTCTCCTAACAAGCTCAGAGTTGGCAGTGGAGGAGAGAAACAGGAAGCTTCCTTTTCCAATAGGAAGATAGTCCCATGATTGACTTATGTTGGTCCGTGAGGCTTCCAGTCCAGCCTTCCCCCAGGTGAGCGCAATGATTCACGTGCCAGGATTTCTGGAATTTATAATCCAACAAGCAGACAAAAACCAAACAAACACACATGCCTAGTTATGAGGTTTATTTTTGATCACAGATTCTTTGATGGATTTCAACCAGTCATTTTGGTCTCAAAGTCTGAACAACTGTGACAAAGCAAATCTGCAGTTTACCACCCCCATCCTTTCTAGAATTGCCTCAAGAAGAAAAATGCATAGGTGTGTGGTGACTCCAAAACATACACCTCCAGATAAATCAGGTTCGCTTAGTTAACCAAATGTCTATAAAATGCAGAATGAAATTTTCCTGGTACCTTGGATTAGGACCATAATCCATTCTGGAAACATGCTTGTAAACAAAGAAATATCTCCCACTAAATTCTGCTTTAGTTATTCATAACATTCTAATATATTTGGTTAGCTAATTGTTTGTTTTGTTTCTTCCCTTTTAAAAGCAACTAATGAACGCTCCACGGGTGGCTTGTCCGCCTGCGGAGCAGATTTGCCCCTCGCGAGAATGGCGAGGGGCGAGACAGGGCTTCGAAGTCTTGGGGAAGAGGGGGAGGAGCGCCCTATAAAGGCGGCGGCCTCCTCCCCCAGGTGCCAGCCAGTTTCTTTCCGGCGTTCGGTAGGGAAGACCTCCGAACGCCGGCTGCGCATCGGGCGCCACGAGGCAGGCGCCATCTTGAAGGCCGCAGCGGCGGCAGAAACGGTGGGGAGGCTCCGCTCCCTGGTCGGGGCCTAGCAGAAGCAGGCGGCTTGGCCCGGACCGGGGGGAGCAGGGGCCCGGCAGGGGTGTCTCGGCGCCGCGTGGCCTCGCGAGCGCTACGCGGGCGGCGCCATGTGAGGCGCTGGAGCTTCAGCCCCTTCAGCAGGGCCCGACCGGCTCCCGCCGACTGCTGCTGCTGCGCTACCGCGCGGCACAGCTGATGGTCGGGGGAGCGCGGTAGCATTCGGCACAACCCCGGCCTCTGCTGCTGCGCTGCTGCGCAGACCAGCTGGGGGCCGGGGGAGCGCGGCAGCAATCCCGGCCTCTGCTGCTGCGCTGCTGCGCAGACCAGCTGGGGGCCGGGGGAGCGCGGCAGCAATCCCGGCCTCTGCTGCTGCCCTGCTGCGCAGACCGGCTGATGGTCGGGGGAGCGCGGCAGCAATCCCGGCCTCTGCTGCTGCGCTGCTGCGCAGACCAGCTGGGGGCCGGGGGAGCGCGGCAGCAATCCTGGCTTCTGCTGCTGCGCTGCTGCGCAGACCAGCTGGGGGCCGGGGGAGCGCGGCAGCAATCCCGGCTTCTGCTGCTGCGCTGCTGCGCAGACCAGCTGGAGGTCGGGGAGCGCGGCAGCAATCCCGGCTTCTGCTGCTGCGCTGCTGCGCAAGACAGCTGGGCAAAGCCTGGCCGTGCTTCCGTGGCTGTCCTGCCTGCACCGTGCCCCTCTGCTTCCCGCGTGCGGGCGGCACGGAGCCTCCGGGTGCCGGGAGTGGAGGGCGACTGGCGGCAGGCGCCCTTTCAAGAGGCCGCATCGGCGGCGGAGCAGGACATGGCGCAGCGGCGCTCCCCAGGCCGAAGCAGGCCGGTAGGGCCTGGGGGCAGGGAGCAGACGCAGCGCGTGTGGAGCAGTGTGGCGGCTGATCCCGCTGAGGTGGGACGACGGAGCGGGGGAGAGGCCTCAGCCCTCCCCCACGGAGTGAGCGGGGCCGGGTGGTGCGGGCATCGCGGCGCGCAGCCGGCCGTGGTTAACCCTTCAGAGCGCGGGGGCGGGGGACCACCGGGGCGTACAGGGCCGGCGATGGGGCGGGGTGCCGGCCGGCGGGGATGGACGCACGCGCAGGTGGGCGGGCTCCTCACCCCCACCCTTACCCATGGAGCGGCGGAGGGCCTGAACCCCACCTGGGCCCCGGTCAAAGTCCAATCGGATTGGGGGAGCGGGGCCGCGGAGCTAGCTCCTCACCCTCCCCACCCTGCACCCAGTCCGGACCACAGTCTGTTTGGATAGTGGAGTGGAATAAGGAATTCGGAGTTCCAATTATGTAATTATGTAATTTATTGGTGGGGCACGCTGCGCCTAGCACTATTCCTGCAGTGGATCGGTAGCGCCTGAGTGTATAATTTGCAGCCCCTTTCATTAATCAAACACCTTTTAACTGGCCATTGGCTGGGTCATGGATTTCATCAGTTTTCCATGAATTATGTTAACCTTTTCCACTTGATCCCCTCAGATAGCTTAGGGAACGCGTCTCCCATAATCCCAGGAAAAACGGATGACCTCGCTGGGTGGTTTCGGGTTTGCACCAGCCTTGAGCCAGTCCCGACAGGGAGCAGGACTTGACCTTCTGCAGTGGCGAAGGGCCACTGGTACATTTCACCCCGTATCCTCGTCTCACCCCTGTATGTTCCTAGCCGAGGTCTGCACTGTAGCTTATATGCCTGTTCAGGGGAACAGATTCTCTGTTTTTCAGCGATGGGCAGCCATTCCTTATCAGAGTTCTTGGTCACGTTTCGGGAATATTGAAGGTCTGGGGGGCTTTTGGAGAGCTGGGAACACAGAAGGTGACCACATTCGCTAACTTGCCTTAAAGCCCTATCTAAGGTCCGGTGTAAACGCAATGTGGGCTGCTTAGATACTGCCTATCAATCCAAGCATTCTGCCTCTGTTCTTATCCTGTTGATTTCTTTACTTCGTAGTGTGTATACTGTTGTTCACTATAGGGACCCAAAAGGGCTTACAAAGCACTTTAGGACGACCCGAAAGCTTATTGGGAATCGGCAAACTGGTACAGTATGGCCAACTGCATAAGAACATGAGATGGGCCATGCTGGATTAGGCCTAAGGCCCATCTAGTCCAGCTTCCTGTATCTCCCAGTGGCCCCGACGGATGTGTTTGGGGAGCGCGTGAGACTAGATATCGGGCTATTGATACCACTTCCCTGCACCTGGCCCTTAAAGTACCTTGGTTCTAAAGCCTGGAAATCACACATCTCCATCATGGGCTGAGACCTGTGACGGAAGTTCCCCCAGGAATCTGTCCAATCCCCCTTTTGAAGGGAGAGCTAGGTTGGATCGCGCTAAAGGCACACCTAATTCAGCTAGCAGTTTCCTATAGCTCACAGCGGCTCCGCCAGATGCATTTGGGAGGGCAGGAGACTAGATAGCCGTCTCCTGCTGCCACTCCCCAGAGTACGCGTCCCCGTCAGGGTTTGTAACCCGTGAGGGACCTTTCACCCAGGATCCGCCCAACCCCCTTCTGGGGGCATCTTGGCCAGACGCACTCACCACATCCTGTGGTGGGGAGTTCCGTAGACCTACCAAGCGCTGGGTGACAATCTGTTGGCTTTTGTCAGTTCTGACTCTCCAACCCTCCAGCGGAGTGTCCCCTAGTTCTGGTATTTTGGGAGGGGGAGAGGACCTGCCCGCTATTCATGGTACTCATCTTCCGAGGGGCCGTGCCCGAGCAGGACACAGGCCCAGCCAGTCCAGCTTGCTATAGCGCATAAGTGGCCACGCCAGAGGCCGCTGGGAGCACCTGAGACTTGATACCGGTATCCTGATACCTCTCCCATGCATCTGGCCCTTGGGGTACCCTGGATTCAACATCATGGTCCGAAGTAACCTGGTGGGAAGTGCCCGGGTTTCCCCGTCAAGTGAATGTGACAGCAGTGAGACAGCCCCCCCCCATAGCTAGCCCAACACAGGGCAAGGGTCGCAGGCGACGAGTGATGCCACCCCTTGGTACACGGGGAGGCTAGCCCTAAAGTGGGGGTGGACACCGGAGCCCAGCTGGGCCCAACTCTCTAGACAGGAGCGCGTCCCACATGTGCATGTCGACGGGAGCAGTGGGAGGCCTTGATTCATGATACGCCGTCTCGTTTACAGGGCCTGAGCAGAGGAAAGTATCCGGGGCCAGCCGGTGGGTCCAGCGCCCACGTCCGACCCCACAGAACGAAGACGAGGAGGATGCCCGGACAGTGGAATCAGGGGAAGCCCCTGAGGCCGGCTACGGAGAGCACAGCACTCAGTGAGTTGATGTGCACACATGACGCCGCGCCCACTATCGCTTGGCTTTGGCCGGGGGGTAGTTTCCGGGCCAATAGTCGCCCGGTGCAGGGAGCAACTCGGGCGCCACCTGCCCAGCTGCCAGTGGCCAGGCCTCCGGGAAGATGATCCCATAGTGGATGTCCGGCTGGCGCTCCCACAGGAGGGGCTGAGACCGGCCCGAATGACACTTGCCTTGGGGCGGCCCAAGACAGCACCAACCACCTCTGCTAGGATTCCCCCCAAGGGGAGCACCTGGCCAGTTGCCGAGCTGGTCTGTGATCGGCCGTATGGCAGAGGTAATGGCACCACGGCCAGGGATGGGGGGCAGCCCTGGGCTACCCTGGGGTAGCAGTGGCCGCCATGCCATATGGCGGCTACGCCTCCTTATTGGGGCACCATTGGCCAGGTCCGCTAGGGAGAAAAGCTAGCGGGGGGCATTGATAAACATCCTCAGCTTGCTAGAGCGGGAGCTGGAGATCAAGGAATGGAGTGGGGAGGAACCACAAGTCAGGGAGCGCAGGCGCAGGACATAGCCGCTCGCTCCTGGGCGATATAGAGGCCAGCATACTTGGATTTTATGTCTTTGACCTGGCAGGCAGACACATGGGGGCCCCGACGATGCTTAGGGATCGCGGTATTATACGCAGGCTGGGAGGTATTTTCCTGGCCATACCGGGCTTCCGTACGACAGGGGATTTTGTCGCAGGGGGGGCACGGGGCCCCTACATCCGCTGCGAGGAACCACTGCCACCCATTGGCAGCAGTGCTGGACCACAGCTAGGCTGATACTGCCCCTGGACGGGGCGGTGGGGGGGCAAGGACAGCATCCCAAGGAAGTCTGTGGGGGCCGTATCCACGCCCCCTTCTAGGAGCCACCAGCATCATACTTGCGGGGTCCTCAATGGCCCCATTCCCCGGAGGACTTTGAGGGGATAGGGTTCTGATGCCAGCGCCGGTTGTATGCCGGCTGGGCCCTCACAGGGGTGGGAGTACATGGCCTTTCGAGTCACACAGGGCCTGGACTAGCGTCCCCCACGCCCACGGGGCACCTTTGGCGATTTTTGGTCTACCTGCTTCACAGGGGCTGGCCGCAAGTTCCTTGAAGGGGTAGTTGTCCGCCAACGGCGGCGGCGGTGGGCCAGGAGTTGTCCCCATTCGCCAGCCGGGTGGGGGGCCTCGCCATCTTGGACAGATGCGTGCGGCCGTTGCCGGCACTTTAACGTGTTATCCTGTTTTCCCAGGAGCGGAAGGCTGCCCAGGGCGGGCAAGAATGAGTATGGTGGGTCACAGCTCCGGGTACCAGGCCGGGAACGGCGCACGGAGTACACACGGGCAACCTGCAGTTGTGGGGAATGAGGGGAGCGGGGTGGATCGAGTGCCCGGAATAGCTACGGCTGCGGCTGGGGGCATCTACACAGACGTTCCCTGGACTCGCTCGGGGAGAGAGGATTTGACCAGGCAAATTGGTGAGTCCCTAAGTCTCATGTGGGGGTGACCTGGTGCCTGAGGGGGACCGGTTCACGGCCTGCAGGGTGCTCCGGGTAGTGATGACTCTGCGCCAGGTTGGGAGAGCTAATGGTGACCCACACACAAAACGGACCCACTCCTGAAGTGGGGGTAAACCAAGTGGTTGGTCGGGAGGTCTGCCGGGTTTGTGGGGCAGTTATGGGCCACCCGGAGATCAATGGACGCAGGACGGAGCCATGTGGGCCGGACAGTGCATGCCTGACGGACACGGGCACCGAGTAGTCCCTGCTGGAGGGGAGGAGGGGCCAGGCTATGGAAGTGGTTATTTAATGGGTGACCGGGGCCATAGCAAGGCTAGGCCCTCGGCAGTGGCGGCTAAAAGCTGAGGGAGGGCACCGGAGAGCATAGAATTAACAGCTGAACACAAACCTCCTCATCCACAGCACCGCGGGCCAAGAGGTCTCGGTGCTGGGGGTGGGAGAGAGGAAACGCCTCCCTGCCCTGGGAATCTCCCAGATGGGTGACAGAAGGGGCACGGAGGATCAAATAAAGGAACCGGCCTGGGTGCTGCTGTAGGAAGACTGCACCACCCGGGGTTAGTGGCTCGCCCAATGCGGCCCGGTTGGAGGGGTCCCGGAGACCCCGGGGTTCCAACCAAGCTATGGATGCCTGGCCCCTCCTGTTGTTGTTGATGATGTTTGGATATATGTGTTAATAAAGTGTGGCCCAGTTACCCCCAACATACTGTCTCGCCTGGTCATTTCGAGTGGGGGGGCAATGAACGCTCCGCGGGTGGCTTGTCCGCCTGCGGAGCAGATTTGCCCTCGCGAGAATGGCGAGGGGCGAGACAGGGCTTCAAGTCTTGGGAAGAGGGGAGGAGCGCCCTATAAAGGGCGGCTCCTCCCCCCAGGTGCCAGCCAGTTTCTTTCCGGCGTTCGGTAGGGAAGACCTCCGAACGCCGGCTGCGCATCGGGCGCCACGAGGCAGGCGCCATCTTGAAGGCCGCAGCGGCGGCAGAAACGGTGGGGAGGCTCCGCTCCTGGTCGGGCCTAGCAGAAGCAGTTCCCCACCCACCCTCCGCGTTAGGGCTAGTGTGAGTCTGACTGGTCGCCAAGATTTGGGGCCGGATAGGAATTTTTGACCCGCTCTCTGGATTGGCTATTGAGGGCGGGGATTTTTCGCCTATCCCACACTGGTTCCTTGGAGTTAACAGTTTGAGTCAAGTACACACCGGTCACACTATGGCGGCTAAAAGCTGAGGGAGGGCACCGGCGAGCATAGAATTAACAGCTGAACACAAACCTCCTCATCCACAGCACCGCGGGCCAAGAGGTCTCGGTGCTGGGGGTGGGAGAGAGGAAACGCCTCCCTGCCCTGGGAATCTCCCAGATGGGTGACAGAAGGGGCACGGAGGATCAAATAAAGGAACCGGCCTGGGTGCTGCTGTAGGAAGACTGCACCACCCGGGGGTTAGTGGCTCGCCCAATGCGGCCCGGTTGGAGGGGTCCCGGGAGACCCCGGGGTTCCAACCAAGCTATGGATGCCTGGCCCCTCCTGTTGTTGTTGATGATGTTTGGATATATGTGTTAATAAAGTGTGGCCCAGTTACCCCCAACATACTGTCTCGCCTGGTCATTTCGAGTGGGGGGGCAATTATGCTTCGCATTATTCATCCATTCTACCTTAATAAACATGCTTGCCAAAATTGTTGTTGTGAGTTTTTCAGGCTGTTTGGCCATGTTCCAGAACACGGCCAAACAGCCTGAAAAACTCACAACAACTATCAGATCCCGGCCGTGAAAGCCTTGCTAAAATTGTTGCACAGTTACATTAAAGGTGTAAATTTCATCAACATATTGCTGTAAGTCAAGATATCTCTGAAAACATTATCTATTATATACTGTGTTGTATGGCACGGAGTGTAGCATCTAGTGCCTACAAAGATTTCTTAACTTACAGCATTTCACTGCTACAAATTACACCGTTTGATACAAAGTATCATAGAATACCTGCTTTGTTCTTTGTTTTATTTTCTTACTGGTCCAATAAAAGTATCACCAGTTCTTGCATTCATATTGCAGCCTTTTCCTAGATTTTCTGTGAAGGTATCTATGGTGACCATGCAGTGCAAATCATTAAATGCTTTAAAAGAAAGAAAGAGAGAGGTTTGTGGCCATTCATCAGAAGAAGAAAAGAAAAATAAAGATTTCCTTACAGACCAGTACTTATTTTATTGAACACTAATGTAGTTGGCCATTGGTTTAAAAACAGTATTAGCAACAGAACATCATATATAGTCTATGGTCTAGTGTACTCATTGACACTGCCCCCCTAAACTGAATATGACTATCACAAATCATAATCATCCACTACAAATGGTGATTTTGTACCTCTCCAAAATAGTCTGCAGGTCAATAATGACATTAAGCATGGATTTACTTGGTAAACTTTTATGAAGCATCAGCAATCAAACAGGAATTTTTAGTAATCTGGCAAACATTAAGTGCTGACAAAAAAGTTGGAGCATCTAGTCCCAGATCATTAATAAATTCATTCATCTTGTCTGCCTCCTGGGGTAAAAGTGGAAGATCATCCCTGTGTACGTAGTTCACAAGAAAATACTGACAGTCCTGCTTCACATGGGGCTTTTTATCTGGCAGAGTTTAAAGAAATTTTACAATTATTTGAAAGTATTTGTACAAGTAGTAAGGCAGAGGGATACAGTCCATGTTGAGAACAACAGAATTAAGATAAGACTTAAACAAAACTCAGAACTCCTTGGGTTTTTCCCTCTCTTTACATTTACTGAGAGACCCCACCACACACTTTAATGTGTTCATTAGAGACATGCACTGCCATCACCCAAATGCATAAATATGCCCTAAGCGCATCTGATCTCGCCTGATTTCGTAAGCTAAGCAGGGTCAGGCCTGTTTAGTACTTGGATGGGCGAGCACCAGGGAATACCAGGTGCTGTAGGTGCCTGGAGTAGGAACTGGCAAACCATTCCAGTACTCCTGCCAAGAAAACTCCATGGACATGGGGTCATGGAAAGTCCGTCATGACTGTGGGCTGGGTCAGTGCTTTTTTTTTTAAAAAGTAAGTGCCAGCCAGCTAGATCGTGGGCCAGGTTGGCACTTTTTATTTATTTATTTATTTATTTATTTATTTATTTATTTATTTATTTATTTATTTATTTAAGCACCAGCCAGCATTTTTTAATTTTTTAATATATTCTTTATTTTTCTAAGTGCTGGCCTGCTGGCCTGCAAGCCAGGTCGGCACTTTTTAATCCAGCTCACCTGCAGGCTGGGTCAGCACTTTTTAAAATTATAATTATTATTATTTTATTTATGCACTGGCCTGCTGGCCGGGTTGGCGCCTTTTTAATTTTATTATTTTATTATTTTATTATTTATTTAACTGTCAGTGAGCTGGCTCATGGGTTGGGTTGGCACTTTAAAAATTATTATTATTAATTAATTAATTTAATTGCCGGCCAGCTGGCCCATTTATTCATTTATTATTTATTTATTTAAGCACCGGACAGCCAGCTCGCAAGTCAGGTCAGCGCTTTTTAAGTTTTTTGTTTTTTTAACTTAAGCGTTGGCCAGCTGGCCCATGGACTGGGTAGGCACTTATTTTTTTATTAAAGTACCAGCCAGCAGGCTTGCAGGCTGGGTCAATGTTTTAATTTTTTAAAATTTTATTTTATTTTTACTTAAGCACCAGCCAGCTGGTCTGCAGGCCAAATCAGCCATTTTTTATTTTTTATTTTTTATTTACATTTTGCTTAAGCACCGATCAGCTGTAGCGCGGGCTGATCGGCACTTTTTCTTTTGCCAGAGGGCGCCTTGGAAGCCCTCCCTGCGGGGGCTGGTCAACAAAAGTAGTGAGTCCCAGGCCCGGCGGCAGCCGGCAACATCAGGTAGGAGAAGATGCTGGATGGGGGAACAAAAAATGAAATGAAATGAAATGAAAATTTCTGTTTCCTTTCATTTTGTTTTTCTTTGAGGGGGCAGTTTGTTATTAGTTTTGTTACCTAATGAAACAATTAATGAATAATGAAACAAATAAAAATTGATTCTGTACCCATCTCTATGAGCTAGTTACACTGTGGTGTGTATGTGTCCATGCGCAAATGAGTGCTTGCATTTCTATATAGGGTTTGAGTGTTTATCTGTAGGACACTATGTTTTCCTGCCCCACCCATCGCCTTTTGGTTTCCCTTCTCTCATTTGTTTGGTTATGTCCCTTACAGCACTCATAATTAGAGATGGGCACGACTTGGCAAAATTCTCATTTCCATTTCCGTTCCTCGTTTCCGTTACGCAACGGAAACGGAAACGACAATTACTCCACCAGAACTCGAACTCGAACCGAAAAAAGATAAATTGGGTCTGATTTGTCGTTGTCGTTCCTGGCATTGCAGCGATCGCGCAATGCCAAGCGGCACAGAAAAAAAGTTTTAAAAATAAAAACAACCCGATTCCTGGCCAAAAAAGCAGGCGAAAATATGCCTGCCTGAGTGAGGGCACCTACCAGAGGGGTGGTTTCTGGGGGGAGGGGTCCCCGGCCTCCCCCCCTCTCCTGTCCTGGGCTGCTCTGGTGGGGGGCATCCTCTTCATCTCGCCAACTCGCCATGCCATGTGGTGCGGGCGGGGGATCCAAAATGGGGTGACCGCAATATTTATTTTGAAATCGTGGTCCAAAAACACACCAAAGCACCACAGAAACATGCAAAAATAGCTATTTTAAAACTGCCTGAATTTTTACAGTAGCAGCAGTGGGTTTTTCTTGCAACAAAACGTCTCCATTGATTTTATTTTATTTTATTTTATTTTTATTTTTTTAAACCTGCACAATGATGGGCTGGCCATGGGAATGGACCATGCAAATTTTGGAGCCATTCCACCAACTGCATGGCCACTTGGCCAGGTTTTGACTGAGACTTCTGGGATGTGCCAGTCGGGCATAAAAAGCCCACTAACCCTAGCCCAAACCAGAACCCTAACCCTAACCCTAACCCATACGCCAGTACACTGTCCTTCTTAGTGGGTCAGAGAGGCACCCAGAGGTGCACCCCACTAACTCATCCTAACCTTACCCGTAACCCTAAGCCTAGCCCTTGCGCTAACCCTAACCCTAAGCCAGATCTGTGTACTCGCATTGCACTACAGCAAGTACACTTCTCTTCTTAGTGAGTCAGAGGGCGCCCATAGGGGTCCTCTCTCACTTTGTTCCTCCTCCCCATCCCCGGCCCAAGTGCACCATATGCCACAGTGAGTCACAGTTGAGGCACCCGAAAGAGAGGTGCCTCTGCCTGCCACTGCAACTTGGTATGCATATCCAATTGGCTATGCGTACCCTTTTGTAGCAGGCCAGAGGAGTCACCCACCCCAGAGAGGTGCCTCCAGGAGCCCGCTTTCCCTTCATAGCGGGCCAGAGGAGGCACCCCCCCAGATAGGTGCCTCCAGGAGCCCTCTTTCCCTTCATAGCGGGCCAGAGGAGGCACCCACCCCAGAGAGGTGCCTCCAGGAGCCCGCTACCCCCCTAAACCAGTACTAATGACAGACGAAAAAATGACAAACGAAACGACAAATTTTTGAAAAATTTCGCGACAAACGGAAACGAGCCGAAACGGGCCGGCTCCTACACACGACAACTCGAAACGTCATTTTTCCTGGTCGTGCCCATCTCTACTCATAATAGTTGTCTCCAGCTTTATTGTCTCTTGCAATGCCTGGGCTAGAGTCAGTCAAATAATTCTGCCATAAATAATTTTGATGGCACTGTGTATCTCCCCACCTCTTTGTCTTGTATTATTTGGGGTTAATGATAAAGCATTCTGCTTTAATACCAAATGTACAATAATACATTGAAACCAAGCCTCCTATATTTGTCCTTAAATGCCGAGGTCAATCGTCAAACTTTAACTTGGCATAAGAATAGACCAATTTTGTCCCAGCTGTGCCTCCAAAGGGAGGGCATTCCAGAGATCAGGACACTATAGCCAATCATGCTCTCTGCAAGGAAGGTCTGAAACATTCGGAATCATTCTCCTGGATTTTTCATTTGGGAGTATGTGCTTTTGGAAATGGGGATCAATGTGGTGTTGCCAGAAGGCAATCCCCAGGCTCTGGGCAGTGCCCTTCAGCCATCCTTTCATCAGAAAACTATAACAAATGATGCCTGGCAGAACAAACTGTCCACCTAATGTCTTTTCTAAATCCTCTCTTCCCTCTGATAGGGAAGAGGGGGAGATAACTTGCACCTGATCACTTATCAGAGATAGAGGCAAGAGGGAAACAGACCAGATGGGTTCCTTCTGTGGGCCATATTAGACCAACATGCTAGAGCTTCCCCTTTCCTGATCAAAAATAGATGCACTGACATAATATCCTTCTGCTTAAATGTTCTTGGATAACTACCCTGTTACTGCAAATGTCCTTGGATAAACTACTTTGATAAATGCATTGGCATCACATCCTTATGCAAAAATATTCTTTCACAACTACCTTGTTACTGCAAGAAGACCAGCAAATGTCTTTAAACCCTGAGTCATGGTAACCTTGATGAAATTCAAAAATGCTCATCTTTTCATTTTTTTAACATAGTGAACAGAAATCCTGAGGTACACTGACTTTGGCTTTTAAAAGGAAAAAAGAATGCAATGACAAAAAGCCAACTGAGCACAAGGAAACTTCTCTTGGCCTTTTACATTTTGATTTGAGCACATGAAAATTGCTCTCAAACAGGCGAAAGTTCCAATGCACTCCTCAGAAACCCTTTTGATAGCTACACATCAACGAGCCATGAAATAATACATGCGGTATCACCTGTTATGCAAAGTGAGAGAGAAGAAAATATTCTGAACCGTGTATATTCTTCAGGATAAAGGCAAGTGCCAGCTCTCTCCTCTTACACTGTCAAAAATGATAATGGCATCAAGATAGCGTGGATTTAAATGTGAATCTGTTTAATATATGTAACCAACCTAAGGTAGCTGTAGATAAATCTGCACATGAACCAACCTATCTTGGAAGCATCTAACAAACATATCTTTTAAACTTTCAGAAAGGTGAATAAGTGGGATGGTGAGGTGACTGATGGATAGGCCTTCAAATATTTGCTCCTGACACCAGTTTAATAGAATTCATGCCATCTCATACATTTAGAAAGCAGCAGTTAAGAGCATGCTTAAAAAGCCTGATTTTTTTCCTAAGTCTAGTAAACCAGCTCAGTAGAGCTTTGTTGTAATTAACTTCCTTCTTGGGAAGCTTCCTGCTTATATGCAAATATTCCTTCATCCTATAAGTAACAGTAAATTTAGAAAAGTGAAAAATCTATCAGGGCCGATTTCATTTCATTTTTTCAAATATCATCCCACCTTTTCCTTTGTTTTATATTGAGGCAGATTTCTTAGTTTTATTTCCAGCATCTTTTCACATACCCTTTTTATTTGCATTTTTATTTCCACATATGCTTAATGTCTGCATTTACTTACACATTTCACTGAATGATCTTTTTCCCACTGAGTTTTGTGTACATTTTAGCCCTTTCCATTTTAATATGTGCACATTATTTTGTGCACAGTTTATTTCTCTAAAACACGCCTTAAACCTCACAAACGTGTTCAGATCAGTGCTGGAGTTCTTCAGCTAAGAGTGTCTGTTCTCTCAATAAATCAAAGAAAATATGGGAAGAATTCATTGAAAGCATCAAGTCTAACATTCTTTTCTATCCCTGTTCATGTTATCCTGATCAGATATACTTATGATATCTATTACAGAAGTATATTCTTGCTAGAGGTCTTTTTACCATCCGCATATAGTAGGATGTTCCAGAAATAGCTACCCTGGGCCTTGTTCCCACAGGATTGGAGAGCACTGATTGCTTAGGGAAATATAAATGAATTGTGAAGGCTCTTTTCTTTGAAATCTGGGCCTCTTCAGAAGACTTGGTGACAATGGAAAGGTGACATTGGCATGCTGCATTTTCTCCATTTCTCCATTTTCACTAAGAAATATGCCAATGTTCTTGAAGCATTGCTTACTTCAAGAATATTGGCAAGTACCTGAGTAGCAGGGCTACTATCTTTGTGAGGAGTGAAAGTCAATTTCACTCCCCCACACTGCATTTCTTTACTCTCAACTTCTTTCTGTCATGAATGGAAAGATTCTTAGGACTTTCCATATATATATAATGCCTGCTCCTTAATCATTGGATTCTTCTTATCTGGTGGGTTAGCTATGAAGACTGCAGCAGGGATCACCTATACCAGTGATGGCGAACCTTTTAGAGACCTAGTGCCCAAACTGCAATTCAAAACCCACTAATTTTTTTTTTTGCAAAGTGCCAATACAGTAATTTAACCTGAATACAGGTGGCTGTGAAGGGATGATGTCGGGTGCCCACAGAAAGGGCTCCAAGTACCACTTTTGGCACCCGTGCCATAGGTTCGCCATCACTGACCTATACAGTACTTTTGAATACCTGCTAGTAACACCAATATGCTACATCATAGTCACCAAGTAACACATGTACAAGCCCTAGTTTCCCCTTCAAATTTCATTTAGAAAGGCACTATTTCCACTGTGAAACACAGAAGGGATATGAATTTGAACCAAAGCAAATAAATAAATCATTCCATACTCTCAGCCTACTGCTTCATCAGTGAGTCATCTTTAAAGCTGGGCTTCTCCAAGCAAATATGTAACTTGAGTGACTGTATAAGTATCTGTACTCTATAAGGCTAGTAGGCAAATTCATCAACAGTCAATTACCCAGAGAGTAGAAGCTTAGCAGCTGTGAATTACTGAGCTATAATTCTTTCCCAGTAATGTGTTAGTGACACTGAAAACCTCAGGAGTGAAGCTGGATTGTTCTGTGCGCATAGCTGTGGTAATATGACAGCTGCCCTTGTTCCAGTTTTCTTTGTTTGTAAATAGACATGGGCATGACTTGGCGAAATTGTCGTTTCCGTTTTCGGATATTGTTTCCATTACGTAATGGAAACGGTAATGACAATTAAGCTGTCAGAACTCAAACTCGAACCGAAAAAAGAAAAATTTGGTCTGATTTGTCGTTGTCATTCCTGGCATCGCGCGGCGATCGCGCGATGCCAAGCGGCACAGAAAAAAGGTTTTAAAAATAAAAAAACCCGATTTCCGGCCAAAAAAGCAGGCGAAAATATGCCTGACTGAGGGCACCTACCAGAGGGGTGGTTTCTGCGGGGGGGGGTCCCCAGCCTTCCCCCCCTCCTGTCCTGGGCTGCTGGTACCGGGCTGGTAAGGGGCATCCTCGGCATCTCCATTTGCCATGCGGTGCGGGGGGATCCAAAATGGCGTCCACAATATTTTTTTTGAAATTGTGGTCCAAAAAACCACCAAAGCACCACAGAAACATGCGAAAATTAGCTATTTTAAATGCTTGAATTTTTACAGTAGCAGCAGTGGGTTTTTTATAGCAGTAAAAGGTAGCACTGATTTTATTTTATTTTATTTTTATTTTTATTTTTTTTACACCTGCGCAATGATGGGCTGGCCATGGGATGGGACCATGTAAATTTTTGGACCCATTCTACCAATCGCATGGCCAGGTTTTGACTGACACTTCTGGATATGCAAGAGGGCATAAAAAGCCGAGGCACTCCCAGAAGAGTCGCAGTCCAGGCTTGGATATGGGTGGGAGAGGGCTGTGTGTAGCTGGCTGCTGTGCTAGACTAGTTTCGATTTCGCGGAGCCTTTAGATTTCAGTTAGGCAGGCAGGGAGGGAATTGATTCAATTGAATTTTTAGGAAATAATAATAATTCCTTTCATTCTCTGTCTGCTGTGGGGAATAGCAACACAGTTTATTCTTGTTTATTCTCCTGCAGTTTGTTAGGATTTCTTTTCTGATAGTGCTTCAAAGGGGGGGAGGTTTGAGTGGGAGGGGAGGTGTGGATTTATTTTAAAAATTTCATTTGCTTGGTGGCAAGCCAAGGTCCTTTCATACCCTGCCTGCAGCTCTGCTGTGGGTGCACTGCCCACTTTGTTTGCAATAAAAATTGCAATTGCTTTATTCAATGCAGTCTTGTGCAGCAAGTCAGTTTAAAGTGTTTTCCGTCTGCTCTAGGTCATTGCGGGACCCGCGCCTGCTGCCCGTGCACCCGCCGCCTGCGCGCCTGCCCCTCCCCCTGCCGCTGCCACCGCCCGCCCATGCCCCCCCGCCACCCCACCCGCCGCCTAGGGCGCAAAAACACCTAGCGCCCGCGGGACGCCACTCGCTGGGACGTCAAATCGCACGAAATCACGGTGGTAATGACAAATGACAAATGATACGACGAAACGACAAATTTTTAAATTTTTTTGCGAAAAACGGAAATGAGCCGAAACGGACCCGTCCCAAAAAATGACAACTCAAAAAAAAATTCTGGTCGTGCCCATCTCTATTTGTAAAGTTTTTTTTTTTAATGCGCTAACATAAAGATTATTAAGGACTGTATCCATTCAGAACAATGGGTGGGTGAATGGTAAGCACCTTTTCTCAGCAGGGTAATTTGTGAATTACATGATTGTAAATGGGTAGGGCTTTTGTTTTGTCAAGTCAGGAAGAGACAAAGTGCAGCCCGGGTGCCCCATGTGCCCCCCCGGTGTTCTTTGAGGTATAGTTGGTCCTTTATGGCTTTTGGAATTCTCTATGAGCCCCGGCTTTGCCATAAGATGGCATTCTATTTCCCCAAGCCTCCAATACCCCAATTTCACAAAAGAAAAAAAAATCTAAATAGTTCAATAGTTTCAGTTTATGACTGCAGTGCCAGAGGTTGGGTGTTCAGTTCCCCACGATGCCTCCTTGAGAGGGGCTGGATTTGATGGCCCGTAGGGTCCCTTCTGGAGCAGCCTAGGCACCCTAAGCTCATCTGATCTCGCCTGATTTCGGAAGCTAAGCAGGGTCAGCCCTGGTTAGTACTTGGATGGGAGACCACCAGGGAATACCAGGTGCTGTCGGCGCCTAGATTAAGAACTGCAAACTACTCCACTATTCCTGCCAAGAAAACACCATGGACATGGGGTCACGAAGAGTCGGTCATGACTGTAACAACACATCACACACACACACACACACACACACACACACACACACACACACACACACACACACACACACACACACACACACACACACAAGGTCCCTTCCAGCTCTGCAATTCAAAGGTGGTGGTGATACTAGTGGTTAATAACTAAAATCAGGCAACTGTCCTCTTAATTTTTTTAAGGCCTGGTATGGCCCCTAGAAGGTCCTGGGGGTAGAAAAGTGACCAGCAGGGCCTCTGAGGTTCTCCACTCTTATTTTCAAGAGTATCATGAAATGCAAATGTCTAGCCAGAAAAGCATCTCTCACTTGACACAGTAGAAGCAGGGAACCTTTGGCATGCTTGATATTCTGTGTTTCAATACCCACAGTTCTCCCTCTTGGCCTCCTTGTCTGGGGAATTGATGTCAAAAATACTGGGAGAGCTAAGCTTCCTAATATCCACGTATATACCCTAGAAACCAAACTTCTGTTGCTCAACATCTCCTATTTTATAGGTAAAAAGGGAGCAGGGACCAAATATCTTATTGCCTAAATTGGAAGTGGAAGTGGGGTTGCATAAGCACCCCTCCCCACAACAGCCTCCCCACTATGTGACCAGTCATGTGACCCACTTTATAACCAGTGGTAGAAGAACTCATTCATGCCATTACCTACCCAATATATAGGCAATAGGCTGCTGGCCAGCACTTGAGTTTTTAAAATGATACTGTAGTGGAAGTTCTTTAACTGGATGGTAGAGTTTTTATAAGTGCTGTACAAGTCTCTAGACCAGGCATCCAGCACATCTGAAAGGGAAATCTACATTACAGTCCTGTATATTAAATCCATATACCATATCAGTGAAAGGGCCATTCATGGTTAGGTGCACTCTGTACACCCTGAATAGATGAAAAACCCAGGAAGTCCGTTGGCCCACAATGGGACTAATTAAGAGACCAAGCCTTGGCCAAAGACTGGCTTTGCTGTTCTGCCTCTATCTGCAAGGCCTCACTGGCCAGAGAACCTGCTGCACCACAACCATATCCCAGTCACAAGCCTGCACAAACCAGATGGCAGCACCAATATGCTACATTTAATCATCCACTGGGCTTCACCTGCTTCTCCCCAGAAGCGCCACCTGAAAAGTCACATGCTGTTCCTGCATAAGTGGAAATAACCATGCAGGTGGTGAACCAATTGTAGAGAGTGGCAGCCAACCTCCTCCTCAGAGTCAGAACAGCTAAGGGACAAGAGGCCAAGATAGTGGTTGACACCACCTTATCTAAGGCACATTGTTCCTGCCCCAGCCCAGTCACATGAGGAATATGCCAGCATTTCCCTTGCTGCTTGTCTCAATCTGGGCAAATAGCCCCTGGCATGCAGCTCCACACACTCATGGAAGTGAACCCTTCCTGATTCTCAAAATTGATGGTTGACGCTTTGAAAAAATAATAGGACAGCTACACTGTGGATTATATCTTCCTTCTGATTTACAGTGAGGAAACCAAGCAAATGCCATGTTTCTGTGCCAGCAAGAGATGAAATAACTTCTGTGTACTTAGCAATATTTTTTCATCATAAAAATGACACCAAAATTGATTTCTAATGCTTTTCGCTTTAACACAATACAGTATGGATGAATTTTAACTCATTTTTCTGTTCTCCCTTGATAAATGTCATTTCAACAATGTGTGGCAGATTACTGCATGACAGAAGTATAGGGGTATTGCTTACCCTGCATTAAAAGATGCCATCAGATATTTTGAAGGAAGCTTTTGCCAGCAGCATGATATTATTCCTCTTCCAATAATGCAGGAAGCTGTACTTATCCATGGCATGGACAGACAAATCCTGTTGGTTCAGGAGCAGTTTTGCCCCATCTTTGGGACCATCTGTACTCAAACCAGCTGCTCCTGGTGAAACTGGAAGGGACTGGAAATCCATTTCCAGTTTAGCCTCTGCTTTCCCCTTTAAAGCAGTCACACAAGGCCAAAGTATCTTGTTTGAAGATAACATCATGCATCTAATAGTTTCTGGGTATGTGTTTCTCAATTTTTAAAATGTTAAACATATAGTGCTTTGCCTTGCAAAGAAGCCTGCTGGGGGATTGTCTAATAAAGGCCTCCTTTCCTGCCTGCCAATAGGTGCCTGGCCTGTCATGTGCAGGGCAGGCAAAGGTGCCCAAATCACACAGCTTGTGAGTCTGTGTCTAGAATGAGGCCTTATCCCAGGGTTGTCCAAACTTTTTGCAAGGAGGGCCAGATTTGATGAGGTGAAAATGTGTGGGGGCTGACCTTTCAGCCACATTTGGTCCTCGGGCCGGACTTTGGACAAATCTCTAAAACATGCAAGGAGATGGGGAGGACGCTGCGGCAACGGAGCCGGGCGCAGGGAGGCTGGGCAGGTGGTTGGGGTGGTGGTGGACAGAGGCAGGGAGGGCAGGCAAACCGTAAAACTGCAAGCTGATGTCCCCATCCACTATGGGGAGGGGCCAGCTGGCAGGGATGTGTGACAGGCTGAGCCGGGGGAAGAGAGAGAAGGGGCTGTGGGCCACTCAAAATTTGAAAGTGTGCCACATTTGGCCCGCGGCCCTGACTTTGGACATGCCTGCCTTATCCTTCTGTTTCTCTTGGCAGGTCAGGAATCACTCTGTAAATAGAATCAGAGAGGAACAGAGCTGCACCACATTTCTCTTGACAATCAATACCACAGTTAGGAGATTTCACATTCCTAGCTAGAGGTGAACATTTAATTTTGGAAGGGGTCTGGTTCTAAAATGAAACACATCAGCACAGCTGGTGTTTGGAACTGGGACACACCCTCTAGAATGAAATCAACCACTGACTTACCTTGCTTTGGGTTGCGGGGCAAAATTTCAGTCAGGGAGAAGCCTCCGATGCATCATCTTTCCTCTCCCTGGTGTTGGCTAGTCAGACAGGGAGGTGGGATGATGCATGAACTGATTGGCCAGCGCCAGGGAGAAGGATATATTTTGCATATTCTGATCTTTGGGAAAGATGAGGAAGAAATTAAATTGATATGACCCAGCTTTCATAAGCTAAAATGTGAACCATCTTTCAGCTCTTGTGCAAATCAAAATATTTCAATTAAGTGTTTTGAGAAAAAATAAAAAATAAACCACTGTATAAAATGCATGTTAAGAAAACTTATGTCCTGAAATACATAATTGCAACAACTACACACTTTCTGTATACAACCTTGTAATGCACTCATTTTTGTTATGTTTGCTCAATCACTGGAGACAAGAGTTTGGAGGCTGTTTGAAGCTCTGGAAAAAATTGTTTTATGGAGATACGCTCTGGTCTGTACTCTAGGAAGTTGATGCACGAAACTGACTTATATTTTATAAGGACACTTTTAGATTGAGGTTTGGGTCTGGATAAACATGAACAGAATTGACCTGTGCTTTGTCAATGTGTCTTATGTGTCATCAGGTCATATCCAAATAACACTGACCATAGTAAGGTGTTCCAGAGATGTGATATGTACTTACAAGTTACTCTCTATTAATTACCATTGCTAGGCAGGGATTTGATCAACTAAACAGCCCAACTATACTGCTGTGGCTTTGTGTACTTAGTGGGTGCTTGCCCTAAAAATTACATCTACCTTTAACCGCTTTGTCTTGTCCCTTTCAAAGCTATTCTGAAATGCGACATTGGCCCTTTTCAGTCATTCAACTTAGATAGGGTCAAACTCCATATGGGGAAGATGAGTAGCAGAGCCTCACCCTCTATGTGGTAACTCATGTCAAGAAACTCTGTTACAAAGGGAAACTCTCCACAAAATCCAAAACCCTGACTACATGCAGAGGCAAGAAATAAGCTGCCTTTTTCAGATTATCACTCTCACCATGTAGAGTGATGATGGAGAAGAGCAGGCCTCACTTGCAACCTTTCCTCATAAATCTAGGTTATGAATATCATGAATAACTGAATAAGGATAGTATTTGAAAATAGAGACAACTACTCCGTAGCTTTATGCAACTGTATTTTATTCCTCAGCATATTGTGTTTGAAAAGTGAAGGTACTACACACCAAACAGCCCCTTTAGGTATGTGTAAAGTCAGGATGCTTCAGAACATGCTTTTATACTTAAGATTGGCCTGAAGCCAACCAAAGTTTTACAAAGCCATGTGAAGCTTAATAAGTTAGTATAATTGGACTGCAGTATCTGTAGGGGATCGTTTGCAAGGCCCTCTTCAGATCAAACACTATACATTAGGGATGGGCATAAAATGAAAAATGAAATGCTGTTTCATCGTGTCATTACGTAATGAAATGAAACAAAATTAAACGACATGAGGAAGCAGCATTTTGTTACAGATGAAACAAAATTGTGTTTTTGTTATTGTTGTTGAAATGAACCATTTCGTTCCATCTATAAGCCACTTGGGTTAGGGAAAAGTTTTTTTAAAAAAGCTCCAGGCTTTTAAAAAAAAGTTCTTTCTCTCCCCAAGCCACACCAGCTGATCAGCACAAGGGTGAGGAAAAAAGTCCCCCCCTCCACCCCAGCACTGAGCTACTGACAGGCGGGGCTTGGGGGTAGGGAAAAAAGTTTTTTTTTAAAGCCCAAGGGTTTTTTTTTAAAAAAGCATTTTTGTCCCTCTGCCACTTTTCAGCCCCCCCCCATGAACCATTTCGTTAGTGGTTTGTTTTGTATTATTATTTTTGAAAATATTCGTATGAACTGAAACAAAAAAAAGTTGGGGAAAGGAAAGAAAATGAAACAAAACATAATTTTTTTCATTTTGTGCCCATCCATACTATATATTTCATTGTTTCTGGGCCCTTCTTTTGGCCATTTCTGGTAAACACACCCTGGAAATATGTATAACTGCATGTTTCTGTTTAATATTTTTTTTAATTTAATCTTCTCAGGCAACGGATAAGTGAATCAGTAGATAGTGATCCCAGGGATAAGGGGTCCTACAGTATATAGATCCCCTGGATTCAACTCATAAGCATCTGGGTTTATGGTTGTTTCCCTTTGGTGAACAGTGTCATTGTGACAGTGACATTTATGTGTAGACAATTGAAATTTGTGACATGCATGATGGGAAGCCTCATTTGATATGCCAGTCTGTCATGGGCCCACAGTTCTAGGAGCTACTCATAGGGTCAGAGCTCTGCCATGTTGTGGTTTGATTCTTTGCCTGAAATTTTTGCTTCCCCAAAGTTTGGTTTCGTTGAGTATTTCACTTCTTCAAGCGTTTGGATATATGCAAGTGGAGTCAGGAGGAAATCTGACTGCACTCTATTATGAAAGAAAATAGCCCGGGTCTTTAGGGAAGCAGCAGACCTCTTCTAACAAATCACTTCAAAAGACACACTTTCAGAAGGCTTGCAGGATTATGCCCCCTGTGTGCACTGTCTGACGATTAATCAATAGGGCCTCTGACTTTGGAGCAAGAGACGGAGAGAGTTCAGACTCTTTGTGGCCGATACATTATTTGCTGCAGGTATATTTAGAACATAGTGAGGCATTTAATACTGTGCCTTGCATTTAAAACACTTGGCTAAACCCCAAATGGATAAAAATACCATTGCATGGATTAAAAAAAGTAACTGATACAGAACAATCATTTATGGTAAGGTCTTGATGTCAGGCAAAAAATTGAATGGTTTGCTTTAGGGGGGTCAGTGCACACAGAACATTATTTGATGTTTCCATTAATGGGCTTGAGGTAGGTGGGGCAGGGGGGATCACCTTTGATTAAATTTGCCCACAACAGCTAAATTGGAGGGAGCAGCAAACATGGAGATTGGAGGACATACACAAACGGTGGATGGCCCAGAGAGAACAAAATTATAATCAGTCCATTTCTGCCTGGTGAAAGATAAATGATGTTCTGTCCTGCATTTCAAAAATAATGCAAGTCTCTGAATAGCAGCATGTCAGTGAGAAAAGAAAATGTGGAACTGGCTTTTAAATACCAAGATAAATATACTGTACACTCACAGAATGATATTTTTTTTAAAAAAATTATTTATTGGATTTCTATGCCACCCATCTGACAGAGAGGTCACTCTGGGAGGATAAGCATTAGAAAAATGTCTCCCTCCAGAAAAAAATAGTAATCCCACAATAATGTACTGTAATATGGTACAGAAGCCTATTGCAAGGATGAAAATCTGGACTTCAAGTATTTCTAATGAGTGTGCTGTAAAGATTGCTCTACAGCATATTTGTTAACATGCTTGTGAGTCATATTTATAGACTCCTTTCTCTGTAGACTTTTCAAGGCAATGTCCACACCTCTGTTTTTCCACACATTTTTACCTCACAAACAAACATCTAAGGGAGATCAATCTAAGAGAAAGTGCCTGGCCTGGATTCAGAAGGAACCTGACTCTGGATTTCACAAATCTTAATCCTGCAGTGTAACCACTGTACTGCACTATCTTTCATTTTGTACTGTTATTGCAGTTTGCACACCAAAGAAATTGAAGTTGTAGCAGCAAAGTAGATAACCAGATATGATGGTTCAGTGAGGCAGTTTACAGAAGAAGGGCGAACCATTTCCTGATGCTGTGGGGGAGGTCTGGATATCAGAGAGACTCCAATGATTTTTAAAGATGCATGATACCATGGAATAGTAAAAGAAGTATTAAAAGTAGAAAAGGGGACGACCTACCAAAATGGTAGTTCATCAAAAGTGATGAACCACAAACCATGGATTTTGGCCCCTGGCAAACCACAAATCACTTTGTTGGTTCATTGGGCTTTAAGAAATCACACAAAATGGAGAAACAGTTATAAGGAATATTTAGGAATGTGCTTGACCTTAACCAATGAAGCAGAATCTCACTGAGAATCTGCACCAGTGTAAGTGATTTTTTTGTAAGTTGCTATGATGAATTGCTACTAAAATTAATGAGACCTGAACCTTCTCCTAAATTACATCTGCTCAGAGATCAGAAATGGAAGAATTTAGCCAGGGTAGATCTTGGGCTTTACTGAGAAGTTACTGATCTCTTTTTGCACCAAGCGCTGAACCTGGGGTCTTATTTTAATCTCCCCTTTCCTCAGTTCAAATTACTATCTTTTTAACCACATGAAAGTTAATTAGGATATGAAGGATCAATTGTGTTGTGTGTGATCTGGTGAAACTTCAGCTACCTCATAGTCATATCAGGCTCATGCCAATGATTTAGTCAATTTTTGCACATTTGGACAGAGATTGTACACTTGTATGCATAGACAACAAAAGAATATAGTACCCATCTTAGAACTGCAGAACTGGAAGGGACCCCATGGTTGATCGAGTCCAGTCCCTGACAAGGAGACACAGTCAGGAATCGAACTCCCAACCTCTGGTTCTATGACCAGAGTCCTAAACCACTGAGCTATACAGCATTGTTTTCTCCGAATCCCATAACAGATTTTCAATGCTTATTTGCATCAACGTCCTATTTTGCATTATCTTTCACAGTTATGTTCTTGCACCATCATCTCGCATTTCTCTTTTTCTATATTTTTCCATATTCAGAAACAGATCTTTTCAACATCACTGCTGCTCAGGGTAATTTGTTTAATTCAAAATTCACTGCTGATATATTCATTCATGTTTCCCTTGCAGTGATGATCTTTACAACATAAGCAAATTGCTGCTCCATCTGTTCCTGCAGTTCATTTTCTGGCTTCTTTCCCTAACACTCTGTTACACATCAGACTGTTTGCTAATTGGGTTTTGCGTGTACTACGTCTTCTGTGTCACTCACCTTCTTTGTGAACCAGCCACATGAATACCTTAGAAGTACAAAGCAAAGACAGAATTTATGAATACCAGTTCTGAGACTTTTTTTTATTCTGCAAATGCTACCATCACCCTTTTTGAAAAGTCAAACACTGTAGCTCCTGTGATATGGTCCTGCTCTGTAGACCTCCGAGTGGAGTTTCACAGATAAAAACATTAGATGTTAGCACATTGTCATCACAAGGAGAAAATGAGCCAAACTGAATGAGTTCATTGATCTTTCCCAAATCATGCCTCCCACATTATATTCAGATCAATAACCTCTTCTTCCACTTGAACATTGAAATCCCCAGTAATCAGCTGCACATCAGTTTAGAAGAGTATTAAAGACATACCGGTAGTTGATGAGAAATGCTGAAGTTCTATGGATTATTATACAGATACATACAACTCAGTCTTTAGGGCACTGAAACAGCCTGATTCTGAGCTGGAAAAAAAGGTTCTGTAAGCAATTGTAGTGAACTCAGGTTTCCAAATGGTGGTGTTCTAAACCGGCTAGGCAGTAGACATGGGCACGACTCGGCGAAATTGTCGTTTCTGTTTTCAGTTATTGTTTCCGTTACGTAACGGAAACGGTAACGATAATTAAGCCATCAGAACTCGAACTTGAACTGAAAAAAGAAAAATTTGGTCGGGTTTTTCGTTTCCGTTTGTGGCATCGCGGCGATCACGCAATGCAAAGCACAGAAAAAGTTTTTAAAAGATTTTTTAAAAACCCCAACTCCCGGCCAAAAAAGCAGGCGAAAATATGCCTGCCTGAGGCTTTGCCACCTACCAGAGGGGTGGTTTCTGCGGGGTCCCCAGCCATCCCCCCCCTCTTCTCCTGTCCTGGGCTGCTTGCACCAGGCTGGGGGCGGTCATCCTTGTCTTCTCGCCATGCCATGCGGTGGGGGGGGATCCAAAATGGCGACTGCAATTTTTCTTTTGAAATCGTGGTCAAAAAACTCACCAAATCACCACAGAAACATGTGAAATTTGTTTATTTTAAATGCCTGAATTTTAATAGTAGCAACAGTGGGTTTTTTATAGCAATAAAACGTCGTATTGATTTTGTTTTATTTTATTTTATTTTTTATTTTTTTAGACCTGCCCATTTGGGCTGGGCATGGGATGGGACCATGCAGATTGTTTGAACCATTCCACCAGTGGCATCGCCAGGTTTTTGACTGGCACTTCTGGATGTCTCGGAGGGCATAAAAAGCCGAGGCACCTTCCAGAAATTGCAGTCGGATGTATGGATGTGGTTGAGGGAGGAGGTCTGGCTGCTGGTGCTGGTGTGATCTGATCGAGATTGAGGAGGGAGGCTGGAGGCTTTAGGATTTAAGTTAGGCAGGCAGGGAGGGAATTGAATTTAGAAAATAATTTCTTTGATTCCCTGCAGCTTTGTCTGCTGAAGGGAATAGCATTTTATTCTTTATTTCTTCTCTGGCAGTTTGTGAGGATTTTTTTCTGATATTGGATAAAGGGGGAGGTTTGACTGGGAGTGGGAGGTGTGGATTTATTTTAAAAATATATTATAAACTACCATTTATTTTCTATTTTCCCAACTTCAATTTGCTTGCACACACACACATTTGGGGTGCAAGCCAAGAACAGAACCTGTATCCTAAGTGATATCCTAACTGCCCACTTGCCCGTCCGCCCGCGCCGCCACCCGCCTGCGGCCCACGCCACCGCCCACCCACTCACCCGCCCCCCGCCCCACCCCCCGCCTAGGGCGCAAAAACACCTAGCGCCGGCCCTGGTGGAAACGACAAATGACAAACAGAAACGACATGAAACAGACCCGTTCTGACAAACGAAAACTCAAAACGTCATTTTTTTTCTGGTTGTGCCCATGTCTACTAGGCAGGGATGGTTAGAACTTGGAGATTTCTTTTGCATACTCCAGGGATGATACCCATTTATTCCCAGTCGTTGCACTACAGAAATACAATACAGGTATTTTTATAGGTCATTCTTATCTGGTGAGATAATTGCTTGGAGGCAATAAGGATTAGTGCACATGATGGCTTCTTGCTTGGTATTAATTGCCCAGTAATCAACAACTACTGGCTCCAGGGCTCAAAAAGTATGAAAACCTCCACCTAACCTAGATGCAAAACTAAAACGAATCCCACTTGTTAGCCATGGCTAATTAAAGTTCCATTGATTTCAATGGCTTTATTCAAGGTAGGACTGACATGGAGATTTATTTTTATGTGTATTGCTGGGGTATAAATATGGTGAGATCTGGGAGGTAACACATCGTTAACACTGCTAGAATGATCAAACTTATAGATATGCTCACTCTGAAAGAGACTTGGAGTTCATGGTTGTATAGCTCAGCTCATCTTTATGAAACCAGATGTGCCGGTAGGTTTTTGAGCTGTGCGGAGCTTTCCCTCCCCCTTCTGAGCAGCTTGAAAGCTTGCTGCCATGCTGGAACAGCTGGTCCAATGAAAGTGATCATCTGAGCCATTTGGGATGCATTATACATTATCTCCCAGCAAACGGCCATTCCAGTCTTGCTGCATCTACTGTTATTAGGCTTGGACCTCGTCCAGATTTGGGGGAACTTGCCGGCTTGCTTTGTAGGCCCTTGGAACAATAATGGATGTGTGTTATGCCAGCCATAGAACCCACTTCAAGCTGCACCCTGGAATTTATCCTTGAGTGCCACCAAGGCATTGGTATAAGCACCTGCAAGAACAGTCGTGCTCAACAACTGCTCACTGTCTCATTTGTGCACTGTGTTTTGTTCTGAGATGAAACTAGAAACCTTTGGAAGCTTGAATCGCAGCTGCTGTTTGTGAACCTGTTACCTTGAATTATTCTCGCATGTTTACCAGAGGCATTGGGCTGCTTCCTAAAGACTTGGCTATGGATACTTGAGTACATAACACTTACATGGTTTTTCAAGGGTCCATGTTTATATATCTGCTGCAGCACTTTCACTTGGATCAAAATATGGCTTGACTGTAAAGGGGCATGTCCCAGTAAACACATGCACATATGCTTTGTAATGAACAGAAAGTATAAATGTTTTGTGTCCTGTACTTTCCTGTATGAATGTTTTCAGACTGTCCAAACTTTTACCCAGTGCATCATTTATATTCTTTTTCAAGTATTGAAAAGTTTGCCAGTTTAGCAAAAAGGCAGACATGGCATAAAGACTAGAGATGGGCACAAAATAAAAAACAAAATGTTGTTTTGTTGTTTCATTAAGTAACACATTACTTCATTAGGTAATGAAATGCATTTTGTTCCATTTTGTAAGAAACACCCCCCCAGAACAAAACAATTTGTCCAAGAAGAAATGGTAGGGGAGCTTCCTCTAGCTCTTCCCTGTAACCCCCTGAAATTTTTAAAGTTTTGGGGGTCAGAAGGCTAAGATATCAATCTCCAAAGGGGTTGCCCCTAAGAAAAAAATTGTTTATAATTGGATTCAAAACTACAGAAGCCAAGATGCGGGCAAGCAATTAGGGCTGCCACAGCTTGTCTTTTGATTCCAATTAGAAATATTTTTCCTACAGACACCCCCTTTGGAGCTTAATAACTCAGCCCCCTGAGCCCCAAACCTCTCCAAATTTTAGAGGCTTACCCAGAATTGGTTGAGGAAGCTAACCCTGCCATTTTCATTCTGAAATGTGGCTGCAATTCATATTTTAAAGTACTGTACATAATTATGTACTCAAAAATATGGATCACAGCCATGCCATGTTTTGGCATGGAAATGGCAGGATTTGCTTCCTCAAGCGATTCTAGGTAAGCCCCCAGAATTTGGAGAGGTTTAGGGTTCAGGTGGCTGAGTTATGAAGCTCCAAAGGGGTGCCCATCAGAAAATATCTTTCTAATTGGAACCAGAATCCAAGCTGCAGTGGCACTAATCCCTCACCCCCGGCTAGTCTTCAGATGTTCTGAATTCAATTAGAAAGATTTTTTCCTAGGGGCACCCCCTTTTGGAGATTAATATCTCAGCCCCCTGACCCCAAACTCACCTGACATTTTGGTCCTATAGGATTCAGGGGAGCAGAGCATTTCATTTCAAACTACTTTAAAAAATGTGTTACAAAAGAAACAAAATGAAACAAAATGCTACTTTTCTGTTTTGTGCCCATCTCTATTAAAGACATCTTTATCCCCACCCCCACTCCTGTGGGACAGATAGTGACTCTCTTCCTTGCTTTCTTTTTATTCATTTTTTATTCATTTTTCTGGAAGCACCTCTGTTAATGGAGGAAAGATTAAATGATTTTTATTCTGACAGCTATTTTATTTCATGCCCTGTCTAGGATGCTATGCCACATGTCCTTCGTGTCCTGTGTTTGAAAAAAAAATGTAATGTGTTAATCAGCTCTTAGGGTATCAGATAATTGCAGATGTATGATGTGACCCTTTTATTCTGATGTCAGCTATTTTATTTGGTCATTGTTTGGGGACTTTCCTGTTTTGTAGTGATTCTATGCCAAATGTTCCTTCCCGTGATGGGAAGGTACCTTGATATTTACTTTACCTCTCGATGGGCCAACCGCACTCATTGTTAACAGCCCCACTGAGAGGAGACACAAGAATCTGACACCTGCTCTTCATAATTGGAAAAATGATGTGCTTGAATGTTCGCAGTGCAGCTCATGCTGGCACTGGAACCTGCTGTCATCTTCCCAGGAATTGAACCTCAAGGATGTGGCCACAGGAGTCTCTTCATACAAGATGCACAAACATTTTGATAAGCATCTGCCATTGTTAATAGATAGGGATTGACTCAAACAAATATAAAATGCAAATTCCTATATTCTCCGTATGGGACCGTTAACGAATATGGCAATAAATGACACATTCAATTACAGCAAGTGAGCAAACTACCTATAAAAACCAAAGGGCATGCCAATCTAAAGTAGGCATCATAACTTCTGGGAAGAGAATAAAAGAGGCTAATCAGCTTGAATAATAATTTTAATTGTCTGGAGGATTTATTTCTTCAATCAGAGCCTGGCAAACAAAGACTAAGCTCTAAAGGTCTGTTAATATTTTTATACACTTAAAAAAACTAAAGAAAAGAAAAGCAATCCTAAGGCTGAATAGCTAGCAATGCCCCAATGTTCTGTGAAGCACTCTTTCAAATTAAAAATATTATTGAAGTTCTCTCAACCAAACATGGTCAATTATGGGAACATTTCATATTCATATTGCAAAAAAACTTCAGGAACAAAAATACTATTAAGAAGCTCAGCACATCCAGAATTTGTCACTGCTTGCGTCAGGGTGTCCATAGCTTGTGCCAGATGTGCTACAGTTGTTGAGATAATGGTTATTGAGATAGCTTGAGCATGGCTGGCTTTTGGGCATGGTAATTTGTCACCTCCCTGAGTTCTTCCCCTCCCTACTCCATCTTCACAATTCATAAGCTACCAGGGAGGTTGATACTCATAACTGAGAATCACCATAATTCCTGCAATGAGTGAGTTTGTGTAAAGGCCACAGAACGGCTCCCTTTTGGTTCATTCAAGCACATTGGGCCAAAGAAACTGCTATTGTGGTCAAGGGTGGTGAGAACTCATAGATCCTGTGGAATTGCTTTTCATGATATGATGGATGGGGGTTACAGAAAGACATTTCGTATGAAAGGCCATACTTCCCAGTACTGAGGACAATCTTTTCCAGCTTGTTTGGGGTTCTAAACAAGTATGAAAGAACCTGGTGATATTTTTTCATTCTAACTTTTATCTGAAGTGATTTAAAGTGATCTACTTGAAGGACAATTCATATTCCATTTAGACATTTATATAAAAAAATCCAGTTAGTCACATAGACCAAACTTACTGAATGGCTACATTTCTGTTGCTTAGTGCAGTAAGAGCTTCTTTACATACCTGTTTTGGAGGAGGCTATATTGGACTAAATCCTTTGCTAAGAGGCCCAATGTTCCTTTTGGACTTCCTCGACTTGCAACTTACTATGGTAAGCAACAGGATTTCAGTCAATGACTGGGCTTTTTTTTTTAGTTCAACACTTATTTAAATACACAAATCCCATTGAATGAATGGGTCTAGTTAGGGCTAGCAATTGAATGTAGCCCTTGCATTTAAGAGACACAATCAGCTGCTTGAGATTAGAATATTAATCATAGAATCATAGAATAAATGAGCTGGAAGGGTCCTGTATAGCCATCAAATCCAACCCCCTGCTCAGTGCAGGAATGCCAATCAAAGCAGATTTTGTTGTCCAATTTACTCCTTAAGTCAGGCATGTCCAAAGTCAGGCCCGTGGCCCGTTTTCAAATTCTGAGCAACCCGCAGCCTCTTCTCCCCACTGGCACAACCTGTCATGGATCCCCATCAGCTGGTCTCTCCCCATACTCAGGGCCAGCACTTCCATTAAGGCAAACTAGGCAGTTGCCTAGGGTGCTAAAATGGAGAGAGGGCACTGGCCAGCCTGCTGCCCCCCGCCGCTGGCCACCACCATCCATCCCCCCACCACCCGCCCGTCACCGTCCGCCCATCACTGTCCATCACTGTCTTCCCGCCACCCTCCGTGCCCATCACCATCCCCTGCCACCCTGATGAAAATAAAGGTGAAATAGGTAGACATTTAAACAATCTTAAGAACATTTCCTCTTTTCAATTCTGTCCAGTGGAATATTACAAAGTGTGTTCAGCAAGGAGCAGTTTAAGCTAGTACAACAACTTCAGCTTTAGGTACTTTGTAAAGCACAAAATAAAATAAAAAAAACCCTCAATTTCATACCTGTCATTCTTCCACCCACCCACCCACTTTTCTCTAGAAAATGCTATCATAAAAATAAAATACAAATTGATCAGTTTTGTTTGAGGATTTTGAATTATTTCTATGGTGTTGTATAACACAAAAGTCCATGGCACCATGTGGCGGTGAGAACTATGAGCCGTTTGCAACTGTGAATAAAAGCACTTAGCTTTGCCAGGTAAGGACCAAGTTGTAGGCTGTATATTATACCTTCAATGCAGGGGCTGTAAAAGCAATGTGCTGCCCCTTTGAAAACCTCTATGAGTCATAGCTCTTTTTAAAAAATACCCCTTTCCATATTTTTTCAAAACCAGAAGTGACTAGATTTCATTTCTGTGTTGGAGAGAAAGATAGAAATCCTACCAGCATCACAACATCAAGGCCCTGAGACTTACTATTGAGTAGAACTACTAGTCATATATGCTTCCAGGTGTAACAGTTGTTTACAGTAGTGCCTCGTAAGATGAATTTAATTTGTTCTACGGGTCAATTCATCTTACAAAAAAATTCATCTCAAGAGGCACGGTTTCCCATAGGAATGCATTGAAAGGAGGTAATGGATTAATAGGTTTTCAATGCATTCCTATGGGAAGGCTGTCTAAAAACCCCTCAAAAAAGGAACAGTGGGAGGCTGTCCCTACCCCACACCTGCAGCCAACAGACAGCTGTGTGAAGGATCTTTCAGCTGTCGGTGATTGAGGGGGTATCAGGCCTCACACACTCACACACAGATGAAGTCCAAGCTTTTACTGAGAACTCAGGATAAAGCACAGCACAAGCAGGTTCAGGGTTAACAGAGTCCAAATGCAGGTAGCAAAGAAACACTACCAAGTTTGATAGCTGAGCAAAATCCAGGATACAAAGTTCAAGATCAAAAACCGGTATGCAACAAATACTTACGCCAAATCCAAAGAGCAGGAGAATTCAGAGCCAAGACAAGGTCCAAAGTCAAGCCAAGCAGGAGACGGAGGTTCAGAAATCCAGGAACAAGACACATGGGTGAGGGCAAGCCTTAGCGACTTGTTGCTCCCACAAAGGTAGCCTGACCCCTGGATGCTTCATTTATGGTCCCAAGAGAGCACCACCCATCCCCGTAAACCCTCATTCTGCTAAAGCTATGGGTCATGTGAATGCAAATGCCTCCGAGTCTCCAATAGTTTATCTCTCCTCTGCTTAGCTGTGAGTCTTTGCTTTCTGTGGCTGACAGCAATCTGGGGAGGAGAGGACTCTCCTGAATCACTATCAGAGTCAGCTGCTAGAGGATCTGCAGAAACCACCATGGGTTCCTCTGACCTTAACTCCTCAGTGTCTGAGTCTGGCTCTGGCAGAGACCTAACAGGGGGCAGCCACCTCCTCTTCGCCGGTGACTCTGTGCCGAGACTCAGGTGCAGAGGAGGAGGAGGAGGAGGAGGCTTCTACCCTGTCTTTCCTTCACAGTAGCATCAAGGATCAATTGGTCCATGCTCTGATCACCAATTTAGGGCCAGAGCGCTCATGAAGAACATTAGAAAAAATCTCTAGTCAAACGACTAGAGCCTTTTTCTAATGTCACACCACAAGCACTCTGGCTGGGGCCACCCATTGATCTTTGCCCAGCCTGGGAAGCTGGCAAGGAAAGAGTTGATGGTGATCCACCACCACTGCTTTCCTTGCAAGCCTTCCAGCCTGGGCAAAGATCAATGTGTCCGTGCTCTGACCACCAAATTGGTGGGCAAAGCGGGGATCCAGAGATCCTCACCCAGCCTGGGCCGTTCCCTTGAAAACAGCTCAGGTTGGACGAGGATCAATGGTACCTTGTCCAATGAATGGAAACCATAGGGAAAAAAATTTGTCTGAGGAGTTTTTCCTATAGTGGGAAACTTCATTCATCTTATGAGTTTTTTTTGTCTTACAGGCCATTTGTCTTATGAGGTACCACTGTATTTCCTTTTGCAATGAGTTGGGGAGTTGGGATGGAGGGTTCAAGAGAAACGTAGGGATATGTGCATGTAAAACCAGACTCATGGCCACATATAGCCATCCAGCCAATGATTGCGCTACTGCTCTTGTGGAACCCTTTTCATCAGAACTCATACATAATGTTGATAAAGATGGGATATGGGTCTTGTGTTGTGAAGAAATCTGAGTTTGTTTTTAATGCAGCCACGGATTGAGACCTCCCTATGTTATCTGCTGCCAGAGTTCTCCAGCCTATTAATTAGTGCAGCCATATTCAGCAAATGGCACAGTCATGCCCCTACCTCACTGGTATGGGATCATTTGTGGTATACTGAAAAAATAAAGACTCGACTTAAGGGTTTACCTTTCCTTAATTTAAAGCAAGAATAACCCAGTGTGTGTGTGTTGTGTCATTACAGTTGTGACTGACTCTTCATGACTCCATGTCCATGGAGTTTTCTTGGCTGGAATACTGGAGTGGTTTGCCAGTCCCTACTCCAGACGCCAACAGCACCTGGTATTCCCTGGGTCCAGTTAAATGTCTCATGAAATTGATCAGTCTTGGTCGGAAGTCATAATTATCTTAATTTTCCAAACAAAGAAGAAGAAAAAGAATAAGAAAGAAAGAAATGGAAGGAGATGTTATGACAGAAGCATGTTTTTCTTGGGTAGCCCATTATAATGCAATGTAATTAGGTCAGTGCTTTTTGAGAAATATTTTCAGCATTAATTTGGGATCAAGCAAACTCCTCAGAGTACGAAAACCAAACACACAAGGTAAAGAGGGGACTTTGCCAGAACACTCAACATTCAAAACTTGTTTTCCATAGCATATTTAATGTTAAATTAACAGTCCTTAGAAGAAATTAATATTGGTGCACCTTATAAGAGGCACTTCATCTCCTTGATCCCTTTATGCAAAATTAATAGGCAGACCTCTAGAAAATGAGTCATTATTATCAGAGCCTGAGAAAACAAACATGTATGGTAAGAGGAGTTCTCCCCATCCACACCGCCCCCTGCCACATACTAAGAGAAGACAGCAGCAGCACAATCTAGTAGAGATGGGCACGACTCAAAAAAATGGTGTTTCGTTTGTCGTTTGTCGTTTAGGGGTTCCGTTTTGGTTCGTTTTCATTTTTTGTGAATTTTTTGCAAAACATTTTGTTTTCATTTCATTACGTAACGAAATGAAAAAACAAAAATGAAAACAAAAAATTGCTGTTTCGTTAGCATTCATTACAGTTCAGTGTATTTGCCACAACGAAAACGAAACGCACGACAAAATTTCTGTTGTTTCGGTTCGTTTCATTTCATTTTGGAGACAAAATCCTTTTTTTGTTTCGTTACGTAACGAAACGAAAAAATGAAAATGAAAACAAAAACGAAAAATTGCTCATTTCGTGCCCATCTGTACAATCTAGTGCTTATTTAGATAAAAATGAAACAGGTGATACCTTTAGGCTACTATAAAAATAACCGAAACATTGCTAATATTTTGAGGGTGAAACTCCCTTCCTCAGAGCAGTTCCAATAGGTTATAACGTGGCAAAAGATGGATTTACCAGGAGTTATTTCTTAAATGTAAGGTCCTTGGCAAGATGGGGGGGGGAGCCAGGCAGTTTACCTGAGGCACAGAGCTTGGATGTTCTTAGGCTGCATCAGAATTGAAGTGAGGGAGGTGTTTTAATTGTCCCAGTCCTTCCAAAGACATGTCACAGCTCTCACATACACACATTCACACCTCTCCTCAATGTGACTTGTCGAGGCCAAAAGCCCCTGCCTTGTCAGCGACGGGGTGGTGGTGGTGGTGCAGAATGCCCATGCATTTCATTTGAGGATTGGGATAAAATTTGGAAAAGTCCACTGAGTGTAGCCAACTGCCTGGCTTTTTTTTCCATCTTGCCAAGGACCTTACATCTAAGAAATAACTCCTGGCAAATCCATCTTTTGCCATGTTATAACCTATCAGTACTGCTCTGAGGAAGTGAGTCTCACCCTCGAAACATTAGCAAGGTTTTTGCTATTTTTATAGTAGCCTAAAGGTATCACCTGCTCCATTTTTGTATTTGATTTTTGTGTTGGCAACACAGCTCCTCAACTTGTTTGGCTTCAAATTAGATAAAAAGGAGATATCCACCAGGAAGCAGAGGGATTTCCAACAGCTGAACAACAACAAAAATACTAACATGTCTGGACCAGCCAAATTCAATATATGTACCCCCTAGTTGCAGCATGGATAAAATCATGTTTTGACAGCCTGTCGTGCACCTTGAAAGAAAAGGAAACTGCATGGGGTTGGGGGAGGGAGGGGGAAGGGTGTCAATCTTAATTTAGGACTCAAGCTCAGAATTTGACTGTAGCATGGGAAAATCCCTTCTTGCTTCTTTTTCAGAGGCAGGGGCAGCATTTATTTACATCTACAAGTATTTGTCATTTAGTCTTTTAAAAATATGTATGTACAATTTCAACTTCTTATTATCTCATTTATGAAGAAATGTGAGAATTGCACAAGGGTACTATGCAACATAAATGAACAGAATGAGGTTTTTCATGCATCTTCACTTGCTGCATCCTGATTCCTTTCTGTCAGGTTTGGTGTCCCTGTTAAGTGTCCCAAATTTTTCTGAGGAATGTATTTCTGTTCTGTTCTGTTCTATTCTATTTCTGTTAAAGTATATAACCCTTTTATGCAAATAGGGATTTGCTAGGTTCAAGGAAATATATAAACCACTAGCAGAGATTAGCAGTGTTGTGGGAGAATAAATGTACTTAGTAATTATGGAGTTAGGAGACAAATGAACAAGGCAATAGAACTTAGTACAAAGCTTATACTACATATGTAGACATGACAAAGAGTAATATACAATAACAATATACAAAGCACAGCACAACAACAAATAGGGAAAGCTGCCTCTCACCTTAGGCAGTCCCAATTTACACTGGTTTGTTTGATACCTATATACACAAAGCAATATGGTGTGAGCCAATCACACACTACAAGGGATGAGGTGATTTAGCTATACCACCTGTGCCTAATCATTCTGACCTTCCAGTACTGATGATTCTTTTACACCAGTGACCTAGACCTAATACACATTCTTGCCTAGCTCATGACATACCATTTTGCACAGGATCCATTTTGTAATCTGTTAAATATATATTACAGACATTTTGTCAAAACTACAATCCTTGACGGTTTCATGTTATTTAATATCAGTTAGCTAAATTCCTACTTGTCACATTTCCATGTGTGGCAATGGGGACAGCAACCTTCTCCTCCTAGCCTGAGACAAATGCTTGTCTTTCAACTTGGCTGGGATTATTGCCACATTTGCTGCTATTGTTCCTCATTGATGTTGAAGTTTTCCTTTATTTTGACAGATTGCTTAACTCCTTTCTTTCTTCTTCTCTTTCTCTTGCACACTCACCACTGGGAGCCATGCTTTACCAGCTAACGTCAGCTTTGGAGCTGTCCAATGTTATAAATTGTATTGTTTGATCTGCTGCATTAATACCTCTTCATTTGCCTTCTTTTATCAGCCTGTGTTGTTGCTATTTTTCACTGAACGAGTTCATAGGAGAGAGGTACCACTCAACGAGAGTTCTGGCCTTGGGATTCTTGCATGACTTTGTCAGAGACATAAAGCTATTACAGATTTTGCAGTGTTGTAGAAATAACAGTGGTTCTGGGTCACTCTTTCTATGACACTTGCCCCATTCCATTTTGAAACAATTTGGGAATGCAGTGTTAGTTGGTCGATAAATATTGCATTCTCACATTTATTATTCCTCCTAACATTTACGGTTACACAGCCAAAGCTGAAGTGTATAGAAAAGCCCCTTATTATTTCTAGTGTTAACACACTGCTCGAGCAAAATAACAATCACCTGAAATTCAGGAGAGATGACTAAAAAGCATTAAATTGTATGCTTTGTTCTCACACCTTGAAAAAAAGGGAAAGGCATTTTACAAACAGATGGTTAGCGGAACAAACACAACATCACATAAAGTGAAATTCTCCCTGAAAATCAGAGCAAATAAAGGACTAGATCTGTAATCTCCAGGTTTTGTTGAGTGTCTTAATGTTTTGAGTTCTTATATCAAATATCTTGCATATTTACAAGCAAATCTTTTAAATCTCAGATTTATAATGTAAGGTTCAATTTTAGGCCACAAAAATCAATAGAATTTCAATGAGTTTCCCCTATGCATGGGTTGGTACGTATCCAACCCATTATGAATGAAACCATTAATTCCCTGTATATCAGCAAAGGCTTTTCTGATTGACAGTGCCCCTCAAAATCTATCCATATGCTTTAAACAGTAAAGTGTGTGGCTATTATGTCACCCATAGAGCTTAAAACACTCCCTGGGTGGTTTACAATTTAATTACACACTCCACCGCCCAAGCAAGCTGGGCACTCATCTTACTGATCTCAGAAGGATGGACGGCAGAGTGAACCCTAAGCTTGCTACCTGGCATTAAATCCCTGGTTGTGAGCACAGTTTTGGCTTCAGTACAGCATCTTAACCACTGCGCCATGAGATGACACCCAGTTCAACCTCCCACATGGCTGATGGCACTTACACTGTTATCCTTTATTTTAAATTCTACTTTGCTCATGCACTGCTAACTGCTATTTGCATCAAGTGTCCTAGGTACAGAGAAGAATAAGGGTATGGCACCACTACCTTCGGACCAGCTTCTCATTTATTTTCGGAAATGAGAACAATTTTCCAACAATGCAATGTTGGTTTTAAATTTTCTTTTATCTTATCTAGCATCTAAATTTATCCCAGCCTTGTTACTTTAAACAATGATTTGCTCATCTCCATTTTCCAATTTCCATAGTTAAATGTACTCAGGGTGGAAACAGTTGTAAAATTACAACTAGGTGTTATTTTCCAGGGAGGATCAGATGTTTCCACCCGCATTTCTGGGAGTTACTGCAGATTAAACTTAAAACCACCACATTGCATCCTGGAGCCTAATTTAAATACATCCTCCTCCATTGCATTTCACCCAGATACCACTCCCTGTTTAACATTTGCAATATATCACCTGCTGGAGAGACCTGGTTTGTGGAATGGCTTTCTATGCTTTGTGATCTTGCATGCCCATCTGGACATTAATGGGAATGGAGGCTCCACTCGAAGCCCTTGTCTTCAGTGGGGCTTCTTTGCCCCCTTGAAGAAGATGGTGGGCGCAAAGTGCAGCGCCCGTACGCTGGTTGTGTGGCAGGGAGCAGCCTATTTAAGGCTCGGTACGCTCCCCGCCCGCAGCCAGCGCAATCTGACAGCTCCCCTCCCACCTGCCCTAAATTGTGGATAGACATGGGCACAACTCGGCGAAATTGTCATTTCCATTTTCGGTTATCGTTTCCGTTACGTAACGGAAACGGTAACGATAATTAAGCCATCAGAACTCGAACTTGAACCGAAAAAAGAAAAATTTGGTCGGGTTTTTCGTTTCCGTTTGTGGCATCGCGGCGATCGCGCAATGCGAAGCACAGAAAAAGTTTTTAATTTTTTTTTTTAAAGACCCCGACTCCGGCCAAAAAAGCAGGCAAAAATATGCCTGCCTGAGGCTTTGCCACCTACCAAGAGGGGTGGTTTCTGGGGGGGGGTCCCCGGCCTCCTCCCTCTCCTGTCCTGGGCTGCTTGCACCAGGCTGGGGGGGGGGTCATCCTCATCGTCTGTCTCGCTGCATGCCATGCAGTGGGGGGGATCCAAAATGGTGACCGCAATTTTTCTTTTGAAATCGTGGTCAAAAAACACACCAAATCACCACAGAAACCTGTGAAATTTATTTGTTTTAAATATTTTAATAGTAGCAGCAGTGGGTTTTTTATAGCAATAAAACGTTGTATTGATTTTATTTTATTTTATTTTATTTTTTATTTTTTTAGACTTGCCTATTTGGGCTGGGCATGGGATGGGACCATGCAAATTATTTGAACCATTCCACCAGTGGCATCGCCAGGTTTTTGACTGGCACTTCTGGATGTCTCGGAGGGCATAAAAAGCCAAGGCACCTTCCAGAAATCACAGTCAGGTGTATGGATGTGGTTGAGGGAGGAGGGCTGGATGCTGGTGCTGGTGTGATCCGATTAAGATTGAGGAGGGAGGCTGGAGGCTTTAGGATTTAAGTTAGGCAGGCAGGGAGGGAATTGAATTTAGAAAATGATTTCTTTGATTCCCTGCAGCTTTGTCTGCTGAAGAGAATAGCAGTTTATTCTTTATTTCTTCTCTGCCAGTTTGAGGGTTTTTTCTGATATTGGATAAAGGGGGAGGTTCGACTGGGAGTGGGAGGTGTGGATTTATTTTAAATATATATTATATACTACCATTTATTTTCTATTTTCCCAACTTCAATTTGCTTGCACACAAACACATTTGGGGTGCAAGCCAAGAACAGAACCTCTATCCTAAGTGATATCCTAACTGTCCGTCTGCCCGCGCTGCCACCTGCCTGTGGCCCGCACCGCTGCCCACCCACTTGCCCGCCCATGGCCGCCGCCCACCCATGGCCCCCACCACCGCTGCCCACCCGCACCCCCCCCGCCACCCGCCCGCCGCCCGCCGCCTTGGGCGCAAAAACACCTAGTGCGGCCCTGATTGCGGGACGCCCCTATGCTCTGGGAAGTCAAATCGCGCTAAATTGCGGTGGAAACGACAAACAACAAACGGAAACGACAAATTTTTGAAAAATTTAGCGACAAACTGAAACGACCCAAAATGGACCCGTTCCGACAAATGAAAACTCGAAACGTCATTTTTTCTGGTCGTGCCCATGTCTAATTGTGGATGATGAGTCTTACTGGTCACTTCGGGGCTGGATGGGAATTTTTGGCTGTCACTCAAATTGGCCGTAGAGCGGCGGCGTTTTTTTTTGCCCATCCCATCATCTGCATGATGTGGTGGGGTGATATTAAATAGCTCTTTCACCGGTCGCAATTGGCAGTTAGGGCAAGTGGTCTTGTAATTTAAGTAGGCACCTCTGTTATACAGCACCTGTTTGGTGTTGGGCAGCCCTCATGAATAAAACTTATAAACTAGGATGTCAATTCTTATTGTTAAAAAGGAGCCCATGTTAGGTTATGAGGGCTGCCAGTGTTTATGAGAATTGAAGGTAAGATGGTGTAGTTACTGTTTGGCATCTTACCAAAGGCATTCATTCATGCCAGTTTAATCTCTTATTATCAAGCAGAGGTGCTGATGAATTATAACATATAATTATCTAACACTTGCCCTACGGCACAGGTCCTCTTTAACTTGCAGTTATTCTTTACAGTTAATTAATGTTATAAATAAATTGCGGCCCATATTAACTCCATAAACTTTGTCTTGTGTCTTTATTTCTTCTTGGGGGGAGGGGGGCAATGCATTTTCCTTGTGACTGTTTTTTTTTTCTTACAATAGGTTAAGCCACAGCACCAGATTTGCAAATGCAGCCTATATTTGCTTTCTAATGGCCAATCACAAAATGAAGTATTTTGTCATGCAAGAGAGAAACAAATGCACATGTTATGATAGGCAGAACTTGGAAATAATAAATGGAATCAATGTGTTAAATGCTAAATCTTTTGGACCAATGCAAAAAAATAAAAATAAAAAAGTATCTTGACAAATTATCTTTAGAAATAACATTTTTTTAAAATAACATTAACGGTTGAACTTCTTAAAAATGTTCATTTTGCATGCACTCTCCAACCCTGAGAAGGAATGTGTCAGTTCACATTGCCATCTCCTGAAGAGTAAAGTATTATTACTTTGGTTTTAAAAAATACAAACATGATAGGTGACCCAATCATGGCCCTTTAATTGGTCTTGGACAAAATTACCCAGACATATTACCCATGCTATTTCTCAGGGCTTCAGGGAATTCTCATCTAAGTTCATCAAGAACTCAAAGATAGGAAGTCACTAGTCTGGACAATTTAGAACAGATTTAAACACATATCCTAACACCATACCCCAAGCAAGCAAGCAAACAAACAAACAAATATGGGGCAACCACAAACAAAATTCAAAATCATGAATGCTATTGGGGATTAATGTTTTAAAGACCTCCTTAAAGGGCTTGGCATTCACATGCTACCTGATGATCAACAAAGAGGGAACCTGGCCTAAATGACAGGCAATGCATTCCATAGTACGATTTGTGACCTATTTGACTGTGATTCTAGTTCAGTTACAGAACCTCAGCAATAAACAGAGTCCCTCTTTTTATTACATAGCTCATATTTATTTTTCTTGTCCATTATCCAGCCATAAAATATTTAAGAAACCCAACTTCATTCAAACAGGCAAATCCACAAACATTCATGGGATAGTAAGTTCAGCAAGGAGAATGGACTTTCTTTTACCTTGTATGGGAAACTTTGCAAAGCGGCTATGCAAATTGCCTTACCCCCGCCTTCATCTTGCACAGAGGCTTCAGGATTGCAGTGGATTTTGTTCCAAATATTGTAGTATCATTTGTGGGGCAGTGTCATTGCCCTGATTGGAATGCAATAGAAAGGGGATCACTACTATACAGTTGCTTGGGATCGGATCTTAGCCCTCTTTGAACAAGGCCTGTAAAAAACTTGTTCCAATGCTATGATAAAGAAGTGTAGTTGAGAGTGGCCAATAGGATCTTTGGGAGATGACGATGATGATGCTAAATCTTGGGGCTCCAGATGATCTTGAACTATACTTTCCAGAAGCCCTGAGAAATACAAAGTCTTACTGTGTTATCAAAGGTATCTGTGTGTCATCTGTTATCATAGGTGGTCAATGTACCGCTTAGATCTGGTGATTCTGTCTGGTGAGATGTCTGCATACCTTGAAAACAGTGGGGGAGTAACATATGTCCTCTGCACATTATTAGAAATCAACATGCTAATAATGTTAATGTAACCATTTAGCCAATTTCAATTTTAAAGACTGAGACCAAATAGTTAGTTCTTCAACTTCTAACATTTCACTTAAACTACTGGTAATTCATTTTTAACTTAATGTCCTCAGATCTGCAGATACCTTTCACAACATGCTGCAGCACTGGACCAAAATTATTTTAAAAAGAAATACAAGTGGAACTAGCACAAGGAGACATACAAATGGAACAACATGGTTGAAGGATAGCAAGTCTGATGTGCAATGAATTTGAGAGATCTAAAGAGCATCCTCAATTATTTTAACCACAGGGTTGTTCCTTTCTAGGTGGTACTCCATGAAATGAATAGGAATTCACTTTTAGATTGTCATCTTTGTACTTTTAACACAATCCTGTTACCTCAGTGGGGCATCTCTCTCAAAAAAAGTGTTTGTGTTTTTTTTTTTTAAGTTGGAATACTGCCTACTGGTACTGAACCATGTCTCTTCAGTGTCTGAATATTCAGGATGTCCTGTATTCTTCAGAGTAGACTAGGTAAGTATTTCCATTTTGGGAATTCCTTTTGAGTGTCTAGGCCCTCATTAGAAGCAACATATAATATGGAATACTTCTCAGCCCTTGGGTTCTTATAGGGCAGTGGTGGTGAACCTTTGGCACTCCAGATGTTTGGACTGTAACTCCCACAGTCCTTTGCCATTGGCAATACAGGCTTGAAATTCTGGGAGTTGTGGTCCAAAACATCTGGAGTGCCAAAGGTTCGCCACCACTGTTATAGGGGGTCAGTCCACCTCATATTTAGTCTTCATCTTTTCCTGAGCCCTTCCACATTTCTTCATTTATTGTCTACTCCAGAGAATCCTGTATTCTCATTATGTGCCCAAAGCAGAGAAGCCTCCGGTTGAAACTTTTTGCATCCAGGGATCATTCTAGGACCAACTTATTCATCTTTCTGTCAGTCCAGGCCATCTGTGAAGCTATCCTCCAGCATCTCATTTTAAATAAATCCCCCCCCTTGTCAGATTCCTTAACTGTCCAGCTTTTGCATTCATACTTGGTGACTGAAAATACAAGTGTGTGGATGATCTTGGTCTTGTCTTTATACTTGATGATCTTTTCTAATTCCTGCATTGATGCATTTCTTCTCTCTTCTTCTGTCTCTTTTCTTTCAGTCCCTGTTCTTCTGTTTTCTTGCCTGCGGTCTCCATTTGGATTGGTGATTGAACCAAGATATGCAAAATATCTAGCTAACTGAGAACTGTATGCCCTGCTTATTTAAGATATTGAAAAAAAGCAGCCTCATGAAAAGATTATTGCTGTCTGAAGCAAAGTCTCTTTTTTAAAAAAAAATAACAGGTTGCGTTTTCATTTGCAATGTCTTCAGCTTTAAAAATTTTCTATGTGTGACATGTTTTCTAATACCATCATGCATAAACATTCTATATGTATTAGGGATGGATAATGTCTCATTTTCAGCAATCTTCTATTTCTCATTTCTCCAGTGTGAAGTGTGCTTCTTTCTCAGTTTTGAGAATTTAATCCATCTCAAGTTTTACACATGTGAAACTTGGAGATTATTTAAAAAAAAAAACATATTTAACACTAGCCAGTGGCGGTGACTCTTGAGAACTTCAGACATTTTGGACCATAACTCCCACTGTCCTTTGTTATTGGCAATACAGTCTTGGGATTCTGGGAGTTGTAGTCCAAAACATCTGGAGTGCTGAAGGTTCGCCACCACTGCTAGAACTTTGGGCTGTATTATTCCATAGGAAAATGCTCTTGCATTGCAAGAAGAATTAGGAGATCATGAGAAATAACTTTTTAATGTGCTGATAGCAGCAAAAAAGTCAATTAGCAATAAAGAAGAAAAAGAGGCCTGCCATAGATCCTGGGCTGGTTATTAAGACCTTTGGGGTACAAATCATGTCATTAAATTGGCAAAGGCTACAGTATCAAATAGGCACTTATCTAGAAGTCAATCCCAGTGAGCCTCATGACAGTTGCCTCTGAGTGGCATGATTGCACCATAAGCAAAGGATAATATATACCATCTATATCATAAATACATAGTTAAGTCAGGGAATTGTAGCAGTTGGATAACAGGTTTATTTCATAAATGGCCTTACAATGGAAATGGTAAAAAAAAAAAAAACTGCTGCTCAGCCACTGGTCTTCCTAGGAGTGATATGGAATTGGTAAAATCTGTAAATGGTAATAAGTATGTCAATAACTGTGGCTGTTTATTTATTGCTGATGATAAAATTGGTAAACAATTGTATGAAACTTGGATTTTTCTCTGAATATCAACAATCATACTAATAATTTTAATATGTGTTATATACCTTAACTTTTTAGGGAGTGTATTTCAGGACTTGTTAAATATGTTTTGCATTCTTCAAAGCAGAATAAGACTTTGGGATAATGTGAAATGGGGAAATGGGGATATTCCATCTCTCTCTCTCTCTCTCTCTCTCTCTCTCTCTCTCTCTCTCTCTCTCTCTCTGGGAAGGGGAGCAGAGTGAAAATGAAGAACAGTTGTGTTTACAATATGATGATGATGTTGCCCCCAAACAGGCATGTAAACAGCAATGCCTCTGGGCTGCTAAGTTGGTCAGGAGAGATGTACAGCAGCCTTCTTCTGCATTTCATGCCTTGTGACAAATTTCATTACTGTGCTGGGAATTATTCTGTCAGCCTTTAGGGAAGACATTTAATTAGACTGGTCTTTAAAAAACCTTAAGTGACAGCAAGACAGCTGCATATCTACCTTGGAAATGGCATTCCTCATTTCTCTGAGCTGAACTGCTGCAGCTGTCTGATAAGTTTCCCTCTTTTTGCAGAAATTATGTGTAAGAACCAGACAAGAGATCAGTGTTTGGCCAAAACCTGCATTCATAATTATTTCTGAAAGCCTAGCAAAGAACAAAAGGAAGCTTTTATACAGGAACAGGAAGATTGCAAAAGGTTCGTACAATTGTCTTGTGATCTCATCTGGAAGCCTCGGCTTTGTCATTTGGATATTATTTGCCCACTAATATAGGACTGTCTTGAAAGTGGAAGAATGTTTAACAAAGGCCTTGAGAAACATTGTGTCATAATATCTGCTGTTCAACTCCTACAGTGAAGAGGAACCAAGATGAAATTAAAACTTTCATTTGATGTCAAAGTGAATAGAAAATTGCAACACCTTATTATAATAAGACAGAAGTACACTTGGTTTATTCACCCATAAAATGAGAACATGTGTTTAAAACAAATTAAGGAGGGCAGTTGAAGAGGTATCAGTAGACAATCCTCCTTTTGACGATGTCCTCCTTTTGAACATCTGTCCAGAACAGGCAAAATCTGGGCTTACTTATCCATAAGGCCCCTTCCAGCTCTATACTTCAATTATGATGAGGATGAGGATGAGGATGAAGATGAGGATGAGGATGAGGATGAGGATGATGTCTGTGAAGATTCTCAGTCATTTAGGTGAGTTTGTCTGAACGTTGAGTCGTGGCAACTGGACTTGTTTTACTGAGAGATTGAAACGTTTTGCTGCTCATCCAAACAGCTTCATTAGTCTGAGTAAAGCTAGTTGCGAGTCCTCCATTTTATAGTTCACTTTGACCTCATGTCACCCTGACCTGAAATAGGCTCATAAGATGAACAATGGCCTGAATAGGCTTGTTAGGTAGACAACAGTCTCAATAGCCTTAAGGTGAACAATGGCCTAAGGTGCTGAAACCCATAAAGTATGGGTCATTAGCTATGGCCTTGGTGGTGGTGGCATGAAGTATTTTTGATCTGTCTGGGCACTGTTGAAATGAACAAATATCCCATTCAGCAGTTGTCAGAACAGATTGAAATGGTTATCTTGGCAGTTACCTGGAAGTAGCAGCTACTACTGTCATTCAAAAACCCCCTTCCCATTCTATTCTTACTCACTGACTGCTTTCTGAATGGACCTGAGCTTTTCATTTTAGATGTAACTCATGGAATATTTTGTAATCCAATAATGCACATTTGCATGACAAAAATAGAGATGGCAGGACACTATCAATAAGGATATACAAGTTATCAGTCAATCAAGCAAAGTGGTGTTTTAGGATCCAAAGAGGAGACCCCCCACCTGTGGGCAAACATCATGAAGAAGAAGAAGAAGAAGAAGAAGAAGAAGAAGAAGAAGAAGAAGAAGAAGAAGAAGAAGAAGAAGAAGGGGGAGGAGGAGGAGGAGGAGGAGGAGGAGGAGGAGGAGGAGGAGGAGGAGGAAGAGAGGAGGAGGAGGAGGAGGAACCCTTTGAGAGGCTGCTATTGGAAGTGGAATTATGGACCAAATGGAGCTTTGGTCTAACGTAGCCAGAGAATGCAATTTTGGAGGGCTTAAGATGAGTCAACTTTCCCCCTTTTAAATGGCATGATTTGATAGAGTAATACCCTGTTTATTACTCTGGGGGTTAGAGATCTGACCCACGATAAAAGGAAAGCTGTGTTATGTGGCTGCTGGATTGGGTTGGGATTTGGGGGTCTGTTTTGGGCCTCCTATACTTCCCCCAAACCTGGTGCTGCCCCAAATGGGCCTCTGACAAGCTTCCTGGGCCTGTCAGAGGCCCCAGTAGTGGTTTCCATTGAACTGGAAGTCACTTCCAGTTCACCGGAAACCACTTCTGGGGCCTGTAACAGGCCTGGGAAGCCCATGAGAAACCCATTCAGGGCAGCACCAGGCCTGTGGTAAGTGCAGGAAGCCCCAAACAGGAGACCCCCGTACCACAGTATATGAACCACAATATAGTGGGGGACGACTGCATTTTTTTAAAAATCTTCATTTCTCCCAGTTTGCCTTATTTAGCATGAATCACTCACCACAAGGCTAGATGAAAACATGGACAATTTTACATTTTCTTTGGAAACCAGCTCCACATTTTAAATATTTGATTTTCCTCTTATTGCACCAGTATTTTAGATTCCGTCCAATGTGTTTCCCTTTGGCAGGAATAACATTTATGTTCATTCATTAGATATATGTCAAGGGAGCTTTCAGATATAATTTTAAAATAAAACAAAGTCAGGGAGCATAGGCACAGACAAGATTAACAATTGCCTTTCATTTCAGTAGAAAAGCCTAAAGTATTAGCAAATGTAAAATAAAATTACCCACTGCTTTATAGAGATATGAGCACCATCCCCCATGATATGTACATCATTGGCCAAGTTAGAAGAACAGGCTGAAGAGCTGAAAGAGTATGTTCTGTATAACATTCTGTGCAAAAATGGTATGGAATGACATCTGCTCATTTCCTCACTCTACAGTAGCAGATCATTAACCCAGCTAATGATTTTCTCAGCCACAGATGGAGAACCTTTAGATCATGGTCTACAGCAAAAGCAAACCGTGTTGCCTATATACTGCCCCACAGCACTTAAAGCACTCTATGTATGCTTTATAAGTAAATGTGAAGGTGCACATTGCTACCCCTTCCCAAGTTGGATACTCATTGTAATGACCTTGGAAGGCGATGACTCAGGGGACTGAACCCCTGGCCATGAGCACTGTTTAGGCTAAAGTACAGCAGCCTAACCACTGTACCATGACGCTCCTTCAGATGCAGCTGAAGAGGTTCTTCATCTGACCTGAAAGGTTTTGCTGTTGTTATTTATAGCCTGTGATTAGAGACATGAATGTGCTTTATAAGCAGGACACTTCCTGCCTAGAAATGAAGTGTAAGAGTAGTAAGTAGCAGCTGTGAGTGCTAGGAAGGCCTTTCCATTTGCTGAATTCTAATGGAGCACAGCACAATAATAAAAGCAAGACAGATCTCAGGGAGTGAGCAGCCAGGAGTTTGGTGGGGGAAGCCCACGGGGAAGACTTCTACGAAAATCTTTGGTTCCTGCCTGGATATGCTTTCCCAGCATCCTTCCAAACAGACAAAGGAAAGAGCACACATAGCCAAAGAAACATAGATAAACAGAATAAAGTAAAAAGGCAATAGGGATTATTGTGGTCAGCTGTAGCATGTGTACAGTGTTTGTCTCGATGCCTGAAAACAACATGACATATACATGCAACATGACATATACATGGAATAAAAAGTGAGAGAACTGGAGCAGCATGCTTAAGGCTAAAATGAAGAGTACATATACAGAAATCTTAAGCAGCAATAGCCAAGGAATGGACTGGAGGTGGAAGAACAGCCAGAAAAAGCAGAGGAGGAAAATTCTGAGAAGAGGATGAACATGGGGGAGGAAGGGCCACGGAAGAGAGTCACAGTTAGGAGCAAAAGAAAGTGGAGACCCTGTCCACCAGTGGAACTGCAAAACTGCTTTCAGATTCTTGAAGAGGAGTCTTCCAGACAGCATGAAGGGGATGACACACAGAGGGAAACAATACAGGATATATACAAAACTCAGGCATTTTCTGTGCCTTCCATGACAATAATCTCCTGGGTGATCTCCTCATGGCCAACCTATCTGTGAGGTAGTCATGATCCAAATTGCATTAGAAAGGTGGCTTAGGACCTTAGAACTTAAATTACAGTTTTCTTCCACACACCCAGCCCTGATTTGAGCATGTATTTGGAGACTTCTTTTAGGGTTGGTCCTGATAAGCAAGGTAGCCCTTTTACTTCTTGTCCCTTTTCTGTGGAATTGCCTTACCATAAATGACTTGGAGGGATACAATTATGCTGTGATCACAGGTTAAAACCTTTAATATTCTATCAGGCCTTAATTAGTGAGGCACTATGTATGCTGCTTTTATCCCTTGCAAATTGATCTAACCTTAATGGTTTTAACTGCAGCTCTTTATATTGCTTTTCCATTGCATTTTAACATGTTTTATGGAGTAGACATGGCAGACTTGCTTTGGATATTTTAATAGAAATTGCTTGAGTAAGGTGTGTGTGTGTGTGTGTGTGTGTGTGTGTGTGTGTGTGTATACAAGTTGTCCTGGGATTGCAGAGTTGAAGGGAAGTAAATTATGGATTGTGCCCATGGCCAGGAAAACAAGAACCACTCATGTTTTCCCCTTCTGCCGCCCAGGAAGAACACCAAGGCAAAGGGAAGACAGGCCAAGACCTGTTTATTGTCCAGTGGAAAAGCAGGTGCCTCTTCCTAGCAGAAAAACACTCAGGGGAAACATCCACTGGACTTTAGACCACAGGATTAAAAGTAAAATCACAATGCTCTCTTACAGAGGCCAAAAGAACAAAGACTCCTGGACACATATGCAGGAGAAATACATAGTGGAGAGAGCTTATTCAAGAAATTTTCAAGAGCCACAAGAGCATATCCAGAATTAAGCAGCAGCTAAGAGAGATGAGGAAGATTAACAAACACTCATATACTTGTGTTATCTTCACTGTACTATAGACCAGGGAAGAAAGTTTCTAAATTGGTACAGCCATCGACTTCCAAGGTGTGTAAGGTATGTTCAAGATGTTGGCCAAACGGTAGAGGTTTAGCAGAATTTACTGTCAAGAACCGACTCCGGCCAGCAGATATGAAATACAGTCTTCATCGTTGTAATTAATTTTTGTCGGTTACAACATAATAAAGAAGAGATAATACAATGAAACATCACTTCAACCTTATACATTTATTAGATGACCCACCCAAAAGAACTATGGCTCAACATCTCAGGCAATTCCATTTCCCAACTGGAAGCTAGATAATTTGATCACAAGAGTTTGCTCTGTCTCTGATTCTGAGCATGGATACACTGATGATTTGTATCCATTTAATGTAATTGATTTATAGTCATGAGGTCTTTTGCATTGCTGTGTGTGTTCACTTTGAAGATTATTACTCTGATATAAAGTAGGGGCCCAAAAGTGCTTTAGGAAACTGCACATGAGATTTTAACTTGTTTCATTACCTAGCATGTATGCAGATCATGTTTTCGATGTTGTGTAGTATTTATTTTGTTTTCAGTCATCCTTTGAAATGGCTGCATTTTCTTTTCTTTTTTAAGTCACTATAGTGATGCAGTGCTAAAATTAATTTTTTAAAAATCATTTCAGATGGACAGCGGTGTCCCTGTCATCTAAAACCCATAGCCACCCACAAAGGTAGTATTTAATATGACTGGGGAATTCACATTACCCCGAAGCAATTCATAAAGAATAAATTTCAGAAGCATGTTAAATTAAAAAGCCCCTGCTGGCCTCTTTTTTTAAAAAAACTCTCTGTTTGTAGCCAAAAAGAAGTGGGTTTCACTGTACATTGTTTGGCCAGAATTTTAAAATCAATTTTAATTACACTAAAGCAGATTCAACAGCAGGGCCAGTACGTTGTTGTTTTTGTTAGTCTAACTCTGTTTTCTTTTGCAGAGTGAAGCTTTCTCTTTATGATGTGATTTCAGAATTTGTGTGAGGTTTAACATGCCATCAAATTGGAACCATAATCAAGCAATCATTCATTTATTCTCAACACGCTAAGTAAATCAAAGCTTTGGGATGAGCCTCTTTACCTTGGATGATTTTAAGAAGAAAAAATACCTTGATTCAGGGATTGTTTGTAGAAGCTAAATCCAAAAGGTAGTCTGAACTAGAACCACCTAATCAATGATTTTGTTCATTAACTATGAGTTAATTTTTGATTCAGTTCATTAGGTCATAAGCAGAGATATTTGAGGATTCATTAAGCAATAACCCTTCACCCATCAAGCTAATCAAGACCAGGAAACACACTTATAAACAAAAATAAAGGCTGTAAACTAGTAAATAAAAGAAGCTAGAATCAATATTTGAAATCTGCAGGTAAACTGGGAAACTAGGATGCTCATTGGTGTTCCTTCAGATTGTGCTGATTGTTTTTGAGCAGGGCAGCTTCATCCTTCCATAGGATATTTTTGTTAGGGTCACCAGCCCTCAGATTCCTGACAATTTGTAATTTGGCCTTCTGCCTTGTTGATATTGCCAAATTATGGTTTTGAAGGGCAGATGAAGGTGTGTCTACCTAATTATGAGCTGCATCTGATGAAGCATTCCCTACCACACTGGATTAGAAAATTAGTCACCCCCCTTAGTGAGTGGCTACCTCCGACCATGCAAGAGTAAGACCCACTTGCGTAGGTGAGACTTCCCATACTTCTAGGTATCATTTTGAGTGTGGCAGGTATAAAGTGCTATACTAGGCCTTAGTTTAATTCATCTGCATCCATGGGACCCACCAGGTGACCTTGAGTCAGTCCAACACACTAAGAGTGACCAATTTTACTTCACAGGTTTGTTATAGTGCTGAAGTCAAAAGGAAACATATTCACATTTCCTTTGAATTTCCTTTTTGACCCATAGACCACTTGCTGATTTTTTGTTTGTTTTCTGAAGACTCCCAGGCTGCCTAACATTGAAATTTCCCAAACTTATTAACTTCAAATGTATTTTTGACAGCTGACACAGTGCTGTTCACTTTGATAGTTTTTTTTTTGTAGCATGGACAATTGTAAAAAAGAAAAACATTTGCATTTTAATACCTTTATTGAAAAGACACAAAATGCAAGTAAATATTTGGATTTGGAATGATACATATCAGAACCTAGTAAAATTCTTACATAAAATCAATACACAAATACAGTGGTACCTCATAAGACAAATGCCCTGTAAGATTAATTTTTTGTAAGATGAATGAAATTTCCAGGAATAGACTTTTTTTGCAAGATGACTTTTTCCCTATGGGATGCCTTGCAAAAAACTCATAAGATGAATGCTACTCCTGGCAGCCTGATACCGAGCTGGTTTTGACAGCTTGGGCTGCCAGGAGCAATACTTGTCTTTGATCCTAGCTTTTCTCATGGTGTAGCACCCACGGATCAGGTTCTACACTGTTGGGAAAGCCAGGATGGAATACTAGGCTTTTGAATTTAACATATCCATAAACACCGCAGGTTGTGGGCATGCAAAATTCAAAAGCCTGCCTGGCTTCCAGAATAGAAGACCAGGCTTTTGAATTTCACGTATCCATAACCCCCTCAGGTTGTAGGCGTGTGAAATTCAAAAGTCTGCCTGGCTTCCAGGATGGAACAACAGGCTTTTGAATTTCATGCACCCATAACCTCCTTGGGTTGTGGGCGCGCAAAATTCAAAAGCCTTCTTGTCTCTTCTGACCGTGTAGCACCCGATTCACACTTTGACATTTCAAAGGATGCAGACTGAGATGGCTGGGTCCCTGGTTCAAATCCCGGCCATGCCATGTACCAATAAATATTTTCTATAAAGATTTAAGTACATAATACCGATTGCTAAAACGGTGAAGGGAACCCCATTAGAGAAAACATGTGTAATTACAGTTGATTTGAATTTCAAACGACCACAACTCAGGTACAAATATCTGTGACTTGGCTGCAAAACATCAGTCCCCAACCTTTGCAAAATGGACGTTAAAAACATGCACATGGAAAGGATCAGGTTCCAAAACACAACGTAACTCCCCCACCCCCACACAAAGCAAAACAGACTTTAAAGGCATGCACACCATGAGGATCAGGTCCCTACCTTTACACTGCTTGAGAAATGCACCGAAAGGTTTTTAAATTTCCAAAAACTTTCATGGCACCAAAACTAGCTCAAATGGCACCAAAACAAAATGTGTTAGGTGTAATAAGACATTTACGAAACACCTAAATGTTGATGACCTGCCTAAATGGGATCCACTGATGTGGACCCCCATTTATATTTCATGCATCCCCATTTTTTTCTTGCTGAAATGGACCCCCTATAGGTTGAAATTGACCCCTGGGGATTAACCCTCTGGATTAAAACATTAATGTAACCTGAATGAATGAATGGATGGATGAATGGATGAATGAATGAATGAACGAATGAATGAACACATACATGCATGCATGCATGCATGCATACATACATACATACATACATACATACATACATACATACATACATACATACATACATACATACATACATACATGATGAGCTGGGTACACAGTTTACTGACCTTATAAGGATAGAAGGTTGAGACAACCTCAAGCTGGCAACCTGAGCCCAGGATCGTGCACAGAGTCATTACTACTCTAGTGTGGTTTAACCACTTTACCACAAGGATCCTGCTTTCTAATTTACTGTATTTTTTGCTCTATAAGACGCACTGGACCATAACACATGCATAGTTTTAGAGATATGTATGCGTGAAAAAAATATTCACACATACTTACTGTGGTCCTGATACATCTCCCGCCCCAGTTTATTCTCCAGCTATGCTGTTCTTTGGAGGCCCAGAATGGCATGGCTGGAGAGTAAAATGTGAACATAAGCCACCACCACCCCACCTGGGTCTCCATGCTGGGAAGCCTCCGGTCCTTGCAGAGGCCTCTGGACCCAGTGCAGGTCCCAGCCCCAGCTGCAGCCCCAATGGAGGCTTCCCGACCCAGCTGTTTAAAAAAACATACCTTGCATGATTGACTTGTTCACTATAATAGATGAAGTGTAAACAGCCCTACCGGAGACCACAGAGATGAGAATCAGGCTAGAGAGTAACCACCCACTATGTTGACCATAGATATGTTCTTTAAGATGGTCTTCCTCTGGATTCACATTCTGCCTGTCTTGAAGAGTGGCTCTATGGTAATCATGGTGGGTGGTTACTCTCTAGCTGTTTCTCATCTCTATGGTCTCTGGTCAGGCTGTTTACTCTCTGTCTTCTATTCTATGGAAAAAAATCAACCGTGCAAGGTAATTTTTTTAACAGCCAGTTTGGGAAGCCTCCACTAGGGCTGGGACCTACACTAGTCCGGAGGCCTCTGCAGCAGCCACTCTAGAGGCTCCCATCGGGGGTGTATTCACCCTATAAGATGCACAAACATTTCTCCTTACTGTTGAGTGGGGGGAAGTGTGTCTTATAGAGCAAAAAATATGATAGTTGCTGCATGTATGGATGGATACCTAAATAAAACATTCACACTAATAGTATCTGTTCCGAATGCCACATGAGATTTTAAATATCTGCCTTTCCTTTTGATGTATGAAAATGAGGGCCATCTTCTGTTTGCTGATTCCTTGTACAGAAAAGCAACCACCTGACTATGTCAATGCCACCCACAAATAAAAGACTGTCCATTATTCTGTACTTAGGAATCCATCCCCAAAAGGAAGAAATAAAGTATCAGTTACACCAAAGTCCAAAAGACCAACTTGCTGTGCCCTGAGACCTAATTTTTCCAATAAGTACAACCAAAATGATCATATTTGTCACAATAATGGAGACAGGATTGTAATATCTCATCTCTACCCCTTGACAAATGTACTGGTACATCTCCAAGAGGACCTATCTTTCAACAAAATATCAGATCACACCCCCTCAGCTATCTATTTGGCGAAGGATTTAGTTGCTAGTGTCATAGGGGACTGAAGTATTTCTAGTGCCTTCTTGCACACAACACTGTGGTGAAATCAGATTAGTGTTACTTCAGTTAGCTTCAGTGAGATTGCTTCAGTATAAGTGATTACTGATTTACACTTTTGGGGGTCTCAGCACACACATTGGTATAACTGCCATAGTGTCATTAAAATTATGAAATGTCTTGCACTCTAGCAACTTCCATGAATTATTTGGTGTGTGTGTGTGTGTGTGTGTGTGTGTGTGTGTGTGTGTGTGTGTGTGTGTGTGTGTGTGTGTGTGTGTGTGTGTGTGTGTGTGAGTGACATGCCATCAACTTAGATTTGACTTATAGCAACCCTATTAGGGTTAAGGTAAGTGAGTTATTTAAAGAGTGTTTTTACTAGTTGCACCCATGCCCAATATGTTCCCTTGGCTGAGCAGGGATTCGTATCCAGGTCGCCTGAAGCCTAGTCCATATCTCTATCCACTATAGCACATTGGGCACACCTGTTATTTGATACCAGTCATTTATGTAGTTGGCTACAGCTGGATGACAGAAATGAGAGCCAAAGCGAATTTCAAAAGAGTGGGTAAATCCATTATTCAGGTCATGTCACCAGGTCATGTCACAAGGCTTTAAAAACTCTTACGATGAATTTCAGGGTATACTTTGCAAAGGAGAGTGCAACATATATTAATGGAAAGAATCTGGCATTGCTATGTCAAGTTATATGGTTCATCAATAGAGATGGGCACAAAATAATTTTTTATTTCATTTTTTGTTTTGTTTCCTAATGAAATGAAAAATGAAGTACTTATTTTAAAAATGAAATAAAATAAACTGAGAATTTTTGTTTTGTCCTGTTTCATTTTTCATTTTTTATTTTTTGACAAGTGGTCTGCTGATCAGCTGGAGGGGGCAGCCAGCAGGGCCCTGCATGCCAGCTGATTGGTGCTTTCCCCACATATTAGCTAATCAGTGCTTGGGGGCAGCCAGGAGAACCCTGCACACAAGTTGATTGGTGCTGGAAGGAGGCTGCTGGCAAGGCCGTGTACGCCAGCTGATTGGTCCCCTGGTCACCACCTTGGGATCCCCCTTGTGCTGACTGGCCCATTTTAAAGAGGTCCGGCTGATGACAGCTTGGAAGGATCACTCTGAAAATGGTCGGGACACCAACGCGAGAGCCCTGAACTGGTGTCCCGACCATTTTCAGAAGGATCCTGCCGAGCTTTCATCAGCTGGACCTCTTTAAAATAGCCCCATTCACCACCTGGGGATTCCCTCCAGTACCAACTGGGCCATTTTAAAAGGAGTTCAGCCAATGACAGCTTGGTAGGATCCCTCTGAAAATGGTCTGGACACCAGTTTGGGGCTCTCGTGCCGGTGTCTCACGCTGATGCCTGATTGGAGAGGTGAAGCATGGGCTTTGCAAATCATTTAATTTTTGCCACTGAATTAAGTGTTGATGGTTGCAGCCACTGCTTGCTTCGGTGGCAAAAAAAAAAAGGTTTAAAACCCTGCACTTCCTCCCCCAACATGCCCGACTGGAGAGAAAGGATGGGCTTTTAAAACTTTTTTTCTGCCACTGAAACAAGTGTCAAAGGCTGTGTCTGCCACTTGCTTCAGTTGCTAAAAACAGTTTAAAACCCCGTGCTTTCCCCACCACATGAGTGATCAGCGGGGAAAGGCATGGGGTTTTTAAAATGTCTTGGAACCACCAAGGCTTCCTTGCTGGTTCCAAGACATTTTAAAAACCCTGCGCCTTTCCCCCCGATTGGGCGTGTTGGGGGAATGAATAACAAAAAATGAAAAAAGTAAACAAGTTTTTTTAAAAAAAATATTTCATTCAAAACAAAAACCCAAATGAAATGAAAAACGAAATGAAACAAAATTCTTCCATTCCATGCCCATCTCTATTCACCAATGTATACTGTAGATACTGACCATATGTGGGCCACTGAAATAGAATCTACAGAATAGTTTCTTGTGAAATCTTTGATCAATCAAAGCACTTATTTATCATGCTTCTCAACACCAGGAATGTTGAAGTGATTTACAAAGGCATGTGCCCAATCATAACAGAAAGGGGTCCTTTGCTGGGAACAGCCTCCCTTAAAGTAAACCTTCCATCTGCCAGGGAATCACTCCACCCTAGTACCAAAAATAGCTCTATAGTTTAATCATTGATTGGGCTTATGCTGGAGTGCAATATCCTGTATGCCATGTAGAGACGGGTATGAACTACCAGTGCAGTGGATTCTGCTGGCTTGTTTATCACTGCAACATATGTTTTGGGGTTCAGCACCCACCTCCTCCAGTGGGTGCCCAGTCAGAAGCAGTGCCTGTGGGAGACAGGACAGGCAAGCTGGAACACTACTTCCAAGTAGGCACCCACTGAAGGGGGTGGAGCAGCAAACCCCCAAACTCCTATTGCAGTGGCAAATGAACTATGTAACCAGTGGTTTGTGCACATCTCTAATGTCATGTGATCGCAGGAGCTAGATTGTACTGAACCACTCCAGAAGCAGTCCAAAATGAGTTGCCTCAGCCTCTCTGGGTGCTGGACACATAAAAGGCTCTTGTACTCTCAACAAGTATGGGAGGAGATGGTTGTTCATGAATCCTGGCCTCAAACCATGCTTGGCTTTATCAGTTCAAAGCCTATGCTTTAAACTAAGTTCAAAAACAAATTGGAAGCCAGTCCATTTGTTTTGTGACTTGTGTTATATGGTCTAAAGTACATGTCAGACAGCAGTCTTGCTTATGCACTTTCATGACATTTTCCAATGGCAGCTTCCTGTGGACCATATTGCAATGTAATTGTAATCATGAAGAATGGTTGGATGATATGATAAAATCCTGAGAGCTATATCCAGCCAGCATTGACAGTATTAACCTAGATGGACCAACTATCTGATCCTACATTTTTAGGTAAGACTTATTGAAATTTGTGAGACTTCTTTCCAAATAACCACGCTTAAGGCAGGATATGCTTTGTACAGTTGATACTTTGAATGATAAGGATGGGTATCTGAAGGTCTAGAGAACATGCTCTGACATTAGTGTTATAACCTTCACATCTGCACCAGGGATAAATAAAAATTGTTCTGTGGATTGATTCTTCCATTTTGCCTTCCACCTGCTTTGTGTTTCTTCCTCTGGTTTCCTATCGATTTTCCACTTAAGTGCAATAGCCACTTTAATGGCTGAAGCAAACGTACATGAGAAGTGTGTGGGTGAAAAATACATAGAGAATGTAGTGGTTTTATTTGGTGTCTGTAAACCAAGCACAAATCAATTACAGATTTTCTGCCCGATTATCACAACAGCCTATTTGAATAAGTATACAGTTTAACTGTAGAGGTTTGTTTTTTAGGTGCTGCAGTTTATAGGGCAAAAGAAGTCAAGCAGCAGTAGATTGAACTAAGAAAATAATCTAGAGATACAAGAAAACATAGTTCAAAAATTCCATCTGAAATATCACCTGAAATCAATAATACCCGGCACAATATGTGTGCTCTGTATTTTAGAAGATGAAGCAATTTAATGTTCAAGTGAACCAATATCTTTCAATATGCAAACATGGTAGCAATTACATTCCTTGACATTTTATTTTTCACAGCTGTGAGATACTTTTAAGATCTACTGTATATCGCAAATATCCTTTCCCCCGTTACTACATAATAGACATGGGCACAACCAGAAAAAAATGATGTTTCGAGTTTTCATTTGTCAGAATGGGTCTGTTTCGGGTCGTTTCCGTTTGTAGCAAAATTTTTCAAAAAATTGTCATTTCGTTTGTCGTTTGTCATTTCCATCGCGATTTAGTGCGATTTGACTTCCCAGAGCATAGGGGCGTCCTGCAATCAGGGCTGGCGCTAGGTGTTTTTGCACCCTAGGCGGTGGGCAGGGCGGTGGGCGGGGGGAGGTGGGCGGGGGGAGGTGTGGGCAGGCGGTGGTGGCGTGGGGCCATGGGTGGGCAGCAGCCGCAGGTAGGCGAGTGGGCGGGCAGTGGCGCGGGCCACAGGCGGGTGGCGGCACGGGCCACAGGTGGGTGGCGGCACGGGCGGACGGGCAAGTGGGCAGTTAGGATATCACTTAGGATAGAGGTTCTGTTCTTGGCTTGCACCCCAAATGTGTGCGTGTGCAAGCAAATTGAAGTTGGGAAAATAGAAACTAAATGGTAGTATATTATATTTAAAATAAATCCACACCTCCCCCTCCTAGTCGAACCTCCCCCTTTATACAATATCAGAAAAAAATCCTCACAAACTGCCAGAGAAGAAATAAAGAATAAACTGCTATTCCCTTCAGCAGACAAAGCTGCAGGGAATCAAAGAAATTATTTTCTAAATTCAATTCCCTCCCTGCCTGCCTAACTTAAATCCTAAAGCCTCCAGCCTCCCTCCTCAATCTCGATTGGATCACACCAGCACCAGCAGCCAGCCCTCCTCCCTCAACCACATCCATACAGCCGACTGCCATTTCTGGAAGGTGCCTCGGCTTTTTGTGCGCTCCGGGACATCCTGAAGTGTCAGTCAAAACCCTGGCAATGCCATTGGTGGAATGGTTCAAACAATTTGCATGGTCCCATCCCATGCCCAGCCCAAATGGGCAGGTCTAAAAAAATAAAAAATAAAATAAAATAAAATAAAATCAATATGATGTTTTATTGCTATTAAAAAACCCACTGCTGCTACTATTAAAATTCAGGCATTTAAAATAAATAAATTTCACATGTTTCTGTGGTGATTTGCTGTGTTTTTTGACCACGATTTCAAAAGAAAAATTGCAGTCGCCATTTTGGATCCCCCCCACCGCATGGCATGCAGCGAGACAGACGATGAGGATGACCCCCCCCAGCCTGGTGCAAGCAGCCCAGGACAGGAGAAGAGGGGGGAAAAGGCTGGGGACCCCCCAGAAACCAACTCTCTGGTAGGTGGCAAAGCCTCAGGCAGGCATATTTTTGCCTGCTTTTTTGGCCGGGAGTTGGGGTTTTTTTAAAAAAAAAACTTTTAAAAACTTTTTATGTGCTTCGCATTGCATGATCGCCACAATGCCACAAACGGAAACAAAAAACCCAAGCAAATTTTTCTTTTTTCGGTTCGAGTTCAAGTTCTGATGCCTTAATTATCGTTACCATTTCCGTTACGTAACGGAAACGATAACCGAAAACGGAAATGACAATTTCGCTGTGTCATGCCCATGTCTACTACATAAGCCATATATTTTGAGCCAACCAATCACAGGGAGCTGGGAGACTGTAGTGGGGTCATGCCCCAGCTACCTCCCTTCAATTTCTGAAAGTGCCCCCTACCTATGCATTCATTTCTCCCAACTATGAAATGTTTGAGAAAATAGCACTAACCTGGATTTGGTTTCCTTTAGCAGCAGAGACTTGGACTGTTTCTGTAACAACATTATGTATCCATAAACAGAAAAATAGAACATCAGTAGAGGCAAATCGCAGTAATTCTACAAGCAACAAATCCACAGCCCCAACCCATCAGGGAAAGACCATAATACCTAAAGATGGCTCCTAGCCTTTCACTAACATAGTCTTCTGGAACTGTGTTTTTGTCTCAGGCTAGAACCTCAGAATCCAATTGGCATTTTATGCAAATGTATGTGAAATAGCTCAACTAGCAAATTGCTGCAAATTAACAAGCTGCTAGTTGCATTCCTCCACATGCATCCAATTATGCAGTGGGCATAATGCCAGAAATGTGACTGGCATCTTGCTAATTAGCAGCAATTTGCTGCTGCAACTTCCATGATTTCAAATAATGATGCATAAGCTGCCAATAGGATTCCAGACAATACTGTACTTCCTTTTTTTTGAACGTTAGCAACTTTAACTTTTTAACTTTAACAACTAACTTGCCTGACATGGGAGGTTGCAAGCCCAGTGTGTGTAACAATATGTTTTTCATTCTTTATTGTACATTTAACCAGATTTAAAAAATAATATGTAAAATTCTAAAAAACAGCCACAAAAACAATACAAATAGATAAGACTATCTCATCCTATTTCAGTATTTAGGATATCTAACAAGGGGAGGCCTAACTGCAACTAAAATCTTTTAAGGATGCAATCCTCTACCCACTTACCTCAAAGTAAGTCCTGTGAACTCAGTGTATCTGTGTAGATACATTTAATGTTGTTCTGATTTCTTTATTAAACAGCGAAGTAAGCTGAAGACACTGTTACTTGCCTGTCAAACAAAACAACCTGTTGTTTTTTACATTACATGAACATATTCCTATAAAATAAATTCTGAATGTGCTTAAATATGGCATATGAAAATTACTTCATTACTGTCGCTTCTGAATTATAAAAACTGTAGTAGCAATTTCAAGGTATGTGAGATTTTCAATGAATGTTTTACCATTATGGCCTTCTGAACTATGGATTATTAGGGATTTGAACCCACAAATCTTTACTCCAGCACTCTACCCACCACAACAAAACACCCCCACACATATAGGGACCAGCTAGAGGTACCAATCCAGTGCATAATTATTCATACTTTGTTGGATAATTCAGAGAAACTAGCTCTGGCCACAGTGACACATGCCCTAGTGACATCCCGACTAGACGACTGCAATGTGCTCTGTGTGGGGCTGCCAATGAAAAGCCTCAGGAAACTTCAATGGGTCCAAAATGCAGCAGCCAAACTGCTGACTGGGGCAGGGTACAGAGATCACATTACACCCCTATTAAAGCAGCTCCACTGGCTGCCAATCAGCTATCGGGCACAATTCAAGGTGCTGACCTTGACCTAAAAAACACTGTACAGCCTGTGTCCTAGCTACCTCAAAGATTGAATCTCACAGTATGAACCAACTTGGGTGCTAAGGTCATCAGGAGAGG